>CM055116.1:1100676789-1101876789 GCA_029206835.1 Rana muscosa
CCTTCCCTATGTTTTCCAAAAAGCTTAAAAATTTATTTTTTGGCTGGAGCTACATTTAAAAAAACGTACCTGTTCCAAATTACAAACAGATTCTACTTAAGAACAAACCTACAGTCCCTGTCTTGTTTGCACTACCTGTATATTGCTGTTCAGAGTAGGGATGAGCCGAACACCCCCGGGTTCGGTTCGCACCAGAACCTTCGAACGGACCGAAAGTTCGCGTGAATTTTCGAACCCTATTCGTTATAATGGACGAGAACGTTCAAAATCAAAATTGCTAATTACAACGGCCAATATGCATGTTAATGTCATAAAACAGGTTTGGGGACCCGGGTCCTGCCCCAGGGGACATATATCAATGCAAAAAGAAATTTTAAAAACTAAAGTTTTTTCGGGAGCAGTCATTTTAATGATGCATAAAGTGAAAAAAAAAAAGTGAAATTTTCCTTTAAATATGGTACCTGGGGGGTGTCTAAAGTATGCCTGTGAAGTGGCATGTGTTTCCCGTGTTTAGAACTGTCCTTGCACAAAATGACATTTGTAAAGGAAAAAAAGAAGCCATTTAAAACCACTTGCGGCTTTAATGTCATGTCTTGTCCTGGCCGCCATATGGCTGAAAATCCTTGAGAAAAATGGCATGGCTACCCCATCACCCCCCCCCCCACCCCAGCCCCTTTGGGTCTTGTATGGATATTAAGGGGGACCCCGCACCCAAAATAAAACCCTATACCTACAACCCTATATACTCTGAACAGCAGTATATAGGTGGTGCAAACAAGACACGGACTGTAGGTTTGTTCTTAAGTAGAATCTGAACAGGTACATTATGAAGTGTAGCTCCATCCCAAAAAAATCAATTTTTAAGCTTTTTGGAGAACATAGGGAGGGGTTATCACCCCTGTAACATTTGCTGTCTTTGCACATCTGTTCAGAACATGTCACCTCACTTTCCGTCCCAATGACAAATGTTTTTGGAAAAGTGGGGTTTTAATTGAAACAAGGATTGGTGATAAAGCATCAGTAGAGAGGAGATACCTTTTTCCCAAATTAAATCTAACAGGATAGAATTTCCCTTCCTAGGGGTAGATTTCCTCTCACTTCCTGTTTTCTCTTGCCGTTTGCAAGTAGGAGTCGTTTGTAAGTTGGATGTTTGAAAGTAGGGGCCTGCCGTATATACTCTGCAGAAATTTGCCCTATTAGATGTTGGTGTAGCCACAAGACTGGTGGGCACAGGAATGGGCCCTGCTGTGAGTTAATAGATCAAGATTTGTACTTGCATGCACCTGTTGAACCGGGCAGAAAAATTGGGCCTTTGGTGGTGGTGGTGGTGGTGGTGGACGGTGTTGCCACAAGACTGTAAGCCCTCACAGTTACTCTTGGTGGGTGCAGGAATGGGCCCTGCTGTGAGTTATTAGATCAAGATTTGTAATTGCATGCACCTGTTGAACAGGGCAGAAAAATTGGGCCTTTGGTGGTGGTGGTGGTGGTGGACGGTGTTGCCACAAGACTGTAAGCCCTCACAGTTACTCTTGGTGGGTGCAGGAATGGGCCCTGCTGTGAGTTAATAGATCAAGATTTGTACTTGCATGCACCTGTTGAACCGGGCAGAAAAATTGGGCCTTTGGTGGTGGTGGTGGTGGTGGTGGACGGTGTTGCCACAAGACTGTAAGCCCTCACAGTTACTCTTGGTGGGTGCAGGAATGGGCCCTGCTGTGAGTTATTAGATCAAGATTTGTAATTGCATGCACCTGTTGAACAGGGCAGAAAAATTGGGCCTTTGGTGGTGGTGGTGGTGGTGGACGGTGTTGCCACAAGACTGTAGGCCCTCATAGTTACTCTTGGTGGGCGCAGGAATGGGCCCTGCTGTGAACTATTAGATCAAGATTTGTAATTACACGCCCCTGTTAAACAGGGGCTGAAAAATTGTGCCTTAGGCATTGGTGCTGGTGCCACAACACTGCAACCCCTCACAGATACTGTACTTGGAGCACAGCAGTCACACCTGTTGCGAAGCATCTTTTTAAAAAATTGTAATTACACGCCCCTGTCATACAGGGGCTGAAAAATTGTGCCTTAGGCACTGGTGCTGGTGCCACAACACTGCAACCCCTCACAGATACTGTACTCTGAGCACAGCAATGAGACCTGTTGCAAAGCATTGCCTAAAAATTGTAATTACACGCCCCAACAGGGGCTGAAAAATTGTGCCTTAGGCACTGGTGCTGGTGCCACAACACTGCAACCCCTCACAGATACTGTACTCTGAGCACAGCAATGAGACCTGCTGCAAAGCATTGCCTAAAAATTGTAATTACACGCCCCAACAGGGGCTGAAAAATTGTGCCTTAGGCACTGGTGCTGGTGCCACAACACTGCAACCCCTCACAGATACTGTACTCTGAGCACAGCAGTCACACCTGTTGAGAAGCATCTTTTTAAAAAATTGTAATTACACGCCCCTGTTATACAGGGGCTGAAAAATTGTGCCTTAGGCACTGGTGTGGTGGCATGGATCATTGAGGAGGAGGAAGAGGATAGTCAGTGAACATAACAGGACAGTCACTCAGCATCAGCATAGGCAGTCTTGAAGGGATGTGACATTATAAATTATTCCGTTATATCCGCTTCAGGTGTCTGGTAGCTGGTGGTGATCCAAGACTGATTCATTTTTATGAAGGTCAGTCGATCAACCGAGTCGGTGGACAGGCGCACCCTATGATCGGTGACAAATCCTCCAGCAGCACTGAATGTGCGTTCGGAAAGAACGCTGGATGCAGGACAGGCCAGTAGCTCAATTGCATACTGTGCAAGCTCTGGCCAGTGATCCATCCTCAGGACCCAGTAAGCCAGAGGATTTTCGGTGGGAAAGGTGTCCAAGTCTGACCTTGCCCCTAGGTATTCCTGCACCATGTATATCAGACGCTGGCGATGGTTGCTGGAACCGATCATACCTTGGGGCTGCGGACTAAAAAATTGTCTGAACGCATCGGTCAGACGTCCACCTTCCCCACCGCTCCTTCTGCTACTGACCGAAGCCTCAGCAACTCGTCGTCCAGGACCAGGAGTTTGTAACCTCCCAGTTTCTGGGAACGCGTTGCACAGACCTTTCTGCAAGGCCTCCCTGAGATGTCTCATCCTCTGCTCCCTCTGCGACGGCAAGATAAGGTCCGCAACCTTACCCTTGTACCGTGGATCAAGGAGAGTGGCCAGCCAGTAATGGTCACTCTCCTTGATCCGAAGAACACGAGGATCCTTCCGCAGGCTTTGCAGGATCAGGGAGGCCATGCAGCGTAGGTTAGCTGAGGCATTCGGTCCGGAGTCTTCTGGGTCACTGAGGATGACATGATCGCCAGCCACCTCCTCCCAGCCACGTACAAGTCCACTGGTTTGTTGGGACTGTACATCATCCCTAAAAGACTGCTGCTGCTGATGCTGAGTGCCAGGCTCCACCTCCATGCTCACACAATCCTCCTCCTCCTCCTCCTCCTCATCCTCATCCTCTTCCTGTGTGATGGGTGGGAGAGAAGGAACATTGTCTGGATAAAGGGGGCCTTGAGAGACAAGGAAGTCCTCCTCTTCCTGCCTCTGTTCTGCCTCAAGTGCCCTGTCCATTATCCCACGCAGCGTATGCTCCAACAGGTGGACAAGAGGTACAGTGTCACTGATGCATGCACTGTCACTGCTCACCATCCTCGTGGCCTCCTCAAATGGTGAGAGGACAGTGCATGCATCCCTGATCATGCTCCACTGGCGTGGGGAAAAAAAGCCAAGCTCCCCTGACCCTGTCCTGGTGCCGTAGTCGCAAAGGTACTCATTGATGGCCCTCTGCTGCGTGTGCAGTCACTGCAGCATGGCCAACGTTGAGTTCCACCTGGTGGGCATGTCACATATTAGGCGGTTCTTGGGCAGGTTCAGCTCCTTTTGCAGCTCAGTCAGCCGAGCACTGGCATTATAAGATCGGCGGAAATGCACACAGACTTTCCTGGCCTGCCTCAGGACATCCTGTAAGCCTGGGAACCTGCCCAAGAACCGCTGCACCACCAGGTTGAGGACGTGAGCCATACAGGGCACATGGGTGAGCTGCCCCTGTCGCAGGGCGGAGAGGAGGTTGGTGCCATTGTCAGAAACGACCATTCCTGGCTTAAGCTGGCGTGGCGTCAACCACCTCTCGGCCTGCCCCTGCAGAGCTGCCAGAACCTCTGGCCAAGTATGGCTCCTGTCCCCCAAACACACCAGCGCAAGCACGGCATGGCATCTTTTTGCCTGCGTACTCGCGTAGCCCCTTGTACGCCTACGGAGCACCGCTGGTTCCGAGGACAGAGCACTCGAAGAGGACATGGAGGAAGAAGAAGAGGAGGGGGTGGAGGAGAGAGGTGTGTCACAACCAGTAGTAGCATTTTGGAGGTGTGGTGGCGGAACAACCTCCAACACTACTGCACCTTGTCCTGCATCCCTCCCAGCTGCCAATAGAGTGACCCAATGGGCCGTGAAAGAAAGATAACGTCCCTGTCCATGCCTGCTGGACCATGAGTCAGCGGTAATATGCACCTTACCGCTGACCGCCCTGTCCAGCGAGGCATGGACATTGCCTTCCACATGCCGGTAGAGAGACGGAATCGCCTTCCGTGAGAAAAAGTGGCGTTTGGGAACCTGCCACTGAGGAACCGCACATTGAACAAACTTACGGAAGGGGGCCGAGTCTATCAACTGAAAAGGCAGCAGTTGAAGTGCTAGCAATTTAGCCAAGCTAGCATTCAACCGCTGGGCATGTGGATGGCTGGGAGTATACTTCTTTCGACGGTCCAGCAGCTGGGGCAGGGAAATTTGCCTGCTACAATCGGACGTCGGTGTACTGCAAGTACTTGGTTGTGACACACCTAATTCTACACCTTCAGTCCTCTCAGAGCAGCTTTCAGAGAGGACTGAAGATATAGTGGGGATGGAGATCCCAGCTGATGAGGAGCAAGGAGAGGTCCGCTTTGTTCTTTGGTGTGGGTCTTTTATGTGTGCTTGCCAACGAGCTGCATGGCAGGTCGACATATGTCTGCTCATGCTTGTGGTGCCCAAGCGGCTGATGTTTTGGCCACGCGAGATACGCTTGAGACAAATATTGCAAATAGCAGTGGTGCGATCTGATGCACTCGTCTCAAAAAAGGCCCACACCAAAGAACTTTTGTGATAACGTGCAGAGGCAGCGCCCTGCACAGGCGGAGCTCTGCGGTGTGGTACAGTTGCTGTGCTGGCCTCTAGCTGGCCTCCAGGGGGCATCCTGCCTCGTTGGACATGTGACGCTGCATCCTCCTCCTCCTCCTCCTCCTCTCTCCCTTCAGGCACCCACGTGGAGTCAGTGACCTCATCATCCCCTCCCTCTTCACCACTAGAGCAAACCTGGCAGTAAGCTGCAGCTGGTGGAACACTACTGCCAGATTGCTGTCCTTCATCATCCCCTCTCTCTGCGCGCACACTACTGACTTCCTCAAGCTGGGTATCATCATCCGAGCCTTCGAATCGTTGGGCATCCTCCTGGAGCATGTACCCAACACTGTGCTCAAACAGTTCGGGGGACTCCTCAGGAGGACATGGTGGGTCTAGGGAAGGGGTGGCTGATGATGCCATTGAGTACGCGTTGGCAGCTGCTCTGCCAGTACCCTGAGCCTGGGTGAGAGAGGATGAGGAGGATGAGGAGGGCTTGGTCATCCATTCTACCAAGCCTTCGGCATGATGCGGCTCCACATGTCCAGCTGCCGAAAACAAAGACAAGCGTGTCCCATGGCCACGTGCTGATGACGATGCACGACCACGTCCACGGCCAGCACTGTTGTCTCTAGAAACAGAGCCTGCCTGCCCTGTGTTCTTGCCTCGGCACGCTCTGCCTCTCCTTGGCGGTCTTCCAGCCATTGTAGTCGGTAGTGTATATAGTATAAAAAATAGAACTCCTATGTGTGCTCACAACACACTGTAGGTCCTATGGGTGCTGACACTAACACACTATAGGTACTATGTGTGCTGCTGACAAGAAAATATAGGAGCTCTGTTTGCTGCCACTAACACACTAGAAGTCCTATGGGTGCTGCTGAGAAGAAAATATAGGAGCTCTGTGTGATGCCACTAACACACTAGAAGTCCTATGGGTGCTTCTGAGATGAAAATATAGGAGCTCTGTGTGATGCCACTAACACACTAGAAGTCCTATGGGTGCTGCTGAGAAGAAAATATAGGAGCTATGTGTGATGCCACTAACACACTAGAAGTCCTATGGGTGCTTCTGAGATGAAAATATAGGAGCTCTGTGTGATGCCACTAACACACTAGAAGTCCTATGGGTGCTTCTGAGATGAAAATATAGGAACTCTGTGTGATGCCACTAACACACTAGAAGTCCTATGGGTGCTTCTGAGAAGAAAATATAGGAGCTCTGTTTGCTGCCACTAACACACTAGAAGTCCTATGGGTGCTGCTGAGAAGAAAATATAGGAGCTCTGTGTGATGCCACTAACACACTAGAAGTCCTATGGGTGCTTCTGAGATGAAAATATAGGAGCTCTGTGTGATGCCACTAACACACTAGAAGTCCTATGGGTGCTGCTGAGAAGAAAATATAGGAGCTCTGTTTGCTGCCACTAACACACTAGAAGTCCTATGGGTGCTGCTGAGAAGAAAATATAGGAGCTCTGTGTGATGCCACTAACACACTAGAAGTCCTATGGGTGCTTCTGAGATGAAAATATAGGAGCTCTGTGTGATGCCACTAACACACTAGAAGTCCTATGGGTGCTGCTGAGAAGAAAATATAGGAGCTATGTGTGATGCCACTAACACACTAGAAGTCCTATGGGTGCTTCTGAGATGAAAATATAGGAGCTCTGTGTGATGCCACTAACACACTAGAAGTCCTATGGGTGCTTCTGAGATGAAAATATAGGAACTCTGTGTGATGCCACTAACACACTAGAAGTCCTATGGGTGCTGCTGAGTAGGGATGAGCTTCGTGTTCGAGTCGAACATACGTTCGACTCGAACATTGGCTGTTCGATCGTTCGACGAAGATCGAACGATTTGGGCCGTTCGCGCCAAATTCGAGTGACGCGAACGGCCCACAATGCACTACGCCATCGCAGTGTCATCCAGGCGCTGTGATTGGCCAAGCATGCACTGTGACCCCGCATGCTTGGCCAATCACAGCGCCGGCAGCGAGGAGAGCAATGATTGGCCACAGGCAGGATGCCTGTGGCCAATTATTGCTGAGGGTGTTTAGTACACGCCCCACACTATAAAAGGCCGCCAGCACGGCGGCCTAGTGTAGTGTGTTCCGGAGCAGGGATAGAGTAGCATAGGCAGGGACAGTGACTGTTATTTCTTTCTTGCTTAACCTGGATTCCTTTAGTTTAGGGAAAGAGAAGGATAGGTAGGGAGAGTGTCAGTGTGTTTTGTGCTTCTGCTATAGTGTGCTTAAAAAAAAACATTTATTCTAGGGACAGAAAACTCTAGGTAGGGACAGTGTCAGTTTCTTTCACTCTGCAAGTCCTTGTTTCCAGGGACCTGGAAGGACAGTGAGTGAATTGTCCTTTTGCTATATTGTGATTAAAAAAAACATTTATTCTAGGGACAGAAAACTCTAGGTAGGGACAGTGTCAGTTTCTTTCACTCTGCAAGTCCTTGTTTCCAGGGACCTGGAAGGACAGTGAGTGAATTGTCCTTTTGCTATATTGTGATTAAAAAAAACATTTATTCTAGGGACAGAAAACTCTAGGTAGGGACAGTGTCAGTTTCTTTCACTCTGCAAGTCCTTGTTTCCAGGGACCTGGAAGGACAGTGAGTGAATTGTCCTTTTGCTATATTGTGATTAAAAAAAACATTTATTCTAGGGACAGAAAACTCTAGGTAGGGACAGTGTCAGTTTCTTTCACTCTGCAAGTCCTTGTTTCCAGGGACCTGGAAGGACAGTGAGTGAATTGTCCTTTTGCTATATTGTGATTAAAAAAAACATTTATTCTAGGGACAGAAAACTCTAGGTAGGGACAGTGTCAGTTTCTTTCACTCTGCAAGTCCTTGTTTCCAGGGACCTGGAAGGACAGTGAGTGAATTGTCCTTTTGCTATATTGTGATTAAAAAAAACATTTATTCTAGGGACAGAAAACTCTAGGTAGGGACAGTGTCAGTTTCTTTCACTCTGCAAGTCCTTGTTTCCAGGGACCTGGAAGGACAGTGAGTGAATTGTCCTTTTGCTATATTGTGATTAAAAAAAACATTTTTTTCTAGGGACAGAAAACTGTAGGTAGGGAGAGTATTTTTTTTCTTTCACTCTGCAAGTCCTTGTTTCCAGGGACCTGTAAGGACAGTGAGTTAATTGTCCTTGTGCTATATTGTGCTGAAAAAAACATTTATTCCAGGGACAGAAAACTCTAGGTAGGGACAGTGTCAGTTTCTTTCACTCTGCAAGTCCTTGTTTCCAGGGACCTGGAAGGACAGTGAGTGAATTGTCCTTTTGCTATATTGTGATTAAAAAAAACATTTATTCTAGGGACAGAAAACTCTAGGTAGGGACAGTGTCAGTTTCTTTCACTCTGCAAGTCCTTGTTTCCAGGGACCTGGAAGGACAGTGAGTGAATTGTCCTTTTGCTATATTGTGATTAAAAAAAACATTTATTCTAGGGACAGAAAACTCTAGGTAGGGACAGTGTCAGTTTCTTTCACTCTGCAAGTCCTTGTTTCCAGGGACCTGGAAGGACAGTGAGTGAATTGTCCTTTTGCTATATTGTGATTAAAAAAAACATTTATTCTAGGGACAGAAAACTCTAGGTAGGGACAGTGTCAGTTTCTTTCACTCTGCAAGTCCTTGTTTCCAGGGACCTGGAAGGACAGTGAGTGAATTGTCCTTTTGCTATATTGTGATTAAAAAAAACATTTTTTTCTAGGGACAGAAAACTGTAGGTAGGGAGAGTATTTTTTTTCTTTCACTCTGCAAGTCCTTGTTTCCAGGGACCTGTAAGGACAGTGAGTTAATTGTCCTTGTGCTATATTGTGATGAAAAAAACATTTATTCCAGGGACAGAAAACTCTAGGTAGGGACAGTGTCAGTTTCTTTCACTCTGCAAGTCCTTGTTTCCAGGGACCTGGAAGGACAGTGAGTGAATTGTCCTTTTGCTATATTGTGATTAAAAAAAACATTTATTCTAGGGACAGAAAACTCTAGGTAGGGACAGTGTCAGTTTCTTTCACTCTGCAAGTCCTTGTTTCCAGGGACCTGGAAGGACAGTGAGTGAATTGTCCTTTTGCTATATTGTGATTAAAAAAAACATTTATTCTAGGGACAGAAAACTCTAGGTAGGGACAGTGTCAGTTTCTTTCACTCTGCAAGTCCTTGTTTCCAGGGACCTGGAAGGACAGTGAGTGAATTGTCCTTTTGCTATATTGTGATTAAAAAAAACATTTTTTTCTAGGGACAGAAAACTGTAGGTAGGGAGAGTATTTTTTTTCTTTCACTCTGCAAGTCCTTGTTTCCAGGGACCTGTAAGGACAGTGAGTTAATTGTCCTTGTGCTATATTGTGCTGAAAAAAACATTTATTCCAGGGACAGAAAACTCTAGGTAGGGACAGTGTCAGTTTCTTTCACTCTGCAAGTCCTTGTTTCCAGGGACCTGGAAGGACAGTGAGTGAATTGTCCTTTTGCTATATTGTGATTAAAAAAAACATTTATTCTAGGGACAGAAAACTCTAGGTAGGGACAGTGTCAGTTTCTTTCACTCTGCAAGTCCTTGTTTCCAGGGACCTGGAAGGACAGTGAGTGAATTGTCCTTTTGCTATATTGTGATTAAAAAAAACATTTATTCTAGGGACAGAAAACTCTAGGTAGGGACAGTGTCAGTTTCTTTCACTCTGCAAGTCCTTGTTTCCAGGGACCTGGAAGGACAGTGAGTGAATTGTCCTTTTGCTATATTGTGATTAAAAAAAACATTTATTCTAGGGACAGAAAACTCTAGGTAGGGACAGTGTCAGTTTCTTTCACTCTGCAAGTCCTTGTTTCCAGGGACCTGGAAGGACAGTGAGTGAATTGTCCTTTTGCTATATTGTGATTAAAAAAAACATTTTTTTCTAGGGACAGAAAACTGTAGGTAGGGAGAGTATTTTTTTTCTTTCACTCTGCAAGTCCTTGTTTCCAGGGACCTGTAAGGACAGTGAGTTAATTGTCCTTGTGCTATATTGTGCTGAAAAAAACATTTATTCCAGGGACAGAAAACTCTAGGTAGGGACAGTGTCAGTTTCTTTCACTCTGCAAGTCCTTGTTTCCAGGGACCTGGAAGGACAGTGAGTGAATTGTCCTTTTGCTATATTGTGATTAAAAAAAACATTTATTCTAGGGACAGAAAACTCTAGGTAGGGACAGTGTCAGTTTCTTTCACTCTGCAAGTCCTTGTTTCCAGGGACCTGGAAGGACAGTGAGTGAATTGTCCTTTTGCTATATTGTGATTAAAAAAAACATTTATTCTAGGGACAGAAAACTCTAGGTAGGGACAGTGTCAGTTTCTTTCACTCTGCAAGTCCTTGTTTCCAGGGACCTGGAAGGACAGTGAGTGAATTGTCCTTTTGCTATATTGTGATTAAAAAAAACATTTATTCTAGGGACAGAAAACTCTAGGTAGGGACAGTGTCAGTTTCTTTCACTCTGCAAGTCCTTGTTTCCAGGGACCTGGAAGGACAGTGAGTGAATTGTCCTTTTGCTATATTGTGATTAAAAAAAACATTTATTCTAGGGACAGAAAACTCTAGGTAGGGACAGTGTCAGTTTCTTTCACTCTGCAAGTCCTTGTTTCCAGGGACCTGGAAGGACAGTGAGTGAATTGTCCTTTTGCTATATTGTGATTAAAAAAAACATTTTTTTCTAGGGACAGAAAACTGTAGGTAGGGAGAGTATTTTTTTTCTTTCACTCTGCAAGTCCTTGTTTCCAGGGACCTGTAAGGACAGTGAGTTAATTGTCCTTGTGCTATATTGTGCTGAAAAAAACATTTATTCCAGGGACAGAAAACTCTAGGTAGGGACAGTGTCAGTTTCTTTCACTCTGCAAGTCCTTGTTTCCAGGGACCTGGAAGGACAGTGAGTGAATTGTCCTTTTGCTATATTGTGATTAAAAAAAACATTTATTCTAGGGACAGAAAACTCTAGGTAGGGACAGTGTCAGTTTCTTTCACTCTGCAAGTCCTTGTTTCCAGGGACCTGGAAGGACAGTGAGTGAATTGTCCTTTTGCTATATTGTGATTAAAAAAAACATTTATTCTAGGGACAGAAAACTCTAGGTAGGGACAGTGTCAGTTTCTTTCACTCTGCAAGTCCTTGTTTCCAGGGACCTGGAAGGACAGTGAGTGAATTGTCCTTTTGCTATATTGTGATTAAAAAAAACATTTATTCTAGGGACAGAAAACTCTAGGTAGGGACAGTGTCAGTTTCTTTCACTCTGCAAGTCCTTGTTTCCAGGGACCTGGAAGGACAGTGAGTGAATTGTCCTTTTGCTATATTGTGATTAAAAAAAACATTTTTTTCTAGGGACAGAAAACTGTAGGTAGGGAGAGTATTTTTTTTCTTTCACTCTGCAAGTCCTTGTTTCCAGGGACCTGTAAGGACAGTGAGTTAATTGTCCTTGTGCTATATTGTGCTGAAAAAAACATTTATTCCAGGGACAGAAAACTCTAGGTAGGGACAGTGTCAGTTTCTTTCACTCTGCAAGTCCTTGTTTCCAGGGACCTGGAAGGACAGTGAGTGAATTGTCCTTTTGCTATATTGTGATTAAAAAAAACATTTATTCTAGGGACAGAAAACTCTAGGTAGGGACAGTGTCAGTTTCTTTCACTCTGCAAGTCCTTGTTTCCAGGGACCTGGAAGGACAGTGAGTGAATTGTCCTTTTGCTATATTGTGATTAAAAAAAACATTTATTCTAGGGACAGAAAACTCTAGGTAGGGACAGTGTCAGTTTCTTTCACTCTGCAAGTCCTTGTTTCCAGGGACCTGGAAGGACAGTGAGTGAATTGTCCTTTTGCTATATTGTGATTAAAAAAAACATTTTTTTCTAGGGACAGAAAACTGTAGGTAGGGAGAGTATTTTTTTTCTTTCACTCTGCAAGTCCTTGTTTCCAGGGACCTGTAAGGACAGTGAGTTAATTGTCCTTGTGCTATATTGTGCTGAAAAAAACATTTATTCCAGGGACAGAAAACTCTAGGTAGGGACAGTGTCAGTTTCTTTCACTCTGCAAGTCCTTGTTTCCAGGGACCTGGAAGGACAGTGAGTGAATTGTCCTTTTGCTATATTGTGATTAAAAAAAACATTTATTCTAGGGACAGAAAACTCTAGGTAGGGACAGTGTCAGTTTCTTTCACTCTGCAAGTCCTTGTTTCCAGGGACCTGGAAGGACAGTGAGTGAATTGTCCTTTTGCTATATTGTGATTAAAAAAAACATTTATTCTAGGGACAGAAAACTCTAGGTAGGGACAGTGTCAGTTTCTTTCACTCTGCAAGTCCTTGTTTCCAGGGACCTGGAAGGACAGTGAGTGAATTGTCCTTTTGCTATATTGTGATTAAAAAAAACATTTATTCTAGGGACAGAAAACTCTAGGTAGGGACAGTGTCAGTTTCTTTCACTCTGCAAGTCCTTGTTTCCAGGGACCTGGAAGGACAGTGAGTGAATTGTCCTTTTGCTATATTGTGATTAAAAAAAACATTTTTTTCTAGGGACAGAAAACTGTAGGTAGGGAGAGTATTTTTTTTCTTTCACTCTGCAAGTCCTTGTTTCCAGGGACCTGTAAGGACAGTGAGTTAATTGTCCTTGTGCTATATTGTGCTGAAAAAAACATTTATTCCAGGGACAGAAAACTCTAGGTAGGGACAGTGTCAGTTTCTTTCACTCTGCAAGTCCTTGTTTCCAGGGACCTGGAAGGACAGTGAGTGAATTGTCCTTTTGCTATATTGTGATTAAAAAAAACATTTATTCTAGGGACAGAAAACTCTAGGTAGGGACAGTGTCAGTTTCTTTCACTCTGCAAGTCCTTGTTTCCAGGGACCTGGAAGGACAGTGAGTGAATTGTCCTTTTGCTATATTGTGATTAAAAAAAACATTTATTCTAGGGACAGAAAACTCTAGGTAGGGACAGTGTCAGTTTCTTTCACTCTGCAAGTCCTTGTTTCCAGGGACCTGGAAGGACAGTGAGTGAATTGTCCTTTTGCTATATTGTGATTAAAAAAAACATTTTTTTCTAGGGACAGAAAACTGTAGGTAGGGAGAGTATTTTTTTTCTTTCACTCTGCAAGTCCTTGTTTCCAGGGACCTGTAAGGACAGTGAGTTAATTGTCCTTGTGCTATATTGTGCTGAAAAAAACATTTATTCCAGGGACAGAAAACTCTAGGTAGGGACAGTGTCAGTTTCTTTCACTCTGCAAGTCCTTGTTTCCAGGGACCTGGAAGGACAGTGAGTGAATTGTCCTTTTGCTATATTGTGATTAAAAAAAACATTTTTTTCTAGGGACAGAAAACTGTAGGTAGGGAGAGTGTTTTTTTTCTTTCACTCTGCAAGTCCTTGTTTCCAGGGACCTGTAAGGACAGTGAGTTAATTTTCCTTGTGCTATATTGTGATTAAAAAAAACATTTTTTCTAGGGACAGAAAACTGTAGGTAGGGAGAGTGTTTTTTTTCTTTCACTCTGCAAGTCCTTGTTTCCAGGGACAGAGAAGGACACCTGAAGGTAGCCCTTATTGCTTTTTTCCCATCTCCCTGCAGGCCATCTATTAGAATGTCTGGAAGGCAAACAAGGAGAGGCAGACAGTCAGGAGGCAATAAAAGAGGGCAAGCAGGCTCTGTGTCTGGGGGCAACAGTGCTGGTCGTGGACGCGGTGCATTGTCATCAGCACATGGCCATGGGACACGCTTGTCCTTCTTTTCGGCAGCTGGACATGTTGAGCCACATCATGCCGAAGACTTGGTAGAGTGGATGACCAAGCCCTCCTCCTCCTCCTCATCCTCTCTCACCCAGGCTCAGGGTACTGGAAAAGCAGCTGCCAAAGCGTCGTCTTCCCTGGTATCAATGTCAGACAAATCATCAGTCACTCCTTCCCTAGACCCACCATGTCCTCCTCCTGAGGAGTCCCCCGAACTGTTTCAGCACAGTGTTGGGTACATGCTCCAGGAGGATGCCCAGCGTTTCGAAGGGTCTGATGATGAAACCCAGCTAGAGGAAGGCAGTAGCGTGAGAGCAGACAGAGGGGATGCTCAAGAAGGACACCAATCTGGCAGTCATGTTCCAGCAGCTGCAGCATACTGCCAGATTGGCTCCAGTGATGAGGAGGGAGGGGATGATGAGGTCAATGACTCCACGTGGGTGCCTAATAGGAGAGAGGAGGAGGAGGAGGATGAGGAGGAGGCACATCTCCAACGAGGCAGGATGCCCTTTGGTGGCCAGCGTAAGGGCAGTACACCGACGGAATCACACCGCAGAGCTCCGCCTGTGCAGGGCGCTGCCTCTGCCCGTCATTCAAAAAGTTCTTTGGTGTGGGCCTTTTTTGAGGCTAGTGCATCAGATCGCACAGCTGCTGTTTGCAACATATGTCTCAAGCGTATATCGCGTGGCCAAAACATCAGCCGCTTGGGTACCACATGCCTGACCAGACATATGTTGACCTGCCATGCAGCTCGTTGGCAAGCCTACCTCAAAGACCCACACCAAAGAACAAAGCGGACCTCTCCTTGCACCGCATCAGCTGGGATCTCCAACCCCACTATAACTTCAGTCCTCTCTGAAACATGCACTGAGAGGAATGAAGGTGTAGAATTAGGTGTGTCACAGCCAAGTACTTGCGCCCACTCTGCTAGCAGTACACCGACGTCCGATTCTAGCAGGCAAATTTCCCTGCCCCAGCTGCTGGACCGTCGAAAGAAGTTCACTCCCAGCCATCCACATGCCCAGCGGTTGAATGCTAGCTTGGCTAAATTGCTAGCGCTTCAACTGCTGCCTTTTCAGTTGGTAGACTCGGCCCCCTTCCGTGAGTTTGTGCAATGTGCGGTTCCTCAGTGGCAGGTTCCCAAACGCCACTTTTTCTCACGGAAGGCTATTCCGGCTCTCTACCGGCATGTGGAAGGCAATGTCTTGGCCTCGCTGGACAGGGCGGTCAGCGGTAAGGTGCATATTACCGCTGACTCATGGTCCAGCAGGCATGGACAGGGACGTTACCTTTCTTTCACGGCCCATTGGGTCACTCTTTTGGCAGCTGGGAAGGATTCAGGACAAGGTGCAGTAGTGTTGGAGGTTGTCCCACCGCCACGCCTCCAAAATGCTACTACTGGTTGTGACACACCTCTCTCCTCCACCCCCTCCTCTTCTTCTTCCTCCATGGCCTCTTCCTGTGGTTTGTCCTATGAACCAGCGGTGCTCCGTAGCCGTTCACGGGGCTACGCAAGTACGCAGGCAAAAAGATGCCATGCCGTGCTTGCGCTGGTGTGTTTGGGGGACAGAAGCCACACTGGGGCAGAGGTCCTGTCTGCTCTGCAGGGCCAGGCCGAGAGGTGGTTGACGCCACGCCAGCTTAAGCCAGGAATGGTGGTTTGCGACAATGGCACCAACCTCCTCTCCGCCCTCCGACAGGGACAACTGACCCATGTGCCCTGTGTGGCTCACGTCCTTAACCTGGTGGTGCAGCGGTTCTTGGGCAGGTACCCGGGCTTACAGGATGTCCTGAGGCAGGCCAGGAAAGTCTGTGTGCATTTCCGCAGATCTTATAATGCCAGTGCTCGCCTGGCTGAGCTGCAAAAGGAGTTGAACCTGCCCAAGAACCGCCTTATATGTGACATGCCCACCAGGTGGAACTCAACGTTGGCCATGCTGCAGCGGCTGCACACGCAGCAGAGGGCCATCAATGAGTACCTGTGCGACTACGGCACCAGGACAGGGTCAGGGGAGCTTGGTTTTTTTTCTCCACGCCAGTGGGGCATGATCAGGGATGCATGCACTGTCCTGGCACCATTTGAGGAGGCCACGAGGATGGTGAGCAGTGACAGTGCATGCATCAGTGACACTGTACCTCTTGTCCACCTGTTGGAGCACACGCTGCGTGGAATAATGGACAGGGCACTTGAGGCAGAACAGAGGCAGGAAGAGGAGGACTTCCTTGCCTCTCAAGGCCCCCTTTACCCAGACAGTGTTCCTTCTGTCCCACCCATCGCACAGGAAGAGGAGGAGGAGGAGGAGGAGGAGGAGGAGGATTGTGTCAGCATGGAGGTGGAGGCTGGCACTCAGCATCATCAGCAGCAGTCTTTTAGGGATGATTTACAGTCCCAAGAAACCAGTGGACTTGTACGTGGCTGGGAGGAGGTGGCTGCGGATCATGTCGTCCTTAGTGACCCAGAGGACTCCGGAGCGAATGCCTCAGCAAACCTACGCTGCATGGCCTCCCTGATCCTGCAAAGTCTGCGGAAGGATCCTCGTATTCTTCGGATCAAGGAGAGGGACCATTACTGGCTGGCCACTCTCCTTGATCCACGGTACAAGGGTAAGGTTGCGGACCTTATGTTACCGTCGCAGAGGGAGCAGAGGATGAGACAACTCCGGGAGGCCTTGCAGAAAGGTCTGTGCAACGCGTTCCCAGAGACTGGGAGGTTGCAAACTCCTGGTCCTGGACAACGAGTTGCTGAGGCTTCGGCCAGTCAAAGAAGGAGCGGTGGGGAAGGTGGCCGTCTGACCGATGCGTTCAGACAATTCTTTAGTCCGCAGCCCCAAAGTATGATTGGTTCCAGCAACCATCGCCAGCGTCTGATAAACATGGTGCAGGAATATCTAGGGGCAAGGTCAGACTTGGACACCTTCCCCACCGAAAATCCTCTGGCTTACTGGGTCTTGAGGATGGATCACTGGCCAGAGCTTGCACAGTATGCAATTGAGCTACTGGCCTGTCCTGCATCCAGCGTTCTTTCGGAACGCACATTCAGTGCTGCTGGAGGATTTGTCACGGATCACAGGGTGCGCCTGTCCACCGACTCGGTTGATCGACTGACTTTCATCAAGATGAACCAGTCTTGGATCACCACCAGCTACCACACACCTGATGCTGATATAACAGACTAATTGATTTTAAAATGTCACATCCCTTCAAGACTGATGCTGATGCTGAGTGCCTGTGCTGTTATGTTGACTGGCTATCCTCCTCCTCCGAGTCCTCAATGATACGATTGATGATGATAGCTTGGAAGATCATTTTTGTTTATGGGTGCCGCCACCAGTGCCTAACGCCCAATTTTTCAGCCCCTGTTTAACAGGGGCGTGTAATTACAATTTTTGAAGCAATACTTTGCAACAGGGCTCATTGCTGTGCTCCAAGTACAGTATCTGTGAGGAGTTGCAGTGTTGTGCCACCAGTGCCTAAGGCCCAATTTTTCAGCCCCTGTTTAACAGGGGCGTGTCATTACAATTTTTGAAGCAATACTTTGCAACAGGGCTCATTGCTGTGCTCCAAGTACAGTATCTGTGAGGGGTTGCAGTGTTGTGCCACCAGTGCCTAAGGCCCAATTTTTCAGCCCCTGTTCAACAGGGGCATGTAATTACAATTCTTGATCTAATAATTCACAGCAGGGCCCATTGCTGCACCCACCAAGAGTAACTGTCAGGGCTTACAGTGTTGTGGCACCAGCACCACCATCAAAGGCCCAATTTTTACTACCACTGTTCAACAATTATATGTAATTAAAATTCCTGATATAATAGTTGACAGCAGGGCGTTCCAGCACCAACCAAGAGTAACTGTGAGTGCTTACAGTGTTGTGCCAACACCAACAACTAAGGGGCCTATTTCTGCAGAGTATATACGGCAGGTCCCTACTTTCAAACATCCAACTTACAAACGACTCCTACTTGCAAACGCAAGAAGACAACAGGAAGTGAGAGGAAATCTACCACTAGGAAGGAAAATTCTCTCCTGTAAGAATAAATATGGGAGAAAGGTGTCTCCTCTGTACTGATGCTTTATCAGCAATCCTTGTTTCAAGAAAAACACCACATTTCAAAAACAGTTGTCATTGGGACGGAAAGTGAGGTGAAATGTTCTGAACAGGGGCACAGACAGCAAAACAAATGTTACAGGGGTGATAACCCTTACCTATGTTTTCCAAAAAGTTTAAAAATAGATTTTTGGGCTGGAGCTACACTTCAACAATGTACCTGTTCAAAATTACAAACAGATTCTACATAAGAACAAACCTACAGTCCCTGTCTTGTATGCACCGCCTGTATACGGCTGTTCAGAGTATATAGGGCCTTTTTTATTTTATGTGCGGGGTTCCCCTTAATATCCATACAAGACCCAAAGGGGCTGGTAATGGGCTGGGGTAGGGGGGGGGGGGGTCATGGGGTAGCTATGCCATTTTTCTTAAAGAATTTCATCCATATTACCGGGACCAGACATTACATTAAAGCCGCAAGCAGTTTTAAATGGCTTTTTTTTCCTTTAGAAGTGTCATTTTGTGCAGGGACAGTTCTAAACACGGGAAACACGTGGCACTTCACAGGCATACTTTAGACACCCCCCAGGTACGATATTTAAAGGAATATTTGACTTTTTTTTTTCACTTTATGCATCATTAAAATGACTGCTCCCGAAAAACGACCGTTTTTAAAACTTCTTTTTGCATTGATACATGTCCCCTGGTGCAGAACCCGGGTTCCCAAACCCTTTTTAGGACAATAACATGCATAATAGTTGTTATAATTAGCACTTTAGAATTCGAACGTTCGCATCCATTGTATTTAATAGGGTTCTAATGTTCGTTCGAACTTCCGGTCCGTTCGCGGGTTCTGGTGCGAACCGAACCCGGGGGTGTTCGGCTCATCACTACTGCTGAGAAGAAAATATAGGAACTCTGTGTGATGCCACTAACACATTAGAAGTCCTATGGGTGCTTCTGAGAAGAAAATATAGGAGCTCTGTTTGCTGCCACTAACACACTAGAAGTCCTATGGGTGCTGCTGAGAAGAAAATATAGGAGCTCTGTGTGATGCCACTAACACACTAGAAGTCCTATGGGTGCTGCTGAGAAGAAAATATAGGAGCTCTGTTTGCTGCCACTAACACACTAGAAGTCCTATGGGTGCTGCTGAGAAGAAAATATAGGAGCTCTGTTTGTTGCCACTAACACACTAGAAGTCCTATGGGTGCTGCTGAGAAGAAAATATAGGAGCTCTGTTTGCTGCCACTAACACACTAGAAGTCCTATGGGTGCTGCTGAGAAGAAAATATAGGAGCTCTGTGTGATGCCACTAACACACTAGAAGTCCTATGGGTGCTTCTGAGATGAAAATATAGGAGCTCTGTGTGATGCCACTAACACACTAGAAGTCCTATGGGTGCTGCTGAGAAGAAAATATAGGAGCTATGTGTGATGCCACTAACACACTAGAAGTCCTATGGGTGCTTCTGAGATGAAAATATAGGAGCTCTGTGTGATGCCACTAACACACTAGAAGTCCTATGGGTGCTTCTGAGATGAAAATATAGGAACTCTGTGTGATGCCACTAACACACTAGAAGTCCTATGGGTGCTTCTGAGAAGAAAATATAGGAGCTCTGTTTGCTGCCACTAACACACTAGAAGTCCTATGGGTGCTGCTGAGAAGAAAATATAGGAGCTCTGTGTGATGCCACTAACACACTAGAAGTCCTATGGGTGCTTCTGAAATGAAAATATAGGAGCTCTGTGTGATGCCACTAACACACTAGAAGTCCTATGGGTGCTGCTGAGAAGAAAATATAGGAGCTCTGTTTGCTGCCACTAACACACTAGAAGTCCTATGGGTGCTGCTGAGAAGAAAATATAGGAGCTCTGTGTGATGCCACTAACACACTAGAAGTCCTATGGGTGCTTCTGAGATGAAAATATAGGAGCTCTGTGTGATGCCACTAACACACTAGAAGTCCTATGGGTGCTGCTGAGAAGAAAATATAGGAGCTATGTGTGATGCCACTAACACACTAGAAGTCCTATGGGTGCTTCTGAGATGAAAATATAGGAGCTCTGTGTGATGCCACTAACACACTAGAAGTCCTATGGGTGCTTCTGAGATGAAAATATAGGAACTCTGTGTGATGCCACTAACACACTAGAAGTCCTATGGGTGCTGCTGAGAAGAAAATATAGGAACTCTGTGTGATGCCACTAACACATTAGAAGTCCTATGGGTGCTTCTGAGAAGAAAATATAGGAGCTCTGTTTGCTGCCACTAACACACTAGAAGTCCTATGGGTGCTGCTGAGAAGAAAATATAGGAGCTCTGTGTGATGCCACTAACACACTAGAAGTCCTATGGGTGCTGCTGAGAAGAAAATATAGGAGCTCTGTTTGCTGCCACTAACACACTAGAAGTCCTATGGGTGCTGCTGAGAAGAAAATATAGGAGCTCTGTTTGCTGCCACTAACACACTAGAAGTCCTATGGGTGCTGCTGAGAAGAAAATATAGGAGCTCTGTTTGCTGCCACTAACACACTAGAAGTCTTATGGGTGCTGCTGAGAAGAAAATATAGGAGCTCTGTTTGCTGCCACTAACACACTAGAAGTCCTATGGGTGCTGCTGAGAAGAAAATATAGGAGCTCTGTTTGCTGCCACTAACACACTAGAAGTCCTATGGGTGCTGTTGGGGTGCAATGCTGTGCTAACAGCACTGCGGTTGGTACTACTGCAATACTGTACTAACAGTAAGCACACACCAGACTAATCCCCAGCAGCAGCTAATAACACACTAACTGTGCAATCAGCAGCAATGAACGATCAATGACTTAGGTAGCAATGGTTTAGCAAAGAAATAGCCAATGGTTTAGCAAAGAAGAGCAAATCTTTCAGGATCAAGCAAAGACAGAAACAGCAGACTGATCTCTCCTGAAGACGGAACTCATGTGACCGGGGCCGATGGCGTGGCGGCCTTTTAAATGGTGGGGCGTGTACTAAAGCCCCTGAGCTGTAATTGGCTACAGGCGTCCTGCCTGTAGCCAATTATTGCTCTCCGAGTTTCGGGCGCTGTGATTGGCCAAGCATGCGGGGTCACAGTGCATGCTTGGCCAATCATCAGCCAGCAATGCACTGCGCCGGCCGCGCCGGCCGCAATGCATTGCGGGGCCGCTCGCATCACACGAATGTGATGCGAACGGCCCAAATAGTTCTGGGCTCGACGAGCGAGCGAACGCCCGGTGCTCGATTCGAACATGGGTTCGAATCGAGCACCGGGCCCATCCCTAGTTCAGAGTATATAGGGCCTTTATTTAATTTGGGTGCGGGGTTCCCCTTAATATCCATACAAGACCCAAAGGGGCTGGTAGTGGGCTGGGGGGTGGGGGGGTACCCATGCCATTTTTCTCAATGATTTTCATCCATTTTGCGGGGACCAGAGATTACATTAAAGCCACAAGCAGTTTTAAATGACTTTTTTTCCTTTAGAAATGTGCAGGGAAAGTTCTAAACACGGGAAAAACGTGCCAAGGCATACTTACACGGGAAAAACGTGCCACAGGCATACTTTACAGGCATACTTTAGACACCCCCCAGGTACGATATTTAAAGGAATATTTCACTTTTTTTTTTTCACTTTAAGCATCATTAAAAGCAATGCAATGTCCCTTTTTAGGACAATAACTTGCAAATTAGCCTTTATAATTAGCACTTTTGATTTCGAACGTTCGAGTCCATTGTATTTAATAGGGTTCTAAAGTTTGCGCGAACTTTGGTCTGTTCGCAGGTTCTGGTGCAAACCGAACCGGGGGTTGTTCGGCTCATCCCCAGTGGTGAGTGTACAGCTTGTATAACAGTGTACATTTGCTGTCCCATCAAAATAACTCAACACACAGCCATTAATGTCTAAACCACTGGCAACAAAAGTGGGTACACCCCTAAGTGAAAATGTCCACATTTGGCCCAAAGTGTCAATATTGTGTGTGGCCACCATTATTTTCCAGCACTGCCTTAACCCTCTTGGGCATGGAGTTCACCAGAGCTTCACAGGTTGCCACTGGAGTTCTCTTCCACTGCTCCATGATGACATCACAAAGCTGGTGGATGTAAGACCTTGCACTCCTCCACCTTCCGTTTGAGGATGCCCCACAGATGCTCAATAGGGTTTAGGTCTGGAGACATGCTTGGCCAGTCCATCACCTTTACCCTCAGCTTCTTTAGCAAGGTAGTGGTTGTCTTGGAGGTGTTTTGGGTCGTTATCATGTTGGAATACTGCCCAGCGGCCCAGTCTCCGAAGGAAGGGGATCATGCTTGGCTTCAGTATGTCACAGTACATGTTGGCATTCATGGTTCCCTCAACAAACTGTAGCTCCCCAGTGCTGGCAGCACTCATGCAGCCCTAGAGCATGACCCTCCCACTACCATGCTTGACTGTAGGCAAGACACACTTGTCTTTGTACTCCTCACCTGCTTGCCGCCACACACGCTTGACACCATCTGAACCAAATAAGTTTATCTTGGTCTCATCAGACCACCGGACATGGTTCCAGTAATCCATGTCCTTAGTCTGCTTGTCTTTAGCAAACTGTTTGCAGGCTTTCTTGTGCATCATCTTTAGAAGAGGCTTCCTTCTGGGACGATAGCCATGCAGGCCAATTTGATGCAGTGTGCGGCGTATGGTCTGAGCACTGACAGGCTGACCCCCCACCCCTTCAACCTCTGCAGCAATGCTGGCAGCACTCATACCACCATTTCACAAAGGCAACCTCTGGATATGACGTTGAGCATGTGCACTCAACTTCTTTGGTCGACCATGGAGTGGCCTGTTCTGAGTGGAACCTGTCCTGTTAAATTGCTATATTGCCTTGGCCACCGTGCTGCAGCTCAGTTTCAGGGTCTTGGAAATCTTCTTATAGCCTAGACCATCTTTATGTAGAGTAACAATTCTTTTTTCCAGATCCTCAGAGAGTTCTTTGCCATGAGGTGCCATGTTGAACTTCCAGTGACCAGTATGAGAGTGTGAGAGCGATAACACCAAATTTAACACACCTGCTCCCCATTCACACCTGAGACCTTGTAACGCTAATGAGTCACATGACATCTGGGATGGAAAATGGCTAATTGGCCCCAATTTGGGCATTTTCACTTAGCGGAGTACTCACTTTTGTTGCCAGAGGTTTAGACATTAATTGGCTGTGTTGAGTTATTTTGAAGGGACTGCAAATTTACACTGTTATACAAGCTGTATACTCACTACTTTACATTTTAGCAAAGTGTAATTTCTTCAGTGTTGTCACATAAAAAGATATAATAAAATATTTACAAAAATGTAAAGGGTGTACTGACTTTTGTGAGATACTGTATATACACAAGGATGCACTATATTCAGATTTGAAGTCACCCCCTAGTGGATGTTCCAGTTAACTACACAAGTGGCCACTCTGAGATAGATGTAATCTAGAGAGCCTATGCTATTTTAATGGAAATACGAATCTCCCGCTGACGTTTTATCCTCTGTAGTGACTTTCTCCACACGTCCGCAATGATGGGTATGCTAGTAACAGAATGTCCAACAGTGGGTAGCAGGGCTAGGCCCCTCGTGGTGGAAGTAGCGTCCCGCGTGGTAGGCCGCGACCTCTCTCTCTGTCACACAGAGAGGTCCAATCTTGCATCATGGCCCAGGAGGAAGAGAGCGTGCGTGGACTTGTAAACTCCTTTTATCATCCCTCCCAGCAACCTTCAGGCCAGTATAAGGGTCCCTGGGATTTGTAGTCTTAGGGTACATGGATGCATAGCAGCAGATTCAAAGAGGATTACACGCTCCATAACTCTCTCCGCTGGCGCACAGGTATGAGATCACTAACTGCACGAATAATCATGGGGACAAACAATGTCTAGAACACTGGAAGGTACAAAGCTTTCTGATAACAGTCCATATCGCTACATCAAACTAAGACCTCTTGCACACTGCTGCTTGAAAACACTCAGTTTTTATTTTTTTACTGATCTAATTGTAGCCTATTGTTTTCAATGTGCCTGTACACACAGTGATATACAGTATAGCCAATCCTCACTTTTTTTTTTTTGCCAGGAATGTCTGACGCTCATACATCAGTACAGTGTGCAAGAGGCCTAATAGTTTTGTTTTTACATTTTAGAATGAGGTGCCTTGACATTGTCTATTATTTTAAAGGGTACCTTGACTGGAAAAAGGTTGAGAAACACTGATCTAGGGTAAGGAAGGTGGTTGTTGCACTGAACAATGGACTTTAATGCCTTGCTAAATTGGTTTTTCAATTTCTATCAGTCAGACCCTCCTCTATCTCTCTTTTTTTTTTTTCAGGTATCTCTGTCTTTTTATAGTACAGCTGTTTTTGTTTTTTTAAATCCTGCAGGGCAATGCCATAATGTGCTAATATTTTCTCTTTCTCAGAACATTCTCTGTAAACCCTAGAGATGGTTGTGTGTGAAAATCCTAGTAGAACAGCAGTTTTTGAAATACTCAGACCAGCCCATCTGGCACCAAGAACCATGCCACATTCAAAGTCCCTTAAATCCCCTTTCTTCCTCATTCTGATGCCGAGTTTCCTCTCTCTTTCTCTGTTAAGTCCTCCCCCGGAAGTGATCCCGCAGCCGGTGACGTCACGTCCGTGCATTCCAGGCCGGTCCTAGCCTCTTCCTGGTGGCCACAGGATACGCTCCAGACCGAGTAACAACGTTGCAGCCATACAGCCCTGCATAGGAAGCGGATCCGGCCTGAAGGACCTCCCCAGGGACTCCCGATATACAGATGATCCTGTTATTTTCCTACTTCCTGTAAGTGTGATTCTATACTGTACCATTAAAGCTCTTTTAATACTACACTCAGGTGGCGCTTCCTTTCTCTACCTTCTTCCTCTTTCTGATGCTCGGTTTGAACTTCAGCAAGTTGTCTTCACCACATCTAGATGCCGAAATACATTGAGTTGCTGCCATGTGATTGGCTGATTAGCAATTTGTGTTACCAAGCAATTCGGTGTACCTAATAAAGTGGCCGGTGAGTGTATTTTTCCAGTTGGGCAGTCAGCAAGTAAACTTGCTCTCTTATTCATTCTATTCATTCAGAATTAGGGCTGCAACAGAACAAGAAAGGCTGGGCCTAAGTCAAGGGTGTGTACAACATCTATCACAACCTGATTTTACTGCGATAAAAATTAAGTT
The DNA here is from genome assembly GCA_029206835.1 of Rana muscosa. Lineage (NCBI taxonomy): Eukaryota > Metazoa > Chordata > Amphibia > Anura > Ranidae > Rana > Rana muscosa. The sequence goes on from CM055116.1 coordinate 1,100,701,950, forward strand.
TGCTTTCATCCTTCCTGTGGCAAGCAGTGGCGGCTGGTGCTCAAAATTTTTGGGGGGGTGCATACAAACTGAAAAATACTGGAAAAAAAACATAAATTGCAGCCTCCCTGTACCCATCAAATGCAGCCACTGTGCCCATCAATTGCAACCATTGTGCCCATCAAATGCAGCCACTGTGCCCATCAATTGTAGCCACTGTGCCTGCATATAGGTAAAAAACAACTCTAAACTTGCGTTAAAAATGTTGGAGCACTTGCAGAGTACTAGAGTGGGTGGGAGCTTCCACGTGCAGTGTCACAAAAGCACAGGAGGACCGCCGGAAAGTCTCTATTGAGGTATCCATGAGCGCCATGTGTTAGCCGCAGCTGGGGCCTCAGTAAGCCTCGTGGAGACGTCAGCTGTGTGTCTCTGGGTGGGAGTGGTCCAGGGCTGTCAGCCAATCAGAATGCGTTTCGAAGACACGGCCACGCCTTCTTCATCAGCTCTGGCCATGCCTTCGAAACGTGTTCTGATTGGCCAGACAGCGTGTGGGCGGATCCCCAGTTTGACAGCCCTGGACCACTCCTGTGCTCCTGTGACACTGCACATGGAAGCTCCCATCCACTCTAGCACTCTGCAAGTGCTCCAACATTTTTAACACAAGTTTTTAGTGTTGTTTTATACCTATATACTGAATACATTCCCAAGCTGTTTAAAGGATTGGCTTGGTGCTTCTCTCTCCTCCTTTTGCTTTTTTATTGTTCACAGTGATCGGGTTCTCCAGCCCGCGCCTGAAGCAGCCTCGCTCCCTTTACAGCCTCCATTTACAGATTTTTTTTAGAGACTGTAATATTTAGGGGTTCATCCCCCAGAACTTTCAATCCACTCACCATTCATATGGTTGCACCTTCATGTATCAGCATGCAGATGCATGCCTTTTCATTGGGTTTCCTCCTAATGAAGTTAGAAGCTAACTGGCTACCATGCACAGCTGCACTAGATTTTGAGTGCACCAGTTTTAGTAAATCTCCCCCAAAGTTTCACACTGGATAATGTGATCTGGAAGATCTGGAAGATTTACACACTTTACACAGAGATTCACTAAGAATACATATGCCTCTTGTATTTAGAACATATTTGCTTATCCATGAGTTCAGCTTTACCAATAACTCAGTCAGGTACAAGCTGTGATACTTTTGTATTATTTGCACTAACAATTAAAGTAAAACTATCGGCAAAATAATTTTTTTGTTTAGTTTTTTTTTATCATTTTGGATAGAGCAAGGGAGGGTTATAACCCCTGTCAGATTTTTTGACCCATATCCCTTCACTTCCTGTCCTTTAACCAAACAGGAAGTGAGAGGAAATCCCTGCAAATTAAAGGAATTCCTTGAGGACCCCCAGGTCATACCCACGGATCCTAAAAGAATTGAGCTCTGTAATTTCAAAGTCATTGTATCTAATTTTTAGGGACTCATTAATGACAGGAATAGTACCACTGGATTGGCGCAGGGCCAATGTGGTGCCTATATTTAAAAAGGGAACAAAGTCTTTACCAAGTAACTATAGGCCTGTTAGTTTAACTTCTATAGTTGGGAAGATACTGGAGAGATTAATAAAAGACCACATAGATGAGTTCTTGCTGGAAAAAAATATTTTAAGCAACAGACAGCATGGATTCATGAAAGACAGACGTTGTCAGACAAACCTGATTTCTTTTTATGAAGAGGTAAGTAAGACCTTGGACAGAGGGGTGGCGGTGGACGTTGTATACTTGGATTTTGCAAAAGCGTTTGATACAGTTCCCCACACACGGCTCATGTGTAAGGTAAAGTCTACAGGATTGGAAATATCAGTTTGTGAATGGATAGAAAACTGGCTAAAAGACATAATTCAGAGAGTAGTGGTTAACCACTTAACGACCGCTCACTGTATATATACGTCGGCAGAATGGCACCGACAGGCACAATCACGTACAGTGTACTTGATCGCCTTTGTACAGTTGGGGGGTCCGATCGGACCCCCCTCCTATACAGTGAGCAGCCGTTTATCGTTGGGGAGCGATCAGAGATGAGGGGGTGACCATTCGATTTCGGCCACCCCCTCGCGATCGCTCCCAGCGAATGAAAATGCTTCCTCCGCCATGTGATGTAAACACAGGCAGGAGGAAGTGATGTCATCTCCCTCGCGGCGGTCTTTTCGATTCCGGCGCCGAGGAGAGAAGAAGCAGGTTAGTGCACCAACAGTCCACTGACACTTAGGTACACATAGGCACACATTTCACCCCCCAGTCACCCCCAGATCACCCCCCAGGTCACCCCCCAGCCCCCAATCACAGTGTCACTGATTGCAGTGATCATTTATTTTACTGATCACTGCATTTAGTGTCATCTGTGATAGTAAAAAGTTGCAGGGCAGTTAGGTTTAGGCCCCTTTAGGTCCAGGGTAGCCCCCTAACCCCCCCTAATAAAGGTTTAACCCCTTGATCGCCCCCCAGGTAACCCTTTCACCCCCTAACACCAGCGTCACTAAGCGATCGGTTTTTCGATCGCTGTATTTAGTGCCGGTGGTGCCCTAGATAGCCAGTTATTTATTTTTAGTTTCGCCGCAGGTTTTTAGAGCGTCAGGTACCCCCATATATTATTTTAACCCCCTGATTGCCCCTAGAGTTAACCCTTTCACCAGTGATCACCGTATAAGCGTCACTGGTGACACTGGTTACCCAGTTAGTTATTTAGTTATTTAGGTAACCCGTCAGGTTTTTATATAGCGTCGGGTACCCCCATATTTAACCTAATAAAGGTTTTAACCCCCTGATTGCCCCTAGTTAACCCTTTCACCAGTGATCACCATATAAAGGTTACGGGTGACGCTGGTTGGTTAGTTTGCTTTTTATAGCATCAGGGCACCCGCCGTATATAACCCAATAAAGGTTTAACCCCCTGATCGCCCGGCGGGTGAGATCAATTAGGTTTTAGCGCCAGAGAGGGTCTGCGTCGCCCCAGGCAGCGTTAGGTTAGTGCCAGTAACGCTAACACCCACGCTCAAAGCATACACCTCCCTTAGTGGTATAGTATCTGATCAGATCTATACTAGCGTCCCCAGCGGTTTAGGGTTCCCAAAAACGCAGTGTTAGCGGGATCAGCCCAGATACCTGCTAGCACCTGCGTTTAGCCCCTCCGCCCAGCCCAGCCCAGCCCAGCCCACCCAAGTGCAGTATCGATCGATCACTGTCACTTACCAAACACAAAACACATAACTGCAGCGTTCGCAGAGACAGTCCTGATCCCTACGACCGCTAACAGTTTTTTTTGTAGCGTTTGATACATTTGCTGACGACAGTCGGGTGCTTTTTTTCCTGTGAATCTTACTAGTGTACCCCTAAATTTAGAGCCCAAAATGGCAAGACGAAGGTACACTAGTAAAGAGGCCTAGGAGATTCTGAGCATGACAGATAGTGAAGAGGAGGTCACGTATCTGTCAGATTCAGGCTCAGAATATCTTCCCGTAGAAGACAGTGACGTCAGCGGCCCCACGTCAGATAGCTCTGACGACGAAGTTGAGGTCCCTGCTAAGGTCAGGCGTACCCGATCCCGATCTTCTGAGGTTGTTGAGGAGCAAGAACCACAGGGCTCTCGTATCATGGAGCAGAGTAGTACTAGCGCCGCTATTCCTTCTGGTGAATTGGCAAGCACCAGCGGCCTAGTACAGCCTGGGCGTACATCCAGCACTGCAGTATCACTTGGTGACGTGGCGAGTCCCATAAGTGCAGTTCAAGCTGGCGAGGTGGCAAGCACAAGTAGTGTCCCGCTGCCACCAATAAGAAGACAAAGGCAGGCCCGTCGTACCCATAGTGCTCTTCCTGCAGAATTCGCCTATCCTGATTGGGTCCCCACCACTTCTGCAGAACCCGTACTTCCCCCATTCACTGCCCAACCCAGTATTCAGGTGGAAACAGCTGATTTTATGCCAATTGATTATTATTCGCTGTTTTTCACGGAAGATCTTTATAGATCTATTGTGGACCAGAGTAATTTATATGCTGGTCAATTCATCGCCGCTAATCCCCAGTTGCCTTCCATTGCCAAAGATTGGAAACCAATTACAGTTTCCGAATTTAAGACCTTTCTGGGCCTTTCCCTCAACATGGGCACACATAAATTCCCGTCATTGCGTGCTTATTGGTCCACGCACCCAATTGACCACATGCCCGTGTTCTCTGCCTCCATGCCCAGGAAACGATACGAGCAGATTTTGCGGTTCATGCACTTCAACGACAATGAACTTTGTCGTCCACGTGGGGACCCTGAATACGACCGGCTCTATAAAATTCGGCCCCTCATAAACCACTTCAACGAACGTTTTGCAGCCTTGTTTATTCCCGATCAAGCTGTCTGCGTTGATGAGTCCCTGATTAAATTTTCTGGCCGCTTGGCTTTCAAGCAGTACCTTCCCAGCAAGCATGCCAGATACGGGGTCAAGCTCTATAAGTGCTGTGACAGGGCAACAGGCTATGTATGGAGCTTTATGGTTTATGAGGGAAAAGATAGTCAGGTTGAGCCGGTCAACTGCCCGGATTACATAGGGAGCGCTGGCAAGATAGTGTGGAAATTGGTGTCACCCTTATTCGGAAAGGGGTACCACTTGTATGTGGACAATTATTACACGAGCATGCCACTGTTTAGTCACTTGTTTGATCATCAGATTGGAGCATGTGGCACCGTGCGACCTAATCGCCGGGGCTTTCCCCAGCGGCTTGTAGATGCCCGTCTTAGGCTGGGGGAGAGAGCCTGCGTAAAGTGTAATAACTTGCTCGCTATGAAGTGGAGGGACAATAAGAATGTTTTCCTTCTTACCTCCCTTCATGCAGACACGACAGTCCAAATTCCTACGGCGACTGGTGTTGTGGAGAAACCCCTCTGTGTCCACGAATATAACAAAAATATGGGAGGGGTGGACCTCAACGACCAGTTGTTGGCGCCGTATCTAATTGACCGTAAGGCGAGACGCTGGTACAAAAAAGTGTCTCTATCCTTATTTCAATTGGCTTTGCTGAACGCTCATGTGCTATACAGAGCTTCAGGCGGGACGTTATCTCTTCTAAAATTCCAGAATGAGATTGTCACAGAACTCCTGTATCCAGGCGGTTCTGCACCTCACCATCCCCTACCAAATGCAGGAAGCCGGCTGCATGAGAGGCATTATACGCATGTCCTCCCGAGTACCCCTACCCAACGAGCCCCCCAAAAAAGATGTTGTGTCTGTAGCAAGCGCGGATTTAGGCATGACACCCGTCATTATTGTCCACTCTGCCCTGACAAACCTGGTCTTTGCCTTGGTGAATGTTTTGAACGCTACCACTCAAAAGTGAAGTTTTAGCGTAGGGTACAGCATTTCACAGACTAGGACACACTTACACAGGGTCTCCCAAGATGCCATTACGTTTTGAGAGACCCGAACCATTACAGTTGTTAAAGTTACAAAAAAAAAGTGTAAAAAAGAAAAAAAAAACGTAAAAAACAAAAACACAAAAAAAATATAAAATAAAAAAACCAAAAATAGTTGTCGTTTTATTGTTCTCTCTCTCTCTCTATTTTCTCTCTATTGTTCTGCTCTTTTTTACTGTATTCCATTCTGCAATGTTTTATCATGCTTGCTTTTCAGGTATGTCATTTTTTGTTTTCAGGTGCGCCATTCAACTGCAGCGCGGAATTATTTCTCTTGACAGCAACAGCGTTTGCTGCCACGATACATAAAGCCGTGACTCCAGTGCTGTAGGAGGTGATTTCACCACCACAGTTAAAAAAAAAGAGCATATATGCCGAAGCATGGGGGCAGCAGGGGCGGAGGAGCGATTTTGCTCCTAATGCCGCGTACATACGGTCGAAATTCCGACGGAGGCTTGCCCGTGGAAAAGTCCGACCGTGTGTACGTGGCATAACTTTTTTGCGGGAGGATGCCCCCATGCTTCGGCATATATATATTTTAGGCACAGGTTGCGTTAAAAAAATGTTTTATTTTTTACTAGGTTTTGTTTTGGTATTTGCTTTGCAGGTATGGTAAGGTAAGGTCTTACTGTTGTACTGTAATGTTACTTTGTTTTAATGTTAACCATCATTTGCTTAGCAGGTACGCCATTCAGTTGCATCGCGGATTTATTTATCTTGACAGCAACAGCGTTTGCTCCCACGATACATAAAGCCGTGACTCCAACGCTGTAGGAGGTGATTTCACCACCACAGTTAAAAAAAGAGCATATATGCCGAAGCATGGGGGCAGCAGGGGCGGAGGAGCGAATTTGCTCCTAATGCCACGTATATACGGTTGAAATTCCGACGGAGGCTTGCATGTGGAAAAGTTCGACCGTGTGTACGCGGCATAACCTTTTATGCCGCGTACATACGGTCGAAATTTCGACAAGGGCTTGCCCGTGGAAAAGTCCGACCGTGTGTACGCGGCATAACTTTTTTGCGGGAGGATGCCCCCATGCTTCGGCATATATATATTTTAGGCACAGGTTGCGTTAAAAAAATTTTTTATTTTTTACTAGGTTTTGTTTTGGTATTTGCTTTGCAGGTATGGTATGGTAAGGTCTTACTGTTGTACTGTAATGTTACTTTGTTTTAATGTTAACCATCATTTGCTTAGCAGGTTCAAAATTCAGTTGCATCGCGGATTTATTTATCTTGACAGCAACAGCGTTTGCTCCCACGATACATAAAGCCGTGACTCCAACGCTTTAGGAGGTGATTTCACCACCACAGTTAAAAAAAGAGCATATATGCCGAAGCATGGGGGCAGCAGGGGCGGAGGAGCGATTTTGCTCCTAATGCCGCGTATATACGGTCAAAATTCCGACGGAGGCTTGCCCGTGGAAAAGTTCGACCGTGTGTACGCGGCATAACCTTTTATGCCACGTACATACGGTCTAAATTCCGACGAAGGCTTGCCCGTGGAAAAGTCCGACCGTGTGTATGTGGCATAACTTTTTTGCGGGAGGATGCTCCCATGCTTCGGCATATACACCCATCATTAGAAGTGGGTGGATGAAGGGAGGTATTCTAATGGTGGGCATACCCACCGATCAATCTCTTTTTTTCGTTCAGCCAACAGGCTGCATGAAAAAAAAAGATTACAATACATGTCCAACAAGGACCAGTAACGTACTGGTATGTTGCTGGACTTTGAATGTTTATACCAGAATGATGCCTGCAGGTTTAGGTATCATCTTGGTATCATTCTTTTCAGTCAGTGGCCGGTAGTGATGAGCCGAACACCCCCGGGTTCGGTTAGCACCAGAACCCGCGAACGGACCGAAAGTTCGTACGAACATTAGAACCCTATTAAATACAATGGATGCGAACGTTCGAATTCTAAAGTGCTAATTATAACAACTATTATGCATGTTATTGTCCTAAAAAGGGTTTGGGAACCCGGGTTGTGCACCAGGGGACATGTATCAATGCAAAAAGAAGTTTTAAAAACGGTCGTTTTTCGGGAGCAGTCATTTTAATGATGCATAAAGTGAAAAAAAAAAAGTCAAATATTCCTTTAAATATCGTACCTGGGGGGTGTCTAAAGTATGCCTGTGAAGTGCCACGTGTTTCCCGTGTTTAGAACTGTCCCTGCACAAAATGACACTTCTAAAGGAAAAAAAAGCCATTTAAAACTGCTTGCGGCTTTAATGTAATGTCTGGTCCCGGTAATATGGATGAAAATCTTTAAGAAAAATGGCATAGCTACCCCATGACCCCCCCCCCCCCTACCCCAGCCCATTACCAGCCCCTTTGGGTCTTGTATGGATATTAAGGGGAACCCCGCACATAAAATAAAAAAGGCCCTATATACTCTGAACAGCCGTATACAGGCGGTGCATACAAGACAGGGACTGTAGGTTTGTTCTTATGTAGAATCTGTTTGTAATTTTGAACAGGTACATTGTTGAAGTGTAGCTCCAGCCCAAAAATCTATTTTTAAACTTTTTGGAAAACATAGGTAAGGGTTATCACCCCTGTAACATTTGTTTTGCTGTCTGTGCCCCTGTTCAGAACATTTCACCTCACTTTCCGTCCCAATGACAACTGTTTTTGAAATGTGGTGTTTTTCTTGAAACAAGGATTGCTGATAAAGCATCAGTACAGAGGAGACACCTTTCTCCCATATTTATTCTTACAGGAGAGAATTTTCCTTCCTAGTGGTAGATTTCCTCTCACTTCCTGTTGTCTTCTTGCGTTTGCAAGTAGGAGTCGTTTGTAAGTTGGATGTTTGAAAGTAGGGACCTGCCGTATATACTCTGCAGAAATAGGCCCCTTAGTTGTTGGTGTTGGCACAACACTGTAAGCACTCACAGTTACTCTTGGTTGGTGCTGGAACGCCCTGCTGTCAACTATTATATCAGGAATTTTAATTACATATAATTGTTGAACAGTGGTAGTAAAAATTGGGCCTTTGATGGTGGTGCTGGTGCCACAACACTGTAAGCCCTGACAGTTACTCTTGGTGGGTGCAGCAATGGGCCCTGCTGTGAATTATTAGATCAAGAATTGTAATTGCATGCCCCTGTTGAACAGGGGCTGAAAAATTGGGCCTTTCGTGGTGGTGGTGGTGGTGGTGGTGTTGCCACAACACTGTAAGCCCTCAGAGTTACTCTTGGTGGGTGCAGGAATGGGCCCTGCTGTGAATTATTAGATCAAGAATTGTAATTGCATGCCCCTGTTGAACAGGGGCTGAAAAATTGGGCCTTTCGTGGTGGTGGTGGTGGTGGTGGTGTTGCCACAACACTGTAAGCCCTCAGAGTTACTCTTGGTGGGTGCAGGAGTGGGCCCTGCTGTGAATTATTAGATCAAGAATTGTAATTACATGCCCCTTTTGAACAGGGGCTGAAAAATTGGGCCTTTCGTGGTGGTGGTGGTGGTGGCGTTGCCACAACACTGTAAGCCCTCAGAGTTACTCTTGGTGGGTGCAGCAATGGGCCCTGCTGTGAATTATTAGATCAAGAATTGTAATTGCATGCCCCTGTTGAACAGGGGCTGAAAAATTGGGCCTTTCGTGGTGGTGGTGGTGGTGGTGTTGCCACAACACTGTAAGCCCTCAGAGTTTCTCTTGGTGGGTGCAGCAATGGGCCCTGCTGTGAATTATTAGATCAAGAATTGTAATTACATGCCCCTTTTGAACAGGGGCTGAAAAATTGGGCCTTTCGTGGTGGTGGTGGTGGTGGCGTTGCCACAACACTGTAAGCCCTCAGAGTTACTCTTGGTGGGTGCAGCAATGGGCCCTGCTGTGAATTATTAGATCAAGAATTGTAATTACATGCCCCTTTTGAACAGGGGCTGAAAAATTGGGCCTTTCGTGGTGGTGGTGGTGGTGGTGGCGTTGCCACAACACTGTAAGCCCTCAGAGTTACTCTTGGTGGGTGCAGCAATGGGCCCTGCTGTGAATTATTAGATCAAGAATTGTAATTGCATGCCCCTGTTGAACAGGGGCTGAAAAATTGGGCCTTTCGTGGTGGTGGTGGTGGTGGTGGTGTTGCCACAACACTGTAAGCCCTCAGAGTTACTCTTGGTGGGTGCAGCAATGGGCCCTGCTGTGAATTATTAGATCAAGAATTGTAATTACATGCCCCTTTTGAACAGGGGCTGAAAAATTGGGCCTTTCGTGGTGGTGGTGGTGGTGGCGTTGCCACAACACTGTAAGCCCTCAGAGTTACTCTTGGTGGGTGCAGCAATGGGCCCTGCTGTGAATTATTAGATCAAGAATTGTAATTGCATGCCCCTGTTGAACAGGGGCTGAAAAATTGGGCCTTAGGCACTGGTGGCACAACACTACAACCCCTCACAGATACTGTACTTGGAGCACAGCAATGAGCCCTGTTGCAAAGTATTGCTTCAAAAATTGTAATGACACGCCCCTGTTAAACAGGGGCTGAAAAATTGGGCCTTAGGCACTGGTGCCACAACACTCCAACCCCTCACAGATACTGTACTTGGAGCACAGCAATGAGCCCTATGGCAAATTATTGATAAAAAAATTGTAATTACACGCCCCTGTAAAACAGGGGCTGAAAAATTGGGCCTTAGCCACTGGTGGCGGCACCCATAAACAAAAATGATCTTCCAAGCTATCATCATCAATCGTATCATTGAGGACTCGGAGGAGGAGGATAGCCAGTCAACATAACAGCACAGGCACTCAGCATCAGCATCAGTCTTGAAGGGATGTGACATGTTAAAATCAATTAGTCTGTTATATCAGCATCAGGTGTGTGGTAGCTGGTGGTGATCCAAGACTGGTTCATCTTGATGAAAGTCAGTCGATCAACCGAGTCGGTGGACAGGCGCACCCTGTGATCCGAGACAAATCCTCCAGCAGCACTGAATGTGCGTTCCGAAAGAACGCTGGATGCAGGACAGGCCAGTAGCTCAATTGCATACTGTGCAAGCTCTGGCCAGTGATCCATCCTCAAGACCCAGTAAGCCAGAGGATTTTCGGTGGGGAAGGTGTCCAAGTCTGACCTTGCCCCTAGATATTCCTGCACCATGTTTATCAGACGCTGGCGATGGTTGCTGGAACCGATCATACTTTGGGGCTGTGGACTAAAGAATTGTCTGAACGCATCGGTCAGACGGCCACCTTCCCCACCGCTCCTTCTTTGACTGGCCGAAGCCTCAGCAACTCGTTGTCCAGGACCAGGAGTTTGTAACCTCCCAGTCTCTGGGAACGCGTTGCACAGACCTTTTTGCAAGGCCTCCCGGAGTTGTCTCATCCTCTGCTCCCTCTGCGACGGTAACATAAGGTCCGCAACCTTACCCTTGTACCGTGGATGAAGGAGAGTGGCCAGCCAGTAATGGTCCCTCTCCTTGATCCGAAGAATACGAGGATCCTTCCGCAGACTTTGCAGGATCAGGGAGGCCATGCAGCGTAGGTTTGCTGAGGCATTCGCTCCGGAGTCCTCTGGGTCACTAAGGACGACATGATCCGCAGCCACCTCCTCCCAGCCACGTACAAGTCCACTGGTTTCTTGGGACTGTAAATCATCCCTAAAAGACTGCTGCTGATGATGCTGAGTGCCAGCCTCCACCTCCATGCTGACACAATCCTCCTCCTCCTCCTCCTCCTCCTCTTCCTGTGCGATGGGTGGGACAGAAGGAACACTGTCTGGGTAAAGGGGGCCTTGAGAGGCAAGGAAGTCCTCCTCTTCCTGCCTCTGTTCTGCCTCAAGTGCCCTGTCCATTATTCCACGCAGCGTGTGCTCCAACAGGTGGACAAGAGGTACAGTGTCACTGATGCATGCACTGTCACTGCTCACCATCCTCGTGGCCTCCTCAAATGGTGCCAGGACAGTGCATGCATCCCTGATCATGCCCCACTGGCGTGGAGAAAAAAAACCAAGCTCCCCTGACCCTGTCCTGGTGCCGTAGTCGCACAGGTACTCATTGATGGCCCTCTGCTGCGTGTGCAGCCGCTGCAGCATGGCCAACGTTGAGTTCCACCTGGTGGGCATGTCACATATAAGGCGGTTCTTGAGCAGGTTCAACTCCTTTTGCAGCTCAGCCAGGCGAGCACTGGCATTATAAGATCTGCGGAAATGCACACAGACTTTCCTGGCCTGCCTCAGGACATCCTGTAAGCCCGGGTACCTGCCCAAGAACCGCTGCACCCCCAGGTTAAGGACGTGAGCCACACAGGGCACATGGGTCAGTTGTCCCTGTCGGAGGGCGGAGAGGAGGTTGGTGCCATTGTCGCAAACCACCATTCCTGGCTTAAGCTAGCGTGGCGTCAACCACCTCTCGGCCTGGCCCTGCAGAGCAGACAGGACCTCTGCCCCAGTGTGGCTTCTGTCCCCCAAACACACCAGCGCAAGCACGGCATGGCATCTTTTTGCCTGCGTACTTGCGTAGCCCCTTGAACGCCTACGGAGCACCGCTGGTTCCGAGGACAAACCACAGGAAGAGACCATGGAGGAAGAAGAAGAGGAGGGGGTGGAGGAGAGAGGTGTGTCACAACCAGTAGTAGCATTTTGGAGGCGTGGCGGTGGAACAACCTCCAACACTACTGCACCTTGTCCTGCATCCTTCCCAGCTGCCAAAAGAGTGACCCAATGGGCCGTGAAAGAAAGGTAACGTCCCTGTCCATGCCTGCTGGACCATGAGTCAGCGGTAATATGCACCTTACCGCTGACCGCCCTGTCCAGCGAGGCCAAGACATTGCCTTCCACATGCCGGTAGAGAGCCGGAATAGCCTTCCGTGAGAAAAAGTGGCGTTTGGGAACCTGCCACTGAGGAACCGCACATTGCACAAACTCACGGAAGGGGGCCGAGTCTACCAACTGAAAAGGCAGCAGTTGAAGCGCTAGCAATTTAGCCAAGCTAGCATTCAACCGCTGGGCATGTGGATGGCTGGGAGTGAACTTCTTTCGACGGTCCAGCAGCTGGGGCAGGGAAATTTGCCTGCTAGAATCGGACGGTGGTGTACTGCTAGCAGAGTGCCCACAAGTACTTGGCTGTGACACACCTAATTCTACACCTTCATTCCTCTCAGTGCATGTTTCAGAGAGGACTGAAGTTATAGTGGGGTTGGAGATCCCAGCTGATGCGGTGCAAGGAGAGGTCCGCTTTGTTCTTTGGTGTGGGTCTTTGAGGTAGGCTTGCCAACGAGCTGCATGGCAGGTCAACATATGTCTGGTCAGGCATGTGGTACCCAAGCGGCTGATGTTTTGGCCACGCGATATACGCTTGAGACATATGTTGCAAACAGCAGCTGTGCGATCTGATGCACTAGCCTCAAAAAAGGCCCACACCAAAGAACTTTTTGAATGACGGGCAGAGGCAGCGCCCTGCACAGGCGGAGCTCTGCGGTGTGATTCCGTCGGTGTACTGCCCTTACGCTGGCCACCAAAGGGCATCCTGCCTCGTTGGAGATGTGCCTCCTCCTCATCCTCCTCCTCCTCCTCTCTCCTATTAGGCACCCACGTGGAGTCAGTGACCTCATCATCCCCTCCCTCCTCATCACTGGAGCCAATCTGGCAGTATGCTGCAGCTGCTGGAACATGACTGCCAGATTGGTGTCCTTCTTGAGCATCCCCTCTGTCTGCTCTCACGCTACTGCCTTCCTGTAGCTGGGTTTCATCATCAGACCCTTCGAAACGCTGGGCATCCTCCTGGAGCATGTACCCAACACTGTGCTCAAACAGTTCGGGGGACTCCTCAGGAGGAGGACATGGTGGGTCTAGGGAAGGAGTGACTGATGATGAGTCTGACATTGATACCAGGGAAGAGGACGCTTTGGCAGCTGCTTTTCCAGTACCCTGAGCCTGGGTGAGAGAGGATGAGGAGGAGGAGGAGGGCTTGGTCATCCACTCTACCAAGTCTTCGGCATGATGTGGCTCAACATGTCCAGCTGCCGAAAAGAAGGACAAGCGTGTCCCATGGCCATGTGCTGATGACAATGCACCGCGTCCACGACCAGCACTGTTGCCCCCAGACACAGAGCCTGCTTGCCCTCTTTTATTGCCTCCTGACTGTCTGCCTCTCCTTGTTTGCCTTCCAGACATTCTAATAGATGGCCTGCAGGGAGATGGGAAAAAAGCAATAAGGGCTACCTTCAGGTGTCTTTCTCTGTCCCTTTACTTAAGGATTTCTAAATATGGTTGAGGATGATTGCTTTTGCACAGAATAGCACAACGACAATTTCCCTGACTGTCCAAAAAACAAGGATTTCAAAGATGGTTGATGAGGAATGCTTTGGCACACTATAGCACAAGGAGAATTTCCCTCACTGTCCTTCCCTGTCCCTAGAAACAAGGATTATCACAGTGAAAGAAACTGACACTCTTCCTACCTATAGTTTTCTGTCCCTAGAAAAAATGTTTTTTTAAAGCACACTATAGCACAAGGAGAATTTTCCTCACTGTCCTTCCCTGTCCCTAGAAACAAGGATTATCACAGTGAAAGAAACTGACACTCTTCCTACCTATAGTTTTCTGTCCCTAGAAAAAATGTTTTTTTAAAGCACACTATAGCACAAGGAGAATTCCCTCACTGTCCTTCCCTGTCCCTAGAAACAAGGATTCGCACAGTAAAACACACTGACACTCTCCCTACCTATAGTTTTCTGTCCCTAGAAAAAATGTTTTTTTAAAGCACACTATAGCACAAGGAGAATTTTCCTCACTGTCCTTCCCTGTCCCTAGAAACAAGGATTATCACAGTGAAAGAAACTGACACTCTTCCTACCTATAGTTTTCTGTCCCTAGAAAAAATGTTTTTTTAAAGCACACTATAGCACAAGGAGAATTTTCCTCACTGTCCTTCCCTGTCCCTAGAAACAAGGATTATCACAGTGAAAGAAACTGACACTCTTCCTACCTATAGTTTTCTGTCCCTAGAAAAAATGTTTTTTTAAAGCACACTATAGCACAAGGAGAATTTCCCTCACTTTCCTTCTTTGTCCCTAGAAACAAGGATTATCTCAGTGAAAGAAACTGACACTCTTCCTACCTATAGTTTTCTGTCCCTAGAAAAAATGTTTTTTTAAAGCACACTATAGCACAAGGAGAATTCCCTCACTGTCCTTCCCTGTCCCTAGAAACAAGGATTCGCACAGTAAAACACACTGACACTCTCCCTACCTATAGTTTTCTGTCCCTAGAAAAAATGTTTTTTTAAAGCACACTATAGCACAAGGAGAATTCCCTCACTGTCCTTCCCTGTCCCTAGAAACAAGGATTCGCACAGTAAAACACACTGACACTCTCCCTACCTATAGTTTTCTGTCCCTAGAAAAAATGTTTTTTTAAAGCACACTATAGCACAAGGAGAATTCCCTCACTGTCCTTCCCTGTCCCTAGAAACAAGGATTCGCACAGTAAAACACACTGACACTCTCCCTACCTATAGTTTTCTGTCCCTAGAAAAAATGTTTTTTTAAAGCACACTATAGCACAAGGAGAATTCCCTCACTGTCCTTCCCTGTCCCTAGAAACAAGGATTCGCACAGTAAAACACACTGACACTCTCCCTACCTATAGTTTTCTGTCCCTAGAAAAAATGTTTTTTTAAAGCACACTATAGCACAAGGAGAATTTCCCTCACTTTCCTTCTTTGTCCCTAGAAACAAGGATTATCACAGTGAAAGAAACTGACACTCTTCCTACCTATAGTTTTCTGTCCCTAGAAAAAATGTTTTTTTAAAGCACACTATAGCACAAGGAGAATTCCCTCACTGTCCTTCCCTGTCCCTAGAAACAAGGATTCGCACAGTAAAACACACTGACACTCTCCCTACCTATAGTTTTCTGTCCCTAGAAAAAATGTTTTTTTAAAGCACACTATAGCACAAGGAGAATTCCCTCACTGTCCTTCCCTGTCCCTAGAAACAAGGATTCGCACAGTAAAACACACTGACACTCTCCCTACCTATAGTTTTCTGTCCCTAGAAAAAATGTTTTTTTAAAGCACACTATAGCACAAGGAGAATTTCCCTCACTTTCCTTCTTTGTCCCTAGAAACAAGGATTATCACAGTGAAAGAAACTGACACTCTTCCTACCTATAGTTTTCTGTCCCTAGAAAAAATGTTTTTTTAAAGCACACTATAGCACAAGGAGAATTCCCTCACTGTCCTTCCCTGTCCCTAGAAACAAGGATTCGCACAGTAAAACACACTGACACTCTCCCTACCTATAGTTTTCTGTCCCTAGAAAAAATGTTTTTTTAAAGCACACTATAGCACAAGGAGAATTCCCTCACTGTCCTTCCCTGTCCCTAGAAACAAGGATTCGCACAGTAAAACACACTGACACTCTCCCTACCTATAGTTTTCTGTCCCTAGAAAAAATGTTTTTTTAAAGCACACTATAGCACAAGGAGAATTCCCTCACTGTCCTTCCCTGTCCCTAGAAACAAGGATTCGCACAGTAAAACACACTGACACTCTCCCTACCTATAGTTTTCTGTCCCTAGAAAAAATGTTTTTTTAAAGCACACTATAGCACAAGGAGAATTCCCTCACTGTCCTTCCCTGTCCCTAGAAACAAGGATTCGCACAGTAAAACACACTGACACTCTCCCTACCTATAGTTTTCTGTCCCTAGAAAAAATGTTTTTTTAAAGCACACTATAGCACAAGGAGAATTCCCTCACTGTCCTTCCCTGTCCCTAGAAACAAGGATTCGCACAGTAAAAGACACTGACACTCTCCCTACCTATAGTTTTCTGTCCCTAGAAAAAATGTTTTTTTAAAGCACACTATAGCACAAGGAGAATTTCCCTCACTTTCCTTCTTTGTCCCTAGAAACAAGGATTATCACAGTGAAAGAAACTGACACTCTTCCTACCTATAGTTTTCTGTCCCTAGAAAAAATGTTTTTTTAAAGCACACTATAGCACAAGGAGAATTCCCTCACTGTCCTTCCCTGTCCCTAGAAACAAGGATTCGCACAGTAAAACACACTGACACTCTCCCTACCTATAGTTTTCTGTCCCTAGAAAAAATGTTTTTTTAAAGCACACTATAGCACAAGGAGAATTCCCTCACTGTCCTTCCCTGTCCCTAGAAACAAGGATTCGCACAGTAAAACACACTGACACTCTCCCTACCTATAGTTTTCTGTCCCTAGAAAAAATGTTTTTTTAAAGCACACTATAGCACAAGGAGAATTTCCCTCACTTTCCTTCTTTGTCCCTAGAAACAAGGATTATCACAGTGAAAGAAACTGACACTCTTCCTACCTATAGTTTTCTGTCCCTAGAAAAAATGTTTTTTTAAAGCACACTATAGCACAAGGAGAATTCCCTCACTGTCCTTCCCCGTCCCTAGAAACAAGGATTCGCACAGTAAAACACACTGACACTCTCCCTACCTATAGTTTTCTGTCCCTAGAAAAAATGTTTTTTTAAAGCACACTATAGCACAAGGAGAATTCCCTCACTGTCCTTCCCTGTCCCTAGAAACAAGGATTCGCACAGTAAAACACACTGACACTCTCCCTACCTATAGTTTTCTGTCCCTAGAAAAAATGTTTTTTTAAAGCACACTATAGCACAAGGAGAATTCCCTCACTGTCCTTCCCTGTCCCTAGAAACAAGGATTCGCACAGTAAAACACACTGACACTCTCCCTACCTATCCTTCTCTTTCCCTAAACTAAAGGAATCCAGGTTAAGCAAGAAAAAAATAAATGTCACTGTCCCTGCCTATGCTTCTCTTTCCCTGCTCCGGAACACACTACACTAGGCCGCCGTGCTGGCGGCCTTTTATAGTGTGGGGCGTGTACTAAACACCCTCAGCAATAATTGGCCACAGGCATCCTGCCTGTGGCCAATCATTGCTCTCCTCGCTGCCGGCGCTGTGATTGGCCAAGCATGCGGGGTCACAGTGCATGCTTGGCCAATCACAGCGCCTGGATGACACTGCGATGGCGTAGTGCATTGTGGGCCGTTCGCGTCACTCTAATTTGGCGCGAACGGCCCAAATCGTTCGATCTTCGTCGAACGATCGAACAGCCGATGTTCGAGTCGAACGTATGTTCGACTCGAACATGAAGCTCATCCCTAGTGGCCGGCTTTCATGTAAAAGCAATTCTAGCAGATAATTAGCCTCTAGACTGCTTTTACAAGCAGTGGGAGGGAATGCCCCCCCCCCCAGATATAAACAGTGCCATTGGGAAATTGGGAAAGCATTTTATCACACCGATCTTGGTGTGGTCAGATGCTTTGAGGGCAGAGGAAAGATCTAGGGTCTAACCCCGCAATTTCTTTCAAAAAAAGAGTACCTGTCACTACTTATTGCTATCATAGCATTCCCTGAGATAACAATAAAAATGCTAAAAAAAAAAAATATGGAAGGAACAGTTTAAAAATAAAATAAAAAAGCAAAATAAATAATAAAAAAAATAAAAAAAAAAAGCACCGCTGTCCCCCCTGCTCTTGCGCAAAGGCGAACGCAAGCGTCGGTCTAGCGTCATATGTAAACAGCAATTGCATCATGCATGTGAGGTATCACCGCGAAGGTCAGATCGAGGGCAGTAATTTTAGCAGTAGACCTCCTCTGTAAATCTAACGTGGTAACCTGTAAAGGCTTTTAAATGCTTTTAAAAATGAATGTAGTTTCTCGCCGCTGCGCGTTTGTGCGCAATTTTAAAGCATGTCGTGTTTGGTATCCATGTACTCGGCCTAAGATCATCTTTTTTATTTCATCAAACATTTGGGCAATATAGTGTTTTTTAGTGCATTAAAAATAAAAAAAGTGTGCTTTCCCCCAAAAAATGCGTTTGAAAAATCGCTGCGCAAATACTGTGTGGGAAAAAAAAATGCAACACCCACTATTTTAATCTGTAGGGCCTTTGCTTTAAAAAAATATATAATGTTTGGGGGTTCAACATTATTTTCTTGCAAAAAAAAAAAAATGTTTTCATGTAAACAAAAAGTGTCAGAAAGGGCTTTGTCTTCAAGTGGTTAGAAGAGTGGATGATGTGTGACATAAGCTTCCTAATGTTGTGCATAAAATGCCAGGACAGTTCAAAACACCCCCCAAATGACCCCATTTTGGAAAGTAGACACCTCAAGCTATTTGCTGAGAGGCATGTTGAGCCCATTGAATATTTTTTTTTTTTGTCCCAAGTGATTGAATAATGACAAAAAGACAAAAAAAAAAAAAATGTACAAAAAGTTGTCACTAAATTATATATTGCTCAAACATGCCATGGTTATATGTGGAATTGCACCCCAAAATACATTCTGTTGCTTCTCCTGAGTACGGGGATACCACATGTGTGAGACATTTTGGGAGCCTAGCCGCGTACAGGACCCCGAAAACCAAGCACCGCCTTCAGGATTTCTATGGGTGTAAATTTTTGATTTCACTCCTCAATGCCTATCACAGTTTCGGAGGCCATGGAATGCCCAGATGGCACAAAACCCCCCCAAATGACCCCATTTTGGAAAGTAGACACCCCAGGCTATTTGCTGAGTATTTTGCAGATCTCGCTTTTTGTCACAAAGTTTTAAAAATTGAAAAAAGAAAAAAAAATATGTCTTTCTTCATTTTCAAAAACAAATGAGAGCTGTAAAATACTCACCATGCCTCTCGGCAAATAGCTTGGGGTGTCTACTTTCCAAAATGGGGTCATTTGTGGGGGTTTTGGGCTATCTTGGCATTTTATGGCCTTCAAAACTGTGATAGATAGTGAGGAGTGAAATCAAAAATTTGTGCCCTTAGAAATCCTGAAGGCGGTGCTTGGTTTTCGGGGGCCCGTACGCGGCTAGGCTCTCAAAAAGTCCCACACATGTGGTATCCCCGTACTCAGGAGAAGTAGCCAAATGTATTTTGGGGTGCAATTCCGCATATAACCATGGCATGTTTGAGCAATATATCATTTAGTGACAACTTTTTGTACATTTTTTTTTCTTTTTGTCATTATTCAATCACTTGGGACAAAAAAAAAAAATATTCAATGGGCTCAACATGCCTCTCAGCAATTTCCTTGGGGTGTCTACTTTCCAAAATGGGGTCATTTTGGGGGGTTTTGTGCTATCTTGGCATTTTATGGCCTTCAAAACTGTGATAGGTAGTGAGGAGTGAAATCAAAAATTTATGCCCTTAGAAACCTTGAAGGCGGTGCTTGGATTTTGGGGTCCCGTACGCGGCTAGGCTCCCAAAAAGTCCCACACATGTGGTATCCCCGTACTCAGGAGAAGCAGCAGAATGTATTTTGGGGTGTAATTTCACATATGCCCATGGCATGTGTGAGCAATATATCATTTAGTGACAACTTTGTGCAAAAAAAACAAAGTTTGTCATATTCCCGCAACTTGTGGCAAAATATAAAATATTCCATGGACTGAACATGCCTCTCAGTAAATAGCTTGGGGTGTCTACTTTCCAAAATGGGGTCATTTGGGGGGGTTTTGTGCTATTTGGGCATTTTATGGCCTTCGAAACTGTGATAGGTAGTGAGGAGTGAAATCAAAAATTTACGCCCTTAGAAATCCTGAAGGCGGTGCTTGGTTTTGGGGCCCCGTACCCGGCTAGGCTCCCAAAAAGTCCCACACATGTGGTATCCCCGTACTCAGGAGAAGCAGCAGAATGTATTTTGGGGTGCAATTCCACATATAACCATGGCATGTGTGAGCAGTATATCATTTAGTGACAACTTTTTGTAATTTTTTTTTTTGTCATTATTCAATCACTTGGGACAAAAAAAAAAAAAAAATATTCAATGGGCTCAACATGCCTCTCAGCAATTTCCTTGGGGTGTCTACTTTCCAAAATGGGGTCATTTGGGGGGGTTTTGTACTGCCCTGCCATTTTAGCACCTCAAGAAATGAGATAGGCAGTCATAAATTAAAAGCTGTGTAAATTCCAGAAAATGTACCCTAGTTTGTAGACGCTATAACTTTTGCGCAAACCAATAAATATACGCTTATTGACATTTTTTTTACTAAAGACATGTGGCTGAATACATTTTGGCCTAAATGTATGACTACAATTGAGTTTATTCGACTTTTCTTATAACAAAAAGTAGAAAATATAATTTTTTTTCAAAATTTTCGGTCTTTTTCCGTTTATATCGCAAAAAATAAAAATCGCAGAGGCAATCAAATACCATTAAAAGAAAGCTCTATTTGTGGGAAGAAAAGGACGCAAATTTCGTTTGGGTACAACATTGCATGTCCGCACAATTTTCAGTTAAAGTGGTTGTAAACCCACTTTTTAAACAAACACCTACAGGTAAGCCTAGATTAAGGCTTACCTGTAGGTGCATGAAATATCTCCTTAACCTACACGGTTAAGGAGATATTTGTATGTAAATGCGGCGACGCTGACGTCACCCCATTCACAAATTCGGCTAGGTTGCAACATTCGACGACGTAGCCGAATTCGACAGCTCACGCGCGCATGCGCGGAGTCACGTCTTCGCCGCTCCGGCCAATCACAGCGCCGGAGCGGCGCTGTGATTGGCTGCAGCGGCGATACCCGTAAGTAACATTCCGGCTATCGCCGCAGCGATGAATGCGGCTAGAGGAGGGACACGGACGACTTCGGGGGCCCCGATCGAAGGTAAGTGGTACATAATGAGCTAGTATGCTAGTCATACTAGCTCATTATAGCTTTGTCTTGCAGGTAAGTAAAAAAATAATAATTTGTCTACGGGGTTTACAACCACTTTAAAGCAGCGCAGTGCAAAATTCTGAAATCACCTTTGGTCCTTTAGCTACCAAATGGTCCGGGGCTTAAGTGGTTAAAGTGGTTGTAAACCCTTATAGTTTTTTTTTTTTTTTAAACTACCTGTAAGAGAAAGGCATAATGAGCTAATATGACTAGCATAATAGCTCATTATGCATCACTTACCTTAGATCGGGGCCCCCGAAGCCGTCCACGTCTCCCTCTTCAGCCGCAGCCATCTCTGCGGCGATAGCCGGAAGGTTACTTCCGGCTATCGCCGCTCCAGCCAATCACAGCGCCGCTCCGGCGCTGTGATTGGCCGGAGCGGCGGAGACGTCAATCTGCTCATGCGCGCGGGAGCCGTCACATTCGGCTAGGCCCAGCGATTGCTGGGAAGTACCCGAATTTGTGAATGGGATTAACCCCATGAATGCGCCGTTGTCTACGGCGCGCATGCGCCGTAGACAGCGGCGCCTGTCATTCAACTAAACTAAATATCTCCTAAACCGTGTAGACTTAATCTAGGCTTACCTGTAGGTGCAAGTTGAAAAAGTGGGTTTACAACCACTTTAATGATTCTTTCTCTGAATGGTCCAAGGTTATCAGTGGTGTACCCCAAGGTTCAGTGCTGGGACCCTTGCTTTTTAATATCATCATAAATTATATTGGGTCTGAGATCAAAAGTATAATTTCTGTCTTTGCAGATGACACTAAGCTATGCAGTGGAATAACGTCCTTACAGGATGTCGCCAATTTACAAGCCGACCTCGATGCCCTGTCTAATTGGGCGACTATGTGGCAGATGAGGTTTAATGTTGATAAATGTAAAGTTATGCACTTGGGGGCTAAGAATATGAATGCATCATACATACTAGGGGGAATACAACTGGGGGGATCTGTAGTGGAGAAGGATCTGGGGGTTTTGGTAGATCATAAGCTCAATAATGGCATGCAATGCCAAGCTGTGGTTTCCAAAGCGAGCAAAGTCCTTTCTTGTATTAAGAGAGGTATGGACTCCAGAGAGAGAGACATCATTTTGCCCCTGTACAAATCATTAGTAAGGCCTCATCTGGAATACGCAGTTCAGTTTTGGGCACCAGTTCTCAAAAAGCATATCGGGGAACTGGAGAAAGTGCAGAGAAGGGCAACCAAACTGATAAGAGGCATGGAGGAGCTCAGCTATGAAGAAAGATTAGAGGAGCTGAATTTATTCACTCTTGAGAAGAGGAGAATAAGGGGGGATATGATTAACATGTACAAATATATAAGGGGTCCATATATTGATCTTGGTGATGAGTTATTCACTTTACGGTCAACACAGAGAACAAGGGGGCACTCTTTACGTCTAGAAGAAAAAAGATTTCATCTCCAAATGCGGAAAGGTTTCTTCACAGTAAGAGCTGTGAAAATGTGGAACAGACTCCCTGCAGAGGTGGTTCTGGCCAGCTCAGTAGATTGCTTTAAGAAAGGCATGGATACTTTCCTAAATGTACATAATATAACTGAGTACTAACAGTTCTAGGTAAAGTTGATCCAGGGTAAATCCGATTGCCTCTCGGGGGATCAGGAAGGAATTGTTTCCCCTGCTGTAGCAAATTGGATCATGCTCTGCTGGGGTTTTTTGCCTTCCTCTGGATCAACTGTGGGTATAGAATTGGGTATATGGGATTGCACGATATTTTTTTTATTTTTATGGTTGAACTGGATGGACTTTGTCTTTTTTCAACCTGACTAACTATGTAACTATGTAACTATGTAACATTTATAGGTAAAGTTGATCCGGGGAATATTCGATTGCCTCTCGGGGGATCAGGAAGGAATTTTTTCCCCCACTGTAGCAAATTGGATCATGCTCTGCTGGGGTTTTTCGCCTTCCGCTGGATCATCTGTGGGTGTAGAATTAGGTTTATGGGATTGTATGATATTATTATTTTATTTTTTTATGGTTGAACTGGATGGACTTGTGTCTTTTTTCAACCTGTGTAACTATATGTCACCAGAAGTAGTGTCCCCATTGGAAGATGTCCCCTTTTCTGGGGCCAATTTATCTAAAATGTAATATAAAGTTTTGCCTTTAGGTATTCTTAATTTTTTCAGGACAGGCTTTCAGGGGCCTTTCAACTTCTTCTTAGTCCAAGCAGTGCAAATAAAGAAAAGTATCATGGGCAGTGCTCATCTATGTTTGCTGTAAGTGCTCCAATAAGGCTACAATCACTTTAACTATGACTAGAATTTTCCGTTCCTTGCGTTTACTGACAGCTCACACCCACACATTGGTGTGAACTGGTTATGCAGGATGTTTGTTTAGCCACTTAATGATGTCTAAATTGTTGGATATTTTTAGAAACTGTGGTATGTCTAAAATGTCACTGAAAAAACACGAATGACGGAAACCTTTATAATAATTTTTGATGAGGCATGGGCTTCTTCTTTTTTTTTTTTTTCGAGCTGAGAAAAATGAAGTACAATGATTCTGAGCATGTGTTGAATTGATTCCGAGCATGCGTAGAACTTTTGTGCATCGGAATTGGATACACACGATCGGAATTTCCGACCACAACTTCTGTTGTCGGAAAAATTGAGAACCAGCTCTCAATCATTTGTTGTCGGAAATGCCCACAGCAAATATCCGACCAAAAGCTCACATCGAACACTTGTTGTCGGAAATTCCGATCATGTGTACGCGGCATTACAGCAGCTTGCATTGGGAAACCCACAACAACCAATCCAAAAATAAATCTGAACTTACCGATCAGACTACTGTAAACTGTTATTATGGGTTACTGGACTTTGCCATGCAGTGCCAGGACTAGGTCCCCTAAAGCCAAGGGCGAACATGCCAAATTGTGCCCCCCCCCAAGGTGTATGAGCATTATGTGTCAGTGAAAATCCCCTTCCCTCCTAAAAAATCGAGGACTAATCTGCAGGCTCACCCCTCAAGCATAAATTCCCCCTCCTCCCAGTACAATCTGCCCCCTGCTGAAATTCCCTCTCCCAGCACAAATCTTTCCCCCCAGCTCAAGTCCTCTCTCTCCCCATATGCCCCCAGCAAAAATCCCCCCCCCACAAATTTTTTTTAATAAAATTCCTCCCTAGCACAAATCCTCTCTCCTCACTCCAAATCCTCCCTTCCAGCACAAATCCCCCCCCAATCATCGCTACTAAAACTAACCCCCCCCCCAGAAAATATTTACCCCCTAGCACAGATCCTCTCTCCTCACTCCGTATCCTCACTTCCAGCACAAATCCCCCCCCCCAATCATCTCTACTACCACAAATTCCCCCCAAAAAAATATTTCCCCTCTACCGCATTATTTTGAGAGCACAACCCCCCCAAATCCCCCCTCCTAGCACAAATCCTCTTCCCCCATCCTTCTCCCAACACAAATCCCCCCAAATCACCACTACTAGCACACACACCCAAATTTACCCTCCTAGAACAATTTTTACCCCTGCCACCCCCCAAATTCTCCTTCTCAACACAAAATCCCTCCCTCCAATCTCCTTGTGGTGCCCCTCCACCTCACATGTTACCACAATGCCCAGGGCGACTGTCCCTCCTGCCCACCCCTTGTTCCAGCCCTGTTGCCATGTCATTGTTGCACTTTGAAGAATCCTATTTTTTTAGACCTGTTTTGTGTGGTCTTGATGCTGCAAAGATGCTGCAAAGAGGGATTTCAGCATTAGGGATGAGCTTCGTGTTCGATCGTTCGCCGAAGATCGAACGATTTGGGCCCTTCGCGCCAAATTCGAGTGACGCGAACGGCCCACAATACACTACACCATCGCAGTGTCATCCAGGCGCTGTGATTGGCCAAGCATGCACTGTGACCCCGCATGCTTGGCCAATCACAGCGAGGAGAGCAATGATTGGCCACAGGCAGGATGCCTGTGGCCAATTATTGCTGAGGGGGTTTAGTACACTCCCCACACTATAAAAGGCCGCCAGCGCGGCGGCCTTGTGTAGTGTGTTCCGGAGCAGGGAAAGAGAAGCATAGGCAGGGACAGTGTCATTTTTTCCTTTACTAATCCTGGATTCCTTGTGTTTAGGGACAGAGAAGGATAGGTAGGGAGAGTGTCAGTGTGTCATTCTGTGCTAAACCTTGTTTGTAGGGACAGAGAAGGACAGTGAGGGAAAGTGTCAGTGTGCTATTCTGTGCTAAATCTTGTTTGTAGGGACAGAGAAGGACAGTGAGGGAAAGTGTCAGTGTGCTATTCTGTGCTAATCCTTGTTTGTAGGGACAGAGAAGGACAGTGAGGGAAACTGTCAGTGTGCTATTCTGTTCTAAACCAATCTTGCTGAACCGTATTTGAAATCCTTGAGTTTAGGGACAGAGAAGGACACTCGTGGAAACTATCAGTGTGCTATTCTGTGCTAATCCTTGTTTGTAGGGACAGAGAAGGACAGTGAGGGAAAGTGTCAGTGTGCTATTCTGTCCTAAACCAATCTTGCTGAACCATATTTGAAATCCTTGAGTTTAGGGACAGAGAAGGACACTCGTGGAAACTATCTGTCAGGGTCACCTGCGGCCAGGTGACAGATGCACACCGTAGGGGGACAGGAGTGCACCGCGAGGTAGTGAACCCTATGGCTGGCTTCTGCGGATAGGAAACTGGGTGGTTGTGGAAAGCGGGACCAGAGGAGCACAACCGGGATCCTAACGGGAGCTAGAGCCAAGATTCCCCAGGGCGCGGAGTCTAAGACCCAGCTGGTCTTCTCCAGGGCCTCTAGTGGTGAGGATGTTATGCTGCAGGCTGGGACCAGGTCGCGGCCCCTGGAGTTTCCTAGCTCACACCCCGTAGGATAAGGGGAAAAGAGGGGAAGCAGCAGCACACGATAAGAGAGAACCGAATAACAAGCTGAAGGTCAGGGGCCACAAGCAGACAAGGATAACGAAGAACGAGCCGAAGGTCAAGGGTCACGAGCAGACAGGGATAGTTGGGGACAAGCCAATAACGTAACAGAGAGACAGACGTAGCACACGGCAGGCAGGAACCCAAACACACAATGCCTAACAAACACGTTGATCAGCAAAGCAGGCTTGCAGTGCACAGGTTAATATAGTGTTCAGTGATAGGGCCTGGGGTGGAGTCAGGCTGGGAGGAGATTATAAAGGAAGCCAGGTGAAGGAGGTCTGGTCTCTAGATGAACACATGAGGAGGAAGGTAAGATGGCAGACAAACACTACTGCATATCCATGACAGTACCCTCCCTCTTATGGGCCCTCCCCCGCCTGGACCCAGGCTTAAAGGGAAATCTCTGATGAAACCTTCTCAACAGATGAGGTGCAGCGACATCAGATGCAGCGATCCAAGACGCCTCCTCAGGACCAAAACCTCTCCAATGCACAAGGTACTGAAGAATGCCTCTGCAGAGCCGAGAATCCAGAACTTGTCTAACCTCGTACTTAAGATTATCCTCAGAGACTGAAAACGAGGTAGGGAGATGACAAGAAGATCTATTGAGGACCAAAGGCTCTCTAGGAATAAGCAAGGGCATGAGACGATCAACAGGAATCTGAGGAGGGTCCCCTAGACCCTTAAAGGGGAACTGGTCATCTTGCACAGGACCATCAGACTGGGCAGATGTCAGTGGAACCCTGAAGTCAGGTTGGTTAGAAGGTGACATGTCGCCGGAGTCAAGCTGAATAGCTGAAGGACAAGCAGAATGTCCCGAACAAGAAAAAGTGAGAGGCTCACTGGGCATGGGCTGGACTGGCATAACTAGTACAGAGGCAGAGTGAATAGCTGAGTCAGGTGTAGCGACTACCTGAATCGCATCGCAAGACGTAGCGACTGCAGGACTTGTAGACAAGCTAGCCTGGCTGTGCGTCCAAGGGTGGTTAGGGACAGAGAAATGTAAATGGTTATGCAACCTGGAATGAATGACCGGCTCAGATTCACAGGGGGCAACCTTGGGTAGGCAGGACGAGGAACAGGAGGGACCCCAAGCCAGGATCTGTCCAGTAGTCCAGTCCACATGAGGAGAATGGAGCTGTAACCATGGGAGACCCAAAATTATAGGCGTTGAGGCCTTGGGTAAGATAAGGAAGGATATCCACTCCTGGTGGAGTGTACCCACCGACATCTTAACAGGGAGGGTCTGGAAGCGGATAGGTCCCCCTGGGAGAACAGTACCATCAATCGCCAAGACCACCAATGGCGTGGTGAGGGGCAAAAGAGTAAGTCTCATGGACGATGCGATTTCCCAGTCCATGAAATTACCAGCGGCTCCGGAATCCAGATATGCTGAAACCGAATGAGAAGAAGCACCAACATGAAGGAACACAGAAAGCAGAAGATGAGAAGGGGAAGGTGATATTTCTGGGTCCAATACTCCACTTTCCAGATGAAGTGGACCCAAACGTTTTTCTGGACAAAGAGAGCAAGTGTCACGAAAATGACCTTTGCCCCCACAGTAGAGACACAGGCCTAGATTTCTGCGCCTAGCACGTTCCTCTGGGGATAGCCTGGTCCTGCCCAGCTGCATGGGTTCCTCAGCTGGCAGGAGATGCTCCACGGGTCGAGGAGAGGGGAGCTCAGGCTGACTAAGGACCAAGGAGTGCTGGCGCCGCTTTTCTAGGGTCCTTTCCTGAAAGCGAATATCGATCTGGTTACACAAGGAGATAACTCCGTCCAGATCAGTGGGGATGGTTCTTCCTGCTAATTCATCCTTCACTCTATCAGAAAGGCCATGCAAAAAGGTTGCGACTAAGGCCTCATTGTTCCAGCTCAACTCAGCCGACAGTATGCGGAAATTAAGGGCGTACTGTCCCACTGAAGCAGACTCTTGGCGGAGACGTAGAAGGGCGCTGGCCGCTGAAGAGACACGAGCCGGTTCTTCAAAGATATTCCGAAAAAGTTTCAAGAAGCCAGACAGGCTAGAAACCACTGGATCATTCAGTTCCCACAGAGGGGCTGCCCAGGCTAAAGCTTCACCGGAGAGGAGGGAAATGATATAGGCTACCTTTGCCCTATCAGACAGAAAGTTTTGAGGCTGAAGCTCAAAATGAATCGTGCATTGGCTAAGGAACCCTCTGCAGGCCTTGGAGTCCCCAGAGAAACGGAACGGAGCTGGCAGTATTAGTGAGTGTGTGGCTGCGACTGGTGCGAAAGGTACCACCGCTGGTTGTACTTGAGGTTGCGGATTCGGGGTTCCCAAGGAGGCCTGAAGCTGCTCGAATCGAGAAGCCAGATCCTGGAGGAATCGCATCACCTGAGTCTGATTCGATTCCTGGGTTTCAAGTCTGTGGACTATGCCCTGCAATGGATCATCCGCGGGGATCGGGATGTCAGCCGGGTCCATGGCTGATCAAACTGTCAAGGTCACCTGCGGCCAGGTGACAGATGCACACCGTAGGGGGACAGGAGTGCACCGCGAGGTAGTGAACCCTATGGCTGGCTTCTGCGGATAGGAAACTGGGTGGTTGTGGAAAGCGGGACCAGAGGAGCACAACCGGGATCCTAACGGGAGCTAGAGCCAAGATTCCCCAGGGCGCGGAGTCTAAGACCCAGCTGGTCTTCTCCAGGGCCTCTAGTGGTGAGGATGTTATGCTGCAGGCTGGGACCAGGTCGCGGCCCCTGGAGTTTCCTAGCTCACACCCCGTAGGATAAGGGGAAAAGAGGGGAAGCAGCAGCACACGATAAGAGAGAACCGAATAACAAGCTGAAGGTCAGGGGCCACAAGCAGACAAGGATAACGAAGAACGAGCCGAAGGTCAAGGGTCACGAGCAGACAGGGATAGTTGGGGACAAGCCAATAACGTAACAGAGAGACAGACGTAGCACACGGCAGGCAGGAACCCAAACACACAATGCCTAACAAACACGTTGATCAGCAAAGCAGGCTTGCAGTGCACAGGTTAATATAGTGTTCAGTGATAGGGCCTGGGGTGGAGTCAGGCTGGGAGGAGATTATAAAGGAAGCCAGGTGAAGGAGGTCTGGTCTCTAGATGAACACATGAGGAGGAAGGTAAGATGGCAGACAAACACTACTGCATATCCATGACACTATCAGTGTGCTATTCTGTGCTAAATCTTGTTTGTAGGGACAGAGAAGGACAGTGAGGGAAAGTGTCAGTGTGCTATTCTGTCCTAAACCAATCTTGCTGAACCATATTTGAAATCCTTGAGTTTAGGGACAGAGAAGGACACTCGTGGAAACTATCAGTGTGCTATTCTGTGCTAATCCTTGTTTGTAGGGACAGAGAAGGACAGTGAGGGAAAGTGTCAGTGTGCTATTCTGTCCTAAACCAATCTTGCTGAACCATATTTGAAATCCTTGAGTTTAGGGACAGAGAAGGACACTCGTGGAAACTATCAGTGTGCTATTCTGTGCTAAATCTTGTTTGTAGGGACAGAGAAGGACACTCGGGGAAACTATCAGTGTGCTATTCTGTTCTAAACCAATCTTGCTGAACCATATTTGAAATCCTTGAGTTTAGGGACAGAGAAGGACACTCGGGGAAACTGTCAGTGTGCTATTCTGTTCTAAACCAATCTTGCTGAACCATATTTGAAATCCTTGAGTTTAGGGACAGAGAAGCACACTCGTGGAAACTATCAGTGTGCTATTCTGTGCTAAATCTTATTTGTAGGGACAGAGAAGGACACTCGGGGAAACTGTCAGTGTGCTATTCAGTTCTAAACCAATCTTGCTGAACCATATTTGAAATCCTTGAGTTTAGGGACAGAGAAGGACACTCGTGGAAACTATCAGTGTGCTATTCTGTGCTAAATCTTGTTTGTAGGGACAGAGAAGGACAGTGAGGGAAAGTGTCAGTGTGCTATTCTGTTCTAAACCAATCTTGCTAAACATATTTGAAATCCTTGAGTTTAGGGACAGAGAAGGACACTCGTGGAAACTATCAGTGTGCTATTCTGTGCTAAATCTTGTTTGTAGGGACAGAGAAGGACAGTGAGGGAAAGTGTCAGTGTGCTATTCTGTCCTAAACCAATCTTGCTGAACCATATTTGAAATCCTTGAGTTTAGGGACAGAGAAGGACACTCGTGGAAACTATCAGTGTGCTATTCTGTGCTAAATCTTGTTTGTAGGGACAGAGAAGGACAGTGAGGGAAAGTGTCAGTGTGCTATTCTGTTCTAAACCAATCTTGCTGAACCATATTTGAAATCCTTGAGTTTAGGGACAGAGAAGGACACTCGTGGAAACTATCAGTGTGCTATTCTGTGCTAAATCTTGTTTGTAGGGACAGAGAAGGACAGTGAGGGAAAGTGTCAGTGTGCTATTCTGTCCTAAACCAATCTTGCTGAACCATATTTGAAATCCTTGAGTTTAGGGACAGAGAAGGACACTCGTGGAAACTATCAGTGTGCTATTCTGTGCTAAATCTTGTTTGTAGGGACAGAGAAGGACACTCGGGGAAACTGTCAGTGTGCTATTCTGTTCTAAACCAATCTTGCTGAACCATATTTGAAATCCTTGTGTTTAGGGACAGAGAAGGACACTCTGGGAAACTATCAGTGTGCTATTCTGTGCTAAACCAATCTTGCTGAACCATATTGCAAATCCTTGTGTTTAGGGACAGAGAAGGATAGGCAGGGGACAGTGTCAGTGTCTTTGTTGCTAAGCCTCCTGCACAGTATACACCTGAAGGTAGCCCTTATTGATGTTTTTCCCATCTCCCTGCAGGCCATCCATTAAAATGTCTGGAAGGCAAACAAGGAGAGGCAGACAGTCAGGAGGCAAAAAAAGAGGGCAAGCAGGCTCTGTGTCTGGGGGCAACAGTGCTGGTCGTGGACGCGGTGCATTGTCATCAGCACATGGCCATGGGACACGCTTGTCCTTCTTTTCGGCAGCTGGACATGTTGAGCCACATCATGCCGAAGACTTGGTAGAGTGGATGACCAAGCCCACCTCATCCTCCTCATCCTCTCTCACCCAGGCTCAGGGTACTGGCAAAGCAGCTGCCAAAGCGTCCTCTTCTCTGGTATCAATGTCATCATTAGTCACTCCTTCCCTAGACCCACCATGTCCTCCTCCTGAGGAGTCCCCCGAACTGTTTGAGCACAGTGTTGGGTACATGCTCCAGGAGGATGCCCAGCGTTTCGAAGGATCTGATGATGATACCCAGCTAGAGGAAGGCAGTAGCGTGAGAGCTGAGAGAGGGGATGCTCAAGAAGAACACCAATCTGGCAGTCATGCTCCAGCAGCTGCAGCATACTGCCAGATTGGCTCCAGTGATGAGGAGGGAGGGGATGATGAGGTCACTGACTCCACGTGAGTGCCTAATAGGAGAGAGGAGGAGGAGGAGGATGAGGAGGAGGCACATCTCCAACGAGGCAGGATGCCCTTGGGTGGCCCGCGTATGGGCAGCACACCGACGGAATCACACCGCAGAGCTCCGCCTGTGCAGGGCGCTGCCTCTGCCCGTCATTCAAAAAGTTCTTTGGTGTGGGCCTTTTTTGAGGCGAGTGCATCAGATCTCACAGCTGCTGTTTGCAACATATGTCTCAAGCGTATATCGCGTGGCCAAAACATCAGCCGCTTGGGCACCACATGCTTGATCAGACATATGTTGACCTGCCATGCAGCTCGTTGGCAAGCCTACCTTAAAGACCCACACCAAAGAACAAAGCGGACCTCTCCTTGCACCGCATCAGCTGGGATCTCCAACCCCAGTATACCTTCAGTCCTCTCTGAAACCTGCACTGAGAGGAATGAAGGTGTAGAATTAGGTGTGTCACAGCCAAGTACTTGCGGCCACTCTGCTAGCAGTACACCAACGTCCGATTCTAGCAGGCAAATTTCCCTGCCCCAGCTGCTGTACCGTCGAAAGAAGTTCACTCCCAGCCATCCACATGCCCAGCGGTTGAATGCTAACTTGGCTAAATTGCTAGCGCTTCAACTGCTGCCTTTTCAGTTGGTAGACTCGGCCCCCTTCCGTGAGTTTGTGCAATGTGCGGTTCCTCAGTGGCAGGTTCCCAAACGCCACTTTTTCTCACGGAAGGCGATTCTGGCTCTCTACAGGCATGTGGAAGGCAATGTCTTGGCCTCGCTGGACAGGGTGGTCAGCGGTAAGGTGCATATTACCGCTGACTCATGGTCCAGCAGGCATGGACAGGGACGTTACCTTTCTTTCACGGCCCATTGGGTCACTCTTTTGGCAGCTGGGAAGGATGCAGGACAAGGTGCAGTAGTGTTGGAGGTTGTTCCGCCGCCACGCCTCCAAAATGCTACTACTGGTTGTGACACACCTCTCTCCTCCACCCCCTCCTCTTCTTCTTCCTCCATGGCCTCTTCCTGTGGTTTGTCCTCGGAACCAGCGGTGCTCCGTAGGCGTTCAAGGGGCTACGCAAGTACGCAGGCAAAAAGATGCCATGCCGTGCTTGCGCTGGTGTGTTTGGGGGACAGGAGCCACACTGGGGCAGAGGTCCTGTCTGCTCTGCAGGGGCAGGCCGAGAGGTGGTTGACGCCACGCCAGCTTAAGCCAGGAATGGTGGTTTGCAACAATGGCACCAACCTCCTCTCCGCCCTCCGACAGGGACAACTGACCCATGTGCCCTGTATGGCTCACGTCCTTAACCTAGTGGTGCAGCGGTTCTTGGGCAGGTACCCGGGCTTACAGGATGTCCTGAGGCAGGCCAGGAAAGTCTGTGTGCATTTCCGCAGATCTTATAATGCCAGTGCTCGCCTGGCTGAGCTGCAAAAGGAGTTGAACCTGCCCAAGAACCGCCTTATATGTGACATGCCCACCAGGTGGAACTCAACGTTGGCCATGCTGCAGCGGCTGCACACGCAGCAGAGGGCCATCAATGAGTACCTGTGCGACTACGGCACCAGGACAGGGTCAGGGGAGCTCGGTTTTTTTTCACCACGCCAGTGGGGCATGATCAGGGATGCATGCACTGTCCTGGCACCATTTGAGGAGGCCACGAGGATGGTGAGCAGTGACAGTGCATGCATCAGTGACACTGTACCTCTTGTCCACCTGTTGGAGCACACGCTGCGTGGAATAATGGACAGGGCACTTGAGGCAGAACAGAGGCAGGAAGAGGAGGACTTCCTTGCCTCTCAAGGCCCCCTTTACCCAGACAGTGTTCCTTCTGTCCCACCCATCGCACAGGAAGAGGAGGAGGAGGAGGAGGAGGATTGTGTCAGCATGGAGGTGGAGGCTGGCACTCAGCATCATCAGCAGCAGTCTTTTAGGGATGATTTACAGTCCCAAGAAACCAGTGGACTTGTACGTGGCTGGGAGGAGGTGGCTGCGGATCATGTCGTCCTTAGTGACCCAGAGGACTCCGGACTGAATGCCTCAGCTAACCTACGCTGCATGGCCTCCCTGATCCTGCAAAGTCTGCGGAAGGATCCTCGTATTCTTCGGATCAAGGAGAGGGACCATTATTGGCTGGCCACTCTCCTTGATCCACGGTACAAGGGTAAGGTTGCGGACCTTATGTTACCGTCGCAGAGGGAGCAGAGGATGAGACAACTCCGGGAGGCCTTGCAGAAAGGTCTGTGCAACGCGTTCCCAGAGACTGGGAGGTTACAAACTCCTGGTCCTGGACAACGAGTTGCTGAGGCTTCGGTCAGTCAAAGAAGGAGCGGTGGGGAAGGTGGCCGTCTGACCGATGCGTTCAGACAATTCTTTAGTCCGCAGCCCCAAAGTATGATCGGTTCCAGCAACCATCGCCAGCGTCTGATATACATGGTGCAGGAATACCTAGGGGCAAGGTCAGACTTGGACACCTTCCCCACCGAAAATCCTCTGGCTTACTGGGTCTTGAGGATGGATCACTGGCCAGAGCTTGCACAGTATGCAATTGAGCTACTGGCCTGTCCTGCATCCAGCGTTCTTTCAGAACGCACATTCAGTGCTGCTGGAGGATTTGTCACGGATCACAGGGTGCGCCTGTCCACCGACTCGGTTGATCGACTGACTTTCATCAAGATGAACCAGTCTTGGATCACCACCAGCTACCACACACCTGATGCTGATATAACAGACTAATTGATTTTAAAATGTCACATCCCTTCAAGACTGATGCTGATGCTGAGTGCCTGTGCTGTTATGTTGACTGGCTATCCTCCTCCTCCTCCTTAATGATCCGATTAATGATGATAGCTTGGAAGATCATTTTGGTTTATGGGTGCCGCCACCAGTGGCTAAGGCCCAATTTTTCAGCCCCTGTTTAACAGGGGCGTGTAATTACAATTTTTGATGCAATACTTTGCAACAGGCCTCATTGCTGTGCTCCAAGTACAGTATCTGTGAGAGGTTGCAGTGTTGTGCCACCAGTGCCTAAGGCCCAATTTTTCAGCCCCTGTTTAACAGGGGCGTGTAATTACAATTTTTGATGCAATACTTTGCAACAGGCCTCATTGCTGTGCTCCAAGTACAGTATCTGTGAGGGGTTGCAGTGTTGTGCCACCAGTGCCTAAGGCCCAATTTTTCAGCCCCTGTTCAACAGGGGCATGCGATTATAATTATTGATCTAATAATTCACAGCAGGGCCCATTGCTGCGCCCACCAAGAGTAACTGTCAGGCCTTACAGTGTTGTGTCAACACCACCACCACCACCACCAAAGGCCCAATTTTTCAG
Organism: Rana muscosa; assembly: GCA_029206835.1. Classification (NCBI taxonomy): domain Eukaryota; kingdom Metazoa; phylum Chordata; class Amphibia; order Anura; family Ranidae; genus Rana; species Rana muscosa. Next base: position 1,100,736,652 of record CM055116.1, read on the forward strand.
CCCCTGTTTAACAGGGGCATGCAATTATAATTATTGATCTAATAATTCACAGCAGGGCCCATTGCTGCGCCCACCAAGAGTAACTGTCAGGCCTTACAGTGTTATGGCACCAGCACCACCATCAAAGGCCCAATTTTTACTACCACTGTTCAACAATTATATGTTATTACAATTCCTGATATAATAGTTGACAGCAGGGCGTTCCAGCACCCACCAAGATTAACTGTGAGTGCTTACAGTGTTGTGCCAACACCAACACCTAAGGGGCCAATTTCTGCAGAGTATATACGGCAGGTCCCTACTTTCAAACATCCAACTTACAAACGACTACTACTTGCAAACGGAAGAAGACAACAGGAAGTGAGAGGAAATCTACCCCTTGGAAGGAAAATTCTCTCCTGTAAGAATTAATATGGGAGAAAGGTGTCTCCTCTCTACTGATGCTTTATCACCAATCCTTGTTTCAATAAAAACACCACATTTCAAAAACAGTTGTCATTGGGACGCAAAGTGAGGTGAAATGTTCTGAACAGGGGCACAGACAGCAAAACAAATGTTACAGGGGTGATAACCCTTCCCTATGTTTTCCAAAAAGCTTAAAAATAGATTTTTTGGCTGGAGCTACACTTAAACAATGTACCTGTTCAAAATTACAAACAGATTCTACATAAGAACAAACCTACAGTCCCTGTCTTGTATGCACCGCCTGTATACGGCTGTTCAGAGTATATAGGGCCTTTTTTACTTTGTGTGCGGGGTTCCCCTTAATATCCATACAAGACCCAAAGGGGCTGGTAATGGGCTGGGGTGGGGGGGGGGGGGTGATGGGGTAGCTATGCCATTTTTCTCAAAGATTTTCATCCATATTACCGGGACCAGACATTACATTAAAGCCGCAAGCAGTTTTAAATGGCTTTTTTTTTCCTTTAGAAATGTAATTTTGTGCAGGGACAGTTCTAAACACGGGAAACACGTGGCACTTCACAGGCATACTTTAGACACCCCCCAGGTACAATATTTAAAGGAATATTTGACTTTTTTTTTTTCACTTTATGCATCATTAAAATGACTGCTCCCGAAAAACGGCCGTTTTAAAACTTCTTTTTGCATTGATACATGTCCCCTGGTGCAGAACCCGGGTTCCCAAACTCTGTTTAGGACAATAACATGGATAATAGTCGTTCTAATTAGCACTTTAGAATTCGAACGTTCGCATCCATTGTATTTAATAGGGTTCTAATGTTCGTGCGAACTTTCGGTCCGTTCGCGGGTTCTGGTGCGAACCGAACCCGGAGGTGTTCGGCTCATCACTAGCATAATAGAATACAGTGTATTAAAGATAAAACTAACAGACATGTATAATTTTGGGCCACATGGGCACTCTGGGACCATCCTTATTGATTCTAGCTTTTTCAGCAGGATTATACACTGTATTATAGGTGTTGGAGCTACATGTTGTTTTAAATGTTATCTTAAATTGCCCTTCATTACATATCAAAATCTCAATAAAAAAAAAAAGAATAAACAAAGTGTGTTGCTCATAGTGAATATTAAATTATTTTCCTAAACCCAATCACTAAAAACTAACATAAGCTAAAACATGTTAATGTCATTTCAAAAGTTATATTTAATATTTATTGAAAATAATACCTGATGAACCTGCCATGAAGGTGCTTCTGCAGGCATTTCCTGTTATGTTATGGTGACAACTCTCTGTCCTTGAAATGTGCTCCTATGTTGTTACCCTGTTATGGGTTTTCAATGGAGATTACAAGTGGCTATTTTAATACACATTACGTATGCACTGTTGTCAGCATGAAGAAAGCAACCCCGATGAATGCAATGCAGCCCTGATTGGGGTGACTATAGACATGAAATGCCCATAAACAGACTGCAGGAGATCAGCAGCACTGAAACGTAACAGAGGATGAAAATAAAAGGAGACATTTTTATTTTCTTTACAATCAAAATAGCACTTGTTAACGATACAAAGAGCTTTAGCAAACTAAGTATCATTCATATATAATTTACATTTATTTTAGACTATTATTGCTCCAGTTACTGTACATGGGATACTCCTTTGAATGTATTAACCTTTTGCTGCCTGCGCTATAGCCGAAAAACAGCTACAGCGCGGGTCTAAATTGCCGAGAGGGAGTCCATGTACGTCCTCCCGTGCATGTGATGCCTGCATGCCCCATGCGGGGTGCGTGCAGGTCGCTCTGCGATAGGTGAGTCTATGAGACTCCGGCCCCTTACCACGTGATCAGCTGTCAGCCAATAACAGCTGATCACGTAATTCAGAGACGACAATCTGCTTTTTTTTCCTCACGCTGAGAGCATGAGGAGAAAAAAAAAAGCTGATTAACGTCTGGAGTAAACGGGACATTGGTCCCGCACACTCCAAACTCACAGCTGCTAAGCAGTTCCCACCAGTGCCACCTACCAGTGCCCACCAGTGCCACCTATCAGTGCCCATTAGTGCTGTCAATCAGTGCCCATCAGTGCCTCATCATCAATGCCACCTATCAGTGCTGGTCTATCAGTGTCACCTACCAGTGCCTATCAGTGCCACCTTATCTGTGCCCATTAGTGCAGCCTTATCAGTGCCTAACAATGCTGCCTATCAGTGCCCATCAGTGCAGCCTATCATTGCCCATCAGTGCAGCCTATCAGTGCCGCCTCATCAGCGTACATCAATGAAGGAGAAAAATTACCTGTTTGCAAAATTTTATAACAAACTATGACTTTTTAATTTTCAGGCTTTTTTTTTTTGTTCGTTTAGCAAAAAATACAAACCCCTAGTGGTGATTTAATACCACCAAAAGATAGCTCTATTTGGGTGAAATTAAAAAAAAAAATCATATGGGTAAAGTGTAGCGTGACTGCACAATCGTCATTCAAAGAGTAACAGCGCTGATGGATGAAAATTGCCCTGGGCAGGAAGGAAGTTTAAATGGCTAGTAAGCAAGTGTTTAAAAAAAAAAAAAAGGTCCAAAAGCTTTAGTAGTAACCCACAGCATCAAATAACAAATTATTTCAGATTTAGTTCTTGTTATGGATTGTGGCATTCTGCTTTCCTGTTTGACCTGCAGGCCTAGCGCCCACCTGTAATATATAGTTTATTGAAAGAACGCTTCCAGTCATCAAATAACATCAACCAGTGAGCTGACAATACAGTAATATAATCCATAATGCCAGGTCTTAGTAAATGGGAAAGAGATCTTCATAAAACCGTTACCCCAGCTCAACGCCAGAACATTATCCATCTTTCGTTGAACTCATCGATCTGCACACAAATCCAGGAATCTAATTATAAATTACTGACGCAATGGTATTATACCCGTCAAGTCTTTGCAAATGTTCTTCAGAGGCCTCAGATCGCTGCTGGAGATCTAGAGAGGAGCAGGGTACTTTACTCCATATATTTTGGTCTTGTTCTAAGATTAGACATTACTGGCTAGAGGAACAGAGGATCTCTCAAAAGTTTATAGTCTTTCCAATGTAGCGGGGGTCTAAATCTAGGGGGTACACCTGGGTGGTAGTATGACCCAGGTGTGTATAAATCATAAGAGGATTTGGACCAATTTCAGTCGTGGAGGACTTTGGTGGTGTACTATTCTCCTTGGCCTGGGGTGGCGGTGTTCCCACAGGTCGAGGTAAAATCACTGCCGCAGTGCTGTCCTTTTTGTCCCGTTCCGGCGGGGGTACAGTGGGGGCGGAGAACCTGCTGTGGCGTCACGGGAGGAGATAAAGGGGAGAGACGCCCTCGCCACGAGGTCTTCTGCATCCGGCGCCCAGGCACCTTGGGCCTGGGTGCGGGCGGTCCGGAGTTCCAGCCCAGGCGCCCTAGGCCTGGTCGGAGCGGAGTTGGCGTCCATCCCAGGCACCTTAAGCCTGGGGTGAGGTACTACACCGGAGGCCTGGAGCCCAGTGACTTCGACTGGGCTCCCCAAGGGCGGATGAGTCCGAGGGACCCTGAGGTGGATGGGGCCCATGTCTGAGGTGAGGAGGCCGGAGAGGTTACCCGTCTGAAGAGTCCGGAGCAGCATCAACCCGGTGACGGAGGGGCCTCTGGTAACTCCCTTGGAGGGACATCTTGGAGGGCGCATCTCACCCTCACGTACAACATACCCCTAGACCAGAAAGAGGGAGTGAGGCCGCTACACGTGGGGACTCGTAAGTCCGGGATGATGTGTGTTTTAACCATGGAACTGAGAATGGCTGTGTTTGAACTTTGCTGCCTGGAGGAGTTCCGAGTGGGTCGGCCATGTGATCGGCCAAAGTGCATCCCTGCTCAAAGTCGTGGACATGACCCTAAGACGGGAAAGGCCCATGCAGAGGAGCGAGAAGAGGGAGAAGTCCAGCCGTGTGACGTACTACATGTGGGGGCTTTTACTGCACTGCGCCATGAGGCACCCCATAGCTGCGCAGTTCGTGGGCGGAGACTGGTGGAAGCCCGCAAAAACGTGCAAGTTGTGGGAGGAGTCTGGCCATGTGAGGAGATACACGTGGAGACTTCGGCGCGTGGTCAGTGCGTGATGGAGCAGCAGATAGTCGGGATGACCTCAAGTTCCCCATGGATTCCGGTTCCCTACCCCACGAAGATGACTGCTTTTGCTGCTCCCCTTACAGACACGGGGATAAGACTTAGACCCCGAGGGCAGTTGGCTCTGTACACCTGCAGAGACACGGAGGCCCTCGGCGTGATCTGTCCCGGGTGCTCGGGACTGGTGGTCAACCTGAAACCATTCGGGCGTTGCGAGGCATGCAAGAAGTTTCTATTCGAGGTGGAGCCATTCACAGTAAGGCCCCGGGCCCTTCGCCTCAACTGCCTCACAGGTACCGCTACTCCGGAAGGGGAGATCCAGGCCTTTGCGGAGGTCCCCGTACGCACTGACCAGGGCGACGTGACTGCCCAACCAGAGACTGAGAAAGAAAAATCAGAGGATGCTGCTTCGGTCACCACAGATTCCCTGCTCCCACCTCCGAAGAGGAAAGTCAGCCTGGTACAGGCGTCCTGTGGTGGTGGTCGAGCTTCACCCCGTCGGTTGCCGGGCCTGGATGGATCCGGTTGGAAGAGTCCTGGACATCCCAGTTCTTCGAAAGGTCAAGGTTGGAGGTGTCGGGAGTCCACAGCCGGTGGAGCCCGCTATGGAGGGTAGTTCCGTGTCTACTGGGAAATACCTACCCGCAGAGATGTACGACACCTCTGAACTAGAATCGCTGTCGGACTGTGGAGATGACGGTGAAATAGACAAACTTTTTCACCGCAAAGGCTGGGACAAAATGCCATTGCCTGTATTACGTGCACCACGGGATCTGCCTATGTCCACGGGAGACAGCACGCCCCGGGCGGAAGCCCCGGAGCTCACGAGGAAGCCTAGTCCTTCGCTTGTCATTTCATCACCCGCAGCATCACCCGTTCCGGTGGTGGGGACACAGCGCGCATCACTACGGGCACCAAGATTCAAACCGACGGAGGTAGTGAAAGTACCTCGGCATCCAGAGGCCCTTGTTCCACCAGGAGAAGGTGAGCGGGCCACAATGCCTCCTTTGGCCCGACTGCAGCGGCTCTTCTGCCAGAGGGTCGCCCGTGAGTACGGATGGGAATATCCTTACCTGCCTCGGGACTTACTTTTTGAGGTCGAAGTCCTACAACAGAGATGGTATGACGAGTTTGTTTGGGAGAAGCTTTAAGTGCCGCATGCCCGTCGGTACTTGTCCTGCTCACCATCAGTGTCCAAACAATTCAGGGACTGCAGAGCAGAATGGATGTGGGGCCGTCATATCCACGCAGACAATGTGCTTATCTGCCAGAAGGATGGAGAGGACATTGATTATTCGGTTGAAACTTTTGATAAGCATCTGAAGCCCCTGTTCTTGCCGCATCCGAAATTTTATTTGTGAGGAGAGAAAAGAGAAAAAAAAAAACTCTCCTGTATGTTCTTTCTGCTGCTGAGCTTTCTGGAAGTGTTTTTGCCAGAATATCAGAACTGGGCCCTAGTTTTTATTTGGGCTTTTCTACTCTTTGGAGGAATAAGAGCTGTTTGTTTTGTTCTCTCTTTCTTCATACATCAGAGGCAAAGACTTTGGGGTAGAATCAGAGTAGGGACACAGGTAGAAGAAGGAAGATTGCCTGGAAGATTCCTCCAAGTGTCATTACCGCGGCACTGTCACCATCTTACTCATTGGAGCGAATGGGTCTCTCGGCTGATAGACCCATTCATTCCAAATTAACACAAATGTGTTAGGATGTTGTGTTTTTTTGTTTCCCTTCTGCAGGAGATCCGTCTGTCAAGGCTGCTGAGTATGGGGTGGTTCTTAGACAGTGATGGGAGGGATTGTATATGTGTGCATGGTCAGATGGTTTTATTTGAAAAGTTTTATTATTTTATGTTCCCTTTCCTTTGAGCAGGTCTTGGCACAATTAGGATTCAAATTTGAGGGATGGCCTCTGGGGTCAAGCTTATGTTACCACTCCTTGGGAGACATGGGTTTTCACCAGACGCTGGGGACCAGCGTAAAATCACTGGGGGGAGAGTGTAGCGGGGGTCTAAATTGGGCCTGGGTGCGGGCGGTCTGGAGTTCCAGCTCAGGCGCCCTAGGCCTGGTCGGAGCGGAGTTGGCGTCCATCCCAGGCACCTTAAGCCTGGGGTGAGGTACTACACCAGAGGCCTGGAGCCCAGTGACTTTGACTGGGCTCCACAAGGGCGGATGAGTCAGAGGGACCCTGAGGTGGATGGGGCCCATGTCTGAGGTGAGGAGGCCAGGGAGGTTACCCGTCTGAAGAGTCCGGAGCAGCTTCAACCCGGTGACGGAGGGGCCTCTGGTAACTCCCTTGGAGGGACATCTTCCCCCTGACAGGGGCCACAACGCAGCGAAGGTACTCCAATTCATATTCTTCAGAGTCGCTGGTAGAGACTCACAAGTTTCAAGTTTCTCTCTCTAGCCAATGGCTATAGCAACCGCTGGTGAAACCACAGTGGTTTAGTTTATTGTTAGGACAGTGCCTCGACCTGCTCACCCCACCGTATTGAACTGTTTATGGGTCTCAACCTATCGGCTGATAAAGAACTGTTTGAATTGTGTGCTACAATAAAACAAGTGCTGGATCCTTATCGGTGTGTGGAACTCTGGTTAATGGGAGTGAAGGGGAGTGTCAGCACAGCAAGACTTGGTTTTTAATAGAAACACACAGGCCCGAGAAGAATAACTGGTACTGGCCTTCACCTCACCTGCTGCAATGGGGAGGACATGGGCCATAGCGCATCACACCCTCACGTACAACATACCCCTAGACCAGAAAGAGGGGGTGAGGCCGCTACACCAATATCAGATGATCCCACCTTCTTTCTGCTTCACTGTTCACAAATCCCTCTGCAGACATATAAAAAATCTGTGCTATGTCATATGGGTAATGCAGCTAAGGCCTGAATTACTCTTTACATAGTAGTTACATAGTAAGTCAGGTTGAAAAAAGACACAAGTCCATCCAGTTCAACCATAAAAAAAATAAAAAAAATAATATCATACAATCCCATATACCTAATTCTATACCCACAGTTGATCCAGAGGAAGGCGAAAAGCCCCAGCAGAGCATGATCCCATTTGCTACAGCAGGGAAAAAATGTCTTCCTGATCCCCCAAGAGGCAATCGGATATTCCCCGGATCAACTTTACCTATAAATGTTAGTACCCAGTTATATTATGTACATTTAGGAAAGTATCCAGGCCTTTCTTAAAGCAATCTACTGAGCTGGCCAGAACCACCTCTGCAGGGAGTCTATTCCACATTTTCACAGCTCTTATGTACACACGATCGTTTTTAATGTCATTAAAAAAAACTACATTTTTCTCGACGTGATTTTTCGTGTTTCCTCTCAAGCCTGCCTTGCCTACACACTATCGTGGAAAAAAATGCTTGAGTAAAGCGCGGTGACGTACAACACGTACGACGGCACTATAAAGGGGAAGTTCCATTCGGATGGCGCCACCCTTCATGTTAGTAAAGTTTGTTGAGAGACGATTCGCGCTTTTCAGCCTCGTGCCTTTCAGTCCGTTACAGCGTGACGAATGTGCTATCTCCATTACACGCTAGTTTTACCAGAACGAGCGCTCCCGTCTCATACTTGATTCTGAGCATGCGCATTTTTTTTCACGTCGTTAAAGCCCACACACGGCCATTTTTCATGACGAGAAAAACGACAATGTAAAAAACGACGAGCATGTTCCAATTTTTCTCGTCGTGATTCTCAGCGTTTTTCTCGTCGGGAAAAATGCTGGAAAGCCCACACACGATCATTTTTAATGACCATTTTAAAAAAATGTAATTTTTCTCGTCATTAAAAACGATCGTGTGTACGCGGCATTACTGTGAAGAAACCTTTTTGTATTTGGAGGTGAAATCTCTTTTCCTCTAGACGTAAAGATTTCCCCCTTGTCCTTTGTGTTGACCGTAAAGTGAATAACTCAACACCAAGTTCACTATATGGACCCATTATATATTTGTACATGTTGATCATATCCCCTCTTATGCCACGTACACACGATAGTTTTTCATGCCATTTTTTTTACCGACGTTTTTCACGTCGTTTTTTTTTGTGTTTCCTCTCAAGCCTGTCTTGCGTACACACGATCATTTTAAAAAACGTTCAAGCAAAGCGCAGTGGCGTACACCACGTACGACGGCACTATAAAGGGGAAGTTCCGTTCTAATGACGCCACCTTTTGGGACGCTTTTGCTAATTTCGTGTTACCGCGTGTTAGTAAAAGTTTGGTGAGAGACGATTCGCGCTTTTCAGTCTTCGTGCTTTGAAGATCATTTTGTGGAGTTCAGTTTGTGCCTGTGGGTTCGTATCTGTCTTGCAGTGCTTGTAGTCAGTTTGTATCTGTTTATTCAGTGCGTTCTTGTCTGCTCGTTCCTGTTTTTCAGCTTGTTCTTCATAGGCCTTGCTGTTCTTCCGTTCGTTCTTCTAGTTCGTTCTGAGCTGCCAACCGTTATCTAGCCATGTTGCGGCTACGTACTCGTCGTAGAGTTCGTGCTGTAGTTGGTGCAGGGGTTCATGCTGTATCCCGACTCCAGGCCATGAACAGGGTGAGGAGGAGTTCATGGACCAAGAATTGGTTGCTCCAGCGGCACCAGTTCTGTCATATGCCTTTGTTGCGGGAGATCAGGGAGAATAATCCTGAGGACTACAGGAATTTTCTCAGGATGTCTGACCCCGTATTTCAGCATCTGTTGGCTTTGGTGTCCCCCTACATTACCAGGCAGGACACCGTTATGCGTGAAGCCATCAGTGCTGAGCAGAGGCTCATTGCCACGTTGCGATACCTGGCGACTGGGAGAAGCCTGCAGGACCTAAAGTTCTCCACAGGCATATCCCCCCAGGCTCTGGGTATCATTATACCAGAGACGTGTTCTGCCATCTTTCAAGTTTTGCAGGAGGACTATATTAAGGTAAGTGTTCTTATTTCAAACATCACATTGTATGCATTTCTTTGTTTAATTATTTTTTTGGGGTTTATTAGCAGTCCCTAATTCCCATGATTCTTAGCTGCAGGGAATGTCCCCTTTCTCCACATGGTTATTTTTGGGAATGTTTTTATTAGGCCTACATTTAAATTTGCCTTACCTAACCTCTCCAACATGCTATCCTGGGGCCATACCCACCTTGCCTAGTCATTTCCATGTATTTTAATCTATGCTCCATCGTAGTGCTTTACCCTAAACGCCCCCTAAAGATTGCCTAGGAATGTAACATTTTTTAAAAATTCATACAGAGTGCTACAGCCTACATTTGTGATCTCCCCAACTCATCTTCAACCCTCCCCCCCCATTTTTTTTGGGGGGTTTGTTTTTGGTTTGTTGTTGCTTACTAATAATGTTTTAATTTTTCGGTTTCTCCCAATGTTGGCCATGAATGGTTTTCTTAAATCTGCTTTCAATGTTTCTGTCTCAAAGTATTTTTTTTTTTTATTTAATTCCACAGTTCCCTTCTACGCCACATGAATGGCAGAATGTGGCATCTGAGTTTGCCCAACGATGGAACTTTCCGAACTGTGGAGGGGCCATCGACGGCAAACATGTTCGGGTCGTCCCACCACCCCATTCGGGATCCTTTTATTATAACTATAAGGGGTTCCACAGCATCGTCATGATGGCAGTGGTGTCGGCCACCTACGAATTCCTCTATGTGGACGTTGGCAAGAATGGCAGGATGTCTGATGGAGGAGTCTTTGCACAGACGGAGTTTGGGGAACGGCTCCTTTTGGATCAGCTGGCCTTGCCACCAGTGGAGCAGAATGTGGAGGGACTCCCATTTGTCTTTGTGGCGGATGAGGCGTTTGGCCTGGGTCCCCATTTGATGAGGCCATTCCCGCAACGCACCCTCACCCCTGAGAGGAGGGTGTTCAACTATCGGCTGGCCAGAGCAAGAAGGGTGGTGAAAAATGCCTTTGGCATCATGGCCAGCCGATTCCGCCTGTTCCTCACCTCCATCCACCTTGCCCCTTACAAATGGAACCATGTTGTAATGGCTTGTTGTGTGCTCCATAATTATCTCAGGGTGCATTCAAGCAATTATCTGACTTTGACTGGGCCTGAGGCCTCATTATTTGAAGCGGAAAATCTTGTGGCCCTGGAAGCTGGCCGTCCAGGCTTGGCCCCCCAAACCGGATGTGAGGTCCGTCAACAATATGTCGATTATTTTGTGGGTAGGGGGGCCATTGATATGCCTGATGAATTTTAACCTTTTTATTTTAAAAAATAAAACCTTTTTTGGAGAAAATATTGTTTAGGTGTTTTCATTTAATATTCTTTTAGGTTTCTTGTTGGTTTACCTAATGCACTTGTATTGCCATGTGTATTTTGCATTCTTAATTAGCCTTCATTGTCAGTGTAAACACAAAACATTGTTTAGTTCACTTTGCACAACATTTACATAATGAAGCCACAAATTCTGGTTAAGAAAATACCTTTTTTAATTATTTTTGAGGAAACTTCCTTTGAAGTGTAGATGTTATTAAAATATTTTTGGGATTAAAACGCATGAACAGCCATGCCTAAAAAAAATTAACAAATAAAAAAACGTGAAAATGTAAACATGTACTATTCATTATCAAGCTTAAAACAAAAACAAACCTGCCAAAACACAGCAAGTTCAACGTTCTTTTGTGTTCAAACATTATACACGCCCAAGCACAGCCATTATTTTTTGTAGCTTTTCCTCAACCCGCTTGGTATTTTGCCTGATCTCTATCAAGTCTCCCTTTATTTTTTCAAGGTCACGACAGCAGACCACGAGGTATTGGATCAGGATCTGGGCACTGTGATGTGTAAACTTTTCGGGGTCTCCGGCCAGAACTGCACCTAAACAAAAACAAATCATGTAGTATAGAATATGTAGGCCTACATCTATTAACCTGCATCTGTCTGGTTTGACACTGACCTCTTGTGGTGCCACTTTCCACTTCCACAACTTCACGTTCCTCTCCATCATGTGGTTCTGGGGGTATTGTTGAAGGTGTTGGATTTATAGGCTCATCTTACGTAGCTTTTTGAAGCCCTATGGAGATTGCAATAAAAGGTAGAGTTTCATTAGTAACTAATAATTTTTGGGCCACAAAAAAACAAGAAAAAAATATTTCTAAATATTATTTGGAAGTGTGGTCCATATTTAAATGTACCCCCAGTGACAACCGGAACACATGATTGGATACATTGCCAAAACCAGAGCATATACTTTTTGACACAATGTAACACCCCAAAGTATATACACAGGATCACCTGTGTGTGACACCCTAAAAATTTAGGGGTTTTGTCCCACACTTGTACTACTGCGTTCAGATGTTTAAGCAGCTGCTGAGCATTCTCTCCCTTAACATTACAATGCCTACCCTTTTTCCCCCCAAAAAATGTAATTTGGATTCTAAATATAAAGCAAATTGTTTACCAAATTTGCTCCCCAAAACCAAAAAAAACAATTGTGTGTTCACACTGGATGATCCAAAAACATCGTTTTAGGAACTGGACGGAGAAAGAGGTTTACTACGTCCGTTTAGTGTGTGGACGAACATTGAAAGTTGTTATCTTTCACTGTACTATATCAAAGTCTAAATATACACGACTTAATACAAGTAATAATCTTTAGCAGGGAAAATGAAGAAAAAGTACTTACTTTTTCCTATAACTTTCTTGATTCTTTTGTATTGGTCGGGCTCCCGCAACTTCAGATCAGACCATCATTTTCTGAGCTGTTCCTTCGTTCTGCACACCCCGAGTTTTGACCACTTTGCCCATAATTTTTGTATTGACAAGATTAGGTCTTTTATACGGCCGATGCTTGGCATCATAATCCTCCCTCCTCAAAATGGCCACCATCTCCACCATTTCCTCAAATGACATGTTGGATGCCTTATATCTCCTGGATCGGGATTTGGGCTCCTCTGGAATTTCCTCCTCTGTAGAGGTAATCTCAGCCACCTGTGTCTCCGCCATGTTGTTAAGCACTACGACGAGCGAGAAGGGGCAGGGAAAGTAAAATCTCGAATGTCGGGGGCGGGGAAAGCGTGCCGAGTTTCACGCATGCGCAGTGTATATCAAGTGATGATCCATGTGTCGAAAATACGTTCATTTGGCGGGAGAGGGAGTTAGCAACGAACGTGTTGACAAAGGTACATAAGTTTTTAAGGATTTGGGTTTCATCAGAGGAGGAGATTTTGGGCTTGAAAATCTGTCAAAAATGCTGATTTGATGAATGTTGCCTGAAACATATGTCTTTTCTGGGTTCTTGATTTTACAGAGAGAATGAATAGTTTCAAAAACCCAGACTTTATGGGGGAGTTCATTGATAAATGGAAAGACCTCCCTATCCTTTGGCAGACAAAAAGTGGTGGAAATAAAAATAAAGTGGCCAGGACAGCAGCACTGGAGAGCCTGCTTGCATTTGTGCAAACACAGATACCCACAACAACTCTCCAAGATGTGAAAACCAAAATTGCTACCATCAGGGGGACATACAGGACCCAGAGGAATATGGTCCTGAAGTCCCAGAGGTCAGATGCTGCAGCAGATAAGGTTTATAAACCCAGTCTGTGGTACTACAGCAAGTTATCTTTCCTGGATGACCAGCTGGAAGTGCGGGAATCTCTGTCCACCCTTCCCCCCAGAGGTCAATCCAGCTTTCCTTGTAGCCAGCCCTCCAGCCTTCCTTGCAGCCAGCCCTCCAGCCTTCCTTGCAGCCAGCCCTCCAGCCTTCCTAGCAACCCTGCTCTGGCTTCCCCTGAGGATCAAGATGAGGTCCTTGAGGAGGCAGATTTGGATATATGGAGCCAGGTAAAGTATTGATATCTCCATTTATATGTTACAAAAGTGATGATTTAAAATTGTTGTTAGTATTGTTAGGTATTTAATGTTAAAAAAAAGAGGATTTAAAGAGCAAGATACAGTAGTGGTCAAATTTGATGGGGACAAGGCAACAATATCAGGAGGCGGAATCTATGCAAAATTAATACATTTAGACATTCAATTCAAAAATGTCTGGAGGTGAACAATGTGTGTGATTGATGGTGGCAAAAAATAAAGAATGTCCCTTTCTTTTTTACAGCCAGAGCTGAGCCAGGAAGAGGGTGATGTTGGGGACCAGGAGGAGGCAGGGCCCAGTGGCACACAGGAGGAGGCTGGGCGCAAGAGCCCAGATGCCTCCCCTGATAATGAAACAACGAGGGCCAAGGAGAGCTAGGCAGGTGGAGGAGGAAACAAGAGCCTTTCTAAAAGAGGCTACTGTGGCCCTCAGAGAGGCACCGTCTGCTGAGGAGGGCTTTGCTGCAGTCCTGGCCCATAAGTTAGGCCAAATGGACTTGCGGCAAAAAGCTCTATAGTGAGAACCTTTTGCTGAAGGTGATTAACAAGGGGTTGCTCGGTGAACTGACCAAGTTCACCGACATCACTGAGGTTGTCCCTACTCCTCCACCTCCTCCTCCTCCTCCTACTACTCCTCCTGCCACCTCCTCTCCTCCTGATCCCCAGCCTCCGAGGAAGCAACCAACAAAGGCTGCAGGGAAGGCTGCAGAGAAGGCTGGAGAGAAGGCTACAAGGAAGAGAAAAAAATAATGCCTGCTGTAGTACCACAGACTGGGGACATATATGACTTATCTGCTGCTGTTCCTGACCTCTGGGAGTTCAAGCCAAGATTCGGCTCCTTTTTTTTTTTTTATTAAATAGTTTGGTTTTGACATCTTGGATGGTTGTTGTGGGGTCCAAAGGATGCACAAATGCAAGCAGGCTCTCCAGTGCTGCCTTCACCTTTAATTTGTAATGTACCTAAATAGAGGATTCTTTTTTTTGGCTTCAAATACTTGACTATGTGATTTGTATTTCAAAAGAGACTTTGCTAGGGAGTAGGCAGGGACATTTTAAATAATATTATTGTTATTAACAAGGGACACAAACCTCCTTGAGGCAAAATGAGACAAATTTTGAAGGTTGGTGTGGTAACTTTACACACCAATAATTTAAGCAAAATCACCAAAAAAAAAAAAGCCTACATATATCAAAGAAGCCCATCAAAAATAATAAAGCTAACTTAATTACTAAAATAAAAAATAAAAAAATAAAACTAAAAAAAAATATATAATTATTGTGATCTTTACATTTAGTTATGAATTTATGAGGGAGATGTGGCTTCAAAAGAATATTTTACAATCATTAGATCAATTAGGAATTACTTAAGAACCTAGTTTGGCATAACTCTCAAATGTCATTAGCAAAAGAAGGTAATTCTTTAAGCATTATCAAAAGAAGAACGGAATGTGCAGCATTAAAACAATGCTATTAATTCCACCGTGACGAATGTGCCATCTCCATTTCCAACGCTAGTTTTACCAGAACGAGCGCTCCCGTCTCATACTTGATTCTGAGCATGCGCGGTTTTTTTCACGTCGTTAAAGCATACACACTATCGTTTTTCACGTCGTTAAAAAAAAACGACATGAAAAACGACGTGAAAAAATAGAGCATGTTCGAAATTTTTAATGGCCGTTTTTCACGTCGTTAAAAATGCTCTGGAGCATACACACGATCGGTTTTAATGGCCATTTTAAAAAATTGCATTTTTAACAGCATGAAAAACGATCGTGTGTATGGGGCATTAATCTCCTCTTCTCAAGAGTGAATAAATTCAGTTCCTCTAATCTTTCCTCATAGCTGAGCTCCTCCATGCCTCTTATCAGTTTGGTTGCCCTTCTCTGCACTTTCTCCAGTTCCCCAATATCCTTTTTGAGAACTGGGGCCCAAAACTGAACTGCATATTCCAGATGAGGTCTTACTAATGATTTGTACAGGAGCAAAATTATATCTCTCTCTCTGGAGTCCATACCTCTTTTAATACAAGAAAGGACTTTGCTCACTTTGGAAATCGCAGCTTGGCATTGCATGCCATTATTGAGCGTATGATCTACCAAAACCCCAGATCCTTCTCCACTATGGATCCCCCCAGTTGTACTCCCCCTAGAATGTATGATGCATTCATATTCTTAGCCCCCAAGTGCATAACTTTACATTTATCAACATTAAACCTCATCTGCCACATAGTCGCCCAATTAGACAGTGCATTGAGGTCGGCTTGTAAATTGGCGACATCCTGTAAGGACGTTATTCCACTGCATAGCTTAGTGTCACCTACAAAGACAGAAATGTTACTTTTGATCTCAAACCCAATATCATTTATAAAGATATTAAAAAGTAAGGGTCCCAAAACTGAACCTTGGGGTACACCACTGATAACCTTAGCCCATTCAGAGTAAGAATCATTAACCACTACTCTCTGAATTCTGTCTTTTAGCCAGTTTTCTATTAATTTACAAACTGATATTTCCAATCCTGTAGACTTTACCTTACACATTAGCCGTGTGTGGGGAACTGTATCGAACGCTTTTGCAAAATCCAAGTATACCACGTCCACCGCCACCCCTCTGTCCAAGGTTTTACTTACCTCTTCATAAAAAGAAATCAGGTTTGTCTGACAACTTCTGTCTTTCATGAATCCATGCTGTCTGTTGCTTAAAATATTTTTTTCCAGCAAGAACTCATCTATGTGGTCTTTTATTAATCTCTCCAGTATCTTCCCAACTATAGAAGTTAAACTAACAGGTCTATAGTTACTTGGTAAAGACTTTGTTCCCTTTTTAAATATAGGCACCACATTGGCCCTGCGCCAATCCAGTGGTACTATTCCTGTCATTAATGAGTCCCTAAAAATTACATACAATGGCTTTGAAATTACAGAGCTCAATTTTTTTAGGATCCGTGGGTGTAT
Organism: Rana muscosa; assembly: GCA_029206835.1. NCBI lineage: Eukaryota > Metazoa > Chordata > Amphibia > Anura > Ranidae > Rana > Rana muscosa. The sequence continues at coordinate 1,100,752,968 of CM055116.1, forward strand.
GCCATCTGGTCCAGGTGCTTTATCCACCTTTATTCTGTCTAAATATTTCTGGACCATATCACTTTTGAGCCATTGTGGATTTGGGGCTGTGTCACTACCACCCCCATTTTGGACATGAGCTCCCCATGCTCCTTTGTATACACAGAGCTGAAGAAAGTATTTAATAAATTAGCCTTCTCTTTGTCCCCAGTCACCCACTCTAGATTATTTTGTAAAGGGCCTACATGCTCAGACTTGACCTTTTTACTATTAATATATTTGAATAATTTTTTGCGGTTTGTCCTACTATCTTTTGCAATCTGTCGTTCGTTTTGAATTTTTGCATCCTTGATTTCCTTTTTACATATCCTGTTATATTCTTTGTAACATTTAAATGACACTAGTGTTCCCTCATTTTTATATTTTATAAAAGCTCTTTTCTTGTAGTTTATAGCTTTTTTTTTTTTTTTTTTTTTAGCCTTTTAAACTTATTGCCTATGGGAATATACTTTGCAGTGAGTTCACAAACAGTCTTTTTGAAGAATTCCCATTTCTGTTCTGTGCCCATTGATGCCAATATTCCCTCCCAGTCTAAGTCCTGGAGAGCAGCCCTCATCCTTGGAAAATTTTCTCTCTTGAAATTAAGTGTTTTTATCTTTCCCGTATGTGAATGAAAACATGTTATGGTCACTGCTACCCAGGAGTTCCTTTATCTGCACATTAGTAATACGCTCTGCATGGTTTGAGATTACCAGGTCCAACAGAGCATCATTCCTAGTTGGGGCCTCAATAAACTGGACCATAAAAATTGTCCTGCAATAGGTTTATAAATATTTGCCCTTTAACTGTCCCAGCAGTGCCATTACTCCAGTCAATTTCTGGGTAGTTAAAATCCCCCATTATTATCACCGTCCCAGCCCTTGCAGCCCTTTCCATCTGTGCAAGGAGCTGAGTCTCCACCTCCTCATTAACATTGGGTGGTCTATAACAAACTCCAATGATTAACTTTAAACTACGCACATCTGTATGCAGTTCCACCCATAATGCTTCAGACTCTTTGTTTGAGAGATCCCAAACCTCCTTCTATTACCCTGTGGCTTAACAGGGTCAGAAATATCGGGGCTATGGAGGATTTAGTGCTCTCGGCCCAAGACAGGAAAAAAAAAAAGCAACACAATAAAATATGGTTAGCATGGGATCAATTTGTATATTCAGAAGAGGGGAAGAGAATGCTGGGGAGTATCTCTGGGGAGTGAGGTCCCCCCGCCCGCACGTCTCTCCTTTGTGTTTTTTTTTTTTTTTGAAGGGAGGTTGTCCATCTCCTCTGGGAATAGGTGCTGGCATCCTCCCCCCTTACCCCTGGGGGGCGTTTTGATGGATTTGTACTGGTGGGTCTTGGTAGTTTTGGGATTTTTTTTTTGTTTGTTGGTTTATTTATTTATTTTTAATTCGTAGGTTTTGTTTAGTAAAATATAAAAATGAAAGGGAGGATCAGAGAGTTCATGGGGGTAAAATCTAAGGTAGCGGTGGCAGTCTGTCTTTACTATGTGTGTGTGTGTATGTATGTATATGTGCACAAATATGTATATATATGCATGTGTATACAATCGTGGAATATTAAGCCAGCTGGAAATGCTATGTTTTGATGTTAAAAGAGATTGTGTAAAATTTAATAGAAATTGATGTAACAATGGACTCTCTGCCTCCTTTTGAATAAATAAAGAATTTAAAAAAGAAATATAATCCAACAAATACTATAGTATGTGCTATAATAAGAAAATCACTTTATTTACATTTAATCCATGAATATGGAATTAATATAAAGATTTGGATCTTTTGCAGATTATGAAGGTAATCCAGGTAAATAAGAATATTTATGGCTGAATAAGAACTGTGGGTAAATCACCCCAGATAGAGAATGTACTTATGTGTTCTGAAAACTAGGCTTGGGTTTTGCTAATGGAATAATAAATACTCAATTATTCGCCAGTAATAGATATGGTGCTCAAATTATTAGAGGGATGAAGAGACTTACATTTATCCCTAAGTGGGTGTGTTAACCTAATGAAAGCTAGTGTCCAGAAAAAAAAAGATTTATCTACCGGTAATTTCGTTTCTACCATCAATGATTGGTATAGTCCTTACTCCATTGTGACTGAACAGAGTTTAGACAATTTATTTGGAAAGAGTGAAGAAGTAGAATTAATTCTTTACTATTAAACTCTAAATGGATTGGGTTGGAATTCCCAAATATAAGGAGATATAACATTGTTGCATTAATAAGACTAGCCTAAGCTTGGCTTCTAAAAATATTAGTTCTATCGAGTTAGACTTGGAAAGTCAACTAGCAGAGGGGATCTACTTGTCTGTCTTATTACATGCTTAGAAAAATGAATATGTAGGGATGTACAGGATATCTCCCTTTCTTTAGACATCCTAAAGACATGGAATTTGCTGTGGAATGTCAAGATTCATACCAGGAATATTTCATAAAACATTTGATAAATGGGGTAAAATGGGATAAGGTTCACTAAAGGATTTCCTGAATGCAAAAGGTGAATTTATTTCATTTGAGATTCTTAGAGAACTTTGGGGAATTGCTTTTGATTTGGGGTTTACTCATGGACCAATAATTGACTATATAGGTACAATAAAGAAAGAATGTTTCAGTAGTCAAGGACAATTAAGTATTGTCCGTGATCCTTTTTTTATTTGCACTAAAATCTTGTGTAAATAAAAAAAGTATTGCGAACAGTACTAGTTGTTCTTGTTGCAAGTGCACTAATACGGCTACAATCACCTCAAGCATCAATAGTCAAGCTAAGGTAATTCCTATCCTGGAACATCTTCAAATTAGTAGGGATTTTGGAAAATTATACTATTAGAGTTATATATAAATCCAATAAGTGATTCTAACTACCAAAGGTTAAAGATCTATACAAAAATAAATACATGAATACTTCTACTGAGCTGGGGGGTTTTGAGAGGAAGGCCATTAATTGTGGGAACTGACCTCAGAGAAATTTACTCTAAATTGAACAACAAAGCCTACATTTCTACTGCAAAATACTGTGAGTGGGTGGAAGAGAGTGCTCCACATTGTCTGAAATGTCGGTCCCTCTGTTCAGATTCAAACCACATGTTTGTTGTTTCATTGCAAAAAGGTTAAAAGGATGTGGATTTCAATTGGGAAATGGTGAAGTGGGCATGTTGAGGAAACACATTGGTCTGACACAATTTTTTTTTTGCCAAACCACGGGGAGAGAGATGGCAATTTTTGAGATTGGTTATATTGACCACACTAAAACAATTGCTTAGAATGTGGACAGAGAAAAATTACATTGGATGAATAATATCATACATCAGATTTTTGTATGGGATTTTAGGCAGGATGCCTGGACATACCAAAAATACACACACCAAAGATTTTTATAAAATTTTGTTTATTTAAATAAATAACAACCTATATATATAATTATTATATATTATATATATTTTTTTTTTTTTGGATAAAATTTGGCCACGGCTTATTACTATTGGTTTAATTTTAAATATCATCAAAAACTGTATCAATAAATAAATCAAATTACATATAAGAAATAAAACCCAGCTCAGCCACTACGACTCGAGCTGAAAAGAAACAGCCTTTTAAAACTTTCCCAAACAACAACATGTCCCTTTTTGCAATAATAAACAAAAAGGACCATACCACATAGTATAGCCGCGACAAGGGAAGGGGGGGTGGGAAGTTCCGCTGTAGATCCTCTTCAGAACGACTGGCCCTGGACCTCCTAGCCCAGCTCTTTAAATAGGGACCCCAAAGGCTTCCAGAATGTTCTATGGGGTCAGCTGACCCCAATTGACCAATCCTGCTCCCAGGGGGTCCTGAATTCTTTCCCCAGTAACTGGCCAGCTGACCCAATCCCTGTCTTTCCCGCCTGAATACCCTAACTAACCTATCCTAGGCTCAGGAATCTTTCCCCGGCAACAGTTTACCTGACCTATCCTAAGGCTTCCCGCTTAATTTCAAGTGAGGGAAACCTTGAAACTGCTCCTGCCAAGAATCCCATAAGGAAAAGGGGAGCCTTGAAACAGTCTTATCCCCTTTTCCTCACATGGGATTTTAGGCAGGATGCCTGGACATACCAAAAATACACACACCAAAGATTTTTATAAAATTTTGTTTATTTAAATAAATAACAACCTATATATATAATTATTATATATTATATTATTTTTATTTATTTTTGGATAAAATTTGGCCGCGGCTTATTACTATTGGTTTAATTTTAAATATCATCAAAAACTGTATCAATAAATAAATCAAATTACATATAAGAAATAAAACCCAGCTCAGCCACTACGACTCAAGCTGAAAAGAATCAGCCTTTTAAAACTTTCCCAAAAGACAGGACGGGTTGTTACAACCCCGACTGTCACCAAAACCCCAGCACGCGGCCCTCTCTATGCAGGATTGGAAAGAAACATTCAGTATGTCCAGGCCAATGTCAGAAAGATGAACCCCATCAGCCCTATAGAGGCCCGAAATACCGCCCTCCAGGTCTACATGGCGGAAAGAGAAACCCAAGTCCGGGGCCATGAATTTCTCAACCGCCTTATTAATTCTTTTCCTAACCTTTTCAAAAGGTTTAAAAACCCCAGACTCTAACCATCTTAATCTAGGGATGATTTCAGAAAAAACAATCACCATGTTCGGATAGGATTGTTTTAAAATTTGGATCGTATCTTTTATACTAAAAATAAGATCCAATGTTCTCATCTGACCCACATCATTCCCTCCCAAATGTAAAATCAAAATATCAGGTTCTGGCCAGTAAGATAATAGAGAACTGAACTCGAATAACAACTCCTCCCAAAGCATGCCCCTCCTACCGAACCATAAGACTTGAAACTTGGACGGATCCATGTCTAAATTCGCAGTATACTGACGAGCATTAGCCCGCTGATGCGCCCAATACACGAAAGAGTGTCCAATAATCCAGACCACTCCAGGCACACCTAAAATAAACAACAAGATTAGGACGTACATATAATTGAAAAGACTTAGATTTCCATCTACCCAAATTCTTAATACGACTATCAACAAAACCCAACCTAGCAGCTTCTGTGGCAGCTCCAATTCTAAAAGAGTGCGAAGAAATCTTAACGTTTGCCATATTCAAAAGTTTACAACATCTAGATAATATTGCATTAAATTGAAATTTATTAAGAGGGGAAGAATCCCTATGAATAAAAAGCACTCCATCCGTAGGAGGACGAAGTCTCAAATAAGCTGACAATCTGGCTACCGGGCAAATTAAAGACCCCGGGGAAGACAATAAATGTACCCTATTGCCTTTACCTAACCTGTCAGTTTTGCTAGTGCGAATAAATATTTTTAAACTAGAAACATTTAAGATAACGTGTTTGAATAACAAACCAGACGGATTTCCTTTGCTAGCTGACACTATTTCAGAAACTCGGAGTGCTGCAAAAAAGGCCATAGTAAAAACTGCATTAAAAAGAGTAGCCTCAAAAGGAGAAGAACATACAGAAGCAGTAATCGAGCAGAGAGATTCCAATAACCCAGGGGTAATAGGACATCTATTGTCAGTGACGCAATGAGACTTCTTATAACCTTTAAGTGCTTGTTGTACTGAAAAATATGATAAACAGGAGGTTAAGTGATTTAATTTTTGAAAAAAGGATATTCCGGACAAAGTCTTATAAACATAAGATCAAGAGTAGTCTTTAGTCAACAGAGATTCCAAAAAAGGCAAAACCGTCGTTTCGGAGATGTCCGAAAATTTCGCCCCTTTGGAATCCAAAAATTGCAACCATAGCAACCACGAGGACCTGTAACTAGACCAAGAAGTGGTAGCCAACGAATTTTTAATATTTTGTGAAATTAAACGATATCCCATAACCGAGCTGGGCAAGGGATCCCGACACGGTCCGCTGTGGGTAACAGGGAGAAAAATCGCTCCATCTGTAAACGAGAGAGGGCGTCAGCTGTCTCATTTACCTTACCTGGAATGTATTTAGCTTTAATCCAGATGTTGTGACACAGGCATTTAAAAACTAAATAACGTAGTAGAGCTATTACAGGAGGGGATTTGGAAGTCAGGCAATTGATTGCAAACAAAACACCCCTATTATCAGTACTAAAAAGGATTCGTTTGTTTGCAAACATATCACCCCATATCTCCAGGGAAACTGCTATTGGGAAAAGTTCTAGAAGCACAATATTTTTGCACAAACCTCTACTTACCCAACTTCGAGGCCAAATATCCGCACACCACTGATTTCCCCAGATAGCTGCAAAACCCACTGATCCAGCCGAATCCGTGGACAAGCAGAAATCACTGTCTATGACGAAATCCTCCTGCCAGAAAGCCTTTCCATTAAAATGTATTAAAAAATTATACCAAACCAATAAATCTTCCTTTAATTCCACCGTCAACCTAATATGAGCGTGCGGGTTCTTGATTCCTGACATTGCTAAATATAAACGGCGAGAAAAAATCCTACCTATAGGTAATATGCGTGTAGCAAAAGCTAAGAGTCCCATCAAGGACTGTAATTCTTTTAAGAGTATCTTCTTCTTCTTAATAAAAGACAGAAGTAGATTCTTCAACTTCTCAATCTTCTCCACTGGCAACCGAAATTCTCTTTCAACGGTATCAATAGTGATACCCAAAAATTCAATGCATGTAGTAGGTAAAACCGTTTTCTCATGCGCCAATGGAACGCCAAAATCTTCGCATGTTACCATGAAATTGTGCAATAATGACATGCAATGACAAGAATCCGCAGGACCCATGAACAAAAAATCATCCAGATAGTGTATCATGAAAGGGGATCCGGACTTATATGATACCACCCATTCCAAAAATGAAGAAAACTCCTCAAAATAAGAGCAGGACAGGGAACATCCCATCGGAAGACACCGATCGAAATAAAATTTCCCTTGAAATTGAAAACCTAAAGAATTAAAACAGCTAGGGTGAATTGGAAGTAAACGAAAAGCGGCTTTAATATCAGCCTTTGCTAACAAAGCTGATCCCCCCAGCTCCCTAATTTTCTGAATGGCCTGCTCAAAAGATGCATAGGAAACAAAAGACATCTCATCATCTATCTGATCGTTTAAGGAAGACCCAGCTGGAAAAGACAGATGATGGATTAAACGATAAGAATTTGGTTCTTTCTTAGGTACTATACCTAATGGGGACACACGAAAATTAGTAAAAGGAGGCGTATTAAAAGGGCCAGATATTCTGCCCAAAACAAGTTCTGCAGTTAATTTTTGTTCCACTATAACTGGAAAATCAGAAACAGATTTCAGATTATCCACCATAGCACAACCCGTTCCCTGAAATTGAGGAATTAAAAAACCTTCTCTAAAACCTCTAATGAGAAGCTCCGCCTTCTGACGATTTGGGTACCGCTTGAGCCATGGCAGGATGTTTTCCACTATCACCGGAGTTGTTGCTTTTAAGAAAAAATTCCCTCTGTGGCTGCTGCTGATTGGCAGCTGACATTTTACAAAAACATTTAGCCACAGGATGCGAACCTCCGCAGAAAGCACACTCATGCTTATATCTGCATGTAGCAGGCCATCTACATTGGCTGTCATTAAAAGAAAAACATATGCCTTTCTTGTAAGAAACTGTGGACGAGGGAGTAGTATTACTAGTGGTTAGCCTAGGTAAAGATGACTTCTGAGGAAGAAAAAAGTTCAGCCACAAACCCACATCCTTTGAACCCCACTGTAAACCAGTGTAAATAGACATCTTGTGGCGGAAAGCCTCATCATATGTATACCAGGAAAAGCCTGAAAAACATCTATAGGCTTCCTGTATGATGTCAATGTTTTGAAACAGACCCGGACTTTTATCCGGAAACCGTTCACACAAAACACTAGCATAAATGCAAAAACCTTGTAACCAGTTATTAAAAGATTTATAGGGGGTACTTTTCCGTCTATCGTCATCTAATTTGTCACCCTTTTCTGATTTTAAAAAGGGGTCTTTTAGAGATGGTAACAGTGATAAAATATCTATAAAATCCCCATTCCAGATTTTATCTTTTACGGATGATGATAAATGAAAACCAAGAGGTGACAGGAAACAAGGCATTGATTCTTTAACCAGGCTATCAGTTGCAGCCATAGGAATGCTAGGTGAGGAAGCTGGCGTAACCATAGAGACCGGATCTGCAGTATGCAGACCCTCTGGAGCAGACCCTGAAATCTTATCAGCAGACCAGACCAAAGCCGCAGGTTCCTGTGACAACAAACCAGTAGGATTGGAAAGAGCCTGAACATGAATGTGAGGTTGAGGCAATAAAATGTTCTTTTTAAAATCATCCATGAATGCAGCTAAAACATTTGAAAAACGATCAATAATATTCACATTGTTAATCTCACCTGAGGACTCACCCATACCCGCTGACATTGGCACCTGAGCTGCACAAAGCACTGGAATAGAACCAGCTGCTCCTGCATTGCGATGATCCGTTACTGCTGTGGTGTTCCCTTCCGCAGTAAAACCGCCCCTATGGCCGGCTGCTTCAAATCGAGAGGACGCCGCTCGTTGCCGTGGAGACGATGAACGCTCTAGGGGGCGTATCGCAGCGTTCGCTCCTGCCGACGCTCCACCCCTTTCTTCCGAACGGGCGAGACGTTTCTTCTGACGTTGCGCTGGCTCCGTCTTTCGTTGTACGTCGCTCCGATTAGGGGGCGGGCTGAATCTCCTCTTCGCAGTGTGCTTCCTCTTGCTTGGCAGTTCCTCCTCCCCGTCCAACGACGCTGACGCCTCTGGGACCCGACCTGGAAACGGAAGCTCCGCTCCAGTCTCCGCCTCTTCTTCTTCCGCTCTGATGGCGTCCGGATCCACCTCAGGATGCTCCACGATCTCCTCCGCAAATTCTTCGGCTTCTTGACCCGAAGGTAAGACCAAACACCGCCGGATCCAGTCTTCTCCCTCCGCTTCGACCCGCTCCAGAAGCTGCCGAATGAGGGTCTTCATGCCGCCGAAGAGGATCTAACAGCGGATGTATTAAATAGCTCCCTGCCCAGTATTATAGCTCAAGTTCCGCTGTAGATCCTCTTCAGAACGACTGGCCCCGGACCTCCTAGCCCAGCTCTTTAAATAGGGACCCCAAAGGCTTCCAGAATGTTCTATGAGGTCAGCTGACCCCAATTGACCAATCCTGCTCCCAGGGGGTCCTGAATTCTTTCCCCGGTAACTGGCCAGCTGACCCAATCCCTGTCTTTCCCGCCTGAATACCCTAACTAACCTATCCTAGGCTCAGGAATCTTTCCCCAGCAACAGTTTACCTGACCTATCCTAAGGCTTCCTGCTTAATTTCAAGTGAGGGAAACCTTGAAACTGCTCCTGCCAAGAATCCCATAAGGAAAAGGGGAGCCTTGAAACAGTCTTATCCCCTTTTCCTCACATTCTTTTTCAGGGGCAGTGGGAACCAGTTCTGAGAAAAAGAGGTGTTTTTAATTTGGTGGGCCAAATATAAGGGCAACAACACTGTTACTGTGCTGTACATTATACTTCAACATAAGGTTCACTGAGGCTTTTTATTGTTACCATGCCCAAGAAACATTTCCAGTGTTTATAAACCCAAGAACATGTAATATTTTGTAGCTTATCAGTCTTGAGATTTAGTGGCTATATTATTTTTGCTTTTTCCTTTGTTTTCACTTGGTGATCTTGCCAGTGACAGGCTCCTGGTCCTAGGATGACAACACTCACTCACTGTACTGTATCTATGAAGGAACAGTGTTGTCAATCAAGTCTACACACTTTTCATTTGGCCTACAGAACACACCATCTCCTCTCCATAAATACTAGTGTAGTGCTACCCTCATAGGGGCAGCCGGATAGGATGGGTCCCTAGTAATACTACTCCCTAAAAGTAGTGCTATATCAAAGAAAACAGAGACCAAACCAGGTAGTAGCATTAGATTTAATATATTGTCACTCAATATGGTTGGTAACTAGGCAAGCATAAAATTGATTAACAATGGTAATAACCCAATTTAGCACACAAAATGATTACCAGTAAGGACTAGGCATAAGATGACACTTGGCGTCTAGGTCAGGGTCAGCATAAATAGTAGCAAGGCCACCTCAAGTGCAAAAGTGAGCAGTTGTAAAGTTTAATCTGCTGAGTGCTGGAACTATACTGCCAGAGCTCGTGTATGGCAGCGATGCTAGTCCTAGACCGACTGGGTATGCACTGTCAAAAAGAAAAGGAGGATGGTAGCAGAGGGGGCAGGGGAACAAAGGGGGCTTGCAATATAATTATTACAAGAGTGGCAGTCCTTTAAGTTGTTCTTTTGCTGACTATTATTAGGGCCCTTTAAGAGCGTTGGTGCACTTAACGACAGTCCCAGTTAACCTGAATGCAGTATAGGTACAGTATAGGTAAGGTATAGTCTCGGCACAGGTGGAAGGTAGATGTGGTTCAGATGCAGTAATAGTTCAGTATAATGTGGTATAGAAACAAAAAATAAAGAAAACTTACTAAGGCGCAACCTAGTTCTCCTTATACCCAGCGCTATGGAACCTGTTCCAATTCTGTACACACCTTAGATCTCCTTATAATGACACAGACCAATATATCTGTGTGACTATTTTTATGCTAAGCTGCCACATTCAAAATATATAAACGCATATACTAAAAAGACATATAAATTTTACCACCTACAAGTGTCAAACCAATTTGTCTAATGCGGCGCTCTCATTGATACTGAAATCAATAAGGATCACTATTGTCCTAAAAACAATAGTGGGAAATCCAGAACTCCCAATAGGGCAAGAATATCCTAATAGATACAATTCAGTATGTCCTATCACAATATTCTTTAGAAATTTTTTCATCAAATGTGCATCCTCCTCACACGTTACTTCGGACAAGCGTATCGAAAGCTCCCCATAGGGATTGCACTCACCAGATCACGGCAGATAATAAGCCTCAAACGAACTTCAGACACAGGATGCAGTAGAGGAATGACTTCTCACAATCTCTGCAAATGTCAGCTGGTAGTGAGCTCATACGAGGTCCAAGTACAGGATGCAAAATAGTGACTTCTCTGGATATCCTCTTCACATAGAGGTGTGCAATTTTCCTCCCGGGATTTGTACAATGGAGAGAAAGGGAAAACTCTGCATAGTGTGAACCGGTTTCCAAAAGCTTTATTTCCCTCTTAAAAAATTTGTTTTCATAAAATCAACAAAAAAACCCCGTTAACCTGTACAGCCTGCGTTCTGTTTTGCTCGTCAACTCGATGCTTGTCAGGCAAAGGTTGGTGCACTGTCGGGGGGCCTGGTGGAGCTACTGTTTGTCATATTTAGCTCACAGCTCCTCCAAACGCCGGACAGTACTTCCGGTTTCCCGGGCCAGTTCCCTGGAACGCAAGGCGTCAATCGTCACTTCCGGTATGACGCTAAATTACGCTCAGACGCGTTTCGTCATCACGACTTTTTCAATGGGCGTGGTCTTACGGCGTGACGTGACCTCTATTTATATTGCCAATAATGAAGCCAGATTAACTCTTAAGCTGATCGCCGCTCACTATTCTAAAAGTGCATGGCGACCGTATTTACTCTCAATAAATTCATAGTATATGTTTAAAAATAAGCTGGATTGCCATACATCCACATCGAGTTGCGATCATTACAATCTTAAAAACATATTATACATACTAAGCATATATTTATAAAACCTCATAATTCATCAGTATATAACAGCTTAATTAACTGAAAAATAATCTGTTCTCTGATCCACAGACTGTCATATATCCACAGCAGTAAATTTGATTTGATATATTAAAATTACACTACAAATAAAACATCCAAAATAATAATAAATCAAAATAATTTAATAATTTAATAAATAGCAATGGGAGCTATAAATATATATATATATATATATATATGAAAAAATTCATACATATACTTATACTCCTAACCGTCATTAACTAAAAGACCGGTAGAGGGTGGAATACACACTCCAAACGACTTTCCACATGAAATGAACAATCTCCTAACTACTAAGAAGCTAGTATATTCACATCATTCTTTTTTACACGATCCTGTCTATATTCACATAGGGGTCTATGTACATATAGGTAATATCACAGCAAATACTACATGATGGGCACCCAATCTGTATATTTTCTGATGTATATAGAAAACAACTTCAAATATCCGCCCTTTATGGGCAGTTTAGGGGCCCATAACATAAGTATTATTCAACATAGTCTACAGATCACTGATGAAACAGTTTATATCCAATTCTATGTTTAACCCCTTCGGGGAGAGGGTATCAGTAAGAAAAATCCACTGAGTCTCTCTCTGTGATAATTCACGTACAATATTTGACCCTCTCCACGCAGGTTTAATGTGGTCTATCCCCCAAAAGGTTAAACCTGAGGGATCCCTATCATGAAAGACCTTAAAGTGGAGGGACACATTGTGGTCCTTATAACCAATAAGGATATTATTAATATGTTCAGCTATCCTGATTCGAAGCATCCTTTTGGTTCTCCCAATGTACATTAGCCCGCAAGGGCACTTTAAAGCGTAAACTACATGCGTAGTGTTGCAGGTTATGAATTCCTTTATTTGGAACTCATTGTTGTTGGAAGTGGACGTGAACCTTTCTATCCCTCTCATTTGACAGGCCACATCTCTGCAGGGTTTGCATTTCCTGCAACAGAAAAATCCATCCCTATCCCAAAAAGTGGGGGGACGTTTCGGAGGATCTAATACTTTTTTCACTATACAATCTCCAAAGTTTTGGGCTTTCCTGTAGACAAATCTCGGGTTAGATGGAAGCTGTTTTTGTAGGGTTTTATCCAGACAAAGAACGTGCCAATGGTTTTTGAACACCGACTCCACCTCTTTATATTGAGAATGGAAGTCTGTGATAAAACCCCACTCTTGGTTAACACTTCGTCCCACCACCAGAGGATTGTCTCTCGGGCATTCTGCCCTAGGTATGGCAGCCATTTCTTCTACTACTGTGTTCAAATGTTGCGATTTATAACCCTTCTCCAAAAATCTTCCTTTTAGAATCCCAGCCTGTTCCCTAAAGTCTTCTGTTGAGGTACAATTTCGTTTTACCCTCATGAATTGGCCCTTCGGCACATTCTTCAGCCATAGTGGATGATGTCCACTATGGATGGGTAAAAAGCTGTTCCTGTCTGTTACCTTAAAATATACTTTAGTCTGCAGAGTATCATTAACCCTAAAGATAGTCACGTCAAGAAAGTTAATCTGTTCCTTACTTACTTGACTGGTCAGTTTGATATTGTTATTGTTATTATTAAGATGCGCTAAAAAAGTTTCCAAAGATGTTTTTGATCCTGCCCAAATAAGGAACAGGTCATCTATGTAGCGTCTATAAAACAATAGCTCTGCCCTTTTCTGGTCAAATACTGATTTGTCCTCCCACTCCCCCATGAAGAGATTGGCGATGCTGGGCGCAAATTTTGCACCCATAGCAACGCCTCTCCTCTGGGTGTAGAAGGACTTGTTGAACCAAAAATAATTGTGGCTCAAACAAAAATCAAGAGCGTTCCTCAAAAATATTTTTTGGCCATGGGGTAAATCTTCCCGTCTACTTAGTGCCCAATTAAGGGCCAGCAGAGCGTCATCGTGTTGTATTATGGTATAGAGAGAAGAGACATCTGATGTCACCAGAAATACTTCATCTCTCCCTGCCAAACTGACCTCTTGTAATGACTGTAACAGACTTTTTGTATCTCGAAGATAGGCTTTGGTGTCAGTCACACTTTTTTGTAAAAATCTGTCAAGGTATTGTCCAAGTCTTGCTGTGACAGACCCAATCCCATTGACTATGGGTCTGGGTGGAGGATTATTTTGATCCTTATGGATTTTGGGAAGGGTGTAGATAGTGGGTATGCGGCTACTACTCGGTATAAGAAACCTCTTTTCTTTTGGAGTTAGAATATGAGATTGATAACCTCCCTCTATTAGAGATTCCAGCTCAAGACAATACTGAGGAGTAGGATCTTTATCCAACCTCCTGTATGTGTCCTCATCGGCCAACATATTCAGGAGTTGGTTGTTGTAGTAGTCTTTAGTTAATAATACCACCCCTCCTCCCTTATCGGCAGGTCTGATTACCAGATCCTTCCTTGCTTCCAGGGATTCAATCCCCTCTTTAATATGTCTTGGGTTTACATTCTTAACCGGTCTTACTTTCTCTAAGTCGCGTCGCACCAAATTTTTAAACACTTCTAAATGCTGTGTAGCGTTATTTGGGGGATTAAATAGAGAGCGTTTTTTTAAACCATTATCTACTGCTATGGCTGCATTACCATTTGTACCTACTGGAATAGAATTTTTATTTAGAAAATATTTCTTTATACTCAATTTCCGCATATATTTATGCAAATCTACATAAACACTAAATTTATTAATGGGCCTTTTCAGGCCACATTTAAGTCCTTGATGGAGAATATTTTTTTCTTTATCCGTAAGCACTATATTAGTGAGATTATAAATCCCACCTAATCTGCTTCCCTCCTTCTTTTTCTGCGTCCTGGACCCTGCTCTGCATCCTCTGTGTCGTTTCTCCTTATATCCTGTGGGTATCCTGCATTCCTTTCCCAATATTGTTGCTCCTCCCATGCTAAATCTCTGTAGGGTGGTGCCATTGGTCGAGGATAAGTTTGTGGAGGTCTCCCCCTGTAGGGAAGGTATCCCCGTCCCCTCCTCTGTCCTCCTCGGCCCCTTCCTAAAAAAGGACGTGAGGTATAAGGAGCATTACCCGTGTTATAATCCCACAAAGGATCATATCTATTAGCAACTGGAACTGCATAGTTATCATGATTGTTCTGTTGTGATGGAGGATGTGTCATATTACCTCTTCCCCCTTTGCCCCTAATACCACTATTTGGATTTTTTCCCCTATTAACAGACCCTGATTGAGTTTGGGGTTGTGGCAATGCACTACTCTGATCAGGGACTACAGGTATAGATAGTGAAGGTCGTTCTTCCTGTATGGGGGTTTGAGGGACTTCACTTTCCATCATATCTTCACTATTAGGAGCAGTCCCTATTGGGCTCTGCCATGTGTAGGCACTATTAGTTCTGAAATCTTTCAGATCTCTAAAGAACTTCTTCAATTTTTTCTTTTGAGTTTCTTTATCCACCTTCTCCAATCTTTTAGTAATACGGTTATTAAAATCTATAATCTGCTGGGAGTCTCGAATGGGATCCAGCTGCTGCCGCAGATCACTGATCCTGGTCTCTAATTTAACCATTTTCCTCTTTTTCCTTTGGAGGATCAGCTCCTGCAGCTTTAGCCCAACCCCATTGAAGAAACCCAACCATTCTGCCATGGATTCTGTGTCCTCTAAACCATCCTGTGGTGTGACCTCCCACCTTAAACTGCGAACTATGATATTAGCTTTCAGATAATGTTCAATGGTACATATGTCCCACCAGGTCCTAACCTGCTTTTCAAGGACATTCCCTAAAACAGATATAATTGTACCATAGTTCACCTCCGAATTTGTAGGCTCATTGTCTGAAAACAAACTGTTGAGATCAATTTGTCTATTGTTCAGAAATTGGAACACATCCATTGCCAGCCCGAGTAGAAGATTATAAGATATATAAACAAAAAATGAAGAAAACTTACTAAGGCGCAACCTAGTTCTCCTTATACCCAGCGCAATGGAACCTGTTCCAATTCTGTACACACCTTAGATCTCCTTATAATGACACAGACCAATATATCTGTGTGACTATTTTTATGCTAAGCTGCCACATTCAAAATATATAAACGCATATACTAAAAAGACATATAAATTTTACCACCTACAAGTGTCAAACCAATTTGTCTAATGCGGCGCTCTCATTGATACTGAAATCAATAAGGATCACTATTGTCCTAAAAACAATAGTGGGAAATCCAGAACTCCCAATAGGGCAAGAATATCCTAATAGATACAATTCAGTATGTCCTATCACAATATTCTTTAGAAATTTTTTCATCAAATGTGCATCCTCCTCACACGTTACTTCGGACAAGCGTATCGAAAGCTCCCCATAGGGATTGCACTCACCAGATCACGGCAGATAATAAGCCTCAAACGAACTTCAGACACAGGATGCAGTAGAGGAATGACTTCTCACAATCTCTGCAAATGTCAGCTGGTAGTGAGCTCATACGAGGTCCAAGTACAGGATGCAAAATAGTGACTTCTCTGGATATCCTCTTCACATAGAGGTGTGCAATTTTCCTCCCGGGATTTGTACAATGGAGAGAAAGGGAAAACTCTGCATAGTGTGAACCGGTTTCCAAAAGCTTTATTTCCCTCTTAAAAATGTTTTTTTCATAAAATCAACAAAAAAACCCCGTTAACCTGTACAGCCTGCGTTCTGTTTTGCTCGTCAACTCGATGCTTGTCAGGCAAAGGTTGGTGCACTGTCGGGGGGCCTGGTGGAGCTACTGTTTGTCATATTTAGCTCACAGCTCCTCCAAACGCCGGACAGTACTTCCGGTTTCCCGGGCCAGTTCCCTGGAACGCAAGGCGTCAATCGTCACTTCCGGTATGACGCTAAATTACGCTCAGACGCGTTTCGTCATCACGACTTTTTCAATGGGCGTGGTCTTACGGCGTGACGTGACCTCTATTTATATTGCCAATAATGAAGCCAGATTAACTCTTAAGCTGATCGCCGCTCACTATTCTAAAAGTGCATGGCGACCGTATTTACTCTCAATAAATTCATAGTATATGTTTAAAAATAAGCTGGATTGCCATACATCCACATCGAGTTGCGATCATTACAATCTTAAAAACATATTATACATACTAAGCATATATTTATAAAACCTCATAATTCATCAGTATATAACAGCTTAATTAACTGAAAAATAATCTGTTCTCTGATCCACAGACTGTCATATATCCACAGCAGTAAATTTGATTTGATATATTAAAATTACACTACAAATAAAACATCCAAATTAATAATAAATCAAAATAATTTAATAATTTAATAAATAGCAATGGGAGCTATAAAAATATATATATATATATATATATGAAAAAATTCATACATATACTTATACTCCTAACCGTCATTAACTAAAAGACCGGTAGAGGGTGGAATACACACTCCAAACGACTTTCCACATGAAATGAACAATCTCCTAACTACTAAGAAGCTAGTATATTCACATCATTCTTTTTTACACGATCCTGTCTATATTCACATAGGGGTCTATGTACATATAGGTAATATCACAGCAAATACTACATGATGGGCACCCAATCTGTATATTTTCTGATGTATATAGAAAACAACTTCAAATATCCGCCCTTTATGGGCAGTTTAGGGGCCCATAACATAAGTATTATTCAACATAGTCTACAGATCACTGATGAAACAGTTTATATCCAATTCTATGTTTAACCCCTTCGGGGAGAGGGTATCAGTAAGAAAAATCCACTGAGTCTCTCTCTGTGATAATTCACGTACAATATTTGACCCTCTCCATGCAGGTTTAATGTGGTCTATCCCCCCAAAAGGTTAAACCTGAGGGATCCCTATCATGAAAGACCTTAAAGTGGAGGGACACATTGTGGTCCTTATAACCAATAAGGATATTATTAATATGTTCAGCTATCCTGATTCAAAGCATCCTTTTGGTTCTCCCAATGTACATTAGCCCGCAAGGGCACTTTAAAGCGTAAACTACATGCGTAGTGTTGCAGGTTATGAATTCCTTTATTTGGAACTCATTGTTGTTGGAAGTGGACGTGAACCTTTCTATCCCTCTCATTTGACAGGCCACATCTCTGCAGGGTTTGCATTTCCTGCAACAGAAAAATCCATCCCTATCCCAAAAAGTGGGGGGACGTTTCGGAGGATCTAATACTTTTTTCACTATACAATCTCCAAAGTTTTGGGCTTTCCTGTAGACAAATCTCGGGTTAGATGGAAGCTGTTTTTGTAGGGTTTTATCCAGACAAAGAACGTGCCAATGGTTTTTGAACACCGACTCTACCTCTTTATATTGAGAATGGAAGTCTGTGATAAAACCCCACTCTTGGTTAACACTTCGTCCCACCACCAGAGGCTTGTCTCTCAGGCATTCTGCCCTAGGTATGGCAGCCATTTCTTCTACTACTGTGTTCAAATGTTGCGATTTATAACCCTTCTCCAAAAATCTTCCTTTTAGAATCCCAGCCTGTTCCCTAAAGTCTTCTGTTGAGGTACAATTTTGTTTTACCCTCATGAATTGGCCCTTCGGCACATTCTTCAGCCATAGTGGATGATGTCCACTATGGATGGGTAAAAAGCTGTTCCTGTCTGTTACCTTAAAATATACTTTAGTCTGCAGAGTATCATTAACCCTAAAGATAGTCACGTCAAGAAAGTTAATCTGTTCCTTACTTACTTGACTGGTCAGTTTGATATTGTTATTGTTATTATTAAGATGCGCTAAAAAAGTTTCCAAAGATGTTTTTGATCCTGCCCAAATAAGGAACAGGTCATCTATGTAGCGTCTATAAAACAATAGCTCTGCCCTTTTCTGGTCAAATACTGATTTGTCCTCCCACTCCCCCATGAAGAGATTGGCGATGCTGGGCGCAAATTTTGCACCCATAGCAACGCCTCTCCTCTGGGTGTAGAAGGACTTGTTGAACCAAAAATAATTGTGGCTCAAACAAAAATCAAGAGCGTTCCTCAAAAATATTGTTTGGCCATGGGGTAAATCTTCCCGTCTACTTAGTGCCCAATTAAGGGCCAGCAGAGCGTCATCGTGTTGTATTATGGTATAGAGAGAAGAGACATCTGATGTCACCAGAAATACTTCATCTCTCCCTGCCAAACTGACCTCTTGTAATGACTGTAACAGACTTTTTGTATCTCAAAGATAGGCTTTGGTGTCAGTCACACTTTTTTGTAAAAATCTGTCAAGGTATTGTCCAAGTCTTGCTGTGACAGACCCAATCCCATTGACTATGGGTCTGGGTGGAGGATTATTTTGATCCTTATGGATTTTGGGAAGGGTGTAGATAGTGGGTATGCGGCTACTACTCGGTATAAGAAACCTCTTTTCTTTTGGAGTTAGAATATGAGATTGATAACCTCCCTCTATTAGAGATTCCAGCTCAAGACAATACTGAGGAGTAGGATCTTTATCCAACCTCCTGTATGTGTCCTCATCGGCCAACATATTCAGGAGTTGGTTGTTGTAGTAGTCTTTAGTTAATAATACCACCCCTCCTCCCTTATCGGCAGGTCTGATTACCAGATCCTTCCTTGCTTCCAGGGATTCAATCCCCTCTTTAATATGTCTTGGGTTTACATTCTTAACCGGTCTTACTTTCTCTAAGTCACGTAGCACCAAATTTTTAAACACTTCTAAATGCTGTGTAGCGTTATTTGGGGGATTAAATAGAGAGCGGTTTTTTAAACCACTATCTACTGCTATGGCTGCATTACCATTTGTACCTACTGGAATAGAATTTTATTTAGAAAATATTTCTTTATACTCAATTTCCGCATATATTTATGCAAATCTACATAAACACTAAATTTATTAATGGGCCTTTTCAGGCCACATTTAAGTCCTTGATGGAGAATATTTTTTTCTTTATCCGTAAGCACTATATTAGTGAGATTATAAATCCCACCTAATCTGCTTCCCTCCTTCTTTTTCTGCGTCCTGGACCCTGCTCTGCATCCTCTGTGTCGTTTCTCCTTATATCCTGTGGGTATCCTGCATTCCTTTCCCAATATTGTTGCTCCTCCCATGCTAAATCTCTGTAGGGTGGTGCCATTGGTCGAGGATAAGTTTGTGGAGGTCTCCCCCTGTAGGGAAGGTATCCCCGTCCCCTCCTCTGTCCTCCTCGGCCCCTTCCTAAAAAAGGACGTGAGGTATAAGGAGCATTACCCGTGTTATAATCCCACAAAGGATCATATCTATTAGCAACTGGAACTGCATAGTTATCATGATTGTTCTGTTGTGATGGAGGATGTGTCATATTACCTCTTCCCCCTTTGCCCCTAATACCACTATTTGGATTTTTTCCCCTATTAACAGACCCTGATTGAGTTTGGGGTTGTGGCAATGCACTACTCTGATCAGGGACTACAGGTATAGATAGTGAATGTCGTTCTTCCTGTATGGGGGTTTGAGGGACTTCACTTTCCATCATATCTTCACTATTAGGAGCAGTCCCTATTGGGCTCTGCCATGTGTAGGCACTATTAGTTCTGAAATCTTTCAGATCTCTAAAGAACTTCTTCAATTTTTTCTTTTGAGTTTCTTTATCCACCTTCTCCAATCTTTTAGTAATACGGTTATTAAAATCTATAATCTGCTGGGAGTCTCGAATGGGATCCAGCTGCTGCCGCAGATCACTGATCCTGGTCTCTAATTTAACCATTTTCCTCTTTTTCCTTTGGAGGATCAGCTCCTGCAGCTTTAGCCCAACCCCATTGAAGAAACCCAACCATTCTGCCATGGATTCTGTGTCCTCTAAACCATCCTGTGGTGTGACCTCCCACCTTAAACTGCGAACTATGATATTAGCTTTCAGATAATGTTCAATGGTACATATGTCCCACCAGGTCCTAACCTGCTTTTCAAGGACATTCCCTAAAACAGATATAATTGTACCATAGTTCACCTCCGAATTTGTAGGCTCATTGTCTGAAAACAAACTGTTGAGATCAATTTGTCTATTGTTCAGAAATTGGAACACATCCATTGCCAGCCCGAGTAGAAGATTATAAGATATATAAACAAAAAATAAAGAAAACTTACTAAGGCGCAACCTAGTTCTCCTTATACCCAGCGCTATGGAACCTGTTCCAATTCTGTACACACCTTAGATCTCCTTATAATGACACAGACCAATATATCTGTGTGACTATTTTTATGCTAAGCTGCCACATTCAAAATATATAAACGCATATACTAAAAAGACATATAAATTTTACCACCTACAAGTGTCAAACCAATTTGTCTAATGCGGCGCTCTCATTGATACTGAAATCAATAAGGATCACTATTGTCCTAAAAACAATAGTGGGAAATCCAGAACTCCCAATAGGGCAAGAATATCCTAATAGATACAATTCAGTATGTCCTATCACAATATTCTTTAGAAATTTTTTCATCAAATGTGCATCCTCCTCACACGTTACTTCGGACAAGCGTATCGAAAGCTCCCCATAGGGATTGCACTCACCAGATCACGGCAGATAATAAGCCTCAAACGAACTTCAGACACAGGATGCAGTAGAGGAATGACTTCTCACAATCTCTGCAAATGTCAGCTGGTAGTGAGCTCATACGAGGTCCAAGTACAGGATGCAAAATAGTGACTTCTCTGGATATCCTCTTCACATAGAGGTGTGCAATTTTCCTCCCGGGATTTGTACAATGGAGAGAAAGGGAAAACTCTGCATAGTGTGAACCGGTTTCCAAAAGCTTTATTTCCCTCTTAAAAAATTTGTTTTCATAAAATCAACAAAAAAACCCCGTTAACCTGTACAGCCTGCGTTCTGTTTTGCTCGTCAACTCGATGCTTGTCAGGCAAAGGTTGGTGCACTGTCGGGGGGCCTGGTGGAGCTACTGTTTGTCATATTTAGCTCACAGCTCCTCCAAACGCCGGACAGTACTTCCGGTTTCCCGGGCCAGTTCCCTGGAACGCAAGGCGTCAATCGTCACTTCCGGTATGACGCTAAATTACGCTCAGACGCGTTTCGTCATCACGACTTTTTCAATGGGCGTGGTCTTACGGCGTGACGTGACCTCTATTTATATTGCCAATAATGAAGCCAGATTAACTCTTAAGCTGATCGCCGCTCACTATTCTAAAAGTGCATGGCGACCGTATTTACTCTCAATAAATTCATAGTATATGTTTAAAAATAAGCTGGATTGCCATACATCCACATCGAGTTGCGATCATTATAATCTTAAAAACATATTATACATACTAAGCATATATTTATAAAACCTCATAATTCATCAGTATATAACAGCTTAATTAACTGAAAAATAATCTGTTCTCTGATCCACAGACTGTCATATATCCACAGCAGTAAATTTGATTTGATATATTAAAATTACACTACAAATAAAACATCCAAATTAATAATAAATCAAAACAATTTAATAATTTAATAAATAGCAATGGGAGCTATAAAAATATATATATATATATATATATATATGAAAAAATTCATACATATACTTATACTCCTAACCGGGAGGAAAATTGCACACCTCTATGTGAAGAGGATATCCAGAGAAGTCACTATTTTGCATCCTGTACTTGGACCTCGTATGAGCTCACTACCAGCTGACATTTGCAGAGATTGTGAGAAGTCATTCCTCTACTGCATCCTGTGTCTGAAGTTCGTTTGAGGCTTATTATCTGCCGTGATCTGGTGAGTGCAATCCCTATGGGGAGCTTTCGATACGCTTGTCCGAAGTAACGTGTGAGGAGGATGCACATTTGATGAAAAAATTTCTAAAGAATATTGTGATAGGACATACTGAATTGTATCTATTAGGATATTCTTGCCCTATTGGGAGTTCTGGATTTCCCACTATTGTTTTTAGGACAATAGTGATCCTTATTGATTTCAGTATCAATGAGAGCGCCGCATTAGACAAATTGGTTTGACACTTGTAGGTGGTAAAATTTATATGTCTTTTTAGTATATGCATTTATATATTTTGAATGTGGCAGCTTAGCATAAAAATAGTCACACAGATATATTGGTCTGTGTCATTATAAGGAGATCTAAGGTGTGTACAGAATTGGAACAGGTTCCATAGCGCTGGGTATAAGGAGAACTAGGTTGCGCCTTAGTAAGTTTTCTTCATTTTTTGTTTATATATCTTATAATCTTCTACTCGGGCTGGCAATGGATGTGTTCCAATTTCTGAACAATAGACAAATTGATCTCAACAGTTTGTTTTCAGACAATGAGCCTACAAATTCGGAGGTGAACTATGGTACAATTATATCTGTTTTAGGGAATGTCCTTGAAAAGCAGGTTAGGACCTGGTGGGACATATGTACCATTGAACATTATCTGAAAGCTAATATCATAGTTCGCAGTTTAAGGTGGGAGGTCACACCACAGGATGGTTTAGAGGACACAGAATCCATGGCAGAATGGTTGGGTTTCTTCAATGGGGTTGGGCTAAAGCTGCAGGAGCTGATCCTCCAAAGGAAAAAGAGGAAAATGGTTAAATTAGAGACCAGGATCAGTGATCTGCGGCAGCAGCTGGATCCCATTCGAGACTCCCAGCAGATTATAGATTTTAATAACCGTATTACTAAAAGATTGGAGAAGGTGGATAAAGAAACTCAAAAGAAAAAATTGAAGAAGTTCTTTAGAGATCTGAAAGATTTCAGAACTAATAGTGCCTACACATGGCAGAGCCCAATAGGGACTGCTCCTAATAGTGAAGATATGATGGAAAGTGAAGTCCCTCAAACCCCCATACAGGAAGAACGACCTTCACTATCTATACCTGTAGTCCCTGATCAGAGTAGTGCATTGCCACAACCCCAAACTCAATCAGGGTCTGTTAATAGGGGAAAAAATCCAAATAGTGGTATTAGGGGCAAAGGGGGAAGAGGTAATATGACACATCCTCCATCACAACAGAACAATCATGATAACTATGCAGTTCCAGTTGCTAATAGATATGATCCTTTGTGGGATTATAACACGGGTAATGCTCCTTATACCTCACGTCCTTTTTTAGGAAGGGGCCGAGGAGGACAGAGGAGGGGACGGGGATACCTTCCCTACAGGGGGAGACCTCCACAAACTTATCCTCGACCAATGGCACCACCCTACAGAGATTTAGCATGGGAGGAGCAACAATATTGGGAAAGGAATGCAGGATACCCACAGGATATAAGGAGAAACGACACAGAGGATGCAGAGCAGGGTCCAGGACGCAGAAAAAGAAGGAGGGAAGCAGATTAGGTGGGATTTATAATCTCACTAATATAGTGCTTACGGATAAAGAAAAAAATATTCTCCATCAAGGACTTAAATGTGGCCTGAAAAGGCCCATTAATAAATTTAGTGTTTATGTAGATTTGCATAAATATATGCGGAAATTGAGTATAAAGAAATATTTTCTAAATAAAAATTCTATTCCAGTAGGTACAAATGGTAATGCAGCCATAGCAGTAGATAATGGTTTAAAAAAACGCTCTCTATTTAATCCCCCAAATAACGCTACACAGCATTTAGAAGTGTTTAAAAATTTGGTGCGACGCGACTTAGAGAAAGTAAGACCGGTTAAGAATGTAAACCCAAGACATATTAAAGAGGGGATTGAATCCCTGGAAGCAAGGAAGGATCTGGTAATCAGACCTGCCGATAAGGGAGGAGGGGTGGTATTATTAACTAAAGACTACTACAACAACCAACTCCTGAATATGTTGGCCGATGAGGACACATACAGGAGGTTGGATAAAGATCCTACTCCTCAGTATTGTCTTGAGCTGGAATCTCTAATAGAGGGAGGTTATCAATCTCATATTCTAACTCCAAAAGAAAAGAGGTTTCTTATACCGAGTAGTAGCCGCATACCCACTATCTACACCCTTCCCAAAATCCATAAGGATCAAAATAATCCTCCACCCAGACCCATAGTCAATGGGATTGGGTCTGTCACAGCAAGACTTGGACAATACCTTGACAGATTTTTACAAAAAAGTGTGACTGACACCAAAGCCTATCTTCGAGATACAAAAAGTCTGTTACAGTCATTACAAGAGGTCAGTTTGGCAGGGAGAGATGAAGTATTTCTGGTGACATCAGATGTCTCTTCTCTCTATACCATAATACAACACGATGACGCTCTGCTGGCCCTTAATTGGGCACTAAGTAGACGGGAAGATTTACCCCATGGCCAAAAAATATTTTTGAGGAACGCTCTTGATTTTTGTTTGAGCCACAATTATTTTTGGTTCAACAAGTCCTTCTACACCCAGAGGAGAGGCGTTGCTATGGGTGCAAAATTTGCGCCCAGCATCGCCAATCTCTTCATGGGGGAGTGGGAGGACAAATCAGTATTTGACCAGAAAAGGGCAGAGCTATTGTTTTATAGACGCTACATAGATGACCTGTTCCTTATTTGGGCAGGATCAAAAACATCTTTGGAAACTTTTTTAGCGCATCTTAATAATAACAATAACAATATCAAACTGACCAGTCAAGTAAGTAAGGAACAGATTAACTTTCTTGACGTGACTATCTTTAGGGTTAATGATACTCTGCAGACTAAAGTATATTTTAAGGTAACAGACAGGAACAGCTTTTTACCCATCCATAGTGGACATCATCCACTATGGCTGAAGAATGTGCCGAAGGGCCAATTCATGAGGGTAAAACGAAATTGTACCTCAACAGAAGACTTTAGGGAACAGGCTGGGATTCTAAAAGGAAGATTTTTGGAGAAGGGTTATAAATCGCAACATTTGAACACAGTAGTAGAAGAAATGGCTGCCATACCTAGGGCAGAATGCCCGAGAGACAATCCTCTGGTGGTGGGACGAAGTGTTAACCAAGAGTGGGGTTTTATCACAGACTTCCATTCTCAATATAAAGAGGTGGAGTCGGTGTTCAAAAACCATTGGCACGTTCTTTGTCTGGATAAAACCCTACAAAAACAGCTTCCATCTAACCCGAGATTTGTCTACAGGAAAGCCCAAAACTTTGGAGATTGTATAGTGAAAAAAGTATTAGATCCTCCGAAACGTCCCCCCACTTTTTGGGATAGGGATGGATTTTTCTGTTGCAGGAAATGCAAACCCTGCAGAGATGTGGCCTGTCAAATGAGAGGGATAGAAAGGTTCACGTCCACTTCCAACAACAATGAGTTCCAAATAAAGGAATTCATAACCTGCAACACTACGCATGTAGTTTACGCTTTAAAGTGCCCTTGCGGGCTAATGTACATTGGGAGAACCAAAAGGATGCTTCGAATCAGGATAGCTGAACATATTAATAATATCCTTATTGGTTATAAGGACCACAATGTGTCCCTCCACTTTAAGGTCTTTCATGATAGGGATCCCTCAGGTTTAACCTTTTGGGGGATAGACCACATTAAACCTGCGTGGAGAGGGTCAAATATTGTACGTGAATTATCACAGAGAGAGACTCAGTGGATTTTTCTTACTGATACCCTCTCCCCGAAGGGGTTAAACATAGAATTGGATATAAACTGTTTCATCAGTGATCTGTAGACTATGTTGAATAATACTTATGTTATGGGCCCCTAAACTGCCCATAAAGGGCGGATATTTGAAGTTGTTTTCTATATACATCAGAAAATATACAGATTGGGTGCCCATCATGTAGTATTTGCTGTGATATTACCTATATGTACATAGACCCCTATGTGAATATAGACAGGATCGTGTAAAAAAGAATGATGTGAATATACTAGCTTCTTAGTAGTTAGGAGATTGTTCATTTCATGTGGAAAGTCGTTTGGAGTGTGTATTCCACCCTCTACCGGTCTTTTAGTTAATGACGGTTAGGAGTATAAGTATATGTATGAATTTTTTCATATATATATATATATATATATATATTTATAGCTCCCATTGCTATTTATTAAATTATTAAATTATTTTGATTTATTATTAATTTGGATGTTTTATTTGTAGTGTAATTTTAATATATCAAATCAAATTTACTGCTGTGGATATATGACAGTCTGTGGATCAGAGAACAGATTATTTTTCAGTTAATTAAGCTGTTATATACTGATGAATTATGAGGTTTTATAAATATATGCTTAGTATGTATAATATGTTTTTAAGATTGTAATGATCGCAACTCGATGTGGATGTATGGCAATCCAGCTTATTTTTAAACATATACTATGAATTTATTGAGAGTAAATACGGTCGCCATGCACTTTTAGAATAGTGAGCGGCGATCAGCTTAAGAGTTAATCTGGCTTCATTATTGGCAATATAAATAGAGGTCACGTCACGCCGTAAGACCACGCCCATTGAAAAAGTCGTGATGACGAAACGCGTCTGAGCGTAATTTAGCGTCATACCGGAAGTGACGATTGACGCCTTGCGTTCCAGGGAACTGGCCCGGGAAACCGGAAGTACTGTCCGGCGTTTGGAGGAGCTGTGAGCTAAATATGACAAACAGTAGCTCCACCAGGCCCCCCGACAGTGCACCAACCTTTGCCTGACAAGCATCGAGTTGACGAGCAAAACAGAACGCAGGCTGTACAGGTTAACGGGGTTTTTTTGTTGATTTTATGAAAACAAATTTTTTAAGAGGGAAATAAAGCTTTTGGAAACCGGTTCACACTATGCAGAGTTTTCCCTTTCTCTCCATTGTACAAATCCCGGGAGGAAAATTGCACACCTCTATGTGAAGAGGATATCCAGAGAAGTCACTATTTTGCATCCTGTACTTGGACCTCGTATGAGCTCACTACCAGCTGACATTTGCAGAGATTGTGAGAAGTCATTCCTCTACTGCATCCTGTGTCTGAAGTTCGTTTGAGGCTTATTATCTGCCGTGATCTGGTGAGTGCAATCCCTATGGGGAGCTTTCGATACGCTTGTCCGAAGTAACGTGTGAGGAGGATGCACATTTGATGAAAAAATTTCTAAAGAATATTGTGATAGGACATACTGAATTGTATCTATTAGGATATTCTTGCCCTATTGGGAGTTCTGGATTTCCCACTATTGTTTTTAGGACAATAGTGATCCTTATTGATTTCAGTATCAATGAGAGCGCCGCATTAGACAAATTGGTTTGACACTTGTAGGTGGTAAAATTTATATGTCTTTTTAGTATATGCGTTTATATATTTTGAATGTGGCAGCTTAGCATAAAAATAGTCACACAGATATATTGGTCTGTGTCATTATAAGGAGATCTAAGGTGTGTACAGAATTGGAACAGGTTCCATAGCGCTGGGTATAAGGAGAACTAGGTTGCGCCTTAGTAAGTTTTCTTTATTTTTTGTTTATATATCTTATAATCTTCTACTCGGGCTGGCAATGGATGTGTTCCAATTTCTGAACAATAGACAAATTGATCTCAACAGTTTGTTTTCAGACAATGAGCCTACAAATTCGGAGGTGAACTATGGTACAATTATATCTGTTTTAGGGAATGTCCTTGAAAAGCAGGTTAGGACCTGGTGGGACATATGTACCATTGAACATTATCTGAAAGCTAATATCATAGTTCGCAGTTTAAGGTGGGAGGTCACACCACAGGATGGTTTAGAGGACACAGAATCCATGGCAGAATGGTTGGGTTTCTTCAATGGGGTTGGGCTAAAGCTGCAGGAGCTGATCCTCCAAAGGAAAAATAGGAAAATGGTTAAATTAGAGACCAGGATCAGTGATCTGCGGCAGCAGCTGGATCCCATTCGAGACTCCCAGCAGATTATAGATTTTAATAACCGTATTACTAAAAGATTGGAGAAGGTGGATAAAGAAACTCAAAAGAAAAAATTGAAGAAGTTCTTTAGAGATCTGAAAGATTTCAGAACTAATAGTGCCTACACATGGCAGAGCCCAATAGGGACTGCTCCTAATAGTGAAGATATGATGGAAAGTGAAGTCCCTCAAACCCCCATACAGGAAGAACGACCTTCACTATCTATACCTGTAGTCCCTGATCAGAGTAGTGCATTGCCACAACCCCAAACTCAATCAGGGTCTGTTAATAGGGGAAAAAATCCAAATAGTGGTATTAGGGGCAAAGGGGGAAGAGGTAATATGACACATCCTCCATCACAACAGAACAATCATGATAACTATGCAGTTTCAGTTGCTAATAGATATGATCCTTTGTGGGATTATAACACGGTAATGCTCCTTATACCTCACGTCCTTTTTTAGGAAGGGGCCGAGGAGGACAGAGGAGGGGACGGGGATACCTTCCCTACAGGGGGAGACCTCCACAAACTTATCCTCGACCAATGGCACCACCCTACAGAGATTTAGCATGGGAGGAGCAACAATATTGGGAAAGGAATGCAGGATACCCACAGGATATAAGGAGAAACGACACAGAGGATGCAGAGCAGGGTCCAGGACGCAGAAAAAGAAGGAGGGAAGCAGATTAGGTGGGATTTATAATCTCACTAATATAGTGCTTACGGATAAAGAAAAAAATATTCTCCATCAAGGACTTAAATGTGGCCTGAAAAGGCCCATTAATAAATTTAGTGTTTATGTAGATTTGCATAAATATATGCGGAAATTGAGTATAAAGAAATATTTTCTAAATAAAAATTCTATTCCAGTAGGTACAAATGGTAATGCAGCCATAGCAGTAGATAGTGGTTTAAAAAACCGCTCTCTATTTAATCCCCCAAATAACGCTACACAGCATTTAGAAGTGTTTAAAAATTTGGTGCTACGCGACTTAGAGAAAGTAAGACCGGTTAAGAATGTAAACCCAAGACATATTAAAGAGGGGATTGAATCCCTGGAAGCAAGGAAGGATCTGGTAATCAGACCTGCCGATAAGGGAGGAGGGGTGGTATTATTAACTAAAGACTACTACAACAACCAACTCCTGAATATGTTGGCCGATGAGGACACATACAGGAGGTTGGATAAAGATCCTACTCCTCAGTATTGTCTTGAGCTGGAATCTCTAATAGAGGGAGGTTATCAATCTCATATTCTAACTCCAAAAGAAAAGAGGTTTCTTATACCGAGTAGTAGCCGCATACCCACTATCTACACCCTTCCCAAAATCCATAAGGATCAAAATAATCCTCCACCCAGACCCATAGTCAATGGGATTGGGTCTGTCACAGCAAGACTTGGACAATACCTTGACAGATTTTTACAAAAAAGTGTGACTGACACCAAAGCCTATCTTCGAGATACAAAAAGTCTGTTACAGTCATTACAAGAGGTCAGTTTGGCAGGGAGAGATGAAGTATTTCTGGTGACATCAGATGTCTCTTCTCTCTATACCATAATACAACACGATGACGCTCTGCTGGCCCTTAATTGGGCACTAAGTAGACGGGAAGATTTACCCCATGGCCAAAAAATATTTTTGAGGAACGCTCTTGATTTTTGTTTGAGCCACAATTATTTTTGGTTCAACAAGTCCTTCTACACCCAGAGGAGAGGCGTTGCTATGGGTGCAAAATTTGCGCCCAGCATCGCCAATCTCTTCATGGGGGAGTGGGAGGACAAATCAGTATTTGACCAGAAAAGGGCAGAGCTATTGTTTTATAGACGCTACATAGATGACCTGTTCCTTATTTGGGCAGGATCAAAAACATCTTTGGAAACTTTTTTAGCGCATCTTAATAATAACAATAACAATATCAAACTGACCAGTCAAGTAAGTAAGGAACAGATTAACTTTCTTGACGTGACTATCTTTAGGGTTAATGATACTCTGCAGACTAAAGTATATTTTAAGGTAACAGACAGGAACAGCTTTTTACCCATCCATAGTGGACATCATCCACTATGGCTGAAGAATGTGCCGAAGGGCCAATTCATGAGGGTAAAACGAAATTGTACCTCAACAGAAGACTTTAGGGAACAGGCTGGGATTCTAAAAGGAAGATTTTTGGAGAAGGGTTATAAATCGCAACATTTGAACACAGTAGTAGAAGAAATGGCTGCCATACCTAGGGCAGAATGCCTGAGAGACAAGCCTCTGGTGGTGGGACGAAGTGTTAACCAAGAGTGGGGTTTTATCACAGACTTCCATTCTCAATATAAAGAGGTGGAGTCGGTGTTCAAAAACCATTGGCACGTTCTTTGTCTGGATAAAACCCTACAAAAACAGCTTCCATCTAACCCGAGATTTGTCTACAGGAAAGCCCAAAACTTTGGAGATTGTATAGTGAAAAAAGTATTAGATCCTCCGAAACGTCCCCCCACTTTTTGGGATAGGGATGGATTTTTCTGTTGCAGGAAATGCAAACCCTGCAGAGATGTGGCCTGTCAAATGAGAGGGATAGAAAGGTTCACGTCCACTTCCAACAACAATGAGTTCCAAATAAAGGAATTCATAACCTGCAACACTACGCATGTAGTTTACGCTTTAAAGTGCCCTTGCGGGCTAATGTACATTGGGAGAACCAAAAGGATGCTTCGAATCAGGATAGCTGAACATATTAATAATATCCTTATTGGTTATAAGGACCACAATGTGTCCCTCCACTTTAAGGTCTTTCATGATAGGGATCCCTCAGGTTTAACCTTTTGGGGGATAGACCACATTAAACCTGCGTGGAGAGGGTCAAATATTGTACGTGAATTATCACAGAGAGAGACTCAGTGGATTTTTCTTACTGATACCCTCTCCCCGAAGGGGTTAAACATAGAATTGGATATAAACTGTTTCATCAGTGATCTGTAGACTATGTTGAATAATACTTATGTTATGGGCCCCTAAACTGCCCATAAAGGGCGGATATTTGAAGTTGTTTTCTATATACATCAGAAAATATACAGATTGGGTGCCCATCATGTAGTATTTGCTGTGATATTACCTATATGTACATAGACCCCTATGTGAATATAGACAGGATCGTGTAAAAAAGAATGATGTGAATATACTAGCTTCTTAGTAGTTAGGAGATTGTTCATTTCATGTGGAAAGTCGTTTGGAGTGTGTATTCCACCCTCTACCGGTCTTTTAGTTAATGACGGTTAGGAGTATAAGTATATGTATGAATTTTTTCATATATATATATATATAAATTTTTATAGCTCCCATTGCTATTTATTAAATTATTAAATTATTTTGATTTATTATTAATTTGGATGTTTTATTTGTAGTGTAATTTTAATATATCAAATCAAATTTACTGCTGTGGATATATGACAGTCTGTGGATCAGAGAACAGATTATTTTTCAGTTAATTAAGCTGTTATATACTGATGAATTATGAGGTTTTATAAATATATGCTTAGTATGTATAATATGTTTTTAAGATTGTAATGATCGCAACTCGATGTGGATGTATGGCAATCCAGCTTATTTTTAAACATATACTATGAATTTATTGAGAGTAAATACGGTCGCCATGCACTTTTAGAATAGTGAGCGGCGATCAGCTTAAGAGTTAATCTGGCTTCATTATTGGCAATATAAATAGAGGTCACGTCACGCCGTAAGACCACGCCCATTGAAAAAGTCGTGATGACGAAACGCGTCTGAGCGTAATTTAGCGTCATACCGGAAGTGACGATTGACGCCTTGCGTTCCAGGGAACTGGCCCGGGAAACCGGAAGTACTGTCCGGCGTTTGGAGGAGCTGTGAGCTAAATATGACAAACAGTAGCTCCACCAGGCCCCCCGACAGTGCACCAACCTTTGCCTGACAAGCATCGAGTTGACGAGCAAAACAGAACGCAGGCTGTACAGGTTAACGGGGTTTTTTTGTTGATTTTATGAAAACAAATTTTTTAAGAGGGAAATAAAGCTTTTGGAAACCGGTTCACACTATGCAGAGTTTTCCCTTTCTCTCCATTGTACAAATCCCGGGAGGAAAATTGCACACCTCTATGTGAAGAGGATATCCAGAGAAGTCACTATTTTGCATCCTGTACTTGGACCTCGTATGAGCTCACTACCAGCTGACATTTGCAGAGATTGTGAGAAGTCATTCCTCTACTGCATCCTGTGTCTGAAGTTCGTTTGAGGCTTATTATCTGCCGTGATCTGGTGAGTGCAATCCCTATGGGGAGCTTTCGATACGCTTGTCCGAAGTAACGTGTGAGGAGGATGCACATTTGATGAAAAAATTTCTAAAGAATATTGTGATAGGACATACTGAATTGTATCTATTAGGATATTCTTGCCCTATTGGGAGTTCTGGATTTCCCACTATTGTTTTTAGGACAATAGTGATCCTTATTGATTTCAGTATCAATGAGAGCGCCGCATTAGACAAATTGGTTTGACACTTGTAGGTGGTAAAATTTATATGTCTTTTTAGTATAATGTGGTATAGGGTTGGTAGAGGCACACTCTAGATTGCGGTATAGAATGAAGTATGTGTGCAGTATTGATTGGGTACACTTCATGTCCTGCTCTCAGTGGCTCAGTCCCTGCTAGCAGTATCATCAGTGAACGAATAGCCCTCTCACTGGTTCCTGGGATGCTGCAGTGACCTCTCTCTGTAGAAGGGGGGAGCCCCTCTGTCTCTTCCTGAAAGCCCCTGGTGATCAGCAATGGGACGCTGGTGAGTGGATGCTTCAGTCTCCCTGCAGCAGTCAGTGGTGTAGATGCTGTGATATGGGCGGTGCTGCGTTACCTCGGGTGTCCTGACTCCCAGTCTCAGGGTAGATGTCCGCTGGTACAGTCTCCTGCTGGCGGGCAAATATCCAGAGAGATGTTCTTTCTTTAACTGCCTCGGTGCCAAGAGGAAGAACTTAACCGGGTAGTTTACACAGTACTGCACAGTGCCTATTGGGATCTGTAGTGTAAGGAATTTATTTGTCCCATTATATGGCTGCCATATCAAACTACAACACCCAGGATTCTGAGTGCTCTGCATAGAAGGTTGCTTGGTTTTAGCTCTTCCTGATGGTCAGAGGAGAATGGTGCAGCATACCATCAGTGTTTCAGTAGATGGAGAGAAGAAGTATAAAAGGCAAGGTCTCCTTCTCCATATTCCTGTAGCCCAACTGGCTACAGAAGTTAGGAGCTCAGTGAATTTCCTGCAGATAATTGGGTATTTTTCCTTGCAGCATGTTTGACCACTTGACATCCTTAGGCCACTTTAAAACATTCTGGACTTCAAGTAGTAAAAAACAGTTCATGGCTACAGCTGCAGCTATGAGCGTGGTATAATTTTTTCAGCAGGTGATCAGGTGTTCAGTAAAAGTGATCCCAGAGTCTCTACAGCCACCCAATCACATCTTCAGTTGTAAAACCCACTGCCTGCAGGGTTCCTGGGCTCTCTGTTTCCTCCAGGGAGCCCAGGACTGTGGTAAACTGGCCAGAGAGTAAGAGCAGGAGGAAATCGAGGAAAATCTGTTCCCTGATCTCCTCTGAAAGTAATGAAACTGTAAGTGATAACTTCTGGTTTCAGTTCATTCCCCGGCAATGATTTGTGCTTGATTAGCTGCAGTAGAGGGCAGGAGAGACATCCAGAGGGAGGACCTGTCTTGTGTCCATGCTATCACATAAGGGGCGTGTTAGCCCCCTTTTGGAAACAATGAAGTTAAATAAAAAAGTGCAGAAAAAATTAATTGTTTTAAAAAAATAAATAAAAATTAAAGACATCAGAGAAAGTCAGATTTTTAATTTAGGCATGCTACAGCTTAGCTGTGTATTTATGCATAGTAAAATTCCATGAGCATATGATTTGAATGATCAATGAGTCTGCGTACACATATATCCATAATAAATCAGACCTGCCACCATTGGTGTGATTGGGGGCTCCCCTGAGCCAAAGACTGCTTGTTTTCCATCAGGAACCCCTGCGGGAACAGATGGATATTGCCAGGCAACAGCATATACTGTATGTAAATTGGTATTTTATATTGTTATATTCCAATTTTTTTACGACAGAAATCTACTAGTCAAACATTATCCGTAGGTTTCCAAAGCATTGCTGGCACTGTGATCCCATTTTAAAGTCAATCTGCAGGCCTTTTTTAGGAGCACATCAGTGTATTCTTTCATAATTAATTTGTTTTTCAATTCTGATCCCCATATTAATAATAATAGCTAATAGTGTTTTACAGTATTAATTAATTGGATCGTAAGCATATACATACTATTCCTAGAACTTGTATACATTTATTATAATGGGTATTCTTACACCAACATTTCTTTGAATTGTGGAAACCACATGGATGAGTGTTGAAACATCTCCGATAAAAACAAGTTCAGTTGAATGTTACTTACTACTTCTAGTTTTTTGGTTTATTCATTTGGTCCTAGAGGTGGGTTGTTAATGTCTTATGGGTTTATAAAAGGGTGGCGTTCTTCACAGAAGATAGCTGAATAAAACAGTCTTTGTACATTCCCTTAGACACCCTATTTTTCTTCGTATTCTTCGGTATTTTGTTCAGTGCTTCTCTCTGGTGTATTGATGATACCACTTTTCTCTCATGAAAGGTGGTTTACAGTTATGAAAGCACATTTGATAAGGTGTGTAAGAGAAACTGAAAGTAATTGAGACTCCATTTTGGTTTCTGGTTTTTATATGGATCAGAAATACTAATGTAGCGGGAATCTTCTTTAAGGATCCAGGACTACGATACCCAGAACCCCGTTCAGCACCCAAGGTGCATTGCCAACCGCAGAGACTCATAAGGTGGGCTATAAAGGTGAAGTGGAGGGGGAGCTCGGTCTCTTTGGACGCCGCCCTGCTAGCAAGAGGATTCCCTGTGCGGACTTGCTGCTGGTGTGAGGCCTGAAGCCTAGGCCTTGCACACTTCCAAAGAGCCTTCCACTACACTGCGGAGCCTGTGTGGCACCTGATCTCCATTCGTTTCTCACTGACATCAGAAGAACTGAAGACCCGGCTATCGCAGACCCTGTGTGTGGATACACAGCGGTGGAAGTTACGGACGGGGACGAAGTCCGGTGTGGTGAGTGAGCACTTGCTCAAAGTTATAGCCAAGTACTTTGTTTAGGCCTACTGACTGCCTTGGCCCTTAGTGCTATATCAACTATCCTAGCAGGAGACTATTTCCAGAACTGAGTTTGATAGTCTCCTGGGAGTTGTTACTCTGCTGAGACACTGTCCCGTTGGATTACAATTATTGTTCCTGATGTGCACCACCGTTTTCCTTGCATGCAAAGATTCTTTACCCTAAGACTATACCTTACTTTAAGTCAGGCCTGACTGGGTAGCGTAGAACATTATTGGGCGCCATATTGCTCACGGGGAGGATAGCTGCAGCGTGGTGTGCTAGTATATTTTATACAGTATTGCTAAGTGTCACTAATATTGCAGGGCTCTGCATGTGTTATTATGTACTGTACTTCTACCTAACTTTTATACAACAGTAAAGTTGCTATAGTTAAGTACTCCGGTATCAGTGTCAATTACTATACTTTATTACTGTTTGCTTTATTATGGGGCTGAGTCATAGATGATTGCAGAGACATTACCAGTCTGTCATTCCCTAGACTAACTGTGCCAGGGGAGGGTCGAGTAGATTGCCGGGGGTTGGCAGTGCTGTGTACAGGGCCCGAAACAATATCAGTGGCTCTCTTAAACTGGGGGTATCGCTACACTAACTTTTTTTGAAATTTTAAATTTAAGAATAACAGATGGTTCCTTGAAATATAATGAGAACACGCAATAACATTGATATTGGAATTTCAATGCCATCAATATCCATCGCCCCCAGATTCTCAAGGTACTTAAGGTCATTAAGGATCTAAGCCCTCTCTGATACACTTGTTCCCTATCCTTTCAAGGACAAGAACTAGCTACTCTGACAATCAGAAGACAGTGCCTAGCAAGCCCATTTTGGCTTAAGTAAAGAAATGTTTATGTAGCGCCCCTCTACTTTGAGGGGTGCTATGTGCCTAAATTTAGGGGGTTGGTCTGAGCTAGTAGCCAGGCTCAGACCGCTTTTATTGATAGGTTCTGTTACTTTGTTTCTTCAGGTGTTGTACTGGTGTGCAGTTCCCTGTGGCCTGTAGGTGGCACTACCATGACAGGTCAGGGTTGAACTACTGGTGACAGTGCTGTGCCTTAGGGTGTCCTCTCTCGGCAGTAGTACAGTGGGCGTGGTCAACCTGCTGTGCATGCCGGGAGAGGATACATAAGGGCAGTCGCCACCTGGAGTTGGGAGTTCCGGAGTTCGGGTCGCGTGACCTGGCCCTCCAGGCCAGGGGTGCGCGTGTGCATCAGTCCCAGGCACCTTTAGTCTGGGGCTGCAGCTTCGCCATTGAGCCCAGCACCTTTAGCTGGGGCTCATCTCTAAGAGGAGGAATTCCAGGGTGCCCCTGAGAGGGGACCCGCTCTAAGAAGAGGAGGCCAGGGGAGGACCTTTCTGATGGACCGGTGAGAGTTCACGGTGAAAGAGAGGCCCGGTAAACTTCTGGAGGGATTCCACTATTCATCCAAGGCCTTGTAATGTGAAGCAACTTGCACCTGTTCTTGAATTACAAGCGCTGAGAGGTTCGGGGTTCAGAGATTCCTTTATTCTTCAACTTCAACTTTCCTATTCAGTTCCCAGCATAAAGAAAATAAACCTTCCTTCATTAAGGTTTAACCTTGTTTGGACATTGGCCTTATTGATGCACCTACAACAGACTCTTCCCTACACTTTAGGGGTGAGAACCAGCCCCAGGAGGGGTAACTCGCTGCAGGACCCAACAATTGTGAACACCGCTTAACCTCTTCAAACAGGAGGGTACGGGCATATAGTACGGTGTGCCTTATCTCACAAGTGAGCCAGGTGAGAAGAAGGTCCGTGTGCTACATTTATTTACTATTTTCAGTTATTAGTTGTTATTAAGGTATTGCAGTCATTAAACAAGGCATCAAATGATGTACATCTAATGGTCAATTTTCTTAATTTTCAAAAATTGGAATGCTAAACTAATTTGTCAATATGTTGAATCAACATCAAATTTAAGATATCGGCATAGGTGTTTGCACTCATAATACAAAGGATAAATGCTACACATAAAACAGTGTTACTTTGTCCCATTTCAAAAAGAACAAAAAAGGTATTAGTACATGCATGTTTACGGATACTTCTCAGGATCATATTGTTGCGTGTAATTTTTTAGTCCATATTATACTGGCTTTGTTAAAGCGTATCTATATGTAGCGCACCAACCCCAGACTTTACCTGCTTTTCTACTACTTGGCTCCTCCGCAGGAAAATAATGAGGCACGCCGCACCACAAACCCATACCCTCCTGAATAGGGAGGTTGAGCGGTGTTAGTTTCTCGGGCCTGCTTGCGACTGGTGTAGAAAAGCCTCAAGTGCTGACCTCGTTTCTGCAGTAGTCAGAAACAAGTCTTCAATTCTCCCCAGGAAACAACTGTCCACACCAACTGAAAGGTCCCACACTTATTTATTCCTTCTTGCACAATAAACAGTCTCTTTAAGAGCAGACGGGTTGAGACAAACACGGGTCAGATAAGGTGGGAGGAGGTCCAGGCACAAACTTAAATTTGGGTTTCTCCTGTTCTGGATAGCACAAACAGGCTTGGCGCACGGTCGCTGCCACCAACCATGAGGGGTCCCTGCCACAGACCAGGTGAATAGGGCCTCTGCCACAGGTAGGGATGAGCCGAACACCCCCCAGTTCGGTTCGCACCAGAACCTTCGAACGGACCGAAAGTTTGCGCGAACGTTAGAACCCTATTAAATACAATGGATGCGAACGTTCGAAATCTAAAGTGCTAATTATAACGACTAATATGCATGTTATTGTCCTAAAAAGGGTTTGGGGACCCGGGTTCTGCCCCAGGGGACATGTATCAATGCAAAAATAAGTTTTAAAATTGGACGTTTTTCGGGAGCAGTCATTTTAGTGAAAAAAAAAGTGTGAAACATTCCTTTAAATATTGTACCTGGGGGGTGTCTAAAGTATGCCTGTGAAGTGGCACGTGTTTCCCGTGTTTAGAACTGTCCCTGCACAAAATGACATTTGTAAAGCAAAAAAAGCCATTTAAAACTGCTTGCGGCTTTAATGTAATGTCTGGTCCCGGTAATATGGATGAAAATCTTTGAGAAAAATGGCATGGCTACCCTATCACCCCCCTACCCCAGCCCATTACCAGCCCCTTTGGGTCTTGTATGGATATTAAGGGGAACCCCACACCCAAAATAAAAAAAGGCCCTATATACTCCGAACAGCAGTATACAGGCGGTGCAAACAAGACAGGGACTGTAGGTTTGTTCTTAAGTAGAATCTGTTTGTAATTTTGAACATGTACATTGTTTAAGTGTAGCTCCAGCCAAAAAATCGACTGTATTTATCGGCGTATAACACGCACTTTTTTCCCCTTAAAATCAGGGGAAAATCGCAGGTGCGTGTTATACGCCGATATGTATTAAAAAAAGCATGGTACATACTGTATGGCAAGTGGACAGCATTGGGGACAGCATCGGAGAAAGCCTAGGGAATGTGGAGGTCTCGGGCCACTCGATTCTGCTTTGCAGACCTCCGGCAGCCATCCCCCACTGCAGTTTACAGAGGAAGCCAGTATAACTCTCGCGGCGGCTCTAACTCTCGCGGCCGTCAGAGCGTAACCATGGTAACCCCCTGCACGGCTCGCGGGAGTTATGCTCACAGGATGCTGACAGAAATCTCCAGTGAGCCGTGACAGGTATTTGGCAGGGTGTGAAAAAGAGTGGGGGGGCGATTAGGGGGGGCTTCAGCAAGGATACACACTGTCTGACACCCCTTATCAAAGCCCTGAATACGGTAATTAAAAAAATGCCACCTAAATGTAAAAGAGAATTGTTAGTTCCCAATAATGGGGGAGAATATAAAATCTGTAATTAATGAAATGAAAGAATGTAAAAAAATCTATCTCAGTGTGGTTCACATTTGTGCGCTCTGTGATATTGCATGTGATTTGCACTGCAGTGTAAATCGCATGCAATGTCGGTGCGATGCGATTTCCGCCAAACAGATTGTATGGCTGATATCGCATCGCATTTGGACCAAACTCGCACAGGACCCTTTTTGTGGTCCGCACCAGAATCAGATCACACCTATGCAATCCGATTCATGTCCGAACTGTCAGTTCGCAGTGTGATATGCGAGCTGAAATGGGGGTGTCATTAACAATGTATTGACACTCTCCGCATATCGCATAGGACAGTGTGAACTGCTGTGCGAATCGGGTGCGATGCGGGAACCAGCAGTGGATTTGCAGGGTTCCCGAATCGCACCCAATTCACACAGCAGTTTACACTGCCATATGCGATCTGCGGGTAGTGTCAATACATTGTTAATGACACCCCCATTTCAGCTCGCATATCACAGTGCGAACTGACAGTTCGGACATGAATCGGATTGCATAGTTGCTATCTGATTCTGGTGCGGACCACAAAAAGGGTCCTGTGCGAGTTTGCTCCAAATGCAATGCAATATCAGCCATACAATCTGTTTGGCGGTAATCGCATCACACCGACATCGCATGCAATTTACACTGCAGTGCAAATCACTTGCAATATGGCAGAGCGCAAAAATGTGAACCGCACTGAGATTGTAGTTCTTTATTAAAAATTTTGTTTTTTTCCTGAAAATTCCCTCTTAAAATTAAGGTGCGTGTTATACGCCAGTGCGTGTTATACGCCGATAAATATGGTATTTTTAAGATGTTTGGAAAACATAGGGAAGGGTTATCACCCCTGTAACATTTGTTTTGCTGTCTGTGCACCTGTTCAGAACATTTCACCTCACTTTCCGTCCCAATGACAAATGTTTTTGAAAAGTGGGGTTTTTATTGAAACAAGGATTGGTGATAAAGCATCAGTAGAGAGGAGACACCTTTCTCCCATATTAACTCTCCAGGAGAGAATTTCCCTTCCTAGGGGTAGATTTCCTCTCACTTCCTGTTGTCTCCTTCCGTTTGCAAGTAGGAGTCATTTGTAAGTTGGATGTTTCAAAAGTAGGGGCCTGCTGTATATACTCTGCTGAAATTTTTACATGTTGGTGTTGCCACAACACTGTAAGCCCTCACAGTTACTCTTGGTTAGTGATGAGCCGAACACCCCCGGGTTCGGTTCGCACCAGAACCCGCGAACGGACCGAAAGTTCGTACGAACATTAGAACCCTATTAAATACAATGGATGCGAACGTTCGAATTCTAAAGTGCTAATTATAACAACTATTATGCATGTTATTGTCCTAAAAAGGGTTTGGGAACCCGGGTTCTGCACCATGTTGTATATGGATTCTTTCTTTGCTGACGTATCTTTGTATCTACTCATTAGAAATAAAATCCACGCACTTTCCTGAAGAAGCCGGATGGCGAAACATGTAGAATAATTGTGTGGAAAACCGTATGAAAGAAGTGACTTATTTTAATGTTACTCTTTTTGTAATAAAAATATATATTATTTTATTCAATTCAGTGTGTTATATCTGTTTGTATTACCTAGCACCTTTAAAGTCCCATATCCCCCAAAATGTTTTTTCTTTTCTGCTTATCTTAAGGGACTATGGTGCCTATCATTTGAACCTGTGTCTTGATCACTCTAAACCCCTACTTTCTATGTGCCCATGAAATGGTATCGTCCGTCGCAAAAACCCTCCTTCGATGTGCGCATGCGCTATGCTGACGTCATTCCAGCTGATCGGCAACTCAGCTGGAGAGCCCTTCCGTTCTGCGCATGCGCAGGCACTTTTCGACAGAGGGCACATATCGATAGAACACCAGCATTACAGGTGACATGTTAGTGACGATGATCAGCTGTTTCTATAGATCTAGTTGTGTAGAGTCCATTGTGGGCACTGAGTGATCTGTTTGATGTAAATGTGATCATACCTTCTTCATATTCAGGTATGTCGGATCCTCTTCATCCAGCCCTGTTTTAGCCACTAGCTTCTTCTGATCAAATGTGGCGGGCTGGATAAGGGGAGGCTTACAGAGGAAAGCTTATTGGCTAAAGAGGTGGTGGGAGGCAAAGCAATTTATCAGCAGCCACCCCCTCCCACTCAGATGAGCAGCGCTATTGGTTTGTTACACTGGTGTGTGCCTCCCCCTCCACCATCTGAAGGCCGGTGGGAGGGAGAGGGGGAGAGCCACGCAGGGCACTGCTATGCAATTGCTATCACCCACCCGCTGCAACCCTTACTGTCCGGGCCCCCCTGTTTCCCCGGGCCCCCTATCAATGGCCCTGTACGCGACTAGCGCTGCACCTCCTGAATGGTCCGGCAGTCTTCTGGGACCTGAGGTGTCCCAAAAGACTGCAGGGAGGGAGGGAGGGGGAGGGATCTTCCACTCAGATCACCTAGGCAATTCAAGCGTAAGTGGGAGCAGGTACCAGTCAAAACTAGGTACCCGCTCCCCCCCCAAAAAAAAAATGTTATGCCAAATGTGGCAGGAAAGGAGTACTTAAAGCAGAACATGCCCTTTTAGGTGGAGCTCCACTTTCAGATTGTATTTTGTTGACAAAAACAGTACTGTACAGGGTTACATGGTGCATATACTGTAAATACTTAAAGGGTAGCTCCACTTTTGTGGGGAAATAAAATAGTGTAGCTCCCTGCTCCTGTTGACCAGGCGCTCGCATGTAAATTTAGTGGGTTATCTGTTCTGTATATAGTTCAGATTTAATATTATGGCTAAATAAACCTTTGCTCCAGCATTGGCTGTGTTGTGTGCAGTTCCACACTGTCGTCTGTAGGTGTCGTTGTCACCACAGGCCAGTAATGAAAGGACAACAGGCTAAGGTGTATTGGGTGTCCCTTTCCCCAGAAACAGCCCAGTGGGAGTGGTTCACCGCTGTGCATTCTGGGAGAGGATACTTAAGGGGCAGACACCATCTTTCTCTCTCTCTGACCTCATGGCCCGCCTGGTCTAAGGTATGTGACAACTGTCTTCTGGCCCGAGACTACATGACTGCAAGTAGGCCCAGAAGCCTGTCTGTGGCCTACTGGTTCAGAGGTGGTCCTGTGCTGTCTTACCTGTGGGAAGAAGCCGAGCAATTGAAGAATCCGGGGGAGGACTCATCTTGGAGAGAACCGAGCGAAAGGCTGGTATCTCAAGAAGGGCCTGGTGACTCAATTGGAGGATGCACCCTAACCAATCTACCTCACAGTACTGCCGGATGTCTTAAAGGGACTTTAGGTACTGTGTAGCTGTGTTCGCTTGTTTATTGCTGATCATCGAATCCTGTGGCAGAAGATTGTACAAATAGTTATTGCTATCATCAAGTCTGTGGCAGAGACTTTTGTCCGTGCATCATTCCGGCTGCTAGGCCAGTGAGAGAGGCCTATCCGGG
The DNA here is from genome assembly GCA_029206835.1 of Rana muscosa. Taxonomy (NCBI): domain Eukaryota; kingdom Metazoa; phylum Chordata; class Amphibia; order Anura; family Ranidae; genus Rana; species Rana muscosa. The sequence continues at coordinate 1,100,795,956 of CM055116.1, forward strand.
TGAGCAAGATCCGCTGACAAGGAGTTGTATTTGTCTTCTAGATCTCAAGTTCCTCAGTGATCTGCACAAGGTATCTGAACTTTCCCCTAATCCTCCATCCCTCTACGGCTACAAGTTCTGTTAAATAAAAAGCATTGGAAAAAAGACTAAGTGACTGGTGAATGCATCTGTGGGCTCATTGCCCAATTTAGAGCCAAGCAAGTTTTGATACATTGAACTGTGGGGTAACGGCAGGACCAAAAATAACCAGCAGCTGATACAGGGGTAGTGCTACAATAGCAAATACAGAAAAAATAGCATAGCATATACAATTGCGACACAAGTCTTATGCTGCGTACACACGGCCGTTTTTAATGTCATTGAAAAAAATAACGTTTTTCTCGACGTGATTTTTCGTGTTTCCTCTCAAGCCTGCCTTGCATACACACGTTCATGAAAAAAAACGCTTGAGCAAAGCGTGGTGATGTCCAACACGTACGACGGCACTATAAAGGGGACGTTCCATTCAAATGGCGCCACCCTTTAGGCTTGCTTTTGCTGATCCTCGTGTTAGTAAAAGTTTGGAGAGAGACAATTCACGCTTTTCAGCCTTGTGCTTTTCAGTCCGTTACAGCGTGACGAATGTGCTATCTCCATTACGAACGCTAGTTTTACCAGAACAAGCGCTCCCGTCTCATACTTAATTCTGAGCATGCGCGTTTTTTTTCCCCTCGTAAAAGCATACACACTACCGTTTTTCACGACGTGAAAAAATAGAGCAGGTTCAAAAAAATTTCAGGCCATTTTTCACGTCGTTAAAAATGCTCTGGGGCCTACACACGATCGTTTTTAATGACCAATTTAAAAAACTGCATTTTTCACGTCATGAAAAACGGTCGTGTGTACGCGGCAATATTGTAATTGAATGTTATTAAAAAGTACATTTCCTTTTCAATCTGCAGCTCGGTAATTTTATATAAAATGCAATACGGCTACCTGGAGGTGTTCTGTAAACATGAATGTGTACACAATGCCTCCCACACACATAATTTCCTGCTTGTGCGATTGGCTCACTGATTTTCCCAGAAGTCTGCACTAAGATACAAGTCAGATTTCAGGCATCCCCTGCAACAAAAATTTAATTTTTGGCGAGATACTCCCAATAGGAAAACACATATAAAGTGATGCAGGACCAGCAGCCTTCCTCATTAGTGCTCTGCAGGTGCAACAGCTGTTAATTATGAAACCACTCCCATTAGAGATACTCTGCACTTGGGACACAGACAAACACACAGGGATTTCTTCAGAATAACAAAAGGTAGGAATCTGCAACAAAGTTTTGTTATAATCCTTGCAATGTACATAGATCACCAAGAGGGGAATGCTTTTTTTCTCAACAAAAGTGGAGTTACTCTTTAACACTGAAGTTTAGGCATGAACATTTTGGCAAAGGTTCGTCCAGCTTGGATCAAAGTAAGTACGTGCCACACCTGGCCGATCCTTGTGGAAGCTGGATATCATAGAGGAAGGCACATCTACAACAGTGATTTCCACTAGCTTCTGGGTCCCATGCCAAGTGGCTGCCCTGCTACTTAGTGAACAGAGGATGTTGCCCTCTCAGCATGGATGCCATTCATTTTTACATTCCCTCAACAATTTCAAAGTCTTTTGTTTTATTAAACAAGGTTGCAATCATGAATTTACCACCACTGGGAGCATGCACATCTGGGTTGCTTCAAGGAGACACTTCAAGGCCGTATAACAATCGTGGAAAGATACGTTTTAGGCACCAAACTTCACAAATCCAATGTTGCTGTAAAGAATGGGCGCATATAAACAGAAGACAGGAAGGAAGCGAGAAGATACCTTATGCTAGCATATTTCTTTTTTTATTAGGTTTTTTTTGGGGGGGGGGGGATTTTTAAGGTTAAATGACAATTCACGTTTTGCCATGGTTTTACTTACAAATATCCAGAGATGGACAAAGCAAAATTAAAAAATATAATTAATATACAGTATTCTGCATTTTGATGCTGCTCCTCTTTTCTTGGCACATGGTTACAAGGCCCTTCTGGTATGGTAACATTGTAATAGAAATAATATCCTACAAAAACATATAATTGAGTTAAAAGAAGAGACCAAACTTTTTTTTAAATCAAAAACATTTATTACAAATAAAACAATTTTATTTGACATTAGATATTGTTATCTTTTACATATATAAAATGATTGCCTCATTTATCACCCTATATTACACCTTATTTTTATAAAAATAAAATACAGCCATGTGTTCCAGCACAGAAAGATCATCTCATAGTAACACATTTTATACAATAATTTTCCCTATTCCATATCGATCATCAGGCTCTTGAGGCTCACTAAAATGGCCATTGCCTGAGCAGAGAGTGCAACAATACAGATTGCATGCTTCTAAGAGGAAGTCAAGTTCAGGATGGAATAATAGGCATCAACAAACAAATGTATCATTTCTGACATCAAAAGTAAACAGTTTATATTACAGGAGTTCCTGAGTCATTTGCAAAACACTGCATAGTAAATTAAATTAACATTCCCCTATAACAAGTGAAAAAAAGATTCATAGGCAATTCTGCTTTTAGTACAAATAAATGATAATGGCTACTAAGGAAGCTGAATGAAATGTTTAATGGAAATCTGCACTGAGAGAACATGTTGGCGAACCTCTCCCTCTAAAAATGCTTGGTGGCGTCCATGCTAATCCAATACTTTTTGCATCATTGACCCACAACTAATGATGAGCTGGGTTCGCTCCAAACTGGGAAGCTGTCACATGTTTGCATCCCCATTGGCCCAAACAACTGCAGCCAGAGCATTCCCTACCCTGCAGCTGCATGAACACAAAGGGGTGGGAAACTCATGATGTCCCTGATATGACCACATTAGGTCTGTGACATTGACTAAATATTTGAGGAAGGTAGAAAAATTGTGCTGGACCCATTGGGTTATCTCACTGGTGCTGCCATTTTAGAGTGTTGATGTAAATAATCTGGTTCCCGGGCAGGCAGCTTCTACACCCCAGAGGATCTCCACAGTCTCTTTGGCTTATAGTGTAATGTAACAAAAATGGAAATTGAGGCGCCACACCACTGCTAAGAGGTCCAGATACAACTCTATTCCAATAAAATTCAGGGGACTATCCAAAAAGTAGACAATACTACTGGAGATTCAAGATTCGTCATGATAAAAGGGGCATTCTTGGACCTCCAAAACTCATTGGCTACTTTTAGGATTGTCCCCTCTGACTTTTATTAGAATAAAGCTGTATCTGGACCTCCTAGCAGTGGTATGGTGCTTCAATTTTCATTTTTGTTACATTGGCAAAATATAGCTATATGGCCATATTAGGTCAATGATGTTACGACCATACCCACGCCTTATTTAATGTGCAGCTAGGAGGGGAATTCCCTGGTTGGTTGGGCCTCTGGGAAATGCCCTCCCACAGCTGATTGGGCCGGTGGGAATGTGATGAGTTCTGCCGAACTGGGTTCAGACTGAGTATGGACTGAACACTTCTCATCACTATCCAGACTTCTAATTTCCCTCTAATGTCAATGATTGTTTTAGGTCAATGACTCAAAGTCACGGGCACCCAAGTAACTAGTATTTTCAGAAGGAGGTCAGCAACAGAAGCCCACTTTTTTTTCTGTACAGTTGTACTTTAAATGGTCCAATCTTTGGATATGCTCTGTTTCTTTGGATATCCAAGACCCTCAGCTAGCTTCTGCTTCTCCCAAAATCTATGTCGACCCCATCTATGGAAAAATTTCCATCACCAGATTAAAGAGAAACTTTATCTCCAATTTTCTAAACCTCTATTTAAAATCTAAAAGTGGAGCTGCTCTTTAAAAAGAAAGTGTTAGGAAGCAAGATGTAGGTTATAAAGTGCATAAACAGTTGTACAGATTCTAAAGCCTTTGGTTCTTTTGCATGATAATTATACAATTGAAAACACGAACGTTCCATTTTAGCCGCTTGCACATACTGATATGCAAGTTAATTTGGTTTAAAGGATAGATAAACTCGAGAACAAAACATTTTATATGTTGCAGTTTACCAGTCTTAAGATGTGGTGGCTGCAACGGTTTTCGTTTTTTTAGGCTAAGAACATTTTCAGCAAAAACAGAAAATACCTGATGATCTTGACAAAAATGCAGTCTCCTTGTAACTTCCTGTGAACTGAAAAAAACCCAATAATCTTGTATTTTTCTGTAAACTACGAGTTCTATCAATCCCCATGTAATGAAGATAAACAAAGACAAACATATTTAAAGTCTAGCCTGGGTGGCAACCATGTATCCTTCCATAGATACTGTAGAGGAGTGAGTGTAGTCACCCAGGGACAGCGAGTGCGTTTTTTTTTTTGTCTGTTCTCCCATTTCAGAGATTTCTTCTCACTTTCTGCCCCAAAGATGGTGTACACAAGATAGGAAGTAGGAGGAAAACTCCCCAGTGGGCACTCAGCCAGCAATAAGAGGTAACAGGCTTCTACTATTCCCCATTCCCTATAGCTGGCATTCCACATTACAGTGCAGGATGATCAGATGTGTGTGTTTGTGTGTGTGGGGTAGGGACACTAGCTAGACTTACTTTTTAACTCACAGAGATAACAAGGATTGTAGAGACTTAGGCCCCTTTCACACTGAGGCGCTTTGCAGGCGCTATTGCGCTAAAAATAGCACCTGCAAAGCGCCCTGAAAAAGCCGCTACTTTGTATCCAATGTGAAAGCCCAAGGGCTTTCACACTGGAGCGGTGCGCTGGCAGGAGAGTAAAAAAACTCCTGCAAGCCGCATCTTTGAGGCGCGATAGGAGCGGTAAAAATACCACTCCCCTAGCGCCCCTGCCCATTGAATTCAATGGGGTAGCGCCTCCAAAACGCCTGTAAAACACTGCAAAGAGCCGTTATTGCGGCTGTTTTTAACCCTTTTTCGGCCGCTAGCAGGGGTTAAAATCACCCCGCTAGCGCCCGCAAATCACGGCAAAAACAACGGTATAGCGCCGCTATACCGCCAGCGCATCCAGTGCTTCAGTGTGAAAGTAGCCTAAAGCCGTGTACACACGATCGGTTTTACAGATGAAAACAGTCCGATGGACTGTTTTCATCGGACGAACCGATCGTGTATGGGCCCCATCGGTCTTTTTTCCATCGGTGTGAAAAAATAGAACATGTTTTAAATTTATCCGATGGGAAAAAAAACGATAGCAAAATCCGATCGTCTGTGTGGAAATCCATCGGATAAAAAACCCACGCATGCTCAGAATCAAGTCGACGCATGCTCAGAAACATTGAACATAATTTTTCTCGGCTCATGGGAGTGTTTTACATCACCGCGTTTGAAACGGTCCATTTTTTGACTGATGGTGTGTGGGCAAGACTGATGGAAGACAGTTTCATCGGATTTCCGATGGAAAAAAACATCGGATTAGAATCCATAGGATATCCGATCGTGTGTACAGGGCTTTACTGTATGCATTTCAGCAGGAATTCTACACTTAGGCCTGTTTCACACCTATGCATTTTTTAGTGCATTTTAAGTTCTGCAGAAACACACGACAGTCCATTTAAAATGATTTCCTATGGATGTAGTTCACATCTGTGCATTTTATGGAAAGGGACGGGTTTTTTTTTCCTGGTTTTTGGTTCCATTCAATGGTTTAAAGATGTGTATTGAAAAGATGCAAAATGCACCTGAAATATGCTAATTGCAACCTGCACAAGTGTGAATCAGGCCTTAAAGCTGAACTCCTGGCAGATATAAAAACACCAATTATTGTAGTTGTGTGTTTATTAATACAGTATTCTTAGTACAATAGAAAAGCTCAATTTGGGAGAGGGATGGGCCGCACTAAGAGAGAAACAGTCAAGTCAATAGAAAAAGAATATACTGAGAGCAGAAGAGAACTGCTGATCTCATTAGTCTGTTGCTGCTCATTCGCTGTCCAATCACAGCCTGGAGGCAGGGAGGTGTCCAAGCTGTGATATTTAAATGTAGTTAAAACGGAGCTCCGCCATACACAAAAAAAAATATTAAAAGCCAGCAGCTACAAATACTGCAGCTGCTGACTTTTAATAAATGGACACTTACCCGTCCTGGAGTCCAGCGACGTCGGCAGCAGAAGATGAGCAATCGCTCGTCTCTCGGCTGCCCCCACCACCATCATCAGTGAGGGAATCAGGAAGTGAAGCGTTGCGGCTTCACTGCCCGGTTCCCTACTGCGCATGCGCGAGTCACGCTGTGCCATCCTCACTGTTCCCCGTTGTGTTCTGGGAGCCGTGTGTTTCCCAGAACACAACCGGGGGGGGTGGGGAAAGTGGCGTAATGACCGCAGTTTTTAAAGCTTTAGCAATGTTGTTGTCCTCTGTATTTACAATCATGCCATATTATTAGCGCTGGAACAGCTGAGAACACAACTGCATTTTGAATAGGAACAACTTCTCTGCATCATTTGGAGCATATGAATTTTGAGCACAAAAACCTTCATTCAAAAGTATTGCTCAATAGCCACAAATCACATTAATGTACCTAGTGTGCACTAAATCCATCTTCAAACTTAGTTATTACCCTGTGAAAGTAGTGGTGACATCATCACTGGAATGCACATAGCCTGCCAGGGAGCAGAGCTGTTGGGGGGACCCAGCATGTATTGCCCATTTAAGGCTGTCCGCAGAAAACTACAGGAATGGGTGGAGACAAGACCAGTCACCTTGTACATGGAGAAAGAACAGAAGTAACCAGTCTTTTTTACAGGAAACTCCTGCACAGGAAAAAGAGTGTAGGAGCTGTTACATGCTGGAAAACTGCACAGATCTGGAAGGAATACACAAAGGTGCTAAGACTCAGCTAAGAATACACGTGCCCCTGTTGTTTTGACAATATTTGTTGAGCCCGGATTTCAACTTTAAGGTAAGTTTATGGCTTCTGATATTTTCTGCATTTACAATTGCTGCAGTAACTTCTTCCCACTCTCTGCATCCTGTCCAATCCTAAGCCAAAGAATGGGACTATTTCCATCTAATTTCCCTGAAGAATAAATCAAAGGATTCTGGTCTAAACAAAAACTTTTCTGCAGTTTCTACCGGCCGAGCTGTTTAGATCTCTAAATATGCTGTATTAACAATTTTGCCTCAGTTTCTAAACTTGGCAAGACTGCTAATAAACAAACGAACATCTCCAAAACCAAAAACCCAGAATACTTTTGTATGTATGTGAACCCTGTTTTGAGATCATTGAGAGTTAGTGGGAGGGTTGCTTTGTTCATACCACTGCCATTTACTTCTATGACATAGGGAAAAAGAGAAGTTGGCATTTTATACAATTCTTCAGCTTATGAGCACTTCGGAAATAGGGCCCTAAATTGGTAACATTAGTATTCACAAATTGGTTATCACTTCTGCCTAGCAGCATTAGGGTCATTGGCTTGACTCCCAACCACACCACTACCTGCATGAAGTTGGCATGTTCTCCCTGGGTCTGCGTGGGTTTCCTCTGGGTACTCCAGTTTCCTCCCACACTCCAAAGACATGCTGGTAGGTTAATTGGCCCTGTCTAAATTGGCCCTAGTATGGGTATATATGAATGTGAGTTAGGGATCTTAGATTGTAAGCTCCTTGAAGGCAGGGCAGTAGAGAGCCAACCTGTGTTGCAGTGCATTGCAGCGCTGATGCATTCCTTTAGTGCCATTTAAAATGAATTCCACTGCAATGCAGTAATGCATTTATGGTGCATTGCTGTATGTCTGTATAAATGTAAATGGGTCCATAGTGCTATCTGCTTGGCCTGTCAGTGGTAAATTGCTATTTTATTTTGTAACACACTGTGCTAACAGTTGACACTATATAAATCATGTATTATATTAATAATAATACAACCACAAACGTTGGCTTGATCTCCCACTACAAAGGCACAAGTCATAACAAGCATGCACTGTGGAGAAGGCTGCCTAGCACCTGTATACTTCCTGTTTACAAAGTGTTAGTGGTCTGTTAAAACAACTTGTTCGGGCTTTCAGCACTTGTAACGGCAAGTGGAATGCAGAATTTCCTCAGAAAATGGGATTTTAAAGGACCGGAAACAGTAATGAAATCTGTAAAGTCTGTGTAAAGTGCTCAGAGCCGAGACAAACTGCTGTTATGAATTAGCCGTCTCCTTCCTAGCTACTGTCAAATCCACCACAGCAAGAGGGTAAGGGGTGCAGACTAGACTTAAAGGAGTTGTAAAGCTTCTGTGCTGCAGCTTCCCCTCAGAGTCCCCCTTTTTCTTACCTTAACCGGTTCGTTCCCGCGACGAGCACGAGCCCAGCGGCTCCAGCCATTGTGTCTCACTCCTCATTGGATAGATTGACAGTAGAAGGAGCCATTGGCTCAATCCAGTGACACAAGATCGGGGGGTGAGGCCGAGTCCTGCGGTCTGTGTCAAGGGACGTAGCAGCGCCACTCGTGGGCGCGCCCGCGCGGGTACCCCATGAAAAGCGTCTCTCCATGGTAACACCCGATGAAGAGGAGGGGCCAGGAGCGCCGCCGGGGCACCCCAGAAGAGGAACAAAAGAAGGTGTCCCCCTAACTAGGGGCTGGGACTTTTTAAGGCAACAAAAATTATAAACAAAAAATTGTTAGAGTATAAAGTAATTTAATCTGATAATGTAAAAGAAGCCAACCATGTGGCGACCAAAGCTGACTGTAGAATAAAATTCATATACAGTAAGGTGCATAAAAACAAGAAATACAGATACAAATTGTTTTCCAATCTGTGGTTGAGCCCGATGCGTTTCAGGGAATGTTCCCTTTCATCAGGGGCGTGTCCTTGTTGGAGATTTGAATAGCATCGATGTCCATAACTGGTCATTGAAGACCATAGGGAACAGGGTAGAGCCCCGTCAGTGGGCTTGTGACAATTTCTGTTGGGAGCAGCAGACTGATATGCGGCACTGCCTTCTGTCAAGACAAGACCGCATATCAGTCTGCTGCTCCCAACAGAACTTGTCACAAGCCCACTGACGGGGCTCTACCCTTTTCCCTATGGTCTTCGATGCTATTCAAATCTCCAACAAGGACACGCCCCTGATGAAAAGGAACATTCCCTGAAATGTGTCAGGCTCAACCACAGATTGGAAAAAAAATTGTATCTGTATTTCTTGTTTTTATGCACCTTACTGTATATGAATTTTTTTCTAAAGTCAGCTTTGGTCGCCACATGGTTGGCTTCTTTTACATTATCAGATTAAATTACTTTATACTCTAACAATTTTTTGTTTATAATTTTTGTTGCCTTAAAAAGTCCCAGCCCCTAGTTAGGGGGACACCTTCTTTTGTTCCAGTAACATACGGGATGTTGGCAACTCTTTAATCTAGACCTGGTGTAAAACTTATTTCTGAGTTATACCCCAGAAGAGGAGGATCTGGGCTTCTCTGTGCAAAACCCTTGCACAGAGCAGGTAATTATTACATGTTTGTTATTAAAAAAAAAAAAAGGAACCTTTACAATCATATTGAAATGCACCTAGCCACATGGGACAATGTACTACATGTACTTTGTCCCATAGGAGACAAGAACAGTAAAAAAAAAAAAAAAAAAGAAGAAGATAGATCTTCTTTAAAACTTCAAATATTTGTCAATCTCCTTGTGAAATGGTTGTTGGTTTTGCTCAAATTACACTTGGGTTATGCATGTTACACGGATAGCTTAAATTCAAAGGGTTTTTCTTTAATAAATTCATAATTATAAACTGGTAAACAGATTTAGACCAACTAACAATGGCCATAGGCAGATCTAGGAACTTGTGTTCAGAAGTACTGCAGCTACTGTCCCAAATACAAGAAGCCGCACAGAAAATCCAATCCAAATGAATATCTACATTTGGGTGGGTGATGCCTTTAAAGTAGTAGTTGTCATAATTGTCAGAAATTTCCCAGAGTATGACAGTAAACATAGAGAGAGAACCAGACTCAGAATTCATAACTAAGCTCTAATTATAGGGTTACTGTTATTATCACATTTTTTGAATAAAATTAAAGGCAACTTTTAAGAGCCACCAAGATTGTACACCAATGTAAAGTGCTGCTATGATTTCTTGCTCTCTCTGCAGCGCCTGTGTGTGCATTGGAAGATTTTTTTGACACACATACAGCTTTGAATAGAGTCCCACACATGACTTGCAAAAGTATAAAAAAATACATACATATATTTCTCTGCATCACAGTTGGCAGGTAATTATAGTCATAAATGGTATAGCAAAACACCTTAGATAAAGAAATATAAATCTTAAAATAACAGAAGAAAGAGATTACATAAGTAAAAACTTAGTCGTATGTACCCTTCAATAAAAATGATTTACAACATAATGTATAATTATTAAATAACATTTCAACAGCAACAAAACAAGTTACTTTATGTTTCTGGCCTCGTAAACACTTGGAAGTTGGAAAAAGCAAATGGTATCTAAACTGTAATCATTGGGAAAATATTCTCCTTATTTTCCAAGTGTATTAATGCAAAACAAGCCCTGATTCCCATCAGGTCAGTTCACATGCATTGCAGCAGTGTGCACTAAAAAACAAACAAAAAAAACAACTTATGGCATGCAGTATGTTTTTCACTGCAGGCATGCAAAGATTGCATGGAAAAAAAAACGAACAGTGCTCTGCACTGTTTATAGCACATCAGCACCACTGTCATCACACTGCCCTCCGGTGGCTGTGTTTAACACAGTTGCTGGTGTGAATGCGCCCTAAAAGGGAACCTGTCAACTTGCCTATATAGGGCAATATGACAAAAGCTTTTCAAAGCCCACTCTCAACTCAATTATACTAACCTTCACAAAACTTCCTTAACACTCTTATGCTGCATACACACGGTCGGAATTTCCGTCAAAAAAAGTGTGATAGGAGCTTTTGGTCGGATATTCCAACCGTGTGTAGGCTCCATCCAACTTTTTCTGTCTGAATTTCCGCCAGCAAAAGATTGAGAGCAGGTTCTCTATTTTTCTCGACGGAAAAAGTTCTTGTCGGAAATTCCGCTCGTCTGTATGCAATTCCGACGCGCAAAAAAAACACGCATGCTCAGAATCAAGCAGAAGAGCCGTACTGCCTATTGAACTTCATTGATCTTGGCTCGTCGTACGTGTTGTACGTCACCACTTTCTTGGAAAAAAAACGTTACTTTACGGAAATTCCGCATGTGTGTACAGGGCATTACTCTCTTTGTAGCTGTTACAAAATTCCCCCGTACTTCCAGGTATAGGGTAGCATGTGATCCCCTCCACTGCTCCACTGCTCAGGCCTAAAGACCAGTCTTTAGACATAAACAATGCTAGCTGATGGAGGGGGAGACATCATTGCTGCTTTTGTTAACTCCAACCTAAGCATATTTTTCAGAGGCAGTAAAAGGGGGTGGACTTTAAAGAAACCATGTCACTTTGAATGGTTAAGGTGACAGGGTCTCTTTAATACAACTGACTTCCTGCACTAATCCTCTGAAGAACATTATATGGAAGTTTTCACATGTGTACATTTGACTATATAACTGGTAGCTTTTTTTGTGTTAAGCAACTTATATTTAAAGTATTACTAAACCCATGACCCTGCATTCACTATATCTGGTCTCCCACAGTACACAGAACATGGAAATGCAATTATTTTAGAAAATATAAACTGCTAAATACCCTTTCTCATCAGCAGTCTTGTGACTTCTATCAGTGTCTAGTTAAAGTTTGTCGGAGGAGTTTTCATTCTCCTTTAGCTGTCCTATCAGGCTGCATGACCCCTAACCCTCTGTCTGGTCAGTGCTAATTGTCCTTGTGCCAATCACATGCACCCTCCCAAGAAAAAAAAACTTTCTAGCAATACACACCAAACTGAGCATGCACAGAGTGCCCCCAAGGCTTTGTTCTATCAGCAGATGGATTGGGGACTGTGGAAGAAGGGGAGGAGCAGAGACGACCGGATCAAACAGCCTTTTTACACATTGCAAAAGATAAACCCCTTAGGTTCCACAGTATAACAGGCATGCCTTGTGTAGCGGGGCTTTGAAATTTAGGGGGATGTTTGAGTGGTAGTTGTGCTCAAACACATTATTGGATAGGGTTCAGCAAACCCAATTTTAGCTGCAGGCGGGATACTGGTGTGTAGTTCCCCGTGGCCTGTTGGTGGCGCTGCCATCGGAGGCCAGGGTTGAACCGCTGGTACAGTGCTGTGCCTTGGATGTCCCTTGCCGGCGGTGGTATGGTGGGCGTGTTTGCCCGCTGTGCATCCCGGGAGGGGATATAAAAGGGGCAGACCCTGGCTGTCGAGAGCGAGTTCCCGGGGGTCCGACCCCCTGAGTGTGTGGTTCTGTTCGTGGCCACCCCAGGCACCTTTAGCTCTGGGGTGGAGTTCCTGGTTCGGTACACTGGCGGATCAGTCCCAGGCACCTTTAGCCCTGGGGCTTCAACTGGAGGCCTTGGGCTCAGCACCTTTGGCTGAGGCCCACAGAGGATCGAGGAATCCCAGGGTGCTGCCTTGCGAGGAGACCCGTATCTTAGATGAGGAGGCCGGGGGAGGACCGTTCCGAGGGACTGGTGAGGAACTCACAGTGAAGGAAGGGGCCCGGTAGCTCTCTGGAGGGATGTCATCTCCCTGAAAGAGGCTTAACGTTGCAACCAAGTTTGCCAGGTCTGTGGCAGAGACCCAAGTGTATCTAGTTCGAGCATCATTCCGGCTGCTAGGGCCCGTTCCGTGGGAGACTATCCGGATGAGCTGAGTCTACCTAAAGATATGGGTAGTGAATAAGAATTTGTTTGTGCCTGGACCTATTCCTACACCTTTTGCTGTCCTGCTCTTCTTCCAACCTTCTCCTGTCCAGTTATTGTGCATAACAGAAAAAATAAACTCTAAGTTGGAGTTGCAATCGGTGTGGACTTTGAAGTTATTGGGGAATAGAGACTTGTCTTTGTTACAGTGAAGACGGGAGCCATTTCTCTGAGGGAACCTGATCACAGAGACCCAGGTACATTACACCGCTCAACCTCTTTCTACGGGAGGGTACAGGCATGTAGCACGGTGGGCCTCGTTTTTTTTTTTTTTTGCTAAGGAGCCAAAGGCAGGAAAAAGGGGTTGTGTCGCTACACTTACTACATATACAGACTGATTTTACGGTTGTGGGATTAGTAACACTTTAATGTTCACTGATCATTTAAGAGCTGTCTTTATAGGTCCAGCCTATTGAGATGTACTGATGGCAAGCACAAGTCACAGATGTTCAAATGTGCATCTCAGCAATTAGTATTCTATATGGACAAGGAACAACAAGACCTTTGCATCTAAAGCAGGGGTCTCAAACTAGCGGCCCTCCAGCTGTTGCGAAACTACAAATCCCATCATGTCTCTGCCTGTATGAGTCATACTTGTAACGGTCAGCCTTGCAATGCCTCATAGGACTTGTAGTTTTGCAAAACAGCTGGAGGGCCGCCAGTCTGAGACCCCTGGTCTAAAGGGATGTCCATATGAAAGCAGATTGCAGATAAAATACACATACAGTAGATTGTAATGCCCTTAATGTATTAAAAAATGCACTAAACTGTAAATCTTCTCAGTAGTATCATATACCGTGCATTTTAGCAATGCAAATTATAATTTGGCACAAAGACGTAAAAAAAAATAACAACTCAATGCTTAAAAACTCCCGAAACCACCAAATAACTGTAGTTATCTGCTGTTTTCTTGAAGTTAACATGTTATTTCAGTCCATTTTGTCACTAATAACTTGATGGGAACCAAAAAATATGCATCAGCGTGTAATAATATTTAGAAAAAAAGTGATATTGATAAAATTCATAGGTCTTTAAAAAAATAGAAATTTGGCACAAATTAAAAGGTAGTAACTATAGGAGTAATGCCCAAACCTCTCTTTAAGGCACACAACAAAAATCAACACACATGGTATAAAATAGAGTAAACAATACAGAGGTGTTAACAATAGCAACCAAAAAGGGTGCTTTCATCTTCTACCTTCACTAGAAGATGACAGATGGGTGCAGACTCTTTGCTCTGGGTGAACAGGTTACTTAATGCTCATTTTTGTAAAGGCATCTTGCCGAATTTTATCAAAGGGGCACAGGGGTCAGTCACAGTATCTTCTTTCTATTGTCCACAGTCACACCTACCAAACATCCCTACTAATTCTACAGGTATGATTTTTGGATTCTAAAGTGGGCAGAGACTGGGAATGGTTTTGTGGGAATATGGGAGTAGTAGATTGGCTGAATCTGGTATAGATTTATCACAGTAGTGCTTAGACTTTTCCTGATTTAACCCCTTCCCGCCTAGGGGTAAAATAAGTATTAATGCCTAAGCACAATTTTGTAACTTTGACATGTGTTAGTAAAACTCAAAACACACGGACACTGATACAAATGAAAAAATTCTTTTTTAAAAGAGAAAAAAAAAATCCTTCCCAAAATATACTGAAAATTAACTTTGACCCCTACCTTACCCAAACACTAACCCTGGCACTGACCTAGATCAAACCTTGATCCAGGTATTTTTCTTTATTTTATTTTTTTATTATTATTTTACACACAGTTTTGTTTATTTTTCTCTCTGCAAGGAGAGAGAGAAATACAATGTAACTCTCTCCTCCATTCAGAGAGAGAAAACACAAGGGCTACCACTGTGATCAGTTAACTGGGAACTGGGAGTTCCGGGTCCCGGTCATAAGTGCGGGACCCGGGGTACCCAATGAGTCCCCAGTCTCTGTGCTGAGAGTGCACTCCTAGCACAAAGACAGATATGTATATATGTGGCCCCACGGAAAATAGCCCAGACCAGTGAGGCCACATATATGCATACTGTTAATGGGAAGGGGTTAAGGTTTTAAACTGTTGGGGGGTATGCACTGAACTATGTTTCCTTGATGACAAATTAAAAAATGTAATGCTGACAAAGGAATAGAGTACTGTTTTCATTATTTCAGTCCCTGATGATTGTTGAGAATCAGAAAAATACAGTTGGTACCTCAGTTTGTCAGAAACTACAATATTAATGGTGAATCTACACCTGGAGCAGCAGGTGCCCCATGCATGGCTAGACATTACCAAAACTAGTGATTAGTTGTACTGTAGCTGGGTTTTGTGGGCCCTAACATCATGGTTTGCTTGCTGAGGATTCTGAAACAGGGCTTACCAAGCACAACAATGTTCGTAGACTCACACATGAAAGGACAAACACCACGGGACGCGGCATCACACTACACCCTGTGACGAAGGGCCTTAGCTTGTAAACTGCCTGCATGTTTCAAAATTGCATTGTTATGACCTGTGGTTCCTTCTAGAGTCTCTTAGATTTCTCAAGTCTACTACAGACAATGCCATTGCTGTCATTTTTAGGTGACCAAATTTCATTCTGCAATAAACTTTACTGCAGTCATTTTAAAACAACTCTAAAAATAAATTATAGGCTTTGGTCAAATGGCAATTTTGCTCCCAAGTATTGAGTATTGAGTTCTCCAGAAGCAAAAATATGGTTACTGTAGAACACAAGGAATATTCCAATTATCTTGATGATGATGAAGAAACAAGTTCTTTCTGTTGTTCTTCAATCCTTTCAATTAAACACTTAACTAAAATAGGGTCTACTTTAGGATCAAATTTATTCCCAAACCAATGTTTTGAAGTAAGAAGCCATCTTAACTCTGCAGCCCCATAAATGCAAACACTGCGAACATAAGTGCCAGTGCATGGCGGATAAAGGCTTTCCTCAAGATAGCTCCATTTCACCAGACGAGTTTTACTATCAAGGTCTGTTACATCTCCTTGAGTTCTTGGAATCTCACCTGGAACCCCAGGCATACGGACAAGGGTTGCCCAATAATGTTCATCTGGGGAAAATGTATCCTTGTTCCACTCTAAAAATTCAACAACCAATTGACTTCTAAAAATGTACTCAATGAAAGCACGACTTAAAACAAAGTAAGCACTTCCAGAGTACATTTCAATATCAGAGGGTGGTGGATTCTTCGGAGTAAATGTTTTAATGGGCATTTTCATGTAATCAAGACTTAACATGAAAAATACCTGGTGGTGATACATATAGCGTTGTTTCTTTAAATCTGTTGGCCTTGATGTCTCAAGCATGTTCTTTCCATTAAGTTTTTTTAATTCAGAAACAAGAAAATAGTTTGACTTGAGCGGCATGTCCTGCCCACACAAATTTATGACATACTTCCA
The DNA here is from genome assembly GCA_029206835.1 of Rana muscosa. Classification (NCBI taxonomy): domain Eukaryota; kingdom Metazoa; phylum Chordata; class Amphibia; order Anura; family Ranidae; genus Rana; species Rana muscosa. The sequence goes on from CM055116.1 coordinate 1,100,812,169, forward strand.
CTGAACAGTGTGGCCCAGCAAATCAGACAGACAATTAAGATCTGCTTTCAGCCTGGAAAAATGGGCATAGGTCACCTGTTCAAGTTTAGATGCAATAAAAACATTGGGAAAGCAGCTGGCTAAATTAATCATGGCTCTCTGGAATTCAGGAGTTGATTTTAGGTCATAATGGATACAGTACACATTAGTTGGACTGTATATTGTATGCAAGAGACGTTCAACATTTATAGAATCCTTATGTACAACCATTGAATAGGCTATTGGAAAATCCACTTCTTCCTTTGAGAAAGGCTTTTGATAGTACTGTCTTAGATTTTTATAGGTTTTACAGTCCTTCGTCATTGCTGAAACTTTTTCATCCTCAAGGTCGTATATGCGTCTCTGCCGAAGTTGTAAACTTTTCCCAATCTCCGAGGGTTCCAAGTCAAATATAGCTGTACAGTTAATGCTGCTGGAGGGATCATATGGTTGGCCATTTTTAGCGATACCAGAAAAATATAGCTGTGGCTCCACAAAATAACTTTTGGATTTGGGAAATATAAGTTCAATGTTCATAAGTTTCAAGATACCCAGTATAGACACAGTGCAGATGAGGAAGATAACCCTCTGTCGTAAAAGAACCGCTGTACAGCACTTAAACCTCTTCATTCTCCTGAAAGATAAATGACATGAAATATAAATGACACAAAGCAAGAATGTATTTAGTAATAATGTTATGCCCTAAAATATTTTTATTCATAGTTATAGTCAGCCTTTCTGGAATTTTGTGATTGACAAATGCCTAGCCTAGCAAGTGGCTTTTGGAATTTAGCAAAGATGAGTCTATAAAGAATAACCATCAAAATATAAGTAAAGGCCTGGACCCAAATTGGCTGTAAGCTTACCACAGTAATTGCCAGACTCAAAAACTGCATTGTTTGGTTTTACCAACAAACATAATGTCCTTTAGTTACACTATCTATCTATCTATCTAAGCATGGGTGTTCGCAGGTAGGGGAAACCCCCCCCCCTGGAATCAGCAAGGTGTCCGCCATAGGCGTGCGCATGGGTTGTGCCCAGGCACCCTTATCACCCGAGCGCAGCGCGCAGAGTGTCAGCGGGTTCCGGGTGCTGGAACGCTCTCCATGTACCAGCACCCGACACAGGAAGGAAGATTGCACTGTGGGCGGCAGCTGGCAGAGCTTTTCATCATCCGATGTTAAGACAGCGCTGGTCTCTAGCATCAGGAGTCAGGACACACAAAACCCTTCCTGCTCTCCCAGCTCTGCATATACCACAGAGGAGGGGGGGGGTTATCCACAGCTCCTCAAGCCTGCAGCGTGCATCAACAAGAGCCTTTGCCAGGAGCCTGACCTGCCACTGTGAGTTATAGACAATTCTCTTCTGTGGGGGGAAGAGAGCTCTGTGGGGGGATTGGGTATGCATACTGGCATAGCACACGCCTGGAATCTGCACCCTGTACATAGCACACGCTTGGAATCTTCACCCTGTACATAGCACATGCCTGGAAACTGCACCCTGTACATAGCACACGCCTGGAATCTCCACCCTGTACATAGCACATGCCTGGAATAATGTCTGCTGTTTCCCCTTTAAAAATAAATACTTGCGAGTCGCGGCTAAGCCCCTTCCCTTCATGACATTGTCAAAAGGGGCGGAGCATTGGTAACCCTAAAATGATGCCCCCCCTGAAAAAAGTTCTGCGGACACCAATGTATCTAAGCACTGGTATTATAGGTTTGTATTCCCACCAAGGACTCTATCTACTTGAGATTCATGCATTCCTCCAGTGTCTGCATTTCCTCTAGATCCCTGTTGCCCAACTTTTATTATATGCCCTACCCTGCAGACAGTAATGGTTTTTTTTTTTTTTTTTTGCAAGTCAGTGAAGGAAAAATATTTTTTATACCACCTCTAGTACTTATATAGTTTGGCTTATTTCACACTAACTTACTTTTAAGCTGTCCATCACTTTTTATGCTTTTCTTCCTTTTATATTTGAAACTGATCCATGCTGATACACTATCAAATGTGGCACAAGTCATTTTTAAGAGGTCAATTGGGAGCACAAATGTGGAAGCATTGATCTGTAAAGGGATTTTAATAGCAGTGATTTCTAGCAGTCTCTTGTAAAGTGTCTCCAGTATGAGACTGTCTCCAGAAGCATGTCCCCAGTCTCCAAAAACTCCAGTTGTAGGGACCACCTCCTGTAGCATGTCTGCAGTTTCTAAACATCTCTTTTACTATCCATTTGCTGTTTGATGTCTGACAGCTTTTTCTAGCATTACATTCACTGAATAATATGTGTGCCCCTTTGATTATATCAGGGGCTACACTTTAGGTACCCTATATCAATTAAGATAACCAACACTGTTTTAGGTGCTTTGGGTTCCTCCCAAGTAAAAAAAAAAATACTAGAAACCCAAAGAGCTGCAATCTAAACTTGGCCTACGCTGTGTGTTAATGAATGATGTAGAGATGTCCGAGGTATAAACTTTTGTATATGGTTCACTGTTCTCTGCATGTCAGCAAACTTTATAAATCAATTAAGTTTATATCTATCATTGCTATTTTCCTACTATTAACTTTTTTTTCAGAAACACATTTATTGACACTACAGTATGTCTAAATTATTTTGATAACTATGCAGTTTCCAGGTCTTTCAGCAGAATGATGGACAAAGTGATTACTGAAGTATAGTTTCTTTCAACCCGCTCTGACACTAAATTTAAATACATAGAGGGTAATTTACTATAGCGCCGCGGTGCTAATTAGCGCAAATTGCCGCGAATTCGCGCTAATTAGCGCAAATTGCCACGAATTTGCGCTAATTAGCGCAAATCGCGGCAATTTGCGCTAATTAGCGCTAAAACGGTATTCACTATAGCGCTGGAGAAAAAATACTTACCAAAATCGAATTTACTATAGCTCCCAGAATCCAAATAGCGCCCAAATCCTTACTCTACTAAAAGCTGGAGTTGTGCACATGGAAATAATGTTTAGAGCATGATATAATTGCCTAAATGGTACTGAAATATGCAATATATTATTTAAAGATAATCTGCTTTTAAACTGTGTGAAAAAGTGATTTCTACACTGAAATATCTTTAAAAGTCTGAGAAGTAAAAAAATGCCAGTTTTTGGACAACTATTTGCAAGCTAATATAAAACAAGAAAACCCTTGCGCTAGCTAAGTAGTGACACAGGTGAGAGGTGTAAGGGGAACGGATGGAATACTGCAGCAATCACCGGAGGGTCTGGTCCAAGTGAACAATAAAATATATATATAAAATGATGATGGTGACTGCGCTGTAGTGTGTCAAATAGGATGATGGGAAGGGAGAAAAAAAATAAACTCGGAGGGGATGTGGCAAAGAAGGGTAGGGTGTGGAAGGTGTGGAAAGGAGGGGGAAGGGGAGGGGAAAAGGGAAAAAAAGGGGGAGACTGAGTGGTAGTCATGTGATATGACGACACGCGTCAGGACGTAGCACAGACACACCGCCAGCAGATCCGAGAGGAGACGAGCTCACTGCTCGTAAGGATTCAATACCCGGTTTTTACTTCCAAATGTGAGTTTTTTACTCTAGTTTTAATAAACGTTTAGTGGTTTCAGACCCACACTATTTCTCCTTCCTTTATTTTCTCTACATTCCAACTCTGTGATTGCCGCTGCCGATACCTGATACCTGAGGGTTGCATCGGATTCACCATAGATGCCACACTCTTTCCCACTGGCACGAGCTCGGCGCTCGTTTGGATTGAGGTCCATGCTCACTCCATCACAAGTGAGTGTGTGAATGTATGCATCAGCTACCCCTCTTGCTGCACTCACAGAGTTGCGCTATTGATGTGCCCTCTGTTTTTGTTTTCTCTTATATACTCCAATGAGTAACGGTGCCATAAAGATCAGGCCATAAGGACGCGATACCCCCCTTCACTACAGAGAACTGCTGTATACTGTCCCCCCTTCCAATAGGGAGGTAAGCCAGGTGTGATCACAGGGTGGACATCACAAGATTTTCTCCAAGCACTTCATTGGTGACGGGACTTTATCCACATATGACTTATCCATATACCATATATTTACAATAAGTTATTTTGGAAGCATTGGGAAGTCATCACCAGGATTTATTTGGGACTGCCTTTCCTTACTAGTATAGTTCACCCATGCACTGAGTGTGTGATTCCATTTATCCCATCCATCTCACTTTTCCCATTCATGGATTTGTTTGTGGATTATTAATATGTTTAAGTGGTTTAATCTTTATCACGTGTTGCATATCTTGACCATTTGGATATTGGTTTTATATGTCACATTTTTGTTTATTATTCATTGTGTTACATATTTTTCTGATTATTATTGATCAGTCTTTTATTAGTGTATTTTCATTTGTGTCACTGTGCACATTGCACATCATTGCTAGTTAGCCTAGTACTAGCCCATTACTTACCCACTTCGTCTCTCAGTCTCCCCCTTTTTTTCCCTTTTCCCCTCCCCTTCCCCCTCCTTTCCACACCTTCCACACCCTACCCTTCTTTGCCACATCCCCTCCGAGTTTATTTTTTCTCTCCCTTCCCATCATCCTATTTGACACACTACAGCGCAGTCACCATCACGTTTTATATATATATTTGCAAGCTAAACTGAGCATGCCCAGAGCTAATATAACTCAAATTTTAACTCAAGTGACTTTTTTCACAAGAGTTATAGTAAATACTGAAATGAGAGCTAATTAAAGAGCATGTTTTGGAAGTGAAAATCTGAGCTATTTTAGTCCAATGCAAGTTTTAGCCATTGATTCTAATGATACAATTGTAACTTTCACAAATAAATCCTTTTAATGTTGAGATGAAATGTATCTTTCTCTGAAATAAATTTTCCTTTGCAACAATGTTGCTTCTAATTAAAATATTTTGTTTTTAAAGAAAGCTAGAATGTGGAATGTTTTGATAAAATATATTTTTCTCCGTCACTTTCACTAGTTAGGGCTCTTTCACACGGGGCGGATCCGTGCAGATCCGCCCCGTGAAGCTCCGCTTGCTCAGCGGGGATCGCTCCGTTGATCCCCGCTGAGCCGACGGATGACTGGGCGGTCCCCGCACACTGTGCAGGGACCGCCCTGTCAGAGCGCCGCTCTCCCCTATGGGGAATCGGATGACGACGGACCGTAGAGTCCGTTGTCATCCGATCCGCTCCGCCGACGGAAGGAAAAATAGGGTTTTCCTCCGTCACACTTTGGCGGAGCGGATGTCAGCGGACATGTCACCGCTGACATCCGTGGCTCCATAGGGGTACATGGAGGATCCGTTTCAGGTCCGCCTAAAAAACTGACAGGCGGACCTGAACGGACCTCCGTGTGAAAGGGCCCTTACTCTTCATCTCACACCAATTTTTACCCAAACTCACACAGGTGTCTTTACAAAGCACAATCAATACTATTGCTGATGCAAATTTAAAATTAGTCACATTTTTTTGTGCTTTTTATTATTTCTAAATAATCATAATTTGAGCCCCAAAAATCTGATATGTGTTCCAACATCAGAAATAAAAATGTAATTCCCCAAAATTTGAGGGTAATATCACTATTCAAAACTCACCCCCAAAAAACACCAAATATCACAGAATAAATCAAGAAGAATAATGCCCCGTACACACGATCATTTTTAATGTCATTTTTTAAACCGACGTTTTTCTCCTCGTTTTTTTTCATGTTTCCTCTCAAGCCTGCCTTGCGTACACACTATCATTAAAAAAAACGATCAAGCAAAGCGCAGTGACGTTCAACACGTACGACGGCACTATAAAGGGGAAGTTCCGTTCGAATGGCGCCACCCTTCATGTTAGTAAAGTTTGTTGAGCGACGATTCGCGCTTTTCAGTCCGTTACTGTGTAATGAATGTGCTATCTCCATTACGAACGCTAGTTTTACCAGAACGAGCGCTCCCGTCTCATACTTGATTCTGAGCATGCGCGTTTTTTTTCACGTCGTGAAAGCATACACACTATCGTTTTTCACGTCGTTAAAAAAAACGACATGAAAAACGACGTGAAAAAAGAGAGCATGTCCGATATTTTTAATGGCCGTTTTTCACGTCGTTAAAAATGCTCTGGAGCCTACACACGATCATTTTTAATGGCCATTTTTTAAAATGGCATTTTTAACGGCATGAAAAACGATCGTGTGTATGGGGCATAACTCTTGAGTAATGTAATTCCATCACCTGTATGTCCAAAGAAATGCAGTATTTCTGTGTATTTACGTGTAGGAGGATTCCACACGTGGCAGCTCTGTGGCTTAGAGGTTAGAACTTCTGTTTAGCATCCCTGAGTGTCTGGGTTTAAATCCCAAACATGCTGTTTCATGTAGAGAAGTTGTCTCATATCCCAGGTCCTAAAACTATGTCAAAATCTTGTATTTATGTGTAGGAGGGTTCCACCACCACTGTAAATCTTGCCAGATACAAAATTTAGCCCAAAGTATTGGGACGCCTGCCTTTACACACACATGAACTTTAATGGCAGTCCAGTCTTAGTCCATAGGGTTAAAATTTGATTTGGCCCACCCTTTGCAACTAGAACAGCTTCTGGGAAGGCTGGGAAGGCTGTCCACAAGGTTTAGTGTGTCTATGGGAATGTTTGATCATTCTTCCAGAAGTGCATTTGTGAGGCCAGGCACTGATGTTGGATGAGAAGGCCTGGCTCGCAGTCTCTGCTCTAATTCATCCCAAAGGGTGTTCTATCGGGTTGAGGTCAGGACTCTGTGCAGGCCAGTCAAGTTTCTCCACCCCAAACTCACTCATCCATGTCTTTATGGACCTTGCTTTGTGCACTGGTGTGCACTCATGTTGAAACAGGAAGGGGCCACCCCCAAACTGTTCCCACAACGTTGGGAGCATGAAATTGTCCAAAATGTCTCAGTAAGAGTTCCCTTCACTGGAACTAAGGGGCCAAGCCCAACCCCTGAAAAACAACCCCACACCATAATCCCCCTCCAACAAATGATTTGGACCAGTGCACAAAGCAAGGTCCATAAAGACATAGATGAGTGAGTTCGGGGTGGAGGAACTTGACTGGCCTGGACAGAGTCCTGACCTCAACCCGATAGAACACCTTGGGGATGAATTAGAGCGGAGACTGCAGGCCAGGCCTTCTCATCCAACATCAGTGCCTGACCTCACAAATGCACTTGGAAGAATGGTCAAACATTCCCATAGACACACTCCTAAACCTTGTGGACAGCCTTCCCAGAAGACTTGAAGCTGTTATAGCTGCAAAGGGTGGGCCAACTCAATATTGAACCCTACGGACTAAGACTGGGATGCGATTACAGTTCATGTGCGTTTAAAGGCAGGCTCCCCAATACTTAGGCCAATATATTGTATATTGCTTGGAGACACGGAACTTGGCTATGGACTTAGGGCTGGTTCACACCACAGAGATGCAGAGAACATGTGTGAGGCTGCCTGGTGGCTAAGTGGGCAGCAATTCTGTCTAGCAACACTGGGGTTGCTGGTTCAATTCCCCAACATGCTAATGCTTGTGTTGAAGACATGCTGGTATTTTATTTGTCTCCTGTCAAAATAGTCTCTAATGTAAGAAAGTTTATTTTGGACTTTAGATTGGAAGCTCATTGGAGCCAGGGACTGATGTTAATGTTTGTTAGCACTAATCATACCCAGGGACTTGGACATTTAAAATTGTAGGGTTCACACTGCACAGGTACATATGCTTAGAAAACTGTTGCTTTATTTATGTGCATGCAAATGGACTTGGATCTTTGGCCTCTAGTTGGAGATTTGATGCACATAGCCAAGGGCTAACACAGTTGCAAATAGTATTATTTGTCCCTGCCCATCAGGTGAAATAACTTTAGACATACATGAAGGGACAGATTAAAAGATACTGGTGGGCGTGTACTTCTATTGGGCGTGTACTTCTATTGGGCGTGTGTCAGTTTGCTAACAATACAACCTCTCTTATATAAAGGCCTGCAGTATGGGGGATCGTTTGGTCTGAGAAGGCCAGGTTTTTTGCTGTGATTTGTGGGGGGGAGAAGGAATGATATTGTACAGATTGACAACCCCCCCCCCCCAACTAGTGTTATTTGCTGAAATTCTTGTGCATTTTTTTCAATCAAAAATTGTCTGTGTATTGTTCCTGTCTGACCATGCAAAATCGTTTGGAAGCATCTGCTGACCTTCTACTCTTGGATCTCATTGCTTAATCATGTACACAGAAATACAGCTTCCAGCAGAACATGGCCACCAATGTATGTATATGTGGATTGTGGGGTGGGGGTGGGTGTTTTGAACATGTGTCTTTTATTATGTTGGAGTGCTTTGTAAGTATAATGACTTGAGTATGTTTCTATATTCTTGCAGATAAAAATGTGATGTGTTGCCCGTTATACACTAAAAGTAAAGCTGTGTGCACTCTAAGGTTTTGACAAATTTTAGATTGTAAGCTCCTATGAGCAGGGCCCTTAAAATCCAATTGCTAAATGTAGCACCATGTATCCTGTCCAAATTTTTTTGAAGCTAGTAAATGAACGTAACTTATTTTGTTTCTGCTAGAAAAATAAAAGTACGTTATTGAGCTTTGGTGTGTGTGCGCTTTTTTTTGTTTTTTTTGGCAAAGTGCAAAATCCTTAATATTTTATTTCTATATGAATTTGTGCACCAAAAAATGAATCTCTTTGCCCTTGTTCACATTGATGCTACTTTGAAATCGCGCTACTTCACTTAAGCTAGCGCGATTTTAGGTACTACTTGATAGACATCTGTGTGGCTTCATACACAAATGTCTATTGAAGTCGCACCTGAAATCGGCAAAAGTAGTGCAGGAACTACTTTTGGAAATCGGTGTGGCGCCACAAAATTGGGGTTGCATCGATTGGAACAGTGCCATTGCCACCAATAGTCATGCGATTTGATTTCTGAAAGTGCATGACAAATCGCCCCAATGTAAACCTAGGCTTCAGCACACCTGCAAGTAAATGATAAAGGTGGAATCTTTGTATATAACAGCTGTGGAGAATTGCAGGTAATGAATTCAGCTGGAGGATAGGCAGTGTTGTGTGAGTCAGCTCTGGTTCACATTGGTGCGATTTGACATGTCAGATCGGTGGCAATTGCGCTGTTCTAATTGGTGTGATTTGTATTGATATAAGTGCAGAAACCTGCACAGATGTCTCTGATGTCGTCCCCCCCCCCCTCCTGCAGTCGGGACTGGCATGCAGGAATGAAAATCGTATGAGTTCAGCTGAACGATTTCCTCCCACTGTCAGTGTGAAGCAGGGCTCAAAACGGGCCTTTTGCCTTTGTAATTCACCTGCTGCTATGGCAGAGACACCATTCCTTTTCAAACTCCCTTAAGTTTACCTTCAAATATCATATGTAGAAATACAGATTTGCATATCTGCAAATAATCAAAAATAATAAATTCTAAGTGTGATTGAGATCAAATTTTTGCAGCTGCAATCAACAGAGCTTGGTTTCACCTCCTGACCCGGAAATGAGTCATTTTAATCAACCGGAAGTTCCTGTGCTGGTCAGGATCTCCATCTAGCTGGACATGGTGAGCTCCCTCTTTTTAGCATAGAGGAAGTGCTGCTGATTTGCCGGGTAAGTGTAGGATATGGACTTGTGCTTACTCAAGGTGGGGGTGGATTTGGTGTGGGTGGGCTTCATTGATTTGTTTGGTATCACTACACATTTGCTTCTGGACCATGTGCACACATCACTACTTCCTGCATTTGTTCTGCTGATGTAAACCAGTAAGGACTATGCAAGTATAAATGAGAGCTCCTTTCTATTAAAATATATATGACTTGATTTACAGTTGGGCGACTTTTCATGATTCTCAATGATAACCATTCATATCTGTGCTACTTTAAGTCAGACCAACTTCAAAGTAGTCCCTGTACTACTTTGGTGTGACTTTCAGGCTCGGTTTCCACTAGTGCGACTTGTCAGGCAGCTCGGGACTGCAAAGTCACATGACATGTCATACCCTATGATTTCCAATGAGTATGGTTCATATCTGTGTGACATCAAGTCGCAGCGACTTCAAAGTAGTCCCTGCACTACCTTGGACCCACTTTGATACAACTTGAGGTCCATAGACCTCAAGAATATACAGGCATTGCTCCAAGTCGCATCAAAATCGCGGCAAAAAATTGCGGCAAAATCATGCGAATTTAGGGTTGCAAAAGTGGAAACAGAGCCTCATGTGACTTGAGGTACATAGGGCGCAATATTACACAGGCATTTCCAGAAGTTGGGGCCAAGTTGCAGCGACAAAGTGGCAGCAAATTAGGGTGACTTTCAGGTCGCAGCAGTGTGAAAGAGATTCAAGGATATCTTTGAATTTGGCCCTATTGTCACTTGTGCATCCTGAAAGTGGGGAAAATTCATCCCTGCACTACCTTGGTTTGACTTTGATGCGATTTGAGGTCTATACACCACAAGATAACACAGACAGTGCTTCAAGTCATGGCAAAGCTGTGCAATTTTAAGGTCGCACAAGTGGGGCTTTATTCAAAGGTGTTATTTAATCTCATTAGGTTACTTTCACACTTATGTGACTTTTCATGCAGCTTTGGACCTCAGAGTCGCATTAAAAGTTCCCCCCCCCATGAGTTCCATTCATATCTATGCAATCTCACCCATGTTCACATAGCTCTGAATTGACATGTCAAATTGCAGGCCAAATCGGCGCCTATTGACGGCAATAGAACTGTCCGAATTGGTGCGACGCCACACAGATTCCCAAAAGTATTTCCTACACTACTTTGGGCGACTTCAGGAGGCAATTTCTTACCTCCCAACTTTTTGAGATGGGTATAAGGGACAACTATTAGCAAAAGTATGTAGGCATAGGACACACCTCCTAAAACACCTTCTTAAAGGAGAATTATTAAAATATATATATATATTAGTTAAACCCCCAGGTGCTTTTTTTTTTAACAATAATATCCCTTTAGATTGGCTTTGAGAATTTACAAACAAAGCAATTTAGAAATTAGATGAAAGGCTTAGCGCTGGGAAACACTTTTTGAAAGATAAAAATTGCATTTTATATCAAACTATACAGATCAGAACAAAATGAGGAACAAATGAGGAGGAAAGAGGGACTTTGGTCCAAATCAGGGACAGTTGAGACCTATGTGATTTCACTCAACATCTTTGCAGGAAAGTGCACTGATGTCTCTGAAATCGCTCACAAAGTCGGGCTGAGGCCCCTTTCACACTTGAGCGACTTTTCCTGAGACTTTGGTCATCAGAGTTGCATGACAAGTCATACCCCATGATTTTCAATGTGTACCATTTATATCTGTGAAACTTCAAGTCACACCGACTTCAAAGTAGTCCCTGTACTACTTTGGTCCGACTTTGATACGAGTTGACAGGCATTCCCTGGGATCGCAGAAAAAATGCAGACGGAAATTTACGCGCCTTTCCCTGCGACTCCTGCGTCCATAGACCCCAAGATTACACAGGCATTGCTTAAAGTCGCATCAAAATCACACAAATTTCAGGTCGCACAAGTGTGAAAGGGGCCTAAGTCACTGTTCTGAGTACTATTATACCTAGAATATAAAGTAGTCCCACCATCAAACACTCAGCAGCATATGCTGAAAAGAGGCGAATGCCTATTAGCCAATGCCACATCAGCATGGTTGTTACAATAATATTAAAGTGGTTGTAAACCCACTTAGACAACTTGCATCTACAGGTAAGCCTAGATTAAGGCTTACCTGTAGGTGCAAGAAATATCTCCTTAATCTACACACACTAGTAGATGTTTGTGCTATGCCCAATAGGCTAGTGGTCAGCACTTCTACCTTGAAAAACTCAGGCTTTGAAGCACTCATGAGTTCAAATCCCACAGAGAGATACTAAAAGATTGTATTGGTGAAAAAAGCAAATGCCAATTAGCCAAAGCAGCATATGCTGAAAATAGGTGAATGCCAATTAGCCAATGCACTTTTATTCAATAATATTATGGTGTGGACTTCCAAACATCACACACTAGCTAACGGGCAGTCTACATTTCTTTGTTTGTTTATTTTAATTTGCTTGTGCAAATAATAAACATAGCTGTTGGATGGTAGGTTGGCTGGTATTTGAACTTGTAACATGAGAGCTGTATAGACATGGGAGCAGACCACTAAGCCATTGTGCTAAGTACAAGACCTGCATAATAGTGTAGTATGATTAAAAAATGAACATAAATAATTACCGCTTTATAGCCACCTAAATGAAAAAATAAAAACATGAAAAAAACAAAATACAACAAATAGGTAACGTAAATGTTTAATACAATGTAATTTTACATAATAGCAGACATTACTATGTAATAATCCTTCATAACTGCATTTTTTAGCAAAAGAAGGAAAAAAACTAGGAATACTAATTGCAATATACATCAATAGATAGAGCACATCTCATATAAAAATGTTTCTTTCACATACATGGATCATGGTTACAGTGGAGTGCTATATAAAAACTTAGTTGAAATTGGCATTTGCGCGTACGCGGATTCGCTAATTAGCGCTGATTTCACATTTACTAACACTTGTTTGCTGCTAATAGCGCTCTTTTTCATTCGCAAATTCGCGCATGGAATTTTTAATTGTCAAAAATTGGAGCTATTTTTTGCGATGTGCTCAGTACTTCCTGGAGTTATAGTAAATCAGCCCCATACTGTCACACTGGCATAAAAACACTGCAACTATTTTATTTCTTCAGCTGATCGGCTGTTCTGCTGAAGTAAAAGCTGCAGTATTTGTGCTGTCTAATGCAACAGTTAATGGAAAAGCACTTGCCACTATTCAAGCTTTTTTTTATGATGGCATTTTTCTAATTCAATCCACCACAGCAATGTAATCATACCGTGGAGACTAGATTTTACCATTTACCTATTTTAAAATGATAGCCTGACAGACAGATGGAGCAAAACAAATAATAATATTATATATATATATATATATATATATATATATATATATATATACTTATACTGTGTGTATATATATATGAATATATATATATATATATTGTGAGGGGGTTAACTCAGCAGCGGGTGTGTGTGACCCCCTGGATGGGTTCACCACACAAAAACAGGCACAGCAGACAGTGGTAGGAGAAAACAAAAGGGTGTGGTTTTATTTGAACTATATACTATATACAGAACTATATACAGACAAAAAAAATACAGAAAAAACAAAAGAAACAGGAAAAGAAATCCTGGTCAACTTTACCGCTCACTACACACGTTGGTGTCCCTAACTAACAACTGGGTACAGCCTTGTGCTGTCCCAGTCCCTAGCTCCCTGCTTTTAGAAGTTCTTTGCAATAACCACACAGGCTTTGGCTCACCGCACAGAGATCACACTCCCCAGACTATCCACACAGATCTGGTTCCAGGTTGGAGCATCTCCCTTAGCATGCTGGGAGTTCTTGTAGAGGCCCTAATGAGCCCACTTACTTCAGCTGGGCTCATTAACTCTTTCCCTGCAAGACTCCCAGCACTCTCCCTAGTGGTATAAATCGGCATAAAGCCTGAATCTAGGACATATATACCTTCCATCCTGGATGCAACCTGGTGATTTTACCTGCCTGCTGTCACATACCCCCCCCCCCCTTCTTGTTTTAACCTTGGGGTTGGAACACAAGCAATTAGGCATGCATGTACTCGAGACAAAGCATCCACATTCCCCATTTGAACACCAGGGTGATGCTTTACCGTAAAGTTGAATTCTTGTAGGGCCAGGAACCACCTATTTACTCTCCTATTTGTCTCTTTGTTTTGGGCCATCCACTTTAAAGGAGCGTGATCAGTAATTAGGTCAAAGTGCCTCCCTAGCAGATAGTACCGAAGGGAATCTAGAGCCCACTTCACCGCTAAACACTCCTTCTCAATCGTGGCGTAATTTACCTCATGGGACTTCAATTTCCTGCTGAGGTAAATGACTGGGTGCTCTTCCCCGTTCCAGACCTGGGACAATACTGCTCCTAACCCAACGTCTGATGCATCACTTTGTACGACAAAGTCCCTAGAGAAGTCTGGTGAGTACAACACTGGCTGGCTACATAAGGCTTTTTTTAAGAATTGGAATGCTGCCTCAGCCTCTGGGGTCCATTTAACCATGACAGACTCTTTCCCTTTTGTCAGGTTGGTTAGGGGCACAGCCTGAGAGGCAAAGTGGGGAATGAATCGCCGATAATAACCAGCGATTCCCAGAAAGGCTCGTACCTGCTTCTTGCTGTTGGGACGTGGCCAATTCTGTATGGCCTCGACTTTATTGACTTGGGGTTTTATCACTCCCCTCCCAATGGTGTACCCAAGATATTTGGCCTCCTCCTGTCCAATGGTACACTTCTTGGGGTTGGCCGTAAACCCAGCTTCCCGGATAGAGTCTAGGACTGCTTGCACTTTTGGCAGATGTGAGGCCCAATCTGTGCTATGGACAGTTACATAATCCAGGTAAGCCGCAGCATACTTCTGATGGGGCCTCAGTATCTGGTCCATTTTCCGCTGGAATGTTGCCGGTGCATTCTGTAATCCAAACGGCATTCTTTTATATTGGAACGCCCCGTCTGGGGTTACAAACGCGGTTTTCTCCTTGGCTGATTTGGCCAGGGGAATTTGCCAATACCCTTTTGTAAGATCGAGAGTTGTCATGTATCGGGCTGTTCCGAGCTGGTCGATCAACTCATCTATACGTGGCATGGGGTAGGTGTCAAATTTTGTAACTTTGTTCAGTTGTCGAAAATCATTACAAAATCGCCAGCTCCCATCCGGTTTAGGCACTAACACTATGGGATTGGACCAATCACTTTGGGATTCCTCTATCACCCCCAATTCAAGCATTTTCTGTACTTCCTCACGTATTGCCTCCCATCGGCCTCTGGGATCCGATAGGGTTTTAGCTTCACCCTTTCACCGGGCGGGGTAATAATATCATGCTCTACCCCAGACGTTTGTCCCGGCAGCTCAGTGAAAACTTCCTTGTTGCGAAGCACAAACTCTTTAACCTCCTGTTGTTGGGGGTTTGACAAGGTGACTGCTATTCCAACCTCCGGAATCACGCAATCAGACTGAGCTGGTGACAAAGTTTCTGCGACTAGGGATTCCCTATCCCTCCAGGCTTTCAACAGATTAATGTGATACATCTGTTCGGGCTTTCGCCTTCCTGGTTGTCTGACCTTGTAATTCACTTCGCTCACTTTTTCCATTATCTCGTAGGGGCCTTGCCATGTAGTAAGGAATTTGCTTTCAACCGTAGGGACAAGTACCAATATATTATCCCCCGGGGAAAAGGTACGGGTCTTGGCCCCACGGTTGTACACTCTCTGCTGTGCCAACTGTGCTTGGGCCAAATGTTCCTTTACGATGGGCATTACCTGTGCAGTTCTATCTTGCATCAGGGCGACATGCTCAATCACACTCCTGTGGGGAGAACTCTCACTTTCCCAAGTTTCCTTGGCGATATCCAACAGCCCTCTTGGGAGTCTCCCATAGAGTAACTCAAAGGGTGAGAAACTCGTAGAGGATTGGGGTACCTCCCGAATGGCAAACATTAAATAGGGGATTAGACAGTCCCAATCCTTTCCATCTCTATCCACCACCATCTTTAACATTTGTTTTAGGGTTTTGTTGAATCTTTCAACCAACCCATCTGTTTGGGGGTGATACACAGATGTACGCAATTGTGTCACTTTGAACAACTTGCACAGCTCTTTTATAACCCGGGACATAAAGGGTGTACCTTGGTCTGTAAGCAGTTCCTTACAAATAATCACACGGCTAAAACAAGAGATAGCTCTTTGGCTATGGATTTGGCCGAGGTATTTCGGAGAGGAATCACTTCCGGATACCGGGTGGCATAGTCCAATATAACCAAAATGTACTGATGCCCCCTAGCGGACTTCATTATCGGACCTACCAAATCCATTGCGATCCTCTCAAAGGGGACCTCAATGATGGGAAGAGGTACCAGCGGGTTACGGAAATGTGGCATCGGTGCCGACCTCTGACACACGGGGCAGGAGAAACAATTATTTTCTGTTTCCTTCATGACCCCAGGCCAATAGAATCTTTGCAATACTCTCTCTCTGGTTTTCTCTGTCCCCAGATGACCTCCAAGAATGTGCCCATGGGCCAACTTTCACACCAACTTCCTGTAAGGTTTGGGGACCACAAGCTGCTCAATGGTTTCTTCTGCTCTTTTAACCACCCGATACATTAGGTCCTTTTCCACGATGAAGTATGGGTAAGTGCAGGTCTCATCTGGGTTCACTAACTCGCCATCTATTTTCACTACGTTTTCCCGTGCCTTTATTAGGGTGGGGTCTTTTAACTGTTCTGTGGCAAAATTTTCCTTGTGAACCTCGAGATCAGAAAACTCCACAGACTGCACGTTTTCGTCTGAGGATGTTGGCTCCTCCCCAGTTTCTCGAGTCTCCCCTGCCAATACCGACAAGGGGAATTCTGGAGAGTCCTCACTACTCTCAGAGGAATTCTGGCTATCACATTCCTGGTATATAGGGGCACCAGTGGGGGGCTCAGGACAATCCCAGAGTTCCCAAAACTTTGGAAAATCCCTTCCCACAATGGCATCATGTGGTAACTGAGACACTAACCCCACCTGATGCGAGAGGTTACCTTTGGAGGTCTCAAAACATACTGTAGTCACAGGATACTCTCGGGTGTCCCCATGCACACAAATAATAGCTACCTTGTTATTCCCTAAGACCTCTGTAGTGACTAATTTAGCTTTTATCAGTGTCACCAGGCTACCTGAATCCAGCAACACAACAACATTTTTACCATTAATACACATTTTGCATAAATGTTTCTCAGTTCCCCGAATGGCAGTGCATGCGACTGTCGCAAACAGCGACTGACGTCTGTCCCTTAGAAAGTCACATTGCATGGGTTCATCCACAACCGAGCAATTTGCTGCAATATGTCCCTCTTGTCGGCAGCGGTAGCAAACAATCCTTTTTGCTGCCTCTTGAGCCCCTGACTTCCCAGGCTGTTCTCGCCAGACATTAGGTAGAACTCTCACCCTCTCATTCTCTCCACCCTCACCCCTTGGAATCATCTTACCCGCCACTGGGAATGGTCTGGTCTTAGGGTGGAAAGTCCGTGAGTCTCTGGAAGAGGCAGTCAGGTTTTCCATAGCCAAGTACTTCTCTACACGATCCACAAGATTATCGTCCATTTCTGGGTCTCCATGGCTTACCCACTTTTGGATGGCAGTAGGAAGAGCTCTCAAGAAACGATCCATCACAACACGTTCCACAATCTTTGGTGCGGGCAAAGTCTCTGGCTGTAGCCCCTTCCTGCTCAGGTGAATGAGATCATACATTTGAGACCTGGGGGGGTTTTCCAAGCCGGAAAGTCCAGTTATGCACACGCTGAGCCCGGACGGCCAGGGTGACACCCAGCCGTGCCAATATTTCATTTTTTAGCATCACATAGTCTTTTGCTTGGTCAGGCTCTAGGTCATAGTAAGCTTTCTGCGATTCACCAGTTAACAGAGGGGCCACCAGTCCAGCCCACTGCTCCTTAGGCCACTTTTCCCTTTCAGCAGTCCTTTCAAATGTGGTCAAAAACACCTCTGGATCATCCTCTCCCTTCCTTTTTGTCAGTAAACGACTCACTCCAAAGGACGCAGTATTAGTGGAACTACTTGCCTCACTGGTCTGCGGACGTTGCTGCATTAATGTCTCCATTTGTTGCTGTAGTCTCTTTTCTTGCTTCTGTAACAGGTCTATGAAGCGGGCCTCAGATTGCTGCTGGGCTTTTTGCTGAGCTTCCAGACTCTGTTGATGAGCTCGCTGCTGGGCTGCCAGGCTCTGTTGTTGAGCTACAAGGCTCTTTTGCAAACCTGCATTTGTCTGCTGCTGATTGGCATTTGCTAGAGCCAGCTGTTTCAGTATCTCCTCCATGCTGGCCTTAAAAAAAAAAAAAACTGCCCGCATCCTCCACCAACTGTGAGGGGGTTAACTCAGCAGCGGGTGTGTGTGACCCCCTGGATGGGTTCACCACACAAAAACAGGCACAGCAGACAGTGGTAGGAGAAAACAAAAGGGTGTGGTTTTATTTGAACTATATACAGACAAAAAAATACAGCAAAAACAAAAGAAACAGGAAAAGAAATCCTGGTCAACTTGACCGCTCACTACACACTTTGGTGTCCCTAACTAACAACTGGGTACAGCCTTGTGCTTTCCCAGTCCCTAGCTCCCTGCTTTTAGAAGTTCTTTGCAATAACCACACAGGCTTTGGCTCACCGCACAGAGATCACACTCCCCAGACTATCCACACAGATCTGGTTCCAGGTTGGAGCATCTCCCTTAGCATGCTGGGAGTTCTTGTAGAGGCCCTAATGAGCCCACTTACTTCAGCTGGGCTCATTAACTCTTTCCCTGCAAGACTCCCAGCACTCTCCCTAGTGGTATAAATCGGCATAAAGCCTAAATCTAGGACATATATACCTTCCATCCTGGATGCAACCTGGTGATTTTACCTGCCTGCTGTCACAATATATATACACACATACACACACACACACACACACATATATATATATATATATATATATATATATATATATATATATATATATATATGTGTAGCGGGGTATTGCTCTTCAACCCCGCAGAAACTACATTACCCAGTAGACATTGGGACACCCAGGGTGCATTGCCCCACGCAGGGACTGCTGGGGTGGACTTTATAAGAGAAGGCGGAGCGGAGATCTTTCTCTTTGGACACCGCCAGCCCAGCAAGTGGAACTCCTGTCTGAGTTTGCTGTGACGTTAGGCCCGAAGCCTGGGCCCTTTTCCAAAGAGCCTTCCGCTCTCACCGAGGAACCTGAGGGACGTCTCTCCATTGTTGCTGCACCGTTACCAGGAGGACCGAAGACTCGGATGTCGAGAGACCTGTGTACCTAGACACAGCCGCGGAAGAAAGGACCCAGGCTGGTCCAGTTGGGTGAGAGAGCACCTGCTCAGAGACAGATACAGTATCCCTGTTTCTCTTGTGGATTACAGTTTGTTCTTCAAAGTGCACCACCGTTTGCTAGCGAAGATTTCTCTGCAAGACTTTCACTTAGTTCAGTCAGGCCTGACTGGGTAGCAGTAGACATTGCGGGGCGCCATCTTGTCCATGAGGGAGAATAGCTGCAGCGGGGACAGTTAGGGTTGCATAGTACTGTATACTTGTCTGCTCATTTAAATACTGTTTTATTGCAGGGCTCTGCACATGACATGTACACTGTTGTTCTTTTGCTTACCCACTAATTTGAGTAAAAAGATAAGGGTCAAGTATACTGGTGTTGGTGTCATTTACTCAGCAGAAGAGCCGGTTAAATATAGTTTTAACTTATCGCTGTGTGTTCTTGTCATAGGATTGTGTCACCGTGAGTTGCAGGCCACACAATCCTATCATCCCCTACTAACTGTGCCAAGGGAGGGTAGAGCCGATTGCCGGGGGTTGACAGCGGTGCACTACAGGACCCAAAATATACCAGCAGCCCTCTTAGCTGGGGGTATCGCTATATGTGGGGGCTCGAGTCTGGGATTCCTGTATACTGAACGCTGCAATCAAGCCGGTCAGAAGTACCAGCATGGACCCGGTAGCAATGACACAGTGGTGCGCAGCGGTTGGCGCCGATTCAACCGAGGCGGTAGTGATTGACCTCCCGGGGGGGATCTGGCAAGAAGAAGAGATAAAGCAGCTCATAATGTCGCTGTCTCCGAGCCAGAAAGCATGGGTGATGGATATAAAGCCAGATATCTTGTGTACATACGCACTAGTGGAATGGAGAGGAGAAGTCCCGGAAGACTTTAGAGGTCGGAACATACGGGCCATAGATAACCAGATATACAGTTTAGAAGGGCCGTGAAGAAGGATTCTCCACAGATCTCCCCGCCATCATCCCCACTGCTTTTCCCCAAAGTAGAAAGCTCCCAAGAAATGAGGACCCCAGGGACGCCTCTGGCTGCTATAGGACCGGAATTATTGA
The DNA here is from genome assembly GCA_029206835.1 of Rana muscosa. Taxonomy (NCBI): domain Eukaryota; kingdom Metazoa; phylum Chordata; class Amphibia; order Anura; family Ranidae; genus Rana; species Rana muscosa. The sequence goes on from CM055116.1 coordinate 1,100,832,214, forward strand.
ATGCTCTGGGAGATTTTATTACTTCGTTACTTTCGTTACTAAGTTACTAAGTGCCAGAAGAGCAATACGGTGCACGTAGAAGCCGGGTACCAGAAGCTCCGGATCTTCTCAGGGAAGCAACCTGTGCCAGTCGGGGAAAAAGACTTCGACACCTGGATTGAGCAGGCAATGCAGGCCGTAGAAGGATGGGAAGTACCCGAAGCGCAGAAGAAGCAGCGCATAAGTGAAAGCTAGAGGGGTGCTGCTGCTGAAGCGGTGAAGAATCTTAGGTTCAGCAATGCTGCTTGTGCTGCAATGGATTATCTGGCTATGTTGCGGGAGGAATTTGGCCAGCTGGAAAAGGTGACTGAACTGATGTACCAGTTCGAACATACCCTTCAACAGCCTGGAGAAAAATTATCCGAATATGTCCGGAGGCTGAATAGGATGTTGTGCCAAATTGTCCCTAAAAAGGAAATGCTGCCTAAAGTCATAGACGCGGCTAGGATGAAGCAGATCCTGAGAGGAGCCTTGCGTTCGGATCCAGTTTGGCTCCACTTGAAGACCTCTGAAGGAGTCATGGATTTGAGTTACCCGGACCTTGTGCGGATCATAAGGGATGAAGAAGCCCTGTTGAAGGACCAACAGGCGGTTGAGAAGACTACTCCCCTCCCCTCGGTGGGAGTCAGATCAGCAACAGCCACTGAACGGGACTCAGAAGTGGAGACCCTGAAGTCCCAGATGACTCAAGTGCTGGACCTTTTGACCTCTCTACTGGCTAAGAACTCAGGAGCCAAAGAGCAAGAGGAGACCAGAAATGAACCACGCCAGAGTGTCTCAACTCCAACCTCCACACAGTGGAGAAGAGGAACTGTCTGTTTCAATTGTGGAGGAGTCGGCCACTTTGGAAGAGTGTGCCCCAGTCCAAGGAAGAACCGAGGCACTTACCACCAGCTGGCGGAAAACTTCAAAGGGCCCCGGCGAAGGAGTCAGCCGGGCGCCCATTGTTTACAGAAAGCTCCAACCAGATCCTAAAGCCGGAAGTGAAGAAAGAGAAGGGAAACAATGCCCCTTCTAAAATACTCAATGCCTCCTGTCAGGAGTTAAAATCTAACAATCTGCAGGAAGTCAGTGCATACCAGGCCCAACAGGGGTTGAGATCCAGAAAGAAATGGAAAAAAAAAGAAATCCCCAAAGGGAAAAGCCCTAAGTTCAAAGAACAAGGCCCCCCAGAAGAGTTTTCCAGCTAAGTTGGTGGGACCCTCCCCTGTGGTCCCTATTCAAGTGGAGGGAGTCTACACAAGGGCCATCCTAGACACAGGGGCCCAGGTGACCCTTTTATACAGAGACTTTTATCAAAAACACCTGAGCCACGTGCCCTTACAGAAGTTGGAAGACCTAAAAATATGGGGAATTGGTACTCAAAGTTTTCCCTATGATGGTTATGTCTCAATCAGGCTGGCCTTCCATCCCTCAGTGACCGGAATTGCGGAAGTTTTTGACACCTTGGCAGTAGTCTGCCCCCGCCCACCAGGAGCCAACAAGAGTTCCCTGATTATAGGGACAGGAGCAGGGTACTTCAGAAGCCAACCCCATGTTGCAGCAGGCCTACCGAAGATTGGTCCTGGAACAGAAGGCCCCGGAAGAGGGGGTGGGGAAAGTCTGGAAATTATCCAAGAAGGAGAAAGTGCTGCAGCCTGGCGAGATGACCTGCCTGATGGCTACTGTAAAGCTCTCATGGGAACAGCCTGGCCCTTTTGTGGTTCTGGAACCAGACCCTCTAGACACCCACCCAGAGTTGGAAGTAGTCCCCGAAGTGGTCCCGTTAAGGACTTTGAAGAAGGCGAAGGGACAGATCCCAGTGAGCATCAGGAATATCAGTGGAAGATGCCGGCCCGGATGTTGTTGGGAAAAGAAAACCCTGCTACCTCATTGGCCCTGTCTGACCTAGAGAAGACTGAAGGAGGGGAACCCACCCTGGACAAGCTCTGCCTGGAAAACACCACCCTACCACCGGTGTGGAAGGAGAGAGCCAAGGCCTAACTGACCAGATGGAGAAGAATTTTCTCAAAGGACGAATTCGACGTAGGGTGTGCAAGGAGTGCCACCCTTAAATCCGTCTGCATGAAGACAAACCTTTCCGGGGGAGAGTCCGGCGAGTTCCCCTTTCTTTAGGAAAACACCATGTTTAATGCACAGGATATTTCCAACAGAAGAAAAAGGGCATCTTGCCATCAAACAAACAAAATAAACTTATGCTCTACCGAGCCTTACTGTATCCGTAGTCTGAACAGTCCTTTGGTTTGGTAGTAAGTGTCCTTACAGTTGCACAAACTTGAATCCAAAATCAGGAATAAGCAGCCATGCTCCAGTATGCCTCCTCACTCAGAGACACACACTCTCTCACCGAGAGCTGAGACCAGCTGCCTTAATCAAGGCCTGGAAGGAAACCAACAAACTGCGGCTCCACGGACCTGGGAGCCTGTCCCACCCAGAGCTCTATCAGGCTCCCAATAAAACCAGTCCCGGAACGAACTTTACCAACACAGGATAAAGAACTATGTTTCTTTATCCTAAAGACTTTGCTGGTATTATCTTAGATTGTAAATCTAAGCATCCGTGGAGGAACATATATCCCATCAATCACTTCTCCTGTCATTTTAACTTGTTTTACAGACACCCCGCTACAATATATATATTTATTTTGAAAAAAATTCAACAGACAAGTCGATAGATAGATGGATGGATGGATACAGCGGGTAAAATAAGCATTAAAAACGCCATCATTTTTCTAGGTTAATATATATTGTATCTAAAAGGTGCTATTGATGTGAAATTTTCACCACAAGTCGATAACAACTCATGCAATCCATATATACAAAGGAATCAAACAAAAAAGTTCAGAAATTACGTTACGTGTAATAAAATGAAATAACATAGGGAAAATTTATTGATCACATTAAGAAAGAGAGGTGCAAAACAGCATGGAAGGCCAAGACACCAGTTGAAATCCATCAGTAATTCAAAAGAAATCCTGCCCTTTGCCAGTGCAAATTAATATCAGCTAGTTTAGTCTCAACTGATGACCTATAAAAAGGTATCTCATTACCAAGATGTCACACAAGAAACATCTCATGATGGGTAAAAGCAAAGTGCTCTCTCAAGACCTTCGCAACCCTATTGTTGCAAAACATACTGATGGCATTGGTTACAGGAGGATTTCTAAACTTCTGAATGTTCCAGTGAGCACTGTTGGGGCCATAATCCGGAAGTGAAAAGAACATAATTTCACCATAAACCGACCACGACCAAGTGCTCCTCACAAGATTTCTGACAAAGGACCACTAGTGGAGAGCTTTAGAAAGACCTTGTCAGAGAAGCTAGTAGACCAGACTGTGTGACTGCACAGAGGAGACCAAATGGATGTAGGTGAAAATATGATAATTTATTAAGATCAATGAACAAACACACAACCACCTCCAACAGAACATCGTGCAATAAATCAACCAATAAACAGTGACTATAGACAATATGTACAATAATGGGAGATACCAGAATCGTAGTAAAGCCAGGCCGATGTCATACACAAGGGGATGTCAGCAGATGGGTAAGGATGGGAGACAAACAGGAACAGGGAGGGGACGGATGGGTAGGCTGCAAAGCAGGGATCCAAAGTACTCAGGTAACAGGAGGACAGGTGACCGTGGTTCTCAGGAGACAGGAGGGACAGGTGCAGGATGGACTCAGGATAGGGATCGGGTCGGATCGGGTCAGGTAGGATGCAGGCTCAAAGTCAGGATCGCAGGTTCTAGGTCAGGGAGAGAGATACCAGGGCAAGGTATGTTTGTACTTGCCGGGTATAAATAGGAAGGCTTGTAATTGGCTTCATTTCACACCTGAGCGCAGGAAGAGCAGTTCGCTCCACACTGCCAGGATCCATCCGCTGGTGGAGACCAGTACTGTGTTCAAAGGATAATATAATACCAGCAGGGAGAAGTTCTCCTGACAGTTCCACACTGCCAGGAGACACCTGCTGGTGGACCACAGTACTGCAAGCCAAATAATAAATATCACCAGCGGATGGAACCTTTCCTGACAGACCTGGAATTAGCAGGTACAATAGTTTCAAAGAAAACAATAAGTAATGCACTCAACTGCCATGGCCTTTATGCATGCTCACCACGCATGACTCCATTGCTGAAGAAAAAGCATGTTGAAGCTCATTTAAAGTTTGCTGCACAACATTTAGACAAGCCTGTGAAATACTGGGAGAATATAGTCAGGTCAGATGAGACCAAAATTTAAATTTTGGATGCCATAATACACACAATGTTTGGAGGTCAAATGACACTGCACATCACCTAAAAAACACCATACCAACAGTGAAGTATGGAGGTGGGAACATCATGATGTGGGGCTGTTTTTCACCATACAGTACTGGCACACTTTATAACATTGAAGGAATGATAAATGGAAAAATGTACCAAGACATTCTTAATAAAAATCTGCTGCCATCTACCAGGATGATGAAGATGAAACGAGGGTGGACATTTCAGCAGGACAATCAGTGGCGGTGCGTCCATAGTGGGCGCAGGAGCGCCGCCCCCTCTCGCTCCTGCGCCCGTCACTCACAACAATACATAGGTTCATGCATTGCATGAACCTATGTATTGTCGCCGCCGCTGCTGCCCACTATTCAGATGGCCGACCCCCTGTTGAGCGCCGGCCATCTGAATAGTTAACCAGAGGACGCATGGGGGTGCGTTCCCTGCTTAACACTGACAGGCGTTTCAGCCAATCAGGTTCACCAGGTCTGGTTACCGGTAACATGATTGGCTGAAGCGAAATAGAGGGCGGGAGAAGACATCGAGGACGGAAGAAGGACGGCGCTGACCCGAGGAAGGTAAGTGCAGGGCTGGGGGGGAAACTGTCTGCATTTGGGGACAAACTGGCTGCATTTGGGGGGAAACTGGCTGTATTTGGGGACACACTGGCTGTATATGGGGATAAACTGGCTGTATCTGGGACAAACTGGCTGCATTTGGGGACCACCTGGCTGTATTTGGGGACCAACTGGCTGTATTTGGGGGGAAACTGGCTGTATTTGGGGGGAAACTGGCTGTATTTAGGGGGAAATTGGCTGCATTTGGGGACAAACTGGCTGCATTTGGGGACAAACTGACTGTATATGGGGACAAGCTGGCTGTATATGGGGACAAGCTGGCTGCATTTGGGGACAAACTGGCTGCATTTGGGGACAAACTGGTTGCATTTGGGGACAAACTGGCTGTATATGTGGACAAACTGGGTGTATATGGGAAAAAACTGTCTGCATTTGGGGGAAACTGGCTGCATTTGAGGGAAACTGGCTGCATTTGGGGGGAAAATGGTTGTATTTGGGGACAAACTGGCTGTATATGGGGACAAACTGGCTGCATTTGGGGGAAACTGGCTGCATTTGGGGACAAACTGGCTGCATTTGGGGACAAACTGGCTGCATTTGAGGGAGCAAACTGGTGGAGTTTGGGCACAGTGGCTGCGCTTAATGGGCACAGTGGCGGCAATTGATGTTTTTTTTTTTCAGTTTGTTTGCACCCCCCCCCCCCCAAAAAAAATTTTAAGCACCAGCCGCCACTGAAGACAATGATCTTAAACACAAAGCCAAGCAAACTCTCAATTGGTTTCAAAGACAGAAAGTAAAGCTACTAGAATGTCTAAGCCAATCACCTGACTTGAATCCAATAGAAAATCTATGGAAAGAACTAAAGATCAGAGTTCATAGAAGAGGCCCAAGGAACCTTCAAGATTTGAAGACAGTTTGTGTAGAAGAATGGGCTAAAATCACACCTGAATAATGAATGCGACTGATTTCTCCATACAGGAGGCGTCTTGAAGCTGTCATTACCAACAAAGGATTTTGTACGAAGTATTAAATTGGAAGTAAACTTCCATCACTAAGTTTTACCTATAGGTAAGCCTATAATAAGGCTTACCCACAGGTAGTATAAATATCTCCTAAACCGGCATCGTTAGAAAGATATTTACTGTACATGCAGCCAGTGACATCACTGGCGCATGCGCTTTGAAGGAACGGCCACCCGTGCTGTTTCTTCAGAGCCCCATGCCATAAATGGCGGCTCCCGCTCGCATGTCATCGCTGCTGTGGCTAGTTACAGAGCCGGAGTCTGCAAACCCAGAAGCAAGATGGGTGAAGATGGGAGCGCCTGCAGCTCTGACATCTTGGCACTGGAAGAGCTTAGTTTTACGATGCGATGCATACTAGCGCATTATGACATTACCTTGCAGGGTAACAACCGATTTAAATAAATTTCAGTTAGTGTATTCAATACTTTTTCCCAGTGTCATTCCATTTTTTTACGCATAGCTTGTACAAGTAAATGAAGGATGCAATTTTCTGTTAAAAAACTAAAACAAATGAAGGATGCAAAGATAGATAGATACAGTGCCTTGAAAAAGTATTCACACCCCTTGAAATTTTCCACATTTTGTCATATTACAACCAAAAACATAAATGTATTTTATTGGGATTTTATGTGATAGACCAACACACAGTGGCACATAATTGTGAAGAGGAAGGAAAATAAGTTTTCTTGTAAGATTGCCCTGTATTTGGCTCCATCCATCTTCCCATCAACTCTGACCAGCTTCCCTGTCCCTGCTGAAGAAAAGCATCCCAACAACATGATGCTGCCACCACCATGTTTCACAGTGGGGATAGTGTGTTCAGGGTGATGTGCAGTGTTAGTTGTCTGCCACACATAGGGTTTTGCTTTTAGGCCAAAACTTTCAATTTTGGTCTCATCTGACCAGAGCACATGTTTACTGCGTCCCCCACATGGCTTCTCACAAACTGCAAACAGGACTTCTTGCCCATCTTCCATAAAAGACAGATTTGTGGAGTGCACAACTAATAGTTGTCCTGTGGACAGATTCTCCCAACTGAGCTATGGATCTCTGCCACGCCTCCAAAGTTACCATGGGCCTCTTGGCTGCTTCTCTGATTAATGCTCTCCTTGCCCGGCCTTTCAGATTAGGTGGACGGCCATGTCTTGGTAGGTTTGCAGTTGTGCCATACTCTTTCCATTTTCAGATGATGGATTGAACAGTGCTCCGCGAGAGGTTAATAGCTTGGGATATTTTTTTATAACCTAACCTAACAGCTTTATCCCTCACCTGTCTGGTGCATTATTTGGCCTTCATGATGCTGTTTGTTCACTAAGGTTCTCTAACAAACCTCTGGGGGCTTCATGGAAGAGCTGTATTTATATGGAGATTAAATGACACACAGGTGGACTCTATTTACTAATTAGATTTTAGTTAGGGGTATCAGAGTAGAGAGGGCTGAATACAAATGCATGCCACACTTTTCAGATGTTTATTTGTAAAAAATGTTGAAAACCATTTATCATTTTCCTTCCACTTCACAATTATGACACACTTTGTGTTGGTCCATCACATAAAATCCCAATAAAATACATTTACGTTTTTGGTTGTAACATGACAAAATCTGGGAAATTCCAAGGGGTATGAATACCTTTTCAAGGCACAGTAGATAGATAGATGTAAATGAGGAGTGAAAAGGTAGATAGATACCGGTAGGTAGAATACAAGAATAACTGGATAGATGGACAGCAGATTGATTAGATATGAAACAGGGATACATAGATAGTTCATTAATGGGCTTACGAGATTATAGTTAGGAATGGGTTTCTTATATCTTATTTTATGCTTTCCTTTATGATAATGTTATAATAATTATATAGTTTAATAGTATATGCGGTTCAATTTTAATCATTAGCCGTAATTAGTAACAGGGTCGCTTTTGTTCTGTGCTGTCCTTTATAGCAATTATGTTAATATTAATTAATTAATTCATGTTAACATTGATCACCCCACTACATAACTGTGTATGGAGTAGAGACTGTGCATATTATGGTTGCGGGGACACAAAGTTAGGGCATGCGCTGATTAATATTAGCATATGGGAAATTATAAAAGGGAGGTTGCTGTACCGTACAACCAATCCCAGGAGGAAGTCGTGATGACAAAACGCGTTGGGTCGTGGCTGTACGGCAAGCAATAGTGACATCAGACTTAATACCGAAAGTGATGTTCCGACGGTGACGATTTCAGTGTGGGGGCGATACCGCTATACACACGCTGAGTCCGCTGTAACCATGTTATGCCAGTCTCATGCTGTCTCATATGAGTGCAATGTTTAAAAGCCTTTTAACTTTTTTTTTTAATTAAACGTTTTTATTTCCCACAAAAGTGTATAATTTTCAATGCACAAACATTTTCTTTGTTCAGTACAATCATTCCACTTATGACATGTATGGGTAACGCATAAAGCTCTTGATCAATTACAGTGACTGTTATGCAGAAACGTTTTTGTTTTTGAAGCATCAACATACATTTTACAATTATATATACTTGAAAAAAGTGGCATATATGACCCGAGCCCAGCTGGACAGTACCTGAACGAGGGTGACGTGTTCTGCACATGTATCAGATGCATTAAGCCAGCAGTCCCAAATTTTGTTAGAGGGTGTCCTGCAAAATATATTAATGTAGATTCATTTTTTATAGGGTAATGTGATGTTTACGTCAGTCTTCCAGTCAGATAGTCTGGTGGGAGTCTGCCTCATCCAAATTTTATGGATTGCATAAAAATAAAAAAGAGTCCCATGCATAAAAATGTTGTTATATTTGTCAGTGTCAGCGTCTGGAAAAATACCCAATAGGCATGATTTGGGGTCTAGAGTCAGCAGAGACCCCATGTTGTCATGAAGGAAATCCACCACCTGTATCCAGAATCCCTGCATGTAAGGACAGGACCACAGGAGGTGGTAGAATGTGCCTTGGTTCTCGATTACATAATAGACATGTGGAGGGTTGTCCTTGATTAAATTTAGCCACCCTCACGGGTGTGAGGTATGTACGGTGTAGTATGTATATTTGGGCTAATCTGTCAGATAATTTGGGTGAGACAGCTTTGCATATGTCCAGTGCCTCATTCTAGTCTTCGTCCTCTAGGTTCCCTAGGTCTCCTTCCCATCGTGTTTTTATATTATATGCTATTTTCGTTGACAAGGGAGTATGTAGCATGGTATAGAATATCGATATTAATTTCTGGGGGTCTTCACTTTTGACTACATGCATTATAGGATTGCGGGTGGGATTAGGTATCAATTCTGGGAATTGGGAATCAATAGCATGACGGACTTGTAGAAATCGGAAAAAAATGCGATTCGGGATGATGAATTCTAGTTTTAATGCATCAAAAGTTTTCAATGTGCCAGCAGTGAGTAAGTGCGAGAGGTAGAAAATTCCGCCTCTACACCAGGCCTCAGAGTCTGGCACAGTCAAGAATAGTGATGAGCCGAACACCCCCGGGTTCGATTCGCACCAGAACCCGCGAACGGACCGAAAGTTCGCACGAACTTTAGAACCCTATTAAATACAATGGATGCAAACGTTCAAAATCTAAAGTGCTAATTATAACGACTATTAAGACCCTTTGGGTCTTGTATGGATATTAAGGGGAACCCCGCACACAAAATAAAAAAGGCCCTATATACTCTGAACAGCCGTATACAGGCGGTGCATACAAGACAGGGACTGTAGGTTTGTTCTTATGTAGAATCTGTTTGTAATTTTGAACAGGTACATTGTTTAAGTGTAGCTCCAGACAAAAAATCTATTTTTAAGCTTTTTGGAAAACATAGGGAAGGATAATCACCCCTGTAACATTTGTTTTGCTGTCTGTGCAGTGTGCACCTGTTCAGAACAGTTCACCTCACTTTCCGTCCTAATGACAAATGTTTTTTGAAAATTTGGGGTTTTTATTGAAACAAGAATTGGTGATAAAGCATCAGTGGAGAGGAGACACTTTTTTTCCCATATTAACTCTTACAGGAGAGAATTTGCCTTCCTAGGGGTAGATTTCCTCTCACTTCCTGTTGTATCCTTCCGTTTGCAAGGAGGAGTCGTTTGTAAGTTGGATGTTTGAAAGTAGGGGCCTGCCGTATATACTCTGCTGAAATTTGCCCCATACATGTTGGTGTTGCCACAACACTGTGAGCCCTCACAGTTACTCTTGGTGGGCGCATGAATGGGCCCTGCTGTGAATTATTAGATCAAGAATTGTAATTGCATGCCCCTGTTGAACAGAGGCTGAAAAATTGGGCCTTTGGTGGTGGTGGTGGTGGTGTTGACACAACACTGTAAGGCCTCAAAGTTACTCTTGGTGGGCGCAGGAATGGGCCCTGCTGTGAATTATTAGATCAAGAATTGTAATTACATGCCCCTGTTAAACAGGGGCAGAAAAATTGGGCCTTAGGCACTGGTGCCACAACACTGCAACCCCTCACAGATACTGTACTTGGAGCACAGCAATGAGCCCTGTTGCAAAGTATTGCATCAAAATTGTAATTACACGCCCCTGTTAAACAGGGGCTGAAAAATTGGGCCTTAGGCACTGGTGCTGGTGCCACGACACTGCAACCTCTCCCAGATACTCTAGTTGGAGTGCAGGAATGAGCCCTGCTGCAAAGCATTGCATAAAAAATTGTAATAACACGCCCCTGTTAAACAGGGGCTGAAAAATTGGGCCTTAGCCACTGGTGCTGGTGCCACGACACTGCAACCTCTCCCAGATACTCTAGTTGGAGTGCAGGAATGAGCCCTGCTGCAAAGCATTGCATAAAAAATTGGGGCTGAAAAATTGGGCCTTAGCCACTGGTGGCGGCACCCAAAAACAAAAATGTTCTTACAATCTATCATCATCAATCGGATCATTGAGGAGGAGGAGGATAGTCAGTCAACATAACAGGACAGTCTCTCAGCATCAGCATCAGTCTTGAAGGGATGTGACATTTGAAAATAAATTAGTCTGTTATATCAGTTTCAGGTGTTTGGTAGCTGGTGGTGATCCAAGACTGGTTCATCTTTATGAAGGTCAGTCGATCAACCGAGTCGGTGGACAGGCGCACCCTGTGATCCGTGACAAATCCTCCAGCAGCACTGAATGTGCGTTCTGAAAGAACGCTGGATGCAGGACAGGCCAGTAGCTCAATTGCATACTGTGCAAGCTCTGGCCAGTGATCCATCCTCAAGACCCAGTAAGCCAGAGGATTTTCGGTGGGGAAGGTGTCCAAGTCTGACCTTGCCCCTAGGTATTCCTGCACCATGTATATCAGACGCTGGCGATGGTTGCTGGAACCGATCATACCTTGGGGCTGCGGACTAAAGAATTGTCTGAACGCATCAGTCAGACGGCCACCTTCCCCACCGCTCCTTCTTTGACTGACCGAAGCCTCAGCAACTCGTTGTCCAGGACCAGGAGTTTGTAACCTCCCAGTCTCTGGGAACGCGTTGCACAGACCTTTCTGCAAGGCCTCCCGGAGTTGTCTCATCCTCTGCTCCCTCTGCGACGGTAAGATAAGGTCTTGATCCGAAGAATAAGAGGATCCTTCCCCAGACTTTGCAGGATCAGGGAGGCCATGCAGCGTAGGTTAGCTGAGGCATTCGGTCTGGAGTCCTCTGGGTCACTAAGGACGACATGATCCGCAGCCACCTCCTCCCAGCCACGTACAAGTCCACGGGTTTCTTGGGACTGTAAATCATCCCTAAAAGACTGCTGCTGATGATGCTGAGTGCCAGGCTCCACCTCCATGCTGACACAATCCTCCTCCTCCTCCTCCTCCTCCTCTTCCTGTGCGATGGGTGGGACAGAAGGAACACTGTCTGGGTAAAGGGGGCCTTGAGAGGCAAGGAAGTCCTCCTCTTCCTGCCTCTGTTCTGCCTCAAGTGCCCTGTCCATTATTCCACGCAGCGTATGTTCCAACAAGTTGACAAGAGGTACAGTGTCACTGATGCATGCACTGTCACTGCTCACAATCCTCGTGGCCTCCTCAAATGGTGCCAGGACAGTGCATGCATCCCTGATCATGCCCCACTGGCGTGGTGAAAAAAACCCGAGCTCCCCTGACCCTGTCCTGGTGCCGTAGTCGCACAGGTACTCATTGATGGCCCTCTGCTGCGTGTGCAGCCGCTGCAGCATGGCCAACGTTGAGTTTCACCTGGTGGGCATGTCACATATAAGGCGGTTCTTGGGCAGGTTCAACTCCTTTTGCAGTTTAGCCAGGCGAGCACTGGCATTATAAGATCTGCGGAATTGCACACAGACTTTCCTGGCCTGCCTCAGGACATCCTGTAAGCCTGGGTACCTGCCCAAGAGCCGCTGCACCACCAGGTTAAGGACGTGAGCCACACAGGGCACATGGGTCAGTTGTCCCTGTCGGAGGGCGGAGAGGAGGTTGGTGCCATTGTCGCAAACCACCATTCCTGGCTTAAGCTGGCGTGGCGTCAACCACCTCTCGGCCTGCCCCTGCAGAGCAGACAGAACCTCTGCCCCAGTGTGGCTCCTGTCCCCCAAACACACAAGCGCAAGCACGGCATGGCATCTTTTTGCCTGCGTACTTGCGTAGCCCCTTAAACGCCTACGGAGCACCGCTGGTTCCGAGGACAAAGCACAGCAAGAGGCCATGGAGGAAGAAGAAGAGGAGGGGGTGGAGGAGAGAGGTGTGTCACAACCAGTAGTAGCATTTTGGAGGCGTGGCGGCGGAACAACCTCCAACACTACTGCACCTTGTCCTGCATCCTTCCCAGCTGCCAAAAGAGTGACCCAATGGGCCGTGAAAGAAAGGTAACGTCCCTGTCCATGCCTGCTGGACCATGAGTCAGCGGTAATATGCACCTTACCGCTGACCACCCTGTCCACCGAGGCCAAGACATTGCCTTCCACATGCCGGTAGAGAGCCGGAGTCGCCTTCCGTGAGAAAAAGTGGCGTTTGGGAACCTGCCACTGAGGAACCGCACATTGCACAAACTCACGGAAGGGGGTCGAGTCTACCAACTGAAAAGGCAGCAGTTGAAGCGCTAGCAATTTAGACAAGCTAGCATTCAACCGCTGGGCATGTGGATGGCTGGGAGTGAACTTCTTTCGATGGTCCAGCAGCTGGGGCAGGGAAATTTGCCTGCTAGAATCGGACGTCGGTGTACTGCTAGCAGAGTGCCCGCAAGTACTTGGCTGTGACACACCTAATTCTACACCTTCATTCCTCTCAGTGCAGGTTTCAGAGAGGACTGAAGGTATAGTGGGGTTGGAGATCTCAGCTGATGCGGTGCAAGGAGAGGTCCGCTTTGTTCTTTGGTGTGGGTCTTTAAGGTAGGCTTGCCAACGAGCTGCATGGCAGGTCAACATATGTCTGGTCAAGCATGTGGTGCCCAAGCGGGTGATGTTTTGGCCACGCGATATACGCTTGAGACATATGTTGCAAACAGCAGCTGTGCGATCTGATGCACTTGACTCAAAAAAGGCCCACACCAAAGAACTTTTTGAATAACGGGCAGAGGCAGCGCCCTGCACAGGCGGAGCTCTGCGGTGTGATTCTGTCGGTGTGCTGCCCTTACGCTGGCCCCCCGAGGGCATCCTGCCTCGTTGGAGATGTGCCTCCTCCTCATCCTCCTCCTCCTCCTTCTCTCTCCTATTAGGCACCCACGTGGAGTCAGTGACCTCATCATCCCCTCCCTCCTCATCACTGGAGCCAATCTGGCAGTATGCTGCAGCTGCTGGAACATGACTGCCAGATTGGTGTCCTTCTTGAGCATCTGCTCTCTCTGCTCTCATGATACTGCCTTCCTCTAGCTGGGTATCATCATCAGACCCTACGAAACGCTGGGCATCCTCCTGGAGCATGTACCCAACACTGTGCTCAAACAGTTCGGGGGACTCCTCAGGAGGACATGGTTGGTCTAGGGAAGGAGTGACTGATGATGACATTGATACCAGGGAAGAGGACACTTTGGCAGCTGCTTTGCCAGTACCCTGAGCCTGGGTGAGAGAGGATGAGGAGGATGAGGAGGGCTTGGTCATCCACTCTACCAAGTCTTCGGCATGATGCGGCTTAACACGTCCAGCTGCCGAAAAGAAGGAGAAGCATGTCCCAAGGCCACGTGCTGATGGCGATGCTCCGCGTCCACGACCAGCACTGTTGTCTCTAGACACAGAGCCTGCTTGCCCTCTTTTATTGGCTCCTGACTGTCTGCCTCTCCTTGTTTGCCTTCCAGACATTCTAATGGCCTGCAGGGAGATGGGAAAACCAGCAATAAGGCCTAGCTTCAGGAGTATATTTTGCAGGAATCACGCTATGCCTGCTGTAAGTGCTGCAAATGCCTGTTGGTGTAACACACCAGGAAAACACAGCAATACGGGCTAACTTCAGATGTATAATGTGCAGGAGGCACACTCCGCCCGCTGTAAGTGCTGCAAATGCCTGTTGGTGTAACACACCAGGAAAACACAGCAATACGGGCTAACTTCAGGTGCATAATGTGCAGGAGGCACACTCCGCCCGCTGTAAGTGCTGCAAATGCCTGTTGGTGTAACACACCAGGAAAACACAGCAATACAGGCCTAACTTCAGGTGTAACTGTGCAGGAGGCACACTCCGCCCGATGTAAGTGCTGCAAATGCCTGTTGGTGTAACACACCAGGAAAACACAGCAATACGGGCTAACTTCAGGTGTATAATGTGCAGGAGGCACACTCCGCCCGCTGTAAGTGCTGCAAATGCCTGTTGGTGTAACACACCAGGAAAACACAGCAATACGGGCTAACTTCAGGTGTATAATGTGCAGGAGGCACACTCTGCCCGCTGTAAGTGCTGCAAATGCCTGTTGGTGTAACACACCAGGAAAACACAGCAATACGGGCTAACTTCAGGTGTATAATGTGCAGGAGGCACACTCCGCCCGCTGTAAGTGCTGCAAATGCCTGTTGGTGTAACACACCAGGAAAACACAGCAATACGGGCTAGCTTCAGGTGTATAATGTGCAGGAGGCACACTCCGCCCGCTGTAAGTGCTGCAAATGCCTGTTAGTGTAACACACCAGGAAAACACAGCAATAAGGGCTAGCTTCAGGTGTATACTGTGCAGGAGGCTTAGCAACAATGACACTGACACTGTCCCCTGCCTATCCTTCTCTCTCCCTGCACACAAGGCTTAGTAAAGAATATGACACTGACACTGTCCCCTGCCTATCCTTCTCTCTCCCTGCACACAAGGTTTATCAAAGAATATGACACTGACACTGTCCCCTGCCTATCCTTCTCTCTCCCTGCACACAAGGTTTAGCAAAGAATATGACACTGACACTGTCCCCTGCCTATCCTTCTCTCTCCCTGCACACAAGGTTTAGCAAAGAATATGACACTGACACTCTCCCTGCCTATTCTTCTCTCTCCCTGCACACAAGTTTTAGCAAAGAATATGACACTGACACTGTCCCCTGCCTATCCTTCTCTCTCCCTGCACACAAGGTTTAGCAAAGAATATGACACTGACACTCTACCTGCATATCCTTCTCTCTCCCTGCACACAAGAATAGCACAAAGAATATCAACACTGTCCCTGCCTATCCTTCTCTTTCCCTGCGCCGAAACACACTACACAAGGCCGCCGCACTGGTGGCCTTTTATAGTGTGGGGCGTGTGCTAAACACCCTGAGCTATAATTGGCCACAGGCAACCTGCCTGTGGCCAATTATGGCTCTCCTAGCTGCTGGCGCTGTGATTGGCCAAGCATGCTTGGCCAATCACAGCGCCGGGATTGCACTGCGATGGCACAGTGTATTGTGGGCCGTTCGCGGCACTCGAATTTGGCGCGAGCGGCCCAAATCGTTCGATGTTCGCCGAACGGTCGAACAGCCGATGTTCGAGTCGAACGTATGTTCGACTCGAACACCGAGCTCATCAATAGTCAAGAACTCTTGGAGTGTTTTAATATGGCAGATGGGAGAGTAGTCGTTATGTGTGGGTATGCCTAGTTTGACAGAGGCCAGTCTCCATATCTTTCTATAATGGTTTAGAAGGGAGTTACGTTCTTTTTTTGTAATATCTTCGATGCCTGCTGCTATAGCGCAGATGGGGTCCGTTGTGAGTTGGGCCCAGGCAGGGCATAGGTGTAAAATGAATCTCTTGCTGTCAGTCTTATCTATATGAAACAATTGGGATAGTTGGGATGCTAAGTAGTATAGACTGAAGTCTGTTAGGGCCGTACCGGCCAGATCAGTGGGATTTTTGAGTAGTTGCCATGCTAATTTATGTCTATTCTTCCCCCAAACAAAGGGTTTGAGAATTGCATCTATGGTCTTGAAATATTTCAGTCGTAGATATACAGGAGTGTGCCACAATATATATAGAAGTTTAGGGAGGAGTATCATTTTAATGCGGTTGATATGACCTAGTACCCCGAGAGGGAGATGTGCCCATATTTGTGTTTTAGATTTAATTAGGGCGAACAGTGGTTCCACATTGAGAGAGACATAGTCGATCGGTGACCTAGTCGTGCTCACTCCTAGGTATTTGATACTATTAACTCGCTGTAGGGGTAATTGGGTCTGTAGCTCAGTCTGGGGAGCAAGATCAAGTGGGAGAATTTGTGACTTCTCCCAGTTGATTTTGAGTCCGGAAAATGAGCCAAAATGTTCAATTGTTCTTAGGGCTTCAGAAGCCCTTTAACTTTAATAGATTTTGATCAAATATTACTGCACTCCTGGAGCTCTTTGTTTCTATACATGTGGATTATCCATGGGATCAACATTAAGGATTGGAGATCGATGGATTCTCTAACCTTGTGTGTGTTGATGCTTATTTGCCGAGCATGAGAGTGCAAGGCGACTTTATTTGGTAAGTGTTCACCTAAAGGGGGGGGGGGTGGAGTCACCATTTGCACGCGGTGTGGTGGATGAACTTGAGGTTTAAAGCCTCCTTACCACACTTTGTGGACTTCTATTGATTTTCACCTTTATATCGGAAGGACTAGTTAAATTTGTGGACTTTGTTCATTGATTTATTAAATTATTTCATTGATTTATCACTTGTCACTGGGCGATGTTTCATTGTTCATATATCTAATATATAATTTTTCCTTTTTGTCATAGCGCCACTATTTACTATATTAGTTTATACAGTAGATGTTTATGATACATAGATAGTGACAATAAATAAAGATAGATAGATAGATAAGAGAGGGATGAGAAAATATATAGATAAAGAGATAGAGCTGAAATAGATAAAATATGATATAGGGATGACTAGATAGAGAGATATAATAGATATTAAACAGGGATGAATATATAGAGACAGTAAATATATGACAGGGATGATAGATAAATATATAGGTGGACAGATCAATATTGTGTTTTTCTACATTAGTTTTTACTATTAGTGGATTTTTTTGTATATTCGCAGATGTCACCATCCCTGGTCTGTACTGAAGGTAACAGCTGATGGAATACAGAACATGTGTATGTGTGACTTGCTGTAGCTCCATTGTTTAGCAGTTTGACTGATTAATTATAGCCCGCCTCGCAGCAGTCTGTGCATGTTTTTTTTTTACAATACCTCTTAGCCACCTTCTCCTTCTCTAATTCTGCAAAGCCAGACATAATACAGTTCTCTTTTTCTGACAAAGCAGACTGAATACATCTATGTTCAGAACTATAGACAGATCTCTATTTTAATCTAGGCCTCGGATTGCTATTCCCTCAAACCCCTGCCTGAAGATTAGAGGTAATACAATCAGTAATACTGTTGTGGATGATTCCTCTGAGATGCCACTGAAATCAGTTACAAGTACATTTAATTGTTTCATGGCTGCCGCAGGAGACATCATGCTGGTACCTGTAGATTTGGCATCCTTTTCCTGAGGATAGGCATGGAATGAAAACTGCATCCTCACATCACATTCTACAGGGACCTGTGAAATGCTGCCACTGCTGTTTACTGTCAGAGCGGCCAGAGTTCAGTACTTACCGAGCTACCGGGATCTTTAATATTCCCAGGTGGATTCCCAGTGTTACAGAGACACTGCAGTACAATTTGAAAAATGTGAGAGCGATACATACTACAGATACTACAGATGTAGGTTTCAGCAAGTACACAGATTAGGCAACAATATATTTGTTTTATATGATAGACCAACACAAAGTGACACATAATTGTGAAGTGGAAGGAAAATTATAAATGGTTTTCAAAATGTTTTTCAAATAAATATGTGAAAAGTGTGGTGTGCATTTGTATTCAGCCCCCCTCTGAGTCAATAATTTGTAGAACCACCATGGGTGTCCGCTCATAAGGGCAGGGGGGGGGGCAATTGTAAGAGAAGACACTTGACTTGCCCCCTGTGTTGCAATGGCCGCCGAGCCGCCTCCGCGGCAGCCGTGGACTTTTTTTTCTAAGTTTGCTGCTGCCTGCTGGCCTGGGGGCTGGGGCTGGGGCTGCTCTCTGTTCCGAGTGGCGTTGCTATGGGGGTGCGGGCCGCACCCGGGTGACACCCGCCAGAGGGGTGACACCAGAGCCGGGACAAGGGGGATGACAGAGTGCAGGGAGTGCTGGATCTGGCTAAAGTCTGCCTGATGGTGGTCAGGGCTGGACTGGGACAAAAATTTGGTCCTGGACTTCATCCAGACCGGCCCACTTTAATTTAATAAAATGCTGCCCCCCCAAAAAATCACGCCCACCAAAAGGCCCCTACATCCATTATTGTATATCATGAGAGGGTGAGCGAGAGGGGAATGAGAGAGAGAGAGAGAGAGGGTTGAGGGAAAGGGAGTGAGAGGGGGTGGGTGAGAGAGGGGGGTGAGTGTAAGAGAGAGGGAGTGAGTGTAAAAGAGAGGGGGTGAGTGTAAGAGAAAGGGTAGGACCCCTTTCACACTGAGGCGTTTTTCAGGCGCTTTTGGGCTAAAAATAGCGCCTGTAAAGCGCCTGAAAAACAACTCCACTGCAGTCCCAGTGGGGCGCTGCCAGGGTGTTAAAAAAAGTCCTCCAAGCAGCATCTTTGGGGCGGTGGAGGAGCGGTGTACACACCGCTCCTGCCCATTGAAATGAATGGCCACCGCTGCTGAAGCACCTGCAAAGCACTTCAGCAGCAGCGCTACACGGGTGCATTTAACCTTTAATTTGGCTGCTAGCCGGGGTTAAAAGCACCTGCTAGAAGCCAAATAGCGCAGCTAAAATGACAGTAAAGTGCTGCTAAAACTAGCAGCGTTTTACCGTCAATGCCCGCCCCAGTGTGAAAGCAGCCTAAGAGTCAGGGAGTGAATGAGACAGAGGAAAGGGCAGAGAGACAGAGGGGGAGCTGAGAGACAGAGGGGGGAGCTGAGAGATAGAGGAGGAGAGCTGAGAGATAGAGGAGGAGAGCTGAGAGATAGAGGAGGAGAGCTGAGAGATAGAGGAGGAGAGCTGAGAGACAGAGGAGGAGAGCTGAGAGATAGAGGAGGAGAGCTGAGAGACAGAGGAGGAGAGCTGAGAGACAGAGGAGGGGCTGAGAGACAGAGGGGGGTCTAAGAGATAGAGGGGAGCTGAGAGACAGAGGAGGGGCTAAAAGAGGGGGGACTGAGAGACACGGGAACTGAGAGACAGAGGGGGGACTGAGAGACAGAGGGGGGTCTAAGAGACAGAGGGGGGTCTAAGAGACAGAGGGGGGTCTAAGAGACGGAGGGGGGCTGAGAGACAGAGGGGGGAGCTGAGAGACAGAGGTGGGGAGCTGAGAGACAGAGGTGGGGAGCTGAGAGACAGAGGGGGGAGCTGAGAGACAGAGGGGGGAGCTGACAGATAGAGGAGGGGGCCAAGAGACAGAGGAGGGGCTAAAAGAGGGGGGGACTGAGAGACACGGTAACTGAGAGACAG
Organism: Rana muscosa; assembly: GCA_029206835.1. Taxonomy (NCBI): domain Eukaryota; kingdom Metazoa; phylum Chordata; class Amphibia; order Anura; family Ranidae; genus Rana; species Rana muscosa. The sequence continues at coordinate 1,100,851,971 of CM055116.1, forward strand.
AGGGGGGTCTGAGAGACAGAGGGGGGTCTAAGAGACAGAGGGGGGTCTGAGAGACAGAGGGGGGCTTAGAGACAGAGGGGGGGGCTGAGAGACAGAGGGGGAGCTGAGGGACAGAGGGGGGGGAGCTGAGAGACAGAGGGGGGAGCTGAGAGACAGAGGGGGAGCTGAGATACAGAGGGGGGGGAGCTGAGAGACAGAGGGGGGAGCTGAGAGACAGAGGGGGGGCTGAGAGACAGAGGGGGCTGAGAGACAGAGGGGGGCTGAGAGACAGAGGGGGGAGCTGAGAGATAGAGGAGGAGAGCTGAGAGACAGAGGAGGAGTGCTGAGAGACAGAGGAGGAGAGCTGAGAGACAGAGGGGGGGTCTGAGAGACAGAGGGGGGGTCTGAGAGACAGAGGGGGCAGAGAGACAGAGGGGAGGGCTGAGACAGACCACATAGAACTGTCCCTTTCTGCAGTCCCTCCTCTGCTCACCTCCCCGCTGTCTCAGTGTTCTGGCATGTTTGTGTAGGATGATGACCTGATGGCCAGCAGCGGCAGCGCTGAGTCTCCCTCTTGATCCGGGGGGTGCTCTTGCTGCTCTGCTCCCTACAGTGGCGCATGTTCTCTTCCTCCGGGCTCCCAGCCAGCCTGCCCTCCAGCCCAGGCCGCATGGTTCCTGGAGCAGAGAGGAGGTGGAGGAATCAAGGTTCTGGGAGCGCCAGGGTGGCCACGCTCGCTACTGTTCGCCTCTTCGGTGGTCAGGGAGGGGGTGGAGCTCTTCTCCCTCCTCGGAATTTTACATCCAACTGTCCTCCCCGCTGGCCACCTTTCCCGAAACCCCGCCGCTGTTTACTGCCACGCACCCGCTGCCGCCGAACTGCTTAAAAAAACGGGCCACAAAATTGAATTTTTTTGTGGGCCGCTGTTTGCTGCCACGCTCCCGCTGCCGCCGAACTGCATAAAAAAATTTAATTATTTTTTAAAACAGCCCACTGAGCCATCGGCCCACCGGGAAACTCCTGGTAGTCCCTATGGCCAGTCCATCCCTGATGGTGGTTGAGCATGCACAGCATTGCACAGATCGCTGCTGAAGTCCAGGAGAAGAGACTCTGCACAGTGCCATTGCAGAGCTGCAGTGGGGTGCTGAGTGCTGGAACGCTCCCTGCCCTCCTACATTCGGCATGGGTACACATCCATGATTGCACTTCCACTTCGCCCGACAGATCATTTCTAGTCCCCGCCTCTGACATGATGTCATTCTGAGGCCGGGACAGGAAGAGAAAGAGGCACCGAGTGGGAGAGTCTGAGAGTACATGCTGCTTTAATAAGATAAGTGAGCAGAGGAGAATATACTGTACTGAATATTGCTTAACAGTGTTATGTTGCAGTGACTCGGCCATATAGCGTTTGCAGGGCACTGGACTAGTTAACTCCTTGGGGAGTGTGGTGGGTTTTGTAATTGGGGGTGAAGGGATTAATTAACTAACACTGCCATTACCCAGTAATGTACTTATGCTGGTTACTGATGCATTAGTTATCCATGGCAGTGTAATTAACCCCTTTGTGCTGCATTAGTGGCCAGTGTCAGTGTTAATTAACCCATTCATGCTGCAATACAAAGGAGTTAATTACACTGCCACTGGCCATTACTGCATTGGTGATTTGATGATGGCACAGAAGTCCTAAACACGGATATTGAGTCTGAGGATACAGAGGACAGCATAAATGTATCAGCATGTGATAATGCTGGGAGTGACTCTCAACTGGACACCAATCCTACGAATGATGAGCCAGCGGTTACTTTCTCTCGCTATGGTCGAGCTAATAAACCAAAGATATGGAGGGACTTTGTCTCATATTAATTGTTTCATACTTGAGAGGGAAGATGTAATGATTTGTATGCTTTATGTTATAATTCGAGATCAATTGGTATGCCTAGTTCCTTATGCATGTTAGGAAATAGTTAACAGTTTCCTTTGCACTGTGGAGTTTCTCCTTGGGTTGCAGTAGGCTTCAAACTTTGCAAACAGTACCTCTGTTTTCTTTTTGTCCTCTGCAGTGATCTCCCCACTTGCTTGCCAGGCTCGGCACACATCACATCCTTTTTGTCCCACACATATCAGAAAGTGAGCTGCTTTCTGCTGATCAGTCCATTTGTCTGCATCTGGTCCTGCAAACACAAGCTCTATCAGCTCCCTCCACTGTGACCAGTTTTCAGATACATTCCCTGATTCCAAATCCAGGGATGGAATGTTTTTTGTGTTGTTGTTTGCTGCCATGACTCTTCTGACCCCACTTCTGGTACCATGTGATGTTTTAACAGCAAGAATAGGCAGACAGCATGAGCTTGGAGTTTATTCAGCAGCATCCATCTTGAGACTGCCACAGCTCCCTGCCCCCAGATCACTGTTAACTGTTTCCTAACATGCATAAGGAACTAGGCATAACAATTGAACTTGAATTATAACATAAAGCATACACATCATTACACGTGGCAGTGTTAATTAACCCCTTTGTATTGCAGCATGAATGGGTTAATTAACACTGCCATGGATCACTAATGCCTCGTTTCCACTGCGCGGATCGGTTCGGTACGGTTCGGTACGGTACGCTATTTTGGGTGTTTCCATTATGAAAGCGTGCCATTAAACCGAACCGTACCGCACCATTCAGGGTCCTGCTTCAGACGTGGGGCCATAGAAAATGGAACGGTACGGTTAGGGCGGAGCTACTGGCGTCACACGATACATTCCACTGATTGGTGGACAGAAAAACGTCAATGCTGACGTCAAAGCAAAGCGCCAAACAAGCACCTTGTCGCCCTCAATATAAAGTAGAAGGATGCCTGCAAACAACAGCAGGGTCTGGTCATCTGAGGAACTATCTACTTTCCTAAGGATTATTGGTGATAGCGTTATTCAGAGTGAGCTTGATGGATCAGTGAGAAACGAAAAGGTGTACAAAGATATTTCTCAACGAATGGCAGCCGAGGGATTTGAACGGACATCGGGGCAGTGCAGGGCAAAGCTTAAGAAGCTTAAAGGGCAATATAAAAAAATTAAGGACGACAACAGCCGTAGTGGAAACAGTCGGAGTACTTGGAGGTGGTACGACGACCTGGACGCCATTTACGGACATAGGCCGGCAAACCAAGGCAGGGAGGGTGGTCTGGACTCTGCAACTGCAATTCTCGAATCCATGGTAGACCCCTTTGGTAAGTTTTAATTTTTTTTGATGCCATAGGATTTCGCTATGCTAACCTTTAAAAAAAATATATATAACCAAATGTTTTTTTCAGAAACAGCTGATGGACTCTCCAATGATGCGTCAAACTTGTCAGATGATGGACCTTCAACGTCTTTCAGCAGCACCAGTAGTATCTCATCAAGCCAACCACAGAGTACCCAACCACAGATTAGCCTACTACAGAGTACCCAACCACAGAGTACGCCCAATGCACCCCGGCAGAATGGTAAGACATGATGATAATAGTGAAATGTGTGCATTTTCTTAAAATAAGTAATCAGTGGGGTAGAAGAGCAGTGGGTACAGTGGTGTAAGAGATGAGAAGGGGGTTCAGCAGTGGGGCAGATGTGCAGGGGGTACAGAGGTGTAAGAGGTGAGAAGGGGGTTCAGCAGTGGGGCAGATGTGCAGGGGGTACAGAGGTGTAAGAGGTGAGAAGGGGGTTCAGCAGTGGGGCAGATGTGCAGGGGGTACAGAGGTGTAAGAGGTGAGAAGGGGATTCAGCAGTGGGGCAGAAGAACAGTAGGGCAGATGTGCAGGGGTTATAGTTGTGGGGCAGTAGATAAATGTGATGCAGTCTGGTGTGGCAGATGAGAAAGGAGGTTACAGTATTGTTTTGACAGATGTTACCAAAAACACTAGTTTGATATTTTGTATATTATAGGTCATAGGAGACGTTTGCAGTTGGATCTGCGCACAGTCATGGAGGATATGAGGGCAGCAGAAGAAAGGCAGCTGGAAAGAATTGAGAACGAATCTGAAAGGCGGTTTCAGGCACTGCGTCAGGATGCACAGGAAGCTACGCGCCAGGAGGCAGAAATCGCCCGTCAGCAGATGGAGCAGCTGTCTACCTTCAACCAGGCCTTCCTCGGTGTCCTAGGTCAGCTTGTTCAAGTCCTTTCAGCCAGTCGTGAACCCAGGTCACCACCCAGACCGTAGTTCCTTTCATGTAGCAAACGACCTGTACCCATTTTTTTTTTTATTAATTTTTTATAAAAAAAAAATCTTTATTGATGTATTTTTCAAAGTTTTCTTTAACAGAATTTATGTAACGATTATTTTTTTGTGAAATAAAAACCATGAGCGAATTTTTGGAGTATGTATTTTTTATTATATAACATTATTAAAAATATAGCAAAAAGGTATTAAAATTTTTAATAAATCATGGCAAAAATTTAAACATTGAGGTGCAGCATCAGAGCCTGGCGTATTTCACTGCACTCTTCTTCCATATCATGGGGTGCTATTACTGGTACTGGCTCTTCTGGAGATGTATTCCAATCCTGGTCAAAGTCTTCTCCATGACTTTCACAAAGATTGTGAAGAGCACAGCAGGTAAGCACCATGGATTTGGCAAGTTTAATGTCACTGTCATTCCTCTTCATAAGACACCTCCATCTACCCTTAAGTCTTCCAAAAGCATTTTCCACTACGACACGTGCCCTGGATGTTTTTTTGTTGTAGGTTTGCTGTTCTGTTGTCAGGCGGCCATTGTCAGGAAATGGTTTCAGGAGCCAATTTTGTAAAGGGTAGGCAGAGTCCCCAAGAACATAATACCCAACATTGACCCCACAAATGTTCTTAGTGGAACCAGGGTACAGTCCTCCCTGGCCAACCCAATCCCAAAATGTGGACAATCGTAGAACACGAGCATCATGCAAACTCCCAGGCTTTCCTACATTCACATTCCAGAATAGTCCCTTGCCATCCACTACTCCCTGGAGGATGATGGAATGCCAGCCTTTCCGGTTGAAATAGTCAGTGTGGTATTCTTGTGGTGCTATTATTGGTATGTGTGAGCCATCAATAGCACCAACACACTGTGGAAGGCCCCACCTGTTCTCAAAGTACTCAGCCATGTCTTTAAGCTTTTCCCTGTCCGGAAAATGCACAATTTCAGGAGCTAGCAATGTGCAGAGAGCCTTACAGAAGTCCTGCACACACCGGCACACTGAAGATTTACTGACACCGAAAAGATGACCAATACTTCTATATTCACTGTTGGTAGCCAGCTTCCACAGTGCAATGGCAACTCTTTTCCTCACTGGCAAACTGGCTCTGAAGTTGGTGCTTTGCTTCTCCATCGCTGGACGTAGCTTGGTACAAAGGTATGAGAAGGTTTCCTCAGACATTCTAAAATTCTGTACCCACTGTGTGTGTGTGAATCCCGGGACGGTCACATCCCACCACTCATTGGCACGGGGGAAAGCCCAAATGACAGGTCGGCGGCGCTGATTTGCCAAAAGCAGAAGCATCTAAAAAAAAAACAACACAGATGGTAACATATCACAAAAAAAAAAAATAATACATATATAACATATGTGTCTGGTGGGTCATTGTGTGTGTGTGTGCATGTCAGGTAGGTGGGTCAGTGTGTGTGTGTGTGCATGTCAGGTAGGTGGGTCAGTGTGTGTGTGTATGTCAGGTAGGTGGGTCAGAGTGTGTATGTGTATGTCAGGTAGGTGGGTCAGTGTGTGTGTATGTCAGGTAGGTGGGTCAGTGTGTGTGTGTGTGCATGTCAGGTAGGTGGGTCAGAGTGTGTATGTGTATGTCAGGTAGGTGGGTCAGTGTGTGTGTATGTCAGGTAGGTGGGTCAGTGTGTGTGTGTGTGCATGTCAGGTAGGTGGGTCAGTGTGTGTGTGTATGTCAGGTAGGTGGGTCAGAGTGTGTATGTGTATGTCAGGTAGGTGGGTCAGTGTGTGTGTATGTCAGGTAGGTGGGTCAGTGTGTGTGTGTGTGTGTGTCAGGTAGGTGGGTCAGTGTGTGTGTGTATTTAAGGTAGGTAGTGTGTATGTCAGGTAGGTCTGAGTTAAGTCGGTTAGTTGTGCTTACCCTATAGCGCTGCCGTCTTTGTCTTTGCCACACAAAGGTGTACTTCTCCTCCCGGCTAAACATCCAAGATAGCAGTTTTCTTTTCTTGAATGCTGTGTTTCTCATTGCCGCTCGCAACCTTCTCTCATACAGTGCGGCATGTATTTGGACTACAAAGAACCAAAAGGCCAGTAGAGAAAACACAAGCTGCTGGATAACCTCCATTATTGTTTTTGTTGTGTAGCTGGCGCTGACTGACGCTGCGTCACGTTTCTCGTCGCACTAGTGTGACATCACGCAAGGCATTTTTTCTAAAATCTGTATGGCCCCTGGCGGTCCGACTTGCAGTGGAAACGCTCACGAGAATAGACCGGACCATTCTAACCGTTCCAAACCGTACCGACCCGAACCGTTCCGCTCAGTGGAAACGTAGCATAATGCAGTAAAGGCCAGTGGCAGTGTAATTAACCCCTTTTTGCTGTATTAGTGACCACTGTCAGTGTTAATTAGCTCCTTCATGCTGCAGAGTTTAAAGTAGCATATCGCCACTGACCACCCTTGCTGGGGGATATTATTGCAACTACTGCACCAATGCTGGGGATCATTGGAGAAAATGCCATCTATGCTGGGGGCAATTATTGCAGAAAATGACACCAAATGCTGGGAGTTTTTAGTGCGGAAACTGACACCAGTGCTGAGGGTCATTATTATGTACACTGGTACAGATGCTGAAGTTTTTATTCTAGAAATCTGCACCGATGTGGGGGGTTATTATTGTTGCTACTGACACCAATGTTGGCGATTTTTATTGCGGAAACTGGCAGCAAAGCTGGGGATTGTTATTGCAGAAACTGGCACTGATCCTTGGGGTTGTTATTTCTTTGGGGGGAACTCCATTTTTTTATGATATTGTTATTCAAAGTTGCTAGTTGCTTGATAGTTGCATCAGGTTTCTCAAACCTTTGCATGCCTGCGCTTTATGTGATAATGACTAAGCCCCTCCCGCCCATGAGAACCACCTTCCCCTGCAATTACAGCTGCAAGTCTTTTTGGGGATGTCTTTACCAGCTTTGCACATCTAGAGAGTGACATTTTTGCACATTCTTCTTTGCAAAACAGCTCAAGCTCTGTCAGATTGGATGGAGAGCGTCTGTGAACAGCAATTTTCAAGTCTTGCCACAGATTCTCAATTGGATTTAGGTCTGGACTTTGACTGGCCCATTCTAACATATGAATGTGCTTTGATCTAAACCATTCCATTGTAGCTCTGGCTGTATGCTTAGGGTCCTTGTCCTGCTGGAAGGTGAACCTTCACCCCAGTTTTTCATCTAAGATTGCTCTGTATTTGGCTCCATCTAGTGCCGTAACTAGAACCTTCAGGGCAGATGCTAGAAATCATGAAGGGCCCCCCTGGCTCCTGGACGGGCCCTTCCCATTCGAGCCCGATGGCAGAACACAAGTGTGTGTTGCGTTTGTTAAAAAATATGATTTTTATTAGATTACTCAGACATAGGATACATGGGACAATTTTACAATAGTGAGTTGGTCAGATTACTGTCAGTCTTTTGGTTTGAGTAGATTTCTCAAACAAATGCTGTTTTCATACAATGGGGTTAGATACCATTGTTGTATTCATGTCCATAGCTACAGTAAACAAGTAAGACATTACTTGTTTGAGATTTCTTTCAGCTCTCAAACTGAAAGAATGACTGTTAGATTACTGACAGATTTGGTTTAAGTAGACAATAGTTAGATAGCATTGTTGTATTAAACAGTCCATTGTCGAATACAGCTACAGTAAACAGGTATGTTTTCTGTTGTTTGGTAACTAACTCAGCCTGACACATAAAAGCAGGCATAAGCTAGGACACACACACATCATGTTGCTGTAACATCAGAAGAAGCCACTTATCATAAGAAGAACAGAACCTGGTCTCCAAGAAGAATCATTGCCAATGGAGATCACGAGTAACTGAAGATAAGTAACTTAAATGTATTTGTAGTTATAGACCATAGGCTGTTCTATTTTCTAGGCATTTTGCTTGTTATAGATATCTGTCAGTCTTGCATTGTATTCCTAAGATTGTAATAGTTTTGTATGTACAGCATCTTTGTATAGTAAAAGCACATTTACACACTGCAGAAGTCTCAGCTTCCTTGTTATACCACAGAGTAACCTTGCTAGATAGACGCAAGTATAACAAAGTGCAACGTTTGTGTGGTATTTTTTTTTTTTAGACCATTTGTTTCATACATTTTTTTTTACAAAACTATTTTTCTAAATATTTTTTTAGGAGCCCCGTTGGGGGGCTTTGGTGAGATATCCGGGGTCTAAACAGACCTATAATTTTTAACTTTTGAGACAGAGAAAGGAGATTAAGGACACAGCCCTCAATCTCCATCTCTGCAGCCTCAGCTGCACAGAATGAATGGACAGGAATAGCTCTGTACAGACCTTCCCATTCATTCACAAACTGAAGCATAGGAAACACAGTTTACTATTGTAGCGGAGCCTCACTCCCCCTCTCGCCTATTGTGAATGACTTGTGTCTAGGGGTATCTGAGAGAGGAGAGTGCAGGAACACCACGCCAAGCTCTCCCCTCGCATGTGCACGAGGGTTGAGCAGAGTTACTTGAATTACCCCCGGGTCTGTTCACTGCATACGAAGCCTTAGTTGTTTGGTGGAGATGTGTCTGCCAATAACATAGAGCCCCACACCAATCGAAAGTCCAACACTCCTTTATTTCTTTGACAGCAGGGTGAACACAATCAGTTGAACTTTCAGCAATGAACAAACAGGGGTGTGGATACGAGTAGGCCCAGGCACAACTGAACTCTCCTATTCCTTTGATAGCGAATAGGCTTGGCGAATAGGCTTGGCGCACGGTCTCTGCCACGACCGTGAATTTTGGTCGCTGCCACCGACCGGATGAACTGTTGAGGCCCCTGCCACAGGCCTAATAGCAGGCCTCTGCCACTGACCTGAGTTAAATAGCTGGACCGCTGCCACCGGTCATAGGACACAAACCATCTTCCTCTCTGAACTTGGCCCCTGTTTGGGGAGATATCACTCCGGGCGGTCTCCAGAGGTTCATCCGGCACTGGCAATCTGCTGCACCAGGTCTTTGGATGAGTCCCTCCTCCGGTCCCTTACGCCACTGGATTCGGTGCCCCAATAACCCGGGGCCCCCTAGGACAATCCCTCCCTCGCGGGACCCAGCGGAAGGTACTGGGCCCCAGGCCTCCGGCTGAGTACCTCACCCCAGACTGAAGGTGTCTGGGATGGAACACGAACTCCCGGTGTCCAGGCCTAGGCCGCCTGGACACCCGACTGTGAACAGCAGCCCTCAGGCTGAAGGTGCCTGGGACTCGAACCTCGTGGCGAAGATGTCCGCTCCCTTTATACCCTCTCCCAGGATGCACGGCGGGTTCCCCGCCCCGCCGTACAACCGCTGCGAGAGGCCACAAAGGGTACGGCACTGCAGCGATGGTTCAACCCCGGCCCAAAGTGACAGCTCCACCTGCTGGGCCGCAGGGAACTATACATCACTGGTGTCTTCACTAGAATTTAAAAGTATATACCCGCTACACTATGTTTCAGTTATGAATAGACAGAGCCAGTGATCGGTACGGATCACTGACTTTTCATTTCAGAAAAGGCTTTATCCTGACAGATCCCTCGCAGCAGCCTGCGGGAGAGGGGAGAACCCTGCAGAGCTGTGGGGGGGGGCAGGAAAAAGCACAGGGGGGCTGGAGAGCACGCAGGGGGAAGCAGAAGGAGGCTGCATAGTAGAAAATGTGGGGGTGGCTGCATATAAAGGAACCGATCTCTCCAATTTTTCCCACTTCTCCTCCTCTCCCTCAAGAAGGCATTCAGCCTATGCAAGAGGAAACTGGAGAGATCAGTTCCTCTATGCCAGTATTTTTCAATCTTTTTCCAGTCAGGGTACCCTTGAAATATACCCCTAGGTCAGGGGTGGCCACATGTGGCCCGCGGAGCCCTCTGATGTGGCCCGCGAGCCCCTGCTCTGGGATGGAATAGAATAGAATACTGTTATTAAAGGTCATTTTATTACTAAAAGCACATTGTATATATGGGCATATCTCTTCTGCAGTGGTTATTGGGCTGCTTTCAAATTGATCTGCATGTGCAGCGCAGTACACCTGCAGGTTACCTGCACTGACCCATAGACTTCTGTTATTACCTGCGAGTTTAGTAAGCTTTCTGAAAGTGCACCAAACCTGCAGAATATAATAGAAGTCTTTTGCAAAGTGCAGGAAAGCTGCATTGCACCCATGGTGCAGGACAAACCGCAGCACATCAGTGTGAAAGCAGCCTTGGACCCCTTTCACATGGTCAGTCAGACCCAATTCGACCGTCCTCGCACCTCTAAGGAGTGGCAGACGTAAACCGACTTGTGTCCTACCTCCAATCCACAAAAAAAAAGGGAATATAGTGGGCTGTGTCCGTGTCCGCTCTGCATATGCAGAGCGGACACGGACATCCCGTCCACTCGCTCTTCTCGCTCCACTCGCTCTTCAAAAGGTTGGGCAGCCCTGCCCAAGGTGAATGGGGCTGCACTGCAACCACCACGCAACTATGTGCATTGCACGCAGTTGCAGCATAGTGATGATGCATTTAGGGGGTTAAAACAGGCGGTGAGGAGACAACGCATTGCCTCTTTACCGCCTGTCAAATGCGTCTATAAAAGCGATCTGAGCATGGATCACTTTTCTGAGGAACGGCATTTTCTTGCTGGTACTATGAATCAGTTTTGGTTGTACACATATAGGGGGTCAGGATCAAAAGTAATGTGCATACATACACATGCATGTAAACACACATGTACGCACATACACATATATAAAACACACACACATATATAAACACACACATATATGTACACGTACCCACACACATACATGCACACACACACACATAAATAAACACACATACACATACCTCCCAACTTTGAAATACTCCAATGCGGGACAACTTAAGTGGTGACAATTACATCTGTCACTTAAGTTGTTGAGGGGGGGGGGGGGGTGTGCTGCCGCAGGACACCTGGTGTCACTTAATACGATGTTGAGCAGGGGGGGGGCTGGGTGCTAGCTACCGTGGGACGCCGAAAATTTAGGTTGTTGAGCGGGGGGGTTCTACCGCGGGACGCCGCATTTAATCGTCTATTTAAGATAACTCAGTTCTTCAGCGGAGGGGGGGGGGGTGCCGCGGGCCAGAGAAAAAAAGGTGTTTAGTACTTACATATGTGAGCAGGGGGGTGGGTTGTAGCCGCCGGACCTGTCTTCTTACAAAATCCTGGCTCTTCATCCTTCCTTCTCCCCCGGAGCTCCTCCTCCTCACATCATTATGCGGGAAAATAACATCTCGTGCAGGAGTGCGGGAAGATGTTGTCAATACGGGAAAGTCCCGCCCAATCCGTGCCAGTTGGGAGGTATGCATACATACAGACAGCCTTTTAAAAAACAGCAGTCCTTTATCTTAAAGAAGAAGTCCAGCCTGAGCTTGTTTGGCTGGGCTTCTCCTATGGGTCAGAGGAGTGCAATTCGTTTTGCACTCCAGTGACTTGTTTGTAGCAGAGAGCGGATTGAAGTCCGCTCTTTGCTGACGTCACCAATTTCAGTCCAGGCCACGCGTCATCCCGACAATAAAAGTCTGGATCCACCAGGTGCCTGGACTGACACCCATCTCAGCCTCTCAGCGAGCCACTGAGACACTGAGCCGGCCGCTCCCCGCCCCTCCACAGCTCAGCGCTCCAGTGAGCGTGGAGGAGCAGAGCGGAGAGCTGCTGATTGACAGTCAGCAGCCCTCTGTTCGGGGGAGCTGTTCGATCACTCAGTTCTCAGTGTAGAGGCGCCGGGGGGACAGATGCAGTATCGGACCGATGCTGGATCCACCTAGGTAAGTATGATGAAGGAAAAAAAAAAAAAAACATACTTCTTTTAACGCTTCCTGCCAGGTACTGTACTGTAGGGGGAGGCAGAGAGCAGAACACACACTGTGCTTTGCATTTTAGGTGTAAACAGCGTGACCAGCTCCCCGTAGTGGCAATTTACTATTCGGCTGAGGATCGGGGAGCTCGGTCTCAGCCGCCATTGCCGCTCCTTCTATCTAGGCATACAGGGGGCCCACTCCATCCATCTTCCCATCAACCCTGATTAGCTTCCCTGTCCCTGCTGAAGAAAAGCATCCCCTCAACATGATTCTGCCACCACCATGTTTCCCAGTGGGGATGGTGTTCAGGGTGATGTGCAGTGTTAGTTTTCTGCCACACATGCATTTTGTTTTTAGGCCAAAAAGTAAAATTTTGGTCTTATCTGACCAGAGGACCTTCTTCCATATGTTTGCTGTGTCCCCCACATAGCTTCTTGCAAACTGCAAACAGGACTTCTTATGGCTTTCTTTCAACAATGGTTTTCTTCTTGCCACTCTTCCATAAAGGCCAGATTTGTGGCGTGCACAACTAATAGTTGTCCTGTGGACAGATTCTCCCACCTGAGCTGTGGATCTCTGCAGGTCCTCTAGAGTTACTTTGGGCCTCTTGGCTGCTTCTCTGATTAATGCTCTCCTTGCCTGGCTTGTCAGTTTAGGTGGGTGGCCATGTCTTGTAGGTTTGCAGTGATGCCATACTCTTTTCATTTCTGGATGATGGATTGAACAGTGCTCCTTGAGATGTTCAAAGCTTGGGATATTTTTTTTTGTAGTCAGAGTCTTCACTAGTGAATAGTCAGAGTCTTCCCTTGAGAATGTGATACCCTAACTACCCAAGGCTTGAGTTGTGCCATAGCCTGCTGGTCAGTATGCCTAAAAGTGGGCATACCCTGAGTATGACTGAAGAAATGAAATAAGTAAATGATTGTATGCAAAAGGGGGAACGGGTGGGTGGGGACCCAGAAACCCCGCTGACACAGGAGAGGAGAGAGGAGGGGGGATAAATAGCCCCCAGACTCCTCCTACAAATTCAGGCTAGCCTGCGGCCAGCCTTCTAACTTGTAGTCAGAGTCTTCACTAGTGAATAGTCAGAGTCTTCCCTTGAGAATGTGATACCCTAACTACCCAAGGCTTGAGTTGTGCCATAGCCTGCTGGTCAGTATGCCTAAAAGTGGGCAAAAAGACCCGGACTAGGTGAGTTTGGAAAAGAAGAAGGGCAGGTAACGAACCGTCTGGATGACGTCAATGCTTGGGACTGGTAAGTATCCGTTACGATAGCAGAAACCAGCGACCTAAGAACGAAGACTAGAAGGGCCCCATCCGACCGAACTTGAAAACCTGCCCAGAAACCAACCGACTCTCCCGTACCTGACTGGATAAGCCTACACCAGAAAACACGGACATGGGAACGAACCGCTAGTGGCGAGCAGACACTTGGGAGAAACGGAACAAGGGCTGTCCCGAGGAGCCCCGGGGAATAATGCAAGGGTTGTGCCCAGCCACCAGGATGAAAGATGAGTATCTTCGTGAATACCTACAACCCCTGGCCTAACCGTCTATACATGGTAAGGGGACGTGAGAGGGAGAGATGCCAAAAAGGACAAACTGACAGGAGTGAAGGGGGGTCTAAGAGCCGGATACCTGAAAGAAGTGTTGCAGGAGTGGATGGACAATGTCAACACGCTGAAACTATACGCCCCGATGACCACACAGAACCAGACATGGCATGACCCAACCTACCCGAGTGACAGTGAGCTCCCCTCAGAACCGGCTGGGCCTGTAGAACCGAAGGCTTGCCAAACCCGGAACCAAGGAGATGCTGAACTGCCTGCCGAAATGCAGGAGCTGGGGTGTGCTGACACCCTGCCCAAGAGAGTTAGAACACATACAACCTGTCCAGTGAACATAAGAGGCCGTGGGGAGCCTGATTGGCCCGCCTCCAACTGCGCTTAGAATACGGCCCAGAGCATGCATCGTGCTGGTATCTAGGACAGAACCGGGAACAAACTGAAATGTACCGCCTACCCGGTAGTAGCTAGAAAAAGGAAACCCCTGAGATGACTCACCGCCACGCAGAGCCAAGAACGACCAACTCCCCACGGACGGAGTACCACCCTGGTCAGAAACCCCCACATGGAGTGGAAGGGATGAACCTGCCTGTGATGCCGCCGAAACGTGCAGCCTACCCCAACCCTAACATACAAAGAAAAAGACAACAGACAACCAGACTGTAAAGGTATGTACTTACCGAGGCCGAGATGCCGAGAGTGGTTCACCTTTGCGACTTGACGCACTCCACCCCCTGGAGTTGAGACAGGGAGTGGATGGCGAGAAGCGGCACCGGCTACCGGCAGGTGGTGGGTATTTGTAGACGGTCCGGCAGAGCTGAGTAGACTGAAGAACAGGCTTCAAGCAGGAACTAGCCGGATTGGTAAAGTTCAACAGCAGGAGATAATGGAAGCCAGTGCAGGTTGAGTCCGGGTTGTAATGGCTAGGTAACGGTCCCGGCTGGGGGTCAAACACAGTAAAAGGTGACAAGTCCAGAGAGTACCGGGAACCCGACAGGGGTTCAAAGGAAACACGGAAGTCCAAAAGGTACAGGCCAGAGGTCAGGGATTGGAGACAGGCAGCAGATCCGGGTCACAGGCCGAGGGTCAAACACAGGAGAAAGCAGAAGTCCGTATCACAAGCCGAGGGTCAGGTCCAGGAGAGAGATCAGAGGAGTCAAGCCAGTCCGGGTCACGAGGAGATTTTCAGGATAGTTTTCCAGAGTCTTGGGAATACAGGAAAGCTGACAAACCAGCAACTTGTCAGTGCAACTGAGTCTCTTTAAATAGGCCCGCCTGGATTCCTATTGGTGCGCCGCCGCGCATGCGCGCGCGCCGCTGCGTCGGCGCGCGCACCCGAGAACGTAGAAGCGCCGTCCCGCGCACGCGCATGCGCGGAAGCATCATTCCACCGCGCGTGCGCATTGGGCGCTGATTGGCGCTGTTGGACGGATTTCCCTGACAGTGCCCCCCTCCTAGGGGCGGACTCCGGACGCCCAGACTAGACATCAACTCGGGATGTTCCTGGTGAAAGACTCTAATTAGGCGGGGAGCATGTAGGTTCCTAGATGGTTCCCAAGAGTTGTCCTCTGGGGGATACCCCTTCCATTTGATTAAATACTGTAGCTGCCTGCCTTTTTTCCTGCAGCCCAGGATAGATTCCACCACGTACTCGTTTTCACCATCAACCTCCACAGGTGGAGGAGGTGGCACATCCCTTCCCGGGAAGGAGCTGGAGACTACCGGTTTCAATAGAGACGTGTGGAAGACCGGGTGTATCCTGTAGGAGTCGGGCAGTGCCAATTCAAAGGCCACAGGGTTGATTACTCGCTTGATTTTAAAAGGGCCTATAAATCTTGGTCCCAATTTCCGTGAAGGGATCGGCAATTTGAGGTTGGTGGCGGAGAGCCATACTTCCTCCCCAACCTTGAAGACTGGATTTTCCTTCCTACCCTTGTCATAGTATCTCTTGTAAGACTCCTGGGCGTTTTGCATCATTTCCTGGAGTCTCAGAAAATTAGATTGAACAAAGGCTATCCGATCTTGAACAGCAGGAACAGAGCTCTCCGAAATGTCATCAGGGAGGAAGGAAGGATGGAAGCCAAAGTTGGCCCAAAAAGGAGTTTGACTGGTGGCTGAATGCACCGAGTTATTATATGCAAATTCAGCGTAGGATAATAGGGAGGACCAATCATCTTGTGAGGCTGAGCAAAAACAACGGAGATATTGTTCTAGGGTTTGATTGGTTCTCTCTGTCTGTCCGTTGCTCTGGGGGTGATATGCCGATGATAGGCAAATTTTGATTTCTAAAGATTTGCAAAGTTCCTTCCAGAATTTCGCCGTAAATTGAACGCCTCTGTCAGAGGTGATGCTTTTAGGCACTCCATGGAGCCTGATTATCTCCTGAAAGAAGGCTTTGGCTGTATCTGCAGCAGAGGCAGTACCAATCATGGGCACGAAGTGAGCCATTTTGGAGAGGCGGTCAATTACAACCAGAATCGTGGTAAAACCTCCAGAGGGCGGTAGATCTACAATGAAGTCCATGGACACATCTGCCCACGGACGCTCAGGGATAGGCAAAGGTTTGAGTAGTCCCCAACTCTTGGTTTTGGGTCCCTTATACCGTTGGCAACGGGTACAGGAGGCAACATAGGACTTGCAATCTTGTCTCCAACCAGGCCACCAGAAGGAGCGAGAGATTAGTTCCATGGTCTTTTTGGTTCCAAAGTGACCAGCTAGTTTGTGGTCGTGGAAAGTTTTCAGAGTCAGTTGCCTTGTTTCCAGAGGGACGAAGACTTTACCTTGGGACCAGAACAAGTCATTACGCTTCTCCAAGGAAGAGGTTACTTGGTCAGGACAATGCTTAGAGGCGGCTCTTATGGAGGTTAGTAGATCAGCCTGTGGGATGAGCAGAAAGTTTTGTGCTGATAGGATGGTACTTGGTTCCTCTGCTTGAGGGGTCTCGGGAAACATCCTAGAGAGGGCATCCGCCTTCACGTTCTTGGAACCGGGCCTATAAGAGATATGGAAGTTAAACCTAGTGAAGAAGAGGGCCCATCGGGCTTGTCTGGGTCGAAGACGTTTTGCTGTTCTCAGATATTCTAGGTTCTTATGATCCGTGAATATCATGACGGGGTGAGGAGCTCCCTCCAGAAGGTATCACCATTCTTCCAGGGCGAATTTGATAGCTAATAGTTCCCGGTCACCGACGTCATAATTACGTTCCGGAGAAGTTAGTTTACGAGAGGCAAAGGCTACTGGATGAAGAAGGGATTTGGGGCCCTGCCTTTGAGAGAGGATGGCCCCAGTGGCTGACTCTGAAGCATCTACTTCCAGCGTAAACGGCAGTAGCGGATCTGGATGCTTCAATACAGGTGCTGATGTGAATGCATTTTTTAGTTTATCGAAGGCATCTTGAGCTTCCGGTGACCAGTGAAAGCGGTAGCCCTGGCGTGTCAGTTGGGTTATAGGTGCCACAATAGAGGAGAACCCCACAATGAACCTCCTGTAGAAATTGGCGAAACCTATAAATCGTTGTACCCCTTTCTTGTCTGTTGGGGCTGGCCATTCCTGGATAGCTTTGACTTTCTGCGGATCCATTGCGACCCCATTGGTAGAAATAATAAATCCCAAAAATTGCACCGTGGTTTTCTCAAAGTCACATTTCTCGGCCTTGAGGTAAAGTCTATGTTCTCGGAGAATAGTGAGGACCTTGATGACATGGATTCGGTGCAGTTCAAGGGAGGACGAAAAAATAAGAATATCGTCTAAGTAGACTACTAGGAAATCGTCCAGGTGTTCACGGAAAATGTCATTGACCAGGTGCTGGAAAGTAGCTGGGGCGTTGCAAAGCCCGAAAGGCATGACCAAGTATTCGAAATGACCGAATCTAGATCTAAAAGCCGTCTTCCATTCGTCTCCAGCCCTGATCCGGATGAGGTTGTAGGCCCCTCGAAGGTCCAGTTTAGAGAAGATCCGAGCTGATCGGAATCGTTGGAACAACTCCGGGATGAGAGGAAGCGGGTATCTATTTTTAATAGTAATTTTATTTAATTCCCTATAGTCGATGCAGGGCCTCAGAGTCCCGTCTTTCTTTTCAACGAAAAAGATTCCGGCACCGGCTGGGGAAGAAGAGGGTCGAATGAATTTCTTTTCCAGATTTTCCTCAATGTACGACTTGAGGGCCTTCAACTCAGATTCGGACAAGGGGAAGATGCGGCCGAATGGAATTTTGGAGCCAGGCAGAAGGTCGATGGGACAATCGTAGGGACGATGTGGAGGTAGGCGGTCGGCCTGCTGTTTGTCGAAGACGTCCTGGAATCCTAAGTATGCTGATGGAACATGTGGTAGGTTATCCGGTTGAGGGGTTAAAGTAGCACAGGCAGTTGGAAGTGCGGAAAGGCAGTGTTGAGAACAATATGAAGAAGTGAAGTTAACTTCCCTCTTGGCCCAGTTTATATGAGGCTCATGTGCTTGTAACCAGGGAAGGCCCAGGATGATGGGAAACATGGGAGATGAGATGAGGTCAAATCGAAGGTATTCTTGGTGGCCTGAATCCGTGATAGCAAGGACGGGTCTTGTTTCTTGCGTAATTACCCCTGAACGAGGCAGGGATCCATCCGCCAGACGAACCTGAAGATAACGGTCCTTGGTTTGCAGAGGAAAGTGAAGTTGGGAAGCAAGTGAAGAGTCCAGAAAGCAGCTGCAGGCTCCTGAATCAATAATCGCCGGTAGGCGGGTTGCTCCTGTTGGTAGCTGTAGAGAAATAGAAAGAACAACATAAGTCTGTGGTAAGCCAGAAACTGGGTAGTTCAAAGTGTCTTTGAGGGTACACTTACTAGGTCTCACTGGGCAGCTCCGAAGGAAATGGCCAGTACCTCCGCAGTAAAGACACAGATTGGCCTGACGCCTGCGCTGCTTTTCCTCAGGAGAAAGGGGAGGACGAACTAGACCAAGCTGCATGGGTTCAGGCTCGGGGGGAGAAGATGCTGTAGGAACTTGGATGGGTGGATAGGCAGAAGCTGATCGGGGCAAAGTCCAGTTTGGACGGGTAGTCTGGAAACGCTCAGAACGCCGCTCCCGGAGGCGTCTGTCAAGCTGAGTGACAGACTGGATCAGATCTTCCAGAGTAGTTGGAACACCAATCCTGGCCAGCTCGTCCTTAAGAGCCTCAGACAGTCCTTGGCGATATTGGTATTTAAGGGCCGTCTCATTCCAGCCAGTGTCAGCTGACCATTTCCGGAATTCTGCCGTGTAGTCCTCCACCGGCCTTCTCCCCTGGGTTAAACTGTGGAGAACAGACTCAGCTGTAGCTGATCGCTGAGGATCGTCATACAGCTGCGCCATACTCTCGAAGAAGGTGTCCACGGAATCTAGTATGGGGCTGCTTTGCTCCATCAGGCCATGGGCCCAGGCCTGAGGTTCGTCGGTTAGAAGGGAGATGACGAACCCCACCTTTACCACTTCTGAAGAGAAAGTCCTGGGTTGAAGGGCGAAATAGAGAGAACATGCGTTTTTGAAAGCCCGATATTTCTTACGGACGCCAGAAAATCGCTCAGGCAGGGGGACCCTGGGTTCAGGGGTAGCCATTACTACGGTGGGATTTGCCTGATCTTGAGACGTGGAGGCAACATTGGCAATGGTAGCAGCTGGTGATGCTGGTCCTGTAGCTCCAGTAAGTAGCTGGAAGCGGCCATCCATTTGGACATAACCTTCTTGTAATTTCTGAACCGCGTCGGTTAGTGCGGTGACTTGCTGACATAGGGTCTCGAACGGTGAACGCACCCTGTCGGCCTCAGACATCTGGCTGGTTTGTACTGTAAAGGTATGTACTTACCGAGGCCGAGATGCCGAGAGTGGTTCACCTTTGCGACTTGACGCACTCCACCCCCTGGAGTTGAGACAGGGAGTGGATGGCGAGAAGCGGCACCGGCTACCGGCAGGTGGTGGGTATTTGTAGACGGTCCGGCAGAGCTGAGTAGACTGAAGAACAGGCTTCAAGCAGGAACTAGCCGGATTGGTAAAGTTCAACAGCAGGAGATAATGGAAGCCAGTGCAGGTTGAGTCCGGGTTGTAATGGCTAGGTAACGGTCCCGGCTGGGGGTCAAACACAGTAAAAGGTGACAAGTCCAGAGAGTACCGGGAACCCGACAGGGGTTCAAAGGAAACACGGAAGTCCAAAAGGTACAGGCCAGAGGTCAGGGATTGGAGACAGGCAGCAGATCCGGGTCACAGGCCGAGGGTCAAACACAGGAGAAAGCAGAAGTCCGTATCACAAGCCGAGGGTCAGGTCCAGGAGAGAGATCAGAGGAGTCAAGCCAGTCCGGGTCACGAGGAGATTTTCAGGATAGTTTTCCAGAGTCTTGGGAATACAGGAAAGCTGACAAACCAGCAACTTGTCAGTGCAACTGAGTCTCTTTAAATAGGCCCGCCTGGATTCCTATTGGTGCGCCGCCGCGCATGCGCGCGCGCCGCTGCGTCGGCGCGCGCACCCGAGAACGTAGAAGCGCCGTCCCGCGCACGCGCATGCGCGGAAGCATCATTCCACCGCGCGTGCGCATTGGGCGCTGATTGGCGCTGTTGGACGGATTTCCCTGACACAGACACAAGACACCACCCCTCTGTACCTGCCTGGGATAAAGATGTGAGCAGAAATGACCAGACCTCAGCGCGTGAATGAACCTGACGACAGAAACCACCCTAGAGTATGTAGTAAGTGTGTGTAGTAAGTGAGCCCGAGTAACCTGCCGCGCAGAGACAGGTAATTAAAAACGAAACACTCAGGGCCGATGTACCCACGGACCGTGGTTGGTAGTGGTTGTATAGGCGTAAGAATGAACGTGCACGTATGACGTATGGTATACAGGCGAGAAGATTGTGGTCAACAACCAATTAAAAACGAAACCTCAGCCCGTATGGATCTGTAGACGTGAAAGATCCTGAGATGCGCACCCTGGCTATCTACCCCCGGTATGCAAGAACCTGAACGAAAAGTGTGACGAGACAAGGAAAACAAACAACGCTGCAACGGCTGTGGGTGCGAGCGGTGACTGCACGGCACTGCCAAGTTATGACAGAACATGCTAGGACTGGCTGACCTGCTATACAAAAACACGCTGGGGTAAAATATGCTTAGACAGAACACAACCCCCTCTGTACCAACTCCCTAGCGAAGACATAAGCAGTGAAGGTGGGACCATAGTATGAATGAACCTGAAAAACGCCCCCCCGGCGTCTGACGTGAGTGAGCGCAAGGAAACTATTTCGCAATGACAGATCGTAGAAACTGAACCCTCAGGACCTGAGTACCCACAGACCGTGGTGGGTAGTCCTGCAGATGAAATGAAATGAATGCAAACGTATGACGTGACGTAACGGGCGAGAAGATTGTGGTCAAAGAACAAGACCAACGAAAAAACCTGAGCCCGTAAGGATCCGTAGACGTGACAGAACCGAGATGTGAAACCTAGCCAACTGAACCAGGAATGCAAGAACCTACAAAAGTACAAAGAAACCTATGGAAGTAAGATGATAAGGAACTGAACGAAGAAGAAAAACAGCTACCGGTGTAAGCTAAACCCTCAGGACCTGAGTACCCACAGACCGTGGTGGGTAGTCCTGCCGATGAAATGAAATGAATGCAAATGTATGACGTAACGTAACGGGCGAGAAGATTGTGGTCAAAGAACAAGACCAATGAAAAAACCTGAGCCCGTAAGGATCTGTAGACGTGACAGGAAACTGAGATGTGAAACCTAGCCAACTGAACCAGGAATGCAAGAACCTACAAAAGTACGATGAAACCTACGGAAGTAAGATGATACGGAACTGAACGAAGAAGAAAACAGCTACCGGTGTAAGCTGAAACCTGCACAAGCTGACAGGAAAAACGCCATGACAGGAAAACGCTGCGACAGGAACACGCCACGACTGGAAAAGCCATGACAGCAAAACGCTCACAGGCCGCTGAAAGCAACATGTTGCCGCCAGAACCGCTAAGACAGAAACCACGTGACGCATGAATACCCGAACGATCGTGGAAGTGAAGCTACTCCACCAAACAGCCCCCCTTACCTGAACAGCATCCCCCCACCCCTGGCTCAGAGACTCCAAGGTAGACTGGATACATGAGCAAGATGCGGCTGGCTAGCCCCCCCCCCCCGGCTCGCAGAGCCAAGTCAGGACACCTCCAGAATAACGCACGGAAAACTGCCAGACCTGACCTGTGGAGACGTGGGTGGACAACCCCTCTCAAGCTGCTAGGGTGACCCCGGAGAAATGGTGGACAGCCCCCCCATGCTGCCAGCGTACCCCTGGAGAGGTGAGTGGACAGACGCCCCCCGTAAGCCAACACAGCCCAGCAAACTGACAATACCACCAGTGACCCCCAAGGTAGACTGGGTCCGAGCCAAGATTCGGCTGGCTTGCACCCCTGGCTCACAGAGCCATGCCAGGACACACCCAGCCAAGCATATCCTCACTGGCATAGCTGAGGATCTGGGGATGGGATAACCTGGACCAAGGTCTGGATGCCAAGGCCACCCTGCCGTGCAGCGAGCAGTCTCCCGCCCCCCCCTCTCCCATCCAAACCAGTAACCACAGCTGAAGCCGCCACCCCCGCCTCACTGCTGCCCGGCGAGCACCGGGAGGAATAAGCAGGGCAGGAGGATGGTCCCCCTCCCACACTGCCCCGCCTCACGGCGGCCGCCAGCCAGAGCGAGCCCAGAGGAGTGAGCGCCCGGAGGTGTGGGAAGGGTAAACTGATGCCCCCCCCCCCATGCTGCCTGGCGAACAGGATAAGCCGAACGAGTCCCGTGAGTGAGGGGAGGAGTGAGCGGACAGACTCCCCTGACACAGACACCCCCCCCCTGCATGACATGTAAAGTGATAGATACGTGGAAACGTATGAGGATGCAGAAAGATGAACACAATGACACTCCCTGTGACAAAACATAAGGCAATGTCAGTGGGGTGCGACCTACCTGTGCGATACGACCCGAACAATGCACCATGTGGAATACTCACCAACTGACCGGTGTCCCCCTCCACTGGTGCAGTGAACCACCACTAGACTCCCGGCCGACCTTGCTGGGAAGTTAAGTAGGTGGATGGAAGGATGGACCCCCTCCCCCGGCGTGAGCCCTGGAGAAGCAGACGGGCGGCCTCCATGATGCCAGAAGGAAACCTGGATGCTGGACGCCCCCCCACCGCGAGCACCCGGGTGGGGCCTCGGCGGAGAGGGAGGGTGGATGGATGGATGCCCCCCCCTAAGTTGCCCGCAATAACCTGGGAGGAGTGGATGGATGGATTCTCCTCATGAAGCAGGGTGAGCCCGGAAGGAGAAGTGGACGAGCGGGCAGCCCTGCAGATGCCTGAGTGAGCTTGGACGAGGAGTGGGTGGATGGCAGGTGGCCCCCCCGACCATGCGGGATGAAACTGGATGGAGCCTCGGTGGGGACAAGGAACTGGCTGGGGGTAAAAACTAAGGCCCCAAGGCGGAGAAAAAACGGTGCAAGCGAGCAGCCAGGCGGGGGTGCAAGGCAGATTCCGGAGACTAAGCTAGGCACAGCAGAGGTGCGCCCCCCCCCACATGAGCAAGATAAGGTAGGTGGCGGGCGGCCCCCCCTCAATGATGCCCAGTGTGTACCCCGGGAGAAGCGGGCGGCCCCCTGATACAGCCGGCATGAGCACCGGAGAGGAAGGAAGGTAGGTAGCTGGCGAGCGCCCCCCCCACCCCACCCACGATGTGCAGCGTGAGCCCGGGAGAGGAAACCATCCAGAGATACTATGCCAGGACAACCACCAACACCCCCCCCACCCCTCTCCCTGACACCTAGCGTGCGCACCAGGAGAATAAGAAAATAAGCAGGCGAGCGGGAGGTATGAGTAGAAGGAGTGAAGGAGAAGGAGTGAAGGAGAAGGAGTGAAGGAGAAGGAGTCACCCCCCCCCTGACGCCCGGCTTGAGTGTGGAAGAAAGAGCGGGCGGTCCTTCCACCGATGCTGGGTGCCCCCAAAGCAGCCCGGCGTGAACCAAAGCAGTGGCGGTGGGCGGGCGGCCCCCCTGAATGAAAAACCTGGCATGCATCCTGGAACAAGAAGGCTTGGCCCCGACTCCTGCAGCCGACCGCCGCACAGTGACGAAAAGCGGAAGTGACGCGAAACTCGGAAATTACGTCATGGTTGGACCCAGAAACCCCGCCGACGCAGGAGAGGAGAGAGGAGGGGGGATAAATAGCCCCCAGACTCCTCCTACAAATTCAGGCTAGCCTGCGGCCAGCCTTCTAACATATCCTAACCCTGCTTTAAACTCTTCACAACTTTATCCCTGACCTGTCTGGTGTGTTCCTTGTCCTTCATGATGCGGTTTGTTCCACTAGATTTTAGTTAGGGGTATCAGAGTAAAGGGGGCTAAGTACAAATGCACGCCACACTTTTTAGATATTTATTTGTAACAATTATGTGCCACTCTGTGTTGGTCTATTGCATACAATCCCAATAAAATACATTTACGGTTTTGGTTGTAACATGACAAAATGTGGAAAATTTAAAGCTGCACTGGCATTCTGCAACAGGGAAAGATGGAGCAGCAGTGGAACACAGCTGTGCATGTAGATACAATCCACTTCCTAATGCACTGGATCCACACAACTGCAAAAGCAAAAATGCGAATATCCAAGGCAAAATTTAGGCTTTCTTGCAGGGACTGGTTATTACCACTTGACAAATGTTGGAAGAGTCTGAAGCCTCGTACACACGACCGAGTTTCTCGTCGAAAAACGACAAGAAACTTGCTGGCAGAGCTTTCTTGCCGAGTAAATCGGTCGTGTGTACGCGGCTATCAGGTTTCTCGTCAAGAAAACCAACAAGAATCTCGACGAGAAAAAAAGAGAACCTGCTCTCTATTTTCTCGTCGAGATTCTCGTCAGCCTGTTTCTCGACGAGGAAAGTGTGTGTGTGTACACTTACCTGTCCTCCGGGAAGCCCGCGCATGCTCGAAATGACTTTGACGCATGCGGGGTAGCTTCCTAGGCATAGTTAGGGTGTAGCAAGATGGCGGCGACGGCATTGAATGTGACGAGCGCACGCTCGTCGTAGTCGATGACGTCACCGCGTTCGCTCCATTCAAAGAACCGCAAGTTCTTTGAATGGAGCGTCTGTACACTCGGCCGGGACAAGTTCCTTGTCCAAGAATCTCGTCAAGAAAAACGACGTGTTTTTTCCTGACGAGATTCTCGGTTGTGTGTACGAGGCTTTAGAAAGGAAGTGTAACTGTAGTGAATAAATCAAAGAGCTGAGACCTGGAACATGCAGGTCATCTTGACACCAAAACTCACATACGGTAGATTACCCATTTAATAAATTGTGGCCTATAGATACCACTAGCAAACTTCTTATTTATTCATCTTTATTTAGACATCAGTAAAAAAAATCTCCAGCCAATGTTTTGGAACCACATTAGCTGAGTGATGGAGAAATACTGAGAAAGAAGAAAAACTTTGGAATACTAGTCAGTACCAGTTTGCATCTCTAACATTGGGTCTCCTACGTGTGTGGATGTTGCTGCATTATGTAAAACTATCAGAATATTTTTTACATTTTAGGATGGGGTGCCTCAAGACTGTCCTTAATTTTTGAAGGTGCCTCGAGACTGTTCATAATTTTGGTGGGTGCTTCGAGACTGTCCATAATTTTGGTGGGTGCTTCGAGACTGTCCATAATTTTGGTGGGTGCTTCGAGACTGTCCATAATTTTAAAGGGTGCCTTGACTGAAAAAAGGTTGAGAAACACTGCTCTAGAACAGTCTTTCTCAACTTTTTTATCCCTGAGAAATCCCTTCTAAAACCAATTAATTGGAGGTCAGTGAAACACCAATTCACGAGAGGTCAGTGGGAAAATGTCCCTTACATTGATGGTCAACAGGAAGAATGCCCTTACAGCAGTGGTCAAAATGGCACTTTAACAGCCAAAAAGATCATTGGTGTCATGCAGCTAGATCTGTCACTTGGCACTGGAACTATACAAGCTCTATCGAATGGGAGCTCAATTAGCCACAGCTCAAGGAAGAACAGAGGCAATATCTACTATATCAATATCTACTATCTACTATAGCGGTACCCCCAGTTAAGAGGGCTGCTGCCAGCAGGTATTAATTTCTTGGGCCCTGTAGTGCACAGCTATCAACCCCTGGCAATCGGCTCTTCCCTCCCGTGGCACAGCTAGTAAAAGGAAATAGGACTTCATGACCAGCAACTCTAGGTGACACAGTTCTATGACACAGTCCTATGGCAAACACACGGAGTAAAATGTCTAAACTTCTGTATAAAGTAAAAGAAACAGACACCAATGTACTTGACCCAGGTATATTTACTGAGACTAAAGGACAAGTAATAGACAAGAGTATAATGGGCAAGTAATAAACGAGAGTATAAGATTATTTGCAGCTCCCTGCAATAAACAGTATTTGAACAAACAGAATAGACAGGTATTGCTATGCAACTCTACCGATACCCCTTTTCAGCTACTTCCACTCGTGGGCAGACTGACACCCAGCAATGTCTACCTATGCAGTCAGGCCTGACTGAACTAAATGGAAGTTCTGTAAAGATATCTTTGCTAGCAAAACTCGGTGGTGCACTTGATAAAACAACACTTTGTAATCCAAACAGGGTAGTAGAAACACAGTATCTGTCTTCGAGCAAGTGCTCTCTCACCGACCGGACCAGTCCCAGTCCGTCTCCTCCGCCGATGCGTCTAGGCACATGGATCCATCGACATCTGGGTTTTCGGTCCTCCTGGTATAGTGCAGCAAGGATGAAAAGATGTCTCTCAGGTTCCGCTAGGCTGACGGAGGGCTCTTTGGAAGAAAGTGCCCAGGCTTCAGGCCTGGGTTTTTTTCAGCAGTCTCGGCAGAGTTCTTGCTTGCTAGGCGGGAGGTGTCCAAGGAGACAGAATAAACCCCGCCTCCCCTTTATAAAGTCCGCCCCAGCAGTCCTTGCTCCGGGGCAATGCACCCTGAGTGTCTGAAAGTGTCTTGGGAAATGTAGTCTCTGGATAATAAAGGAGAATACCCCGCTACACACTCCCCCCACTTAGACTCGTTGGTCCCCAAAGACAGCATCAACAAAAAGCACATACTACATCATTCAAGGCTGTAAGAGATGTTGGCAGGGGAAGTTCCCACCAGAAACGAGGAAAGGAATTACCCTGCCCACTGGTCACTTCTGCAAGGGTGGCCTGCCTAACTGTGCCAGGGAGTGAGCTGGGGTTGCCCTCCACCAAAGGTACAGTGGAGAGACCAGATATTGGTATTGTCCTTCTTGCTGTCGTGACTGTGTCCTCAGAATTTTCTCTCATCTGGGCAAAGGTCAACTTCCGTGGAGGACGAATGACCCTCTTCATTCTTTGTTCCCTGGGAGTCACAGTCTCAGCCACTCCAGGTTCTTCTTCTGGCACTGTGGTGAAAACTTCTTCTGCTTCCTGGGCATCTAACTCAGATGCAGAAAGGTGTATAGAATCCCTTGGATCTTCAGCAGGCAAGTTGTCTTGAACATCTTCCCATTCTTGGAACTGAAGACTAGACAGGACGAATTCAGTGGCTTCTACATTCAAAGTGTTATCCACAAGATCTTAAGAGGGTGGAAGGTCAATGGACGATGGTGCAGGGGCCTGAGACGGCCACAACCAGCTGAGTTCTGTTTCCTCCTCACTTTGGTCTGAAGCTTCCTCCTCCCTAGGTAAAGTTGCTTGTGACCTAGTGCTAGGTCGAGGAGTATGAGCGGTAGAAGGTAACTCAGGAGAATCCAAAGTAGGTGGCATTCTATCTGCCTCAGACAGAGGTAACAGATGGTTACGGTGCCAGGTCTTCAGTGGTCCTATTTTCCCTTCTGGCTTCACTTGGTAGACTGGCAGATCCGGTAACTTCTTGCAGATCACATAAGGCTCTGATCTCCACCTGTCTGCCAGCTTATGTTTTCCGGGAACACCTCAATTTCTCAGTAACACTCGGTCTCCAGGCTGCAGATCTTGAACCTGAACCTTCAAGTCGAAATTCTGCTTGTTTCGGGCTCCTCTCTGGTCGGAGGTTAACTAAGCCTTCTCATAGGCCAACTTTAAGCTTTTCCTCAGCCTGTCCACATACCCTTTGTGTGAGGCAGCAGACGTATGGTCCACGGAAGTGCTGAAAGCCAAATCCACTGGCAGTCTCGCCTCTCTCCTGAACATGAGTCTATAGGGGGAATACCCTGTGACATCACTGATGGTGCTGTTGTAGGCATGCACTATTGCTGCTATGTGCTTGCCCCAGTGCTGCTTTTCCTCACTAGACAGGGTTCCCAACATGTTTAGCAAGGTCCTGTTGAACCTCTCTGGTTGGGCATCCCCCTGAGGGTGGTAGGGAGTAGTGCGAGTCTTCTTTATTCCTAAAGAATCCCGCAACTTCTTGATTAATCGACTCTCGAAATCCCTTCCTTGGTCTGAGTGGAGGCGTTGAGGTAATCCATAATGGACAAAGTACTTTTCCACCAAGATTTTAGCAACGGTGGAGGCCTTCTGGTCCTTGGTTGGAAAAGCCTGGGCGTAACGAGTGAAATGGTCAGTTACCACCAGAACATTTCCATGTCCACTCAGGTCAGATTCTAAACAAAGGAAGTCAATGCATACCAAGTCCAAGGGTCCTTGACTTTCTAGATGGCCCATTGGGGCAGCTTGATGTGGCAGTGTCTTCCTTTGTATGCAGCGAGCACTTGAGTGACAGTACTCCTCCACTTCAGCCCGCATGCAGGGCCAATAGAACCTACTCCTCACTAGTTGAAAGGTTCGTTCAGCCCCTAAGTGGCCATGATTATCATACAGAGCAGCTAGAACAGTTTTCCGGTGCTTTTCTGGCAAGAACAGCTGCCACTTATCTTCCAGGTTATCAGAGGAGCCCCTTCGGTAGACCACCCCTTGATGTACCTGTAACTTGTCCCATTCTTTGTGGATGGATCGGGCCTCCTTTGAGGGGTCATGTAGGAGCCTATACGGATCCTGATCCTCCAGAACTTCCAAAGCTAATCTTCCCCAGGGGTCTTCTAACTGATCCCTTCTGAGGTCCTTCTTGGATAGCTTCTGCAAATCATCTTCATCAATCTGGGTCACATCACAATATGACTTGGGCACCCCCACCACGGTGACTCCGACTTTTTCGGCTCTGGATTCGCCACTGGCTTGAAGCTGTGCCCCTTGTCATAGGGCCCTCACTCCATCCGGGGTCACTTGGGTCCAATCTTTAATGCGGCAAGTGGGAGCATGAGATCTTCTTGACAACGCATCAGCATCTCGGTTCCCCGTCCCAGGCCTATACTTCAGGCTGAAGTTGAAACCGGAAAGGGCTGCCAACCAACGGTGGTCGGTGGCATCCAACTTGGCTGTGGTAAAGAGATAGGTAAGTGGGTTATTATCAGTCTTTACAGTGAATTCAGCCCCTATACAGGTAGTCTCTGAGCTTGTCCACAATTGCCCACTTTAGGGCTAGGAACTCCAACTTGTGGGTGGGGTAATTCTTCTCCGCTGGTGTTAAACTTCTGCTGACATAGGCGACTGGTCTTAGCTGTCCTTCATATTCCTGATACAGCACACCTCCCAGGCCATCATGGCTGGAATCCACATGCAATTCAAACGGTTTCTTGGTGTCAGCATAGGCCAATACCGGGGCAGTAGTCAGACTTTCCTTTAGCATTTTGAAGGCTTCTTCACATCTCTCTGTCCACTGGCCTTCCACAGACTCCCCCGGCTTTCTGGGGCCAGTCTCATCTTCCTCTCCCTCTGTCTTCAGCAACTCATTCAGAGGTTTGGCTATTGTTGCAAATCCTTCCACGAATCAACGGTAGTAAGAGCAAAACCCGAGGAAGGATCTGAGTTCAGTCACAGTGGTTGGGCAAGGCCAGGAGGTAACGGCTTCAAGCTTGTCAGGATCAGTAGACACTCCCTCTTCAGACACTATGTGTCCTAGATAGTGTACTAAAGACTGGTAGAACTGACACTTTTCTATGGAGAGTTTGAGTCCCTCTTCACTGAGTCTTTTCAAAACTTTCTCCAGCCTTTCTTCATGCTCCTCCAGAGTCCTTCCAAAGACAACGATGGTATGCATTGATTCCCTGCAGATTTTTAGACTTTAACTCCTGACAGGGGGTATGGATTGGTTTGAGAGGGGCTCTGTCTCCCTTGCTCTTTACTTTTTCCTCTTTCTGGATCTTAGTGGAGTTTTCTGGGAATAGCGGGCGCCCGGCTGACTCCTTCACCGGGGCCCTCTGAAGTTTTCCGCCGGCTGCAAATTTGTACTTCTGTTCTTTCTTGGACTGGGGCACACTCCTCCAGGGTGGCCAATTCCTCCACAATTGAAACATACAATCTCTCTTCTCCTCGGTGGGGAGCTCGGTGTTGAACTACTCTGGGGTGGTTCATTCCTCTTTTCCTCGGGTTCCTTCACTCCTGAGTTTTTAGACAAGAGTGAGGTCAAAAGATCCAGTACCTGGGTCATTTGAGACTTTAGGGTCTCCGCCTCTGAGTCCCGTTCAGTGGCCATAGCTGATCTGACCCCCACCGCGGGGATAGTAGTAGTTTTCTCAGTCCCTTGCTGATCCTTTAAGAGGGCCTCTTCATCTCTTATGATCCGTACAAGGTCGGGGTAACTCAAAGTCATTACTCCTTCAGAGGTCTTCAAGTGGAGCCAAACTGGATCTGAACGCAAGGCTCCCCTCAGGATCTGCTTCATTCGGGTTGCATCCATGACCTGCGGCAGTATTCCCTTCTTTAGGACAATTTGGCACAGCTTCCGGTTTAACCTCCGCACATATTCGGATAACTTTTCTCCCGGCTGTTGGAGAGTATGTTCAAACTGGTACATCAGTTCAGTCGCCTTTCTAGCTGGCCAAACTCCTCTTGCAGTATCGCCAGATAATCGTATGCGGTACAAGTAGCGTTGCTGAGCCTAAGGTTCTTCACAGCTTCAGCAGCCGCACCCTTTATACTTTTGCTGTTGCGCTGCTTCTTCTGCGCCTCTGGTACCTCCCATCCTTCTACCGTTTGCAAGGCCTGTTCAATCCTGGTTTCAAATTCTTCTTCCCCGGCAGGCACTGGTTGCTTCCCTGAGAAGGTGCGGAGCTTACGGTAACCGTTTTCTACATGCACCGTATTGCTTTTTTGGCACTTGGCTACAAAGTCTCCTAAAGCATTCAACAGTTCAGGCCCTATCGCGGCCAGCGGTGATCCTGGGCTAAATAGTTCTTTAGGCTTTTCTGTTTTAGGGGATAGCGGTGGAGATAATCGTGGGGACGGTAGCCTTGGTGTCTGAAACCATTCTCCCTTCACTGGCAGCGTATGTACCAAGTGATAGGTCTGATTATATATGGCTTGTATACTCGGACCTTTAAAATGTTCTGGGATTTCATTTTTCCAGTCTACCAGTGCGTATGTAAACGAGGTCACTGGATCTGGCTTGACATCCATCACCCATGCTTTGTGGCTCGGTGACAGCGACAACACTAGCTGTTTTATCTCCTCCTCCGGCAATCTTTCCCCCGGGAGTACAACAACTACCGCCGCGGCTGGATCGGTGCCAGCCGCTGCGCACCACACTGTTCCATTGCCAGCGGGTCCATGCTAGTACTTCTGACCGGCTTGATTGCAGCGTGCAATGTACAAGGATCCTGGACTCGAGCCCCCACGTATAGCGGTACCCCCAGTTAAGAGGGCTGCTGGTATTGATTTCTTGGGCCCTGTAGTGCACTGCTGTCAACCCCTGGCAATTGGCTCTTCCCTCCCGTGGCACAGCTAGTAAAAGGAAATAGGACTGCGTGACCAGCAACTCTAGGTGACACAGTCCTATGGCAAACACACAGTAAAATGTCTAAGCTTCTGTATAAAGTAAAAGAAACAGACACCAATGTACTTGACCCAGGTATATTTACTGAGAGTCTGAGACTAAAGGACAAGTAATAAACAAGAGTATAATGGGCAAGTAATAAACGAGAGTATAAGATTATTTGCAGCTCCCTGCAATAAACAGTATTTGAACAAACAGAATAGACAGGTATTGCTATGCAACTCTACCGATACCCCTTTTCAGCTACTTCCCCTCGTGGGCAGACTGACACCCAACAATGTCTACCTATGCAGTCAGGCCTGACTGAACTAAATGGAAGTTCTGTAAGGATATCTTCGCTAGCAAAACTCGGTGGTGCACTTGATGAAACAACACTTTGTAATCCAAACAGGGTAGTAGAAACACAGTATCTGTCTTTGAGCAAGTGCTCTCTCACCGACCGGACCAGTCCTAGTCCGTCTCCTCCGCCGATGCGTCTAGGCACATGGATCCATCGACATCCGGGTCTTCAATCCTCCTGGTACAGTGCAGCAAGGATGAAAAGATGTCTCTCAGGTTCCGCTAGGCTGACGGAGGGCTCTTTGGAAGAAAGTGCCCAGGCTTCAGGCCTGGGTTTTTTTCAGCAGTCTCGGCAGAGTTCTTGCTTGCTAGGCGGGAGGTGTCCAAAGAGACAAAATAAACGCCGCCTCCCCTTTATAAAGTCCGCCCCAGCAGTCCTTGCTCTGGGGCAATGCACCCTGGGTGCCTGAAAGTGTCTTGGGAAATGTAGTCTCTGGATAATAAAGGGGAATACCCCGCTACACTACATTGAAAACTAGATA
The DNA here is from genome assembly GCA_029206835.1 of Rana muscosa. Classification (NCBI taxonomy): domain Eukaryota; kingdom Metazoa; phylum Chordata; class Amphibia; order Anura; family Ranidae; genus Rana; species Rana muscosa. The sequence goes on from CM055116.1 coordinate 1,100,884,189, forward strand.
GAAATACTCATTAGTTTAGGGATTTTTCAGTCTACTTACTCAGTTCTTCAGTAAAGGTCGCTGGCAGGAAAGGAGTCCTGGTGAAAGCATGGCAGTCCCCTGTAACATACAGAGATTCAATGATTGTATTACAGATCCAGCAATAGATAGCAACAGAGGTGTTTATATACAGGCAATAAAACTTTGTATTATGAAAGTTACAAACAGAAATACGGAAGTAAGGACCATCCTCTCATTCAAAAGAAAACCTTAGAGGAGGAATTATAGCTTGACAGACTACAAAAGACTTTCTAAAGACCTGGGTAGTCATTGTTTCACAATAACATCAAGTGACTGTTGGTGATAGAAATACAGTACAGTTCTTATTGAAAAAAAAAAAAAAAAACCCTTGTATTTGTAATGTGCCAGCTATATACTGTATAATCTAATTATAAACATGCCAATTTATTGGCTCATAAAAAATAAATAAAAAAAAGAGAGCCAAAGCAAATGTCAAATCACAATTTGGGGGACATCTATTAGTCAAATTAGTGACACAGAACAGGCTGCCTTTCACTTAGCAACGTCTATGCAACAGCTTTTTGTATGCAACCCTATTACCCGAAATCCTGGGCAGCCAACTTAAGGCCTTTACACACGATAAGAAAATCGTAAGTAAAATTTCATTCAACAAACGATCTGACGATTTTCGAATCGTTAGTATGGTGCTTTCGACAGCCGATTACGAATTTTCAGATGACAAAAATTGGATGTGCAGGCTATAAAAATGTTATCGTACGTGAACACAATGTCCGATTTTTATTTATTAGTACACTTTTCGGCCGAAAAAAATCATAAGAGCAAGACTACGCATGCTCAGAAACAAAAAAATACATACAAAACAATTCAACACATTACGACACTTCTGAAATTAAATTCTGTCATATGAGAATTTTCATATGTGGAGTAAACACTTCACTTTTCGATATGAGACTAGCATGCAACAAAAAATGGACGAAAATTTGTCCCGATAATGTGATCATGTGTACCAGGCTTTAGACAGATTTGCAAATGTCAGATTGAAGATAAGACAGAATGTCAGTTTAAGGTCCCTTTCACAAGGGCGAACCGATCGGGTCTGTTTTTTTAGATCGGACCATCCATTGCCCTCTATGGAGCGGTGGATGTAAATGGTCATGTGTTCATTTATACCCGCCAACATCCAAACCAATCCTATCTGTTAAAAACAGACAGGTGGGAGATCCATTTCCCATCCGTCTACTGGATCAGCTAGGATAACAGTCAGATGTAAATGGACAGGCAGTCTGTTTACATCCGACTGCCCGTAGAAGAAAGCGGGCTGTGTCTGTGTTGTCTATGCTTAAGCAGAGCGGACATGGACCTGTCATCTGCCTGGCCATGTGAAAGAACCCCTAAAAGATGCCAAGTTAAGAAGTGGTCAGGGTCAGGTTTATTCAGCTGGTTCATTGAGAACTACAAGCCGTCAGCCACAATGACGGACTGTAAAGCCTCGTACACACGGCTGAGATTCTCGTCGAAAAAACCATGTTGTTTTTTTCGACGAGATTCTTGGACAAGAAACTTGTCCCGGCCGAGTGTACACACGCTCGATTCAAAGAACCCGCGGTTCTTTGAATGGAGCGAACGCGGTGACGTCATCGAATACGACGACCATGAGCTCGTCACATTCTATGCCGTCGCCGCCATCTTGGTATACCCTACCTATGCCTAGGAAGCTACCACGCATGCGTTGAATTCATTTCGAACATGCGCGGGCTTCCCGGAGGACAAGTAAGTGTACACACACTCACTTTTCTCGTCGAGAAACAGGCTGACGAGAATCTCAAAGAGAAAATAGAGAGCAGGTTCTCTATTTTCTCGTCGAGATTACTTGTCGATTTTCTTGACGAGAAACCATACACACGAACGAATTTCTCGGCAAGACATCTCTGCCAGCAAGTTTCTTGCTGGTTCTTGCCGAGAAACTTGGTCGTGTGTACGAGGCCTTAGTGTTGTTCTCCCATTCACAGGACTCTGTGAATGAACGACGTGGCCAGTTGGGCGAAGCGTTTTTTTAAATTGTGACAGCGGGTGCAGGGAGAAGATTCCCAGCCCGTTGTCATAACGGGGGTCTCGGGGGAGAGAGAAGGTTGGTCAGTTAGTAACATGTTACATCCTAAATATGGGTGTAACATGCACCATGTTACAAAAGGTGAACTTATCCTTTAAAGGGGTTGTCTCAAGGTTTTTCAACTTAATGCATTCTATGCATTAGGGTGAAAAACCTTCTGTGCTGCAGCTGCCCCCCAGAGCCCCCCCCCCTACCTTTTCTTACCTAAACCTAATCGTTCCAGCACCGAGCATGAGCCCAGCGGCTCCAGCCACTGTCTCTATCCTCATTGGATAGATTGATTGCAGCTGTTAATCAAACCCAGTGACACGGGAGCAGGGGGCGGGGCCAAGTCCTGCGGTCTGTGTCAATGAACACAGCAGTGGGACTTGTGAGCATGCCTGCACGGGTGCCCCCAGGGAATGCGGGTCTCCGTGAGGGCACCCGTTGAAGAGGAGGAGCCAGGAGCGCTGCCAGGGGACCCCAGAAGAGGAGGATCAGGGCCACTCTGTGCAAAACCCTTGCACAGAGCAGGTAAGTGTTACATGTTTGTTATTTAAAAAAAAAAAAAAGAAACCTTTTCAAACACTTTAAATTCTAGGCTGCAGCAGGGGTGGGTTGTGTCGCACTGTGCTGCGCTAAAGAAAAAAGCAGTACTGCATGATGTACTTTTTTCAGCACATAATCATCATTTAATAGCCATGAACTTGTAATCTGATGAAAAACAAATACATTTATTGAATGGCTGGATGTGTTGGGCTAAGTGCCATTAACCACTTAAGCCCCGGACCATTTGGTAGCTAAAGGACCAGAGGTGAATTCAGAATTTTGCACTGCGCTGCTTTAACTGTAAATTGTGCGGACATGCAATGTTGTACCCAAACGAAATTTGTGTCCTTTTCTTCCCACAAATAGAGCTTTCTTTTAATGGTATTTGATTGCCTCTGCGATTTTAATTTTTTGCGATATAAACGGAAAAAGACCGAAAATTTTGAAAAAAAATGATATTTTCTACTTTTTGTTATAAGAAAAATCGAATAAACTCAATTGTAGTCATACATTTAGGCCAAAATGTATTCAGCCACATGTCTTTAGTAAAAAAAATGTCAATAAGCGTATATTTATTGGTTTGCGCAAAAGTTATAGCGTCTACAAACTAGGGTACATTTTCTGGAATTTACACAGCTTTTAATTTATGACTGCCTATCTCATTTCTTGAGGTGCTAAAATGGCAGGGCAGTACAAAACCCCCCCAAATGACCCCATTTTGGAAAGTAGACACCCCAAGGAAATTGCTGAGAGGCATGTTGAGCCCATTGAATATTTTTTTTTTGTCCCAAGTGATTGAATAATGACAAAAAAAATAAAAATTACAAAAGTTGTCACTAAATGATATATTGCTCACACATGCCATGGTTATATGTGGAATTGCACCCCAAAATACATTCTGCTGCTTCTCCTGAGTACGGGGATACCACATGTGTGGGACTTTTTAGGAGCCTAGCCACGTACGGGACCCCGGAAACCAAGCACCGCCTTCAGGATTTCTAAGGGCGCAAATTTTTGATTTCACTCCTCACTACCTATCACAGTTTTGAAGGCCATAAAATGCCAAGATAGCACAAAACCCCCCCAAATGACCCCATTTTGGAAAGTAGACACCCCAAGGAAATTGCTGAGAGGCATGTTGAGCCCATTGAATATTTATTTATTTTTGTCCCAAGTGATTGAATAATGACAAAAAGAAAAAAAAAATGTACAAAAAGTTGTCACTAAATGATATATTGCTCAAACATGCCATGATTATATGCGGAATTGCACCCCAAAATACATTTGGCTGCTTCTCCTGAGTACGGGGATACCACATGTGTGGGACTTTTTGAGAGCCTAGCCGCGTACGGGCCCCCGAAAAACAAGCACCGCCTTCAGGATTTCTAAGGGCACAAATTTTTGATTTCACTCCTCACTACCTATCACAGTTTTGAAGGCCATAAAATGCCAAGATAGCCCAAAACCCCCACAAATGACCCCATTTTGGAAAGTAGACACCCCAAGCTATTTGCCGAGAGGCATGGTGAGTATTTTACAGCTCTCATTTGTTTTTGAAAATGAAGAAAGACATATTTTTTTTTTCTTTTTTCAATTTTTAAAACTTTGTGACAAAAAGCTAGATCTGCAAAATACTCAACATACCTCTCAGCAAATAGCTTGGGGTGTCTACTTTCCAAAATAGGGTCATTTGGGGGGGTTTTGTGCCATCTGGGCATTCCATGGCCTCCGAAACTGTGATAGGCAGTGAGGAGTGAAATCAAAAATTTACACCCATAGAAATCCTGAAGGCGGTGCTTGATTTTCGGGGTCCTGTACGCGGCTAGGCTCCCAAAATGTCTCACACATGTGCTATCCCCGTACTCAGGAGAAGCAACAGAATGTATTTTGGGGTGTAATTCCACATATAACCATGGCATGTTTGAGGAATATATAATTTAGTGACAACTTTTTGTACATTTTTTTTTTCTTTTTGTCATTATTCAATCACTTGGGACAAAAAATAAAAAATATTCAATGGGCTCAACATGCCTCTCAGCAAATAGCTTAAGGTGTCTACTTTCCAAAATGGGGTCATTTGGGGGGGTTTTGAACTGTCCTGGCATTTTATGCACAACATTAAGAAGCTTATGTCACACATCATCCACTCTTCTAACCACTTGAAGACAAAGCCCTTTCTGACACTTTTTGTTTACATGAAAACATTTTTTTTTTTTGCAAGAAAATTATGTTGAACCCCCAAACATTATATATATTTTTAAAGCAAAGGCCCTACAGATTAAAATAGTGGGTGTTGCATTTTTTTTCCACACAGTATTTGCGCAGCGATTTTTCAAACGCATTTTTTGGGGGAAAAACACACTTTTTTTATTTTTAATGCACTAAAAAACACTATATTGCCCAAATGTTTGATGAAATAAAAAAGATAATCTTAGGCCGAGTACATGGATACCAAACACGACATGCTTTAAAATTGCGCACAAACGCGCAGCGGCGAGAAACTACATTCATTTTTAAAAGCATTTAAAAGCCTTTACAGGTTACCACGTTAGATTTACAGAGGAGGTCTACTGCTAAAATTACTGCCCTCGATCTGACCTTCGCGGTGATACCTCACATGCATGATGTAATTGCTGTTTACATATGACGCTAGACCGACCCTTGCGTTCGCCTTTGTGCAAGAGCAGGGGGTGGACAGCGGTGCTTTTTTTTTTTTTTTTTTATTATTTATTTTGCTTTTTTATTTTATTTTTAAACTGTTCCTTCCATATTTTTTTTATCATTTTTATTGTTATCTTAGGGAATGTAAATATCCCCTATGATAGCAATAAGTAGTGACAGGTACTCTTTTTTTGAAAAAAAATGGGGGTTTAGACCCTAGATCTTTCCTCTGCCCTCAAAGCATCTGACCACACCAAGATCGGTGTGATAAAATGCTTTCCCAATTTCCCAATGGCGCTGTTTATATCCGGGGGGGGGGGCATTCCCTCCCACTGCTTGTAAAAGCAGTCTAGAGGCTCATTATCTGCTAGAATTGCTTTTACATGAAAGCCGGCCACTGGCTGAAAAGAATGATACCAAGATGATACCTAAACCTGCAGGCATCATTCTGGTATAAACATTCAAAGTCCAGCAACATACCAGTACTTTGCTGGTCCTTGTTGGACATGTATTGTAATCTTTTTTTTCATGCAGCCTGTTGGCTGAACGAAAAAAAGAGATTGATCGGTGGGTATGCCCACCATTAGAATACCTCCCTTCATCCACCCACTTCTAATGATGGGCATATATGCCGAAGCATGGGGGCATCCTCCCGCAAAAAAGTTATGCCGCGTACACACGGTCGGACTTTTCCACGGGCAAGCCTTCGTCGGAATTTCGACCGTATGTACGCGGCATAAAAGGTTATGCCGCGTAAACACGGTCAAACTTTTCCACGGGCAAGCCTCCGTCGGAATTTCGACCGTATATACGCGGCATTAGGAGCAAAATCGCTCCTCCGCCCCTGCTGCCCCCATGCTTCGGCATATATGCTCTTTTTTTAACTGTGGTGGTGAAATCACCTCCTACAGCGTTGGAGTCACGGCTTTATGTATCGTGGGAGCAAACGCTGTTGCTGTCAAGATAAATAAATCCGCGATGCAACTGAATGGCGTACCTGCTAAGCAAATGATGGTTAACATTAAAACAAAGTAACATTACAGTACAACAGTAAGACCTTACCATACCATACCTGCAAAGCAAATACCAAAACAAAACCTAGTAAAAAATAAAACATTTTTTTAACGCAACCTGTGCCTAAAATATATATATGCCGAAGCATGGGGGCATCCTCCCGCAAAAAAGTTATGCCTCGTACACACGGTCGGACTTTTCCACGGGCAAGCCTTTGTCGAAATCTCGACCGTATGTACGCGACATAAAAGGTTATGCCGCGTACACACGGTCAAACTTTTCCACGGGCAAGCCTCCGTCGGAATTTCGACCGTATATACGCGGCATTAGGAGCAAAATCGCTCCTCCGCCCCTGCTGCCCCCATGCTTCGGCATATATGCTCTTTTTTTTTAACGGTGGTGGTGAAATCACCTCCTACAGCACTGGAGTCACGGCTTTATGTATTGTGGGAGCAAACGCTGTTGCTGTCAAGATAAATAATTCCGCGCTGCAGTTGAATGGCGCACCTGAAAACAAAAAATTACATACCTGAAAAGCAAGCATGATAAAACATTGCAGAATGGAATACAGTAAAAAAGAGCAGAACAATAGAGAGAAAATAGAGAGAGAGAGAGAGAACAATAAAACGACAACTATTTTTGGTTTTTTTATTTTATATTTTTTTTGTGTTTTTGGTTTTTACGTTTTTTTTTTCTTTTTTACACTTTTTTTTTTAAACTTTAACAACTGTAATGGTTCGGGTCTCTCAAAATGTAATGGCATCTTGGGAGACCCTGTGTAAGTGTGTTCTAGTCTGTGAAATGCTGTACCCTACGCTAAAACTTCACTTTTGAGTGGTAGCGTTCAAAACATTCACCAAGGCAAAGACCAGGTTTGTCAGGACAGAGTGGACAATAATAACGGGTGTCACGCCTAAATCCGCGCTTGCTACAGACACAACATCTTTTTTGGGGGGTTCGTTGGGTAGGGGTACTCGGGAGGAGATGCGTATAATGCCTCTCATGCAGCCGGCTTACTGCATTTGGTAGGGGATGGTGAGGTGCAGAACCGCCTGGATACAGGAATTCTGTGACTATCTCATTCTGGAATTTTAGAAGAGATAAAGTCCCGCCTGAAGCTCTGTATAGCACATGAGCGTTCAGCAAAGCCAATTGGAATAAGGATAGAGACACTTTTTTGTACCAGCGTCTTGCCTTACGGTCAATTAGATACGGCGCCATCAACTGGTCGTTGAGGTCCACCCCTCCCATATTTTTGTTATATTCGTGGACACAGAGGGGTTTCTCCACAACACCAGTCACCGTACGAATTTGGACTGTCGTGTCTGCATGAAGGGAGGTAAGAAGGAAAACATTCTTATTGTCCCTCCACTTCATAGCGAGCAAGTTATTACACTTTACGCAGGCTCTCTCCCCCAGCCTAAGACGGGCATCTACAAGCCGCTGGGGAAAGCCCCGGCGATTAGGTCGCACGGTGCCACATGCTCCAATCTGATGATCAAACAAGTGACTAAACAGTGGCACGCTCGTGTAATAATTGTCCACATACAAGTGGTACCCCTTTCCGAATAAGGGTGACACCAAGTTCCACACTATCTTGCCAGCGCTCCCTATGTAATCCGGGCAGTTGACCGGCTCAACCTGACTATCTTTTCCCTCATAAACCATAAAGCTCCATACATAGCCTGTTGCCCTGTCACAGCACTTATAGAGCTTGACCCCGTATCTGGCACGCTTGCTGGGAAGGTACTGCTGAAAGCCAAGAGGCCAGAAAATTTAATCAGGGACTCATCAACGCAGACAGCTTGATCGGGAATAAACAAGGCTGCAAAACGTTTGTTGAAGTGGTTTATGAGGGGCCGAATTTTATAGAGCTGGTCGTATTCAGGGTCCCCACATGGACGACAAAGTTCATTGTCGTTGAAGTGCATGAACCGCAAAATCTGCTCGTATCGTTTCCTGGGCATGGAGGCAGAGAACACGGGCATGTGGTCAATTGGGTGCGTGGACCAATAAGCACGCAATGACGGGAATTTATGTGTGCCTATGTTGAGGGAAAGGCCCAGAAAGGTCTTAAATTCGGAACCCGTAATTGGTTTCCAATCTTTGGCAATGGAAGGCAACTGGGGATTAGCGGCGATGAATTGACCAGCATATAAATTACTCTGGTCCACAATAGATCTATAGAGATCTTCCGTGAAAAACAGCAAATAAAAATCGATTGGCATAAAATCAGCTGTTTCCACCTGAATACCAGGTTGGGCAGTGAATGGGGGAAGTACTGGTTCTGCAGAAGTGGTGGGGACCCAATCAGGATAGGCGAATTCTGCAGGAAGAGCACTATGGGTACGACGGGCCTGCCTTTGTCTTCTTATTGGTGGCAGCGGGACACTACTTGTGCTTGCCACCTCGCCAGCTTGAACTGCACTTATGGGACTCGCCACGTCACCAAGTGATACTGCAGTGCTGGATGTACGCCCAGGCTGTACTAGGCCGCTGGTGCTTGCCAATTCACCAGAAGGAATAGCGGCGCTAGTACTACTCTGCTCCATGATACGAGAGCCCTGCGGTTCTTGCTCCTCAACAACCTCAGAAGATCGGGATCGGGTACGCCTGACCTTAGCAGGGACCTCAACTTCGTCGTCAGAGCTATCTGACGTGGGGCTGCTGACGTCACTGTCTTCTACGGGAAGATATTCTGAGCCTGAATCTGACAGATACGTGACCTCCTCTTCACTATCTGTCATGCTCAGAATCTCGTAGGCCTCTTTACTAGTGTACCTTCGACTTGCCATTTTGGGCTCTAAATTTAGGGGTACACTAGTAAGATTCACAGGAAAAAAAGCACCTGACTGTCGTCAGCAAATATATCAAACGCTACAAAAAAAACTGTTAGCGGTCGCAGGGATCAGGACTGTCTCTGCGAACGCTGCAGTTATGTGTTTTGTGTTTGGTAAGTGACAGTGATCGATCGATACTGGAGGGGCTAAACGCAGGTGCTAGCAGGTATCTGGGCTGATCCCGCTAACACTGCGTTTTTGGGAACCCTAAACCGCTGGGGACGCTAGTATAGATCTGATCAGATACTATACCACAAAGGGAGGTGTATGGTTTGCGCGTGGGTGTTAGCGTTACTGGCACTAACCTAACGCTGCCTGGGGCGACGCAGACCCTCTCTGGCGCTAAAACCTAATTGATCTCACCCGCCGGGCGATCAGGGGGTTAAACCTTTATTGGGTTATATACGGCGGGTGCCCTGATGCTAAAAAAAGCAAACTAACCAACCAGCGTCACCCGTAACCTTTATATGGTGATCACTGGTGAAAGGGTTAACTAGGGGCAATCAGGGGGTTAAAACCTTTATTAGGTTAAATATGGGGGTACCCGACGCTATATAAAAACCTGACGGGTTACCTAAATAACTAAATAACTAACTGGGTAACCAGTGTCACCAGTGACGCTTATACGGTGATCACTGGTGAAAGGGTTAACTCTAGGGGCAATCAGGGGGTTAAAATAATATATGGGGGTACCTGACGCTCTAAAAACCTGCGGCGAAACTAAAAATAAATAACTGGCTATCTAGGGCACCACCGGCACTAAATACAGCGATCGAAAATACAATCGCTTAGTGACGCTGGCGTTAGGGGGTGAAAGGGTTACCTGGGGGGCGATCAAGGGGTTAAACCTTTATTAGGGGGGGTTAGGGGGCTACCCTGGACCTAAAGGGGCCTAATCCTAACTGCCCTGCAACTTTTTACTATCACAGATGACACTAAATGCAGTGATCAGTAAAATAAATGATCACTGCAATCAGTGACACTGTGATTGGGGGCTGGGGGGTGACCTGGGGGGTGATCTGGGGGTGACTGGGGGGTGAAATGTGTGCCTATGTGTACCTATGTGTCAGTGGACTGTTGGTGCACTAACCTGCTTCTTCTCTCCTCGGCGCCGGAATCAAAAAGACCGCCGCGAGGGAGATGACATCACTTCCTCCTGCCTGTGTTTACATCACATGGCGGAGGAAGCATTTTCATTCGCCGGGAGCGATCGCGAGGGGGTGGCCTGAAATCGAATGGTCACCCCCTCATCTCTGATCGCTCCCCAACGATAAACGGCCGCTCACTGTACAGGAGTGGGGTCCGATCGGACCCCCCAACTGTACAAAGGCGATCACGTATGCTCTACGTGATTGTGCCTGTCGGTGCCATTCTGCCGACGTTTATATACAGTGAGCGGTCGTTAAGTGGTTAATGGGCATTTGAAGGAACACAATTTATATCCATTAGTAAATAAAGACTTTACTTACAACATTTATTACAATCAAAAATGTTATAAAATCCTACGCCTTGTCTAGGTAAACATAACCATAGGCATAAGTGAAGAGGCCCAGCAATACAGGACAGACACAAAAAAGCTGATGCCAAATTTCCAGGTTGTCTTTAGTTCAAACATCAGATTTTGGACACTTGTAGAAATGCTAATAGGAGTTCTAAAGGCTTTGAGGTGACAAAGTACACTGCAGCTGTCTATTGGCCGTATTTGGTGCTGTGATGGCACAGCTGCTTGCTTCAGCCAATGAAATGCCTAGGTTTTATTCCTTTTAATTTAGCTGCCAAACAGGCTTCCTGCCAGCTAAGAACTCTCTGCTATTCTAAAACTCTGCAGGGTTTAGCTCATAAGTAAAAATACTTGATGTATTTTCCTTTCTAAGGACTACTAATCCTTTGAATATTTGCAGCGATTTTGCTTCCACTGTTTTATTATAAATAGCAGATTAAAAAAAAGAAAATCGAACGTAAATAGCTTGTGTTGAATACGATGGAGTGGGAAAAGTACAACTACAAGAAGGTCACGCAGATTATATTTTGGTCTAAAGGAAACCTGTCGCCACCGCTGAGATAATTTCCTAAATGGGAACAGTCTGCACACATGTAGTGCTAATGACCAGACTCATAGGCTGAGTTACTCTACTAAATATTATCCCTCTTTAATAGTCTATGCCACTAATGTGCATAGCCTTACACTGCTGTCATAATGTGAAGAAAAAAAACACACATTTACAAATCTGCTTGAGGCTCTTCTTGCTTCGAGACCCCTTAGCAAGCAGAACATCATTCATTTCAATGAATGAATGAGAGCAAATGAGGAGCAGACCCTGGTCACATGACCTGTCATCTTGTTTCATTGGTAGTAACCTGGCTGAGAATATTGTGTCAATGTGTAGGCCTAGTTAGCCTAGTGGTAAATTGAGCTTTAAGGTAGGGTGACCTAGAGTTGCCACCTCATCCCTTTAAAACCGAACACCTATTAATTACACAGGGTGTGTGACTGATTAAGGTGGTAATTAAACTCACTTGGTGCCTTATCTGTTTTAAATTAGCCTCAGAACCTGTATAATTCATATGTGTTCGGGTTTAAAGGGATGAGGTGGCAACCCTAGGGTGACCAGACATCCCCGGTTTCAGGGGACAGTCCCCGGATTGAGGACACTGTCCCCGGACCAAGTCTGTCCCCGGTTTTGTCCCCGGATTGGATTTGAACAGGAGCTGGGGCAATTTTATAGACAGTCAGTGCAGGATAAAATAAAAAAAATCTGAATTACACACCCCCGCTCCGCTGCTCCTACTAGCTTAGGGGGGTGTATTTTTTTCCACTATCTGTGCTCCTTTCTGATGATCATGTGCTGGTCGGAGGGAATATTTCCTCAGTTTCGGGTGCATGTCCATTCAACTCCGCTCGCATGTTCTTCTGCCTTGGCTCAAGTCCCGGCCAGCCGCCTGCCTGTTTATCTCCTTGCCTTCCCTGGCGGAGTGATCTTCCTCCGCTCCCCACCCAGTAGTAGCCGGGGCCCGGAGAGTGAGACTTGACAGGCTGTGAAGTGGGCGGCGACGGGCAGACAGTCGCTGATTGCCGCCATTACTATTAAAAAAATATATATGTCCCCGAAATTAATTAAAAAAATCTGGTCACCTTACTTTAAGGATAGTTACATAGTTGGTAAGGTTGAATAAAGACACCAGTCCATCCAATTCAACCTGTGTGGGTGTGTGTGTAATTATGTGTAGCGGGTATGTACTATTTAGGGGCAGCATCTGGGTGGTAGTACGACCCAGATGCACTAATTGGTTGAGTAGGGCTGTGTTTTCGTTCGTGTGAAGACATCAGTGGTGTTCAGTTCCCTGCGGCTCGGTAGGTGGCGCTGTCACTTTGGACGGGGGTTGAACCACCACTGCAGTGCCGTACCCTTTGTGACCTCTCGCAGCAGCTGTACGGCGGGGCGGGGAACCCGCTGGGCTTGCTGGGAGAGGGTATAAAAGGGGCGGAGATCTTCACCATGAGGTCTGAGTCCCAGGCACCTTTAGCCTGAGGGCTGCTGTCCGTGATCGGTGTGCAGGCGCCCTTGACCTGTACACGTGGAGTTCGTGTTCCATCCCAGACACCTTCAGTCTGGGGTGAGGTACTCAACCGGAGGCCTGGGGCCCAGTACCTTCCACTGGGTCCCGCGAGGGAGGGATCGTCCTAAGGTGCCCCGGGTGTTGGGCGCCTGAATCCAGGGCATAAGGGACCAGAGAGGGGATCCTCCCGAAGAGCTGGTACAGCATATTGCCAGTGCCGGGTGGACCTCTGGAGATGTCTTTTCCCAACAAGGGCCAATTCATCTAGGAAGGTGGTTCATGTTCTATGACCGGTGGCAGCGGTTCATCTAAATCACTCAGGTCGGTGGCAGAGACCTGCTCTCAGGCCTGTGGCAGGGGCCTCAACAGTTCACCCGGTCGGTGGCAGCGACCAATCTCACGGTCGGTGGCAGAGACTGTGCGCCAAGCCTATTTGCACTAGAAGGAATAGGAGTGTTCATTGTGCCTGGACCTACTCGTATCCACACCCTGTCTGTTTATTCAAAAGTTCAACTGATGCTGTTCACTTGTAAAGAAGAATAAAGGAGTGTTGGAATTTTTATGGTGTGGGGCTCTATTACTGACAGTCAAACTTCCAGAGGAGAAGCAGGCTCCATCCAGAACACAGGCCCGAAGGTAAAATAAGCGTTGGCTTTCACCTCTGCACATTACAGGACATAGGCCGTAGTGAACCTCATCCTCCTCCCGCATACCCCTAGACAAGCCAGCCGTTTTATTAACAAGGGGACGGGGGGTGAGGCCGCTACACGTGGGGTCTCGAGTCCGGGATCATGTTATGGAGCCAGAGCTGATGGAGTTTGAGCGTGTCTACCCAATGGAGTTCCGAGTAGGTCGGCCATATTGGCCAAAACGCCACGAGGCACACCCTCTCTGCACAGTTCGTGGGCGTGACTCGGAAAATGCCCGCGAGCTGAAGCGCCAAAGGGGAGGAGTCCGGCCATGTGAGGAGGATCACGTGGGGACTGTGGCGCGATCTACGCAGTGCGCGATGGAGCAACAAGCCGTGACCATGTTCGGAAATGCCTCGTGGGTTCCAGTTTCAACCACCACGAGGATGGCTTTGACTAATGCTCCGGTTATGGATACGGGGATCCGGCTCAAGCCCCGGGGAAGATTCGCCCTGTATTCCTGCAGAGACGTTGAGGCCCTGGGTATGATTTGTCCCGGCTGTTCGGGACAAGTGGTGCAGCTGAAGCCATTCGGGCACTGCGAAGCCTGCGGAGAGTTCACATTCGAGGTGGAACCGTCCTTTGAAAAGTCAAGAGCCATCTACCTCGACCGCACAGGCGCCACTACTCAAGAGGGAGGAATCACTGCTTGGACAGCCGTTCCCGCGCGCACTGCCGGGACCCTGGAGGAGGTCTCCATCAAAGAAGAGAAATCCGAGGATGCTGCCTCGGTCACCGCAGGGCCCTTGCTCCCACTGTCGAAACGGAAGGTCGGCCTGGTCAAGGCTTTCTGTGGCCGTGGAGGAGCTTCGCCCCGCTGCTTGCCTGGCCTGGATGGATCCGGAGGGAAGAGCCCTGGACATCGTGACACTACTACAGGTCCAGGTGAGCCAGGGGTTGGGACTGTCGGTGTGGTTGGAGGTGTCGGGAGTCTGCAGTTGGTGGAGCCCGAGGGGGGTGACTCCGAGTCTACAAGGGGTTACCTGCCTCCTGAAATGTATGACACCTCCGACCTTGACTCGCTCTCCGACATTGGAGACTATGCAGAGATCGACAAGATTTTCTGCCAGAAGGGTTGGGACAAGATACCTCTGTCCTCGTCCCGTGCCAAAAGGGACTCACCTATGTCCGCAGGGAATAGTTCATCCCGGGTGGAGGCACCAGCGCCTGAGGAGGGGTCCCGTCCCCAGTCTGCCCTTCGATCCCCGGTGCCATCTGCATTAGACACCGGGGGCCAGAGACTGTCACTGCGGGCGCCTATGCCCAATATGGAGGTGGTCAAGGCACCTCGCCATCCGGATTGTATTGTTTTGCCGGGCGTGGGGAACAAAGCTACTATGCCTCCCTTAGCCAGGCTCCAACGCTTATTCTGCCAGAAGGTTGCCAACGAGTATGGGTGGGAATACCCATACTTGCCAAAAGAACTGCTGTATGAGGTCGAAGTCTACCGGGAGCGTTGGTACAATGACTTAGTGTGGACACATATCAAAGTGCCACACGCACGCAGGTACCTTGCCTGCTCTCCCAAGGCATCACAACGGTTCAAGGACTGCAAGGCAGAATGGATGCTGGGTCTGCACATCCACGCGGATAAGATGCTGATTCACCAGAAAGATAAGGAGGACGCTGAGTATCAGATCGAGACCATGGATCAAAACTTGAAATCCCTTGTCCTGCCGCATCCCAGGTTCTATCTGTAGGAGAAAAAAAAAGACTCCTTTCCTTTGTCTTTTTTTCAAGTTGGTGAACTTTCCAGGGTTTGTGTTTTTCCTTCCCGGAAAATCAGTGACTGTGCCCTAGTTAAAGGGGCGTTTGTGCTCTTCGGAGGAATGGAGACTGTTTCAGTTGTTTGTTCTCTTTTCTTCCATCCCGCAAAGTAATCATGGACTTTGGGGTAGTTAGGGCCAAGACACAGAGAAGTTTTGTCTCAGGATTCGACAAGTGCTTTTACCGCGGCGCTGTCACCAGGTGGCAGTGTTGCGCAACGACATTCACTTTTCACACACACACTTCTGGAAGGAAAGAATTTCTCTTAGGAGGAGTTTTTTCCGTTCCCCACACGAACATATGTGTCAGGGATTTGTGTGCTTAATCTTTTTTTTGTTTCCCCTCTGCAGGAGAACGTCCATCAAGACCGCTGAGAATGGGGCGGGTCTTAGTTAGTGATAGGGAAAAAAATAAAAAATATATGTCAATAAGGTTGATGTGTTGATAATTTGTTATGTGTTTGTTTCCCTTCCCTTCCATGTCAGGTTCAGGCACAGTGTCAGGGTTTTTTTTTTTCCTCTTTCAAAATTTTTTGTTGCTTTTGAATTTCCCTTAGCTAGTCTCTGGATCAGGTTATGTTGGCTCTCGTTGGGGCAATGGCTTGTTCCAGACACTGGGGATCAGTTGTCAAATCACTGGGGGGAGAGTGTAGCGGGTATGTACTATTCAGGGGCAGCATCTGGGTGGTAGTATGACCCAGATGCACTAATTGGTAGAGTAGGGCTGTGTTTTCGTTCGTGTGAAGACATCAGTGGTGTTCAGTTCCCTGCGGCTCGTTAGGTGGCGCTGTAACTTTGGGCCGGGGTTGAACCACCACTGCAATGCCGTACCCTTTGTGAGCTCTCGCAGCAGCTGTACGGCGGGGCGGGGAACCCGCTGGGCTTGCTGGGAGAGGGTATAAAGGGGGCGGACATCTTCACCACAAGGTCTGAGTCCCAGGCACCTTTAGCCTGAGGGCTGCTGTCCGTGATCGGTGTGCAGGCGCCCTTGGCCTGTACACGTGGAGTTCGTGTTTCATCCCAGACACCTTCAGTCTGGGGTGAGGTACTCAACCGGAGGCCTGGGGCCCAGTACCTTCCACTGGGTCCCGCGAGGGAGGGATTGTCCTAAGGTGCCCCGGGTGTTGGGCGCCTGAATCCAGGGCGTAAGGGACCAGAGAGGGGATCCTCCCGAAGAGCTGGTACAGCATATTGCCAGTGCCGGGTGGACCTCTGGAGACCGTCCGGATGTATGTCTTTTCCCAACAAGGGCCATTTCATCTAGGAAGGTGGTTCATGTTCTATGACCGGTGGCAGCGGTTCATCTAATTTACTCAGGTCGGTGGCAGAGACCTGCTCTCAGGCCTGTGGCAGGGGCCTCAACAGTTCACCCGGTCGGTGGCAGCAACCAATCTTACGGTCGGTGGCAGAGACTGTGCGCCAAGCCTATTTGCACTAGAAGGAATAGGAGTGTTCATTGTGCCTGGACCTACTCGTATCCACACCCTGTCTGTTTATTCAAAAGTTCAACTGATGCTGTTCACTTGTAAAGAAGAATAAAGGAGTGTTGGACTTTTTATGGTGTGGGGCTCTATTACTGACAGTCAAACTTCCAGAGGAGAAGCAGGCTCCATCCAGAACACAGGCCCGAAGGTAAAATAAGTGTTGGCTTTCACCTCTGCACATTACAGGACATAGGCCGTAGT
Source organism: Rana muscosa (assembly GCA_029206835.1). Lineage (NCBI taxonomy): Eukaryota > Metazoa > Chordata > Amphibia > Anura > Ranidae > Rana > Rana muscosa. Next base: position 1,100,901,061 of record CM055116.1, read on the forward strand.
GAACCTCATCCTCCTCCCGCATACCCCTAGACAAGCCAGCCGTTTTATTAACAAGGGGACGGGGGGGTGAGGCCGCTACATATGTATTTACCATATCTCTGTATGTTGTGTTTGATAAGATGCCCATCTTGGACAAATGTATTTATGTAAATACCATACCTGGAAATCACTGTAGACACCGCTACCCCAGTAATTCCCATAAGCTTCCAGATCTTATGCCGAGAAGCTGCCCTTCTGAACTGTAATTACAGTAGGTTGCCTGCTCAACAGGAGCACCATTCAGACAATGCTTTGCATTTTGTCAATGGATGCAAAGCATTATCAGATTGTATGATGTGGAGAGGCGGACCAATGACATTACAATCTCCACCTCATCCAATCAAAGAATACTTTGCATTCTTTAGAAGAATGCTAAGTATTCTCTGGATGGCGCCCTTGCCAAACGGGTGACCTCCTGTGCTCAGATAGAAGCAGGGCAGCCGCGCAACATGGGATCTGGAACTTGGTGGAAATCACTGTAGTTTTGGTGCGTACTACAGTGATTTCCAGCTTCCAGGGGGATCTTCAACCAAAGGAGAAGAGCAACCTCTTATGTTGTAACCGCCATTAGAGTAGTTCCTGGGTCATATACCCTCTATCCAGGCAAAATCACTGTTGTGACTTTTGTAGTCTTTATTTTTATTGTACCGATGGCTTAGCTAGATCACCCAATGTGATTGAGAGTGCTTTCTATTCACATAGGGTGGAAACATTATGTTTTGGCTAGATCCACACGTTCTCTTCAAAATACTGAATGCATGTGAAGTCCATGTTTGCTTTCATGGTAAAATCCTGTAATTCCAGCTCCTCCCATTGATTTTCTCTATAATAATAGAGGTCTCTAATGCAGGCCAAAGGACATTCGCACTGGCTCTAAAAGAATAATAAGCATCTGGGTCTTTGGCATGGCTCACGTCCCAGTAAAGCCATTACTCTCTATGACTGGTCTCAACAGATGCCCAGCAACAGGGTGAATTGTTGTAGCTTTTAGGAATGTAAATATTGCCTGATCCTGAGATTATGGGATTTATTATGAAAGCGCACATAGCCTTTAAAGCAAACCCTGAATGAAAAAAATGTAAATTCTAACAGTATGTTCAATATTTACCCTTGCAAATGGAAGGGAAAAGTGTGCAAAAAACTGCTTGTGTTATGCACTGGAGTAATCATCCTGGCTCCACTAAAAGCATTAGGAACGTCAAAGTGGACATCCTATTCTGGTGGTCATGTGATATGTGATGTCAGCAATCTCACTCCACCCAAGCTCTGGACAATGCTCAGCTAAGTGCAAGGTTCCCTCAGTGTCTATATTTTTACAGGGCAGCAAAGGTAGTAAGGGAAGCATGAAGCCAACCGTAAAGTAATTATTTATTTATACCGATACCTGATATAGTGCCGTCAATATACGCATCGCTTTACTCATATATTGCACATTCACATCAGTCCCTGCCCTCAAGGATTTTCCGAGCTAAGGTCCCTAACTCACATTCATACATACACATACTAGGGTCAAATTAGACAGGAGCCAATTAACCTACCAGAAAATCTTTGGAGAGTGGGAGGAAATGAGAGGGAGGAAATGAACTGTATTGAAAGGGATATAAAGGATGCCATTTCTGACTTTCGGAAAATGTTGCATTTTTTGCCTGTGTCTGGCCTCAACACTTTTACGGCCAGTGAAGTCAGAGGCTCATCAGAACTTTTGATCTGATTACTTGTTTTAGGTCAGTGATTTAAAGTATTTAAAGCTTTGGATTTGCATAATAACCAGGTAACTAGCATTTACATAGTTACATAGTTAGTCAGGTTGAAAAAAGACACAAGTCCATCCAGTTCAACCATAAAAAAAAAAATATATATATATCGTACAATCCCATATACCCAATTCTATACCCACAGTTGATCCGGAGGAAGGCAAAAAACCCCAGCAGAGCATGATCCAATTTGCTACAGCAGGGGAAAAAATTCCTTCCTGATCCCCCGAGAGGCAATCGGATTTACCCTGGATCAACTTTACCTATAAATGTTAGTACCCAGTTATATTATGTACATAATTAGGGCTCAATAATGGAAACCTATGTATTTTTCAGTACAGGTTTTTTTAAGTTGGCAGGTCACTTATTGGATCAGAAAGATTATTTTAGACCTAAATGACTGAACTAATGGTTATTGCACACCTTTAAATAAAGCGTAGCTCCAGGAAACCTAACAGCCCCACTGCAAAGTGTAAAGCCCCGTACACACGGTCGGACTTTTGCCCAACAAACTTCGTTTTAAGCAAAATGGACCAACAATCCGACCGTGTGTACGCTCCATCGGACAAACTTTTTTCGTTTGGTTTTGGATTTCATCGGACAAAAGTTGGGTCTGCAAACGGACAAACTTTTGCCCAACAAAAGTCCGATGGAGCAAAGTCAGACCGTGTGTACAGATAACCATCGGACTTTAGTCCGATGGACAAAACAACTAATGTTAAAATCAACCAACAAAAGCAGAAGTTGACCAAAGGGTGGCAGTAAAGATCAGAAAAGAGCAGAAAAAACACGTGATGTTGTAAGAAGTTTGCAGAAAAGTCCGAGGGTGTGTATGCTATGGGTGTTCCCAACCAACTCCGTTCGGACAAAAAACCACGGAAAAGTCCGATGGAAGTCCGACCGTGTGTACGAGGCTTCAGTGTCTGTTTCTGACTCAGGGACATTAAAGCGACTTTACTTACTTGATCCTCCCCTTCCCTGGCAGATAGCACTCCCCTATGCCCGGAAGTGGAATGTCCCTTTGTATCCTGACATCCAGTGCAGGGCTATGGTCCTTGCATTAGTCTTGATGACATATGAGGACCTTAGACCACCAGAGCATAGGAGAGTCTAGTATCGCAGAGAAGCCTTCAGCAATGGAGGATCAGGAAAGTAAAACTGCTTTACTAAGCCCCTAGACATGAATGAGCAAGTCAATCCTTGCAGTGTTGGTGCTGTAAAATTGCAAATATGGGTAATTTAGGGGTGCTGAACATCTAATAAACTTTTTCCCAAACGGGTCCCCAAAATAACAAAATAATAATAAGCATACCCACCACTATACACTAGGGATGGGCCGAACACCCCCCGGTTCAGTTCGGTTCGCATCCAGAACATGCGAACAGGCAAAAAATTAGTTCAAACACACGAACACCGTTAAAGTCTATGGGACACGGACATGAAAAATCAAAAGTGCTAATTTTAAAGGTTAATATGCAAGTTATTGTCATAAAAAGTGTTTGGGGACCCGGGTCCTGCCCCAGGGGACATGTATCAATGCAAAAAAAAGTTTTAAAAACTGCAGTTTTTTCGGGAGCAGTGATTTTAATAATGCTTAAAGTGAAACAATAAAAGTGAAATATTCCTTTAAATTTTGTACCTGGGGGGTGTCTGTAGTATGCCTGTAAAGTATTGCATGTTTCCTGTGTTTATAACAGTCTCTGCACAAAATGACATTTCTAAAGGAAAAAAAGTAATTTAAAACTATTCTCGGCTATAATGAATTGCCGGATCCCAGCAATACAGATAAAAGTAATTGAAAGTCATTGAAAAAAAAAAAAATGCGTGGGGGTCCCCCAAAATTCCATTACCAGCCCCTTCAGGTCTGGTATGGATATTAATGGGAACCCTGTGCCAAATTTAAAAAAAATGGCGTGGGGTTCCCCCCAAAAATCCATACCAGACCCTTCAGGTCTGGTATGGATTTTAAGGGAAACTCCGCCCCAAATTAAAAAAAAATGGCGTGGGGTTCCCCCCAAAAATCCATACCAGACCCCTATCCGAGCACGCAACCTGGCAGGCCGCAGGAAAAGAGGGAGGAATGAGAGAATGCCCCCCCTCCTGAACGGTACCAGGCCACATGCCCTCAACATGGGGAGGATGTCCCCATGTTGATGGGGACAAGGGCCTCATCCCCACAACCCTTGCCCGGTGGTTGTGGGGGTCTGCGGGCTTATCAGAATCTGGAAGCCCCCTTTAACAAAGGGGACCCCCAGATCCCGCCCCCCTATGTGAATTGGTAAGGTGTACATTGTACCCCTGCCATTTCACAAAAAAAGTGTCAAAATGTTAAAAACCACAGGAGACGGCTTGGGACAAGTCCTTTATTAAAAATAAAAAAATAAAAAAGAGATTCCAGCAATGTAATCCAATAAATCCATCCTCGATCTCCAGTGATGTAATACAATTCTCGATCTCCAGCGATGAATGATCTCCAGCGAGGAACACGCACACGATCCTGCCTCCACCGTACACGTCACTGGGAAACCCCAGCGTTTCCCCTTGCGTCATGAGGGGGACGGGATCGCGTGACGGGTGACCCCTCCCTCAGCTACATAGGAGCAGTCAGGCTGGCGCCGCGTCATTCCCCGATCCTGCCTCCGGTGGTGGCAGGATCGTGTGCGTGTTTGTCGCTGGAGTCGCTGGAGATCATCCATCGCTGGAGATCGAGAATTGTATTACATCGCTGGAGATTGAGGATATGTTTATTGGATTACATCGCTGGAATCTCTTTTTTATTTTTTTATTTTTAATAAAGGACTTGTCCCAAGCCGTCTCCTGTGGTTTTTAACATTTTGCCACTTTTTTTGTGAAATGGTAGGGGTACAATTTACCCCTTACCAATTCACATAGGGGGGCCGGGATCTGAAAGCCCCTCTTGTTAAAGGGGGCTTCCAGATTCCGATAAGCCCCTCGCCCGCAGACCCCCACAACCACCGGGCAAGGGTTGTGGGGATGAGGCCCTTGTCCCCATCAATATGGGGACATCCTCCCCATGTTGAGGGCATGTGGCCTGGTACGGTTCAGGGGGGGCGCTCTCTCGTCCCCCCTCTTTTCCTGCGGCCTGCCAGGTTGCATGCTCAGATAAGGGTCTGGTATGGATTTTTGGGGGAACCCCACGCCATTTTCTTTTTATTTTGGCGCAGAATTCCCCGTAAAATCCATACCAGACCTGAAGGGTCTGGTGTGGATTTTTGGGGGAAACCCCACGCCATTTTTTTTTTTATTTGGCGCAGGGTTCCCCTTAATATCCATACCAGACCTGAAGGGCCTGGTAATGGAATTTGGGGGGGACCCTCACGCATTTATTTTTTATTTTTCAATGACTTTCAATTACTTTTATCTGTATTGCCAGGACCCGACAATTCATTATAGCCGCGAGTAGTTTTAAATTACTTTTTTTCCTTTAGAAATTTCATTTTGTGCAGAGACTGTTATAAACACGGGAAACATGTGCCACTTTACAGGCATACTATAGATACTCCCCAGGTATGAATGTTAAAGGAATATTTCATTTTCATTGTTTCACTTTAAGCATTATTAAAATCACTGTTCCCGAAAAAACGTCCGTTTTTAAAACTTTTTTTTGCATTGATACATGTCCCCTGGGGGTCCCCAAACACTTTTTATGACAATAACTTGCATATTAACCTTTGAAATGAGCACTTTAGATTTCTCCCATAGACTTCTAAAGGGTGTTCCGTGGCTTTTCGCTGTTCGGCGAACGGGCGAACAGCCAATGTTCGAGTCGAACTCATGTTCGACTCGAACAGATAGCCCATCCCTACTATACACAATTGATATAATCCTTATTTGATGAACCTCCCCAAAGAAGGTGGTCAGACAGTACCCCACATTTACAGAGTGTCTTTGGTCATTTTAATAGGCTTTCTCCTTCAATGTTTGTACTTGTATTTTTTTTACGTTTTTGCAGGTGTTTTTGCATGAGCGTTTTTTTTTTTTAGCCAATGGAAAACTAGTTACTAATAGAAAAAAAAAACCCATGTGATACATGTTTGCTAATATTCACAGTAAAGTCTATTGGGGCTAAAAGCTGGAAGCTTGTAGCTCAAAAGAAGCTCATGTGCATTGTACTTTTTCGAGCTACAAGTTTTAAGCTTCAAGCAACTCTACATCAGCCTTTTTTGCACCCTGGAGTGCCTTGTGGTTTCTTCAGGGGTGCCTTGGCAAAATGCTTATAAATTGCCCATTGTGTAGTAAAAATTGCCCATTCTGTGATTTGCCAGCATGTGGATGAAGGCTGCCTTCTAGTTACAGGTTTTCATTGTGCACCACTACAACCTTCTAGCTACCGGCGTTCTAATGACCAATGGCGTCATCAGTTGATAAGGAAGATGTCAGTCGCATGCATAGCATCCTTGTTTGACCCTCCCCTGTCCCTCTCCATCAGCGTTGGGGTCACATTAGCTGAGTGATGGGGAAAAACTGAGGGAGCAGTGAAAAATTGGCAAAAGTGAATTTGCTCTGGAAGAATAAATTACATCTAACGCTGGTGTCCTACTTGGATTTGTGGATGTTGCTGCATTATGTAAAACTATTATATTTTAGTATGGGGTGCCTCTAGACTGTCCTTAATTTTTAAAGGGTGCTTTGACTTGAAAAAACACTGCTCCACACTCATGTGTGAAAAGGCACACCTGAAAAACAAGGGATTTTGGATGTTGAGTGTTTTGGAATCACATTTGTATGATTTTGCATGTTTTTGCTTATATACCATCAGCATTATATCACACGCATTGCTGTAGGTGGGCTCTTTCTTATTATTTGCTAAATCGCTGAGAAAGAGGATGTGAATGTGCAGCATCGATATGATATCTGGCATTCTACTTCTGGTTTCAGTGCACAGAGAGAAGACAAAAAGTTACACATTAACAAAGCACAATAGTAAGTGTACTTAGCTGAAAACTAATATAGCTAAACATTTATTGATAACATAAGTATAATCATCATCATCAATCAATCAAACAGTCAACCATCATGTCTGGGTTTTCCATTTATTTATGCATGGTAGTAAGATAGGGTGTAGGTCTGTATTTAAATAACATCTAGAAATTATTAAACCTACCGGCTATTTTTATGAGTTGCACTGATCTTAAGCAGATCCATTTTTATTATAAATGTGTACATAATAACAGGTTTGCAGGCCAAAGGGCAGAAAGGAAAGCGACCGAAGGACCAGCCCATGCTATTTATATAACAAGTCCTCAGAAAAGCAGTCTGCCATCTCAGGTTCTCAACAGGTAGTTCTGCATGTGATTTCACTCAAAATAGGAAACAATCCTTTTACTGTAACATCAATAATCCTCAAAATGTACAAATGGGAAGAAAAACACTTAAAAATGATGCTCCTCCTTTTAAATATACCATGCACAAAAATCTAAACAAAGTGCATATGAAAAAAGTCCTAAAATATAGGAAAGTCCATACACCGGGGGTAGATTTACTAAAAATGGAGAGTGCAAAAACTGATGCAAGTTTGCATGGCAGCCAATCAGCTTCTAACATCAGCTTGTTCATTAGGCCCCTTTCACACCAGAGGATCGATTGAGTCCACCTGTCCGTTTTTCAGGCGGACCCGATCGGGCCACCCATTGTTCTCTATGGGGCGGCGGATGCCAGCAGACATGTGTCCGTTGTCACCCGCTGGAATCCGATTCCGGCGGATCGGATGACAATCAGATGGAAACGGACATGCAATCCGTTTCCATCTGACGCCCCATAGAGAACAGTAGACTCTGTCCGTGTGCGCTCTACAAAGCAGAGACAGATCCCCCACTGAGCAGGCGGATCTGTATCATCTGAAAGGGGCCTAAGCTTTGACGAAGAAACCTGGAAGCTGATTGGTTTCTATTAGGAGTTGCACGTGACTTTGAACTCTCCATCTTTAGTAAATCAACCCCACAGTGACTGATGCTTGTATAAAATTCACATGTGATCACTCTAGTGTTCCACCTCCGAAAACCTAAATCAGCCTCTTACTAAACTGATTAACCGTTTAAGTAAGGTCAAAAAGTGCATAAAGGCAAACAAGGACCACCCCATCATTACTTCACATCTCCCTGGTATAATCAAAAATTAATCATGCGCACTGGGCGTAAAAAATGCTCCTTATACAGGCGTTCAGTCTGTAGAAGCAGCTCTATGTTAGCCAAACTTAGCAAAGTGCAGTTGCTCCAGAGCTTAGTAAATGAGATAAGGCAATGAGTACCCAATCACGTGCAAGGAAAATAAAAAAAATAGCATTTTTGCTTGCACATGATTGGATGATGGAAGTCAGCAGAGCGTCTGCTTATTTACTAAGCTCTGGAGCAACATTTCAAAGTGCACAGTCTATTTTCCTTTGGTAAATCAACCCCTATAATTTTCACACAAACCATTAGTATACATTTATTGGGATTTTTATTTAATTATTTTTTACCAAAGACGTGTAGCAGAATACATTTTGGCCTAAATTTTTTAAAGAAATTCGATTTTATTGGATATGTTTTATAACAGAAAGTAGAAAATATAGTTTAAAAAAAAAAAAATTGGGTATTTTTTTGTTTCTATCACAAAAAATAAAAAACTCAGTGGTGTTAAAATACCACCAAATGAAAGCTCTATTTGTGTGAAAAAAATGATATAAATAAAATTTACGTGCGGTGTTGCATGATCACGCAATTGCCAGTTAAAGCAGTAAAGTGCTGAATAGCAAAAAAGCCCTGGTCATGAAGGGGCAAAATCTTCTAGAGGTCAAGTGGTTAAAGCAAAAGGATGCAAAACACAAAAGAAAGAACAATCTTTTGGGGGGGAGGGTGGAGAGGGTACCTGGTTTTGACAGCCCCCCCTCCTCCTTCCATTGCCGTCGGGCCATTTAGAAAGTGCAGCGCCATTCCTTCTTACCAGGAATGGCGGCGGCAGCACCTGAAAGCTGATTGAAAAATCGGCTGGGGTGCCGACATCGCGGGACCCCGGGACAGGTAAGTGTCCTATTATTAAAAGCTGCTGTATTTGTAGCTGCTGACTTTACATGTTTGGAGGCGGGCTGGAGCTCCTCTTTAACCTGCCTGGCGGTAATCCCCAGTCAGGCTCGGGGTGAATTTCCAGTACCAAAAGCGGTAACCCCGAGCCACACTCGGGATTGCTTCGCAGGATCCATGTACAGGTTACTTACCTTGTCCCCTGGATCCTGCAATGTCTCCCCGCTGTGATCTGCAAGCCGCCGTGTCTCGCTCGATTCACAGTGCCAAGCTCCGTTCCCTGCGAGCGTTGCGACGCACAGGGGCGGAGTTTGGCGCCAAATTCAAAAAGTAAAAAACACATACAGTACACTGTAATCTTAGAGATTACAGTACTGTATCAAATAATTACACACCCTAGTGGTCTGTCCAGTGCCCCACGTGCACTTTTATATTATAAATACATTTTTTTCTGCCTGGAAACTGGACATTGTCCATAGCAACCAAAAAGTGTCACTTTACATCAAAAGTGGTTTTGGACCAGCTAGAAAACAGCGATAATAAATTAGAATCACTTGCAGAATTGAGCGATAGTGATTTGTGGGGAAATTCGTCATCAAACACTGAAAAACACTTTTATTATTATTATTTGTTATAATTATTTAGTTATTTATTATATTAGAATTTATGATTTCGTGTTTCAAACTTTATCATACCCGGGATGTCTACTAGACTCTGGTTTGGACAGATTTAAGTGAGTTATTCTTAAGAAGTACAGGCCTACAATATAAAACGCCAAATTTCCATGCAAAATAATTGTACCGCTTTCAGCACCTAAAATCTGAAATAATCATACCGCCAGGGAGGTTAATGTAATGATGTCCCATGTATTTATTTTTTTACCAATGTTCTTGCACCACAACTGCACCCCTTTTTTTTTTTACTTTTGTACTGCATGAAACCAGATACAAGAACCAGACAGTGGTTTCATGTGTATTACACTGATGTCTGACATGATGCAATGATAAGATCATGAATACCCGGTAACTATATTTCAGAAAAGCAAAGCAAGTGAGATAGTATCGATTGCATTTGCATTTCCTATGCAGGGCTATTTTTGTTCCCTGTAATCAGTTATTTTAGGATAAGAACAGACTGAATGTGCTTACTAACAGTCAACTGTAATTAAAGTGGAACTTAACGGTATCTGAGCACCACAAATGGAAAACGATATTTATAAAATTATTAACCACTTCAGCTTCAGAAGATTTTACCCCCTTCATAACCATATTTTTGCTATTTGGCACTGTGCTTCTTTAACTGGCAATTGCGCGGTCATGCAACGCTGTACTCAAATGAAATTTATATCATTTTTTCCCCCACAAATAGAGCTTTCTTTTGGTGGTATTTGATCACCACTGTTTTCTTTTTCTTTTTTGCGATATAAACAAAAAAAAATACAGAAAATGTTTTACTTTCTGCTATAAAACATATCCAATAAAAAATTTAAATAAATAAATACATTTCTTCCTAAATTTTGGCCAAAATGTATTCTGCTACATGTTTTTGATATAAAAAAAAAAATCACAAAAATGCCGAGTACACACGATCGGAATTTCTGACAACAAATGTTCAGTGTGAGCTTTTGGTCGGATATTCTGACCGTGTGTAGGCTCCATCGGACACTTGCTGTCGGAATTTCCGACAACAAATGATTGAGAGCTGGTTCTCAATTTTTCCGACAACAAATGTTCTTGTCGGAAATTCTGACCTGTGTATACAATTCCGACGCACAAAAATCCTACGCATGCTAGGAATCAATTCGACGCATGCTCAGAATCATTGAACTTATTTTTTTCTCGGCTCGTTGTAGTGTTGTCTGTCACCACGTCCTTGACGATCGGAACTTCCGTCAACATTTGTGTGACCGTGTGTATGCAAGACAAGTTTGAGCGAAAATCCGTCAGAAAAAAAATCCACGGTTTTGTTGTCGGAATGTCCGATCGTGTGTACGCGGCATAAGTGTTTATTGATTGGTTTGTGTGAACGTTATAGCGCCTACAAACTACCGGCAGCGGTGATCAGCGACTTGTAACGGGACTGCAATACTGCGCCAGTCAATCTGACACCAACTGAAACTGGGGGGTAATTATTAACTGCCACTGACATCACCAGTGACATCAATCCAATGATAATACATACTATGCACTGTCACTGTACTAATGACACTGGCTGGGAAGGGGTTAACACCAAGGGTGATCAAAGGGTTAAATGTGTGTTTAACTATGTGTAATGTGTGTACAGTGTGCTGCTTTTACTAAGTGATCTCTCAGTTTTTCAACTGTGCTTTGCAGGGATGAGATACTGACAAGTCATTCCCTTCTTACAAATCGCATGTCAAAACGCACCAGGGCTTAGTCGTTTTTCCTTTAATTGGGCTCACCTGGCAATCTAATTATCACAGGTGTCCGAAATAGTTTTCAGTGATGAAAAGAGCCCTGAGACACAATGCCATCCATGAGTTAAACTGAAAAACAAAATATTTAATCTTTGTGACATTGAAATAGAATTTGCATAATAATTTGGAACAGGGTGTATTGTATTCTGGTAACTATGTGCTTAATACCTGTGATGATAGAATTCTTTATCTTTCTGCCTCCTTTCACATGCCTGTATTTATGATTTTTTATACATTGACGTGCAAACCAAGCTGTCCAGCAAAAGTGACAGTTCTAGCGGTTAGGATGTAATACTACCGGGGGTGCTTACATCAGTCGGCTTTAATTCATACTTGTTCAACGGCTACCACTGTCACTGCAGCTGCTTAAAAAGTAATAGCTGGAGCTAAGCTTTCATTTGTTTGTTGCTTACTTAAAGGGTTAGTTCACCTTTCCATAGGAAGGGTCATTTACAAATCTCAAGAAGCCTGGCCAAAAAACTCCCACAGATGGCAACCCCCTGATCTGCTTTGTTGCTAGGATGTTGCTAATACAGTCCCAGCTGTTTTTGCTCACTGTAGCCATTACAGCAGCAAGCTTTTTCTCTGCCCCCCCCCCCCCCCCCCGCACGCTCTCTCTCTCCCACCGCAATTTTGCCATCATTTTACTGTGAGTTTGCTGTGCTTATGGTGTGTTTTTCATAGGTCATGTGACTCAAAAACTGCATCAAAAATGTAACACAAGTGCATTATTGATGTGTTCTTGCTGCATTTTCAAAACATTTAAATGGGGAGATGCATTTGATTTTTAACACCACAACGGAAATGCAATGGACCAGTGTGAAGACATATATAGAATTTAAAGGGATGCATTTTTCTGGAGCTTTTCTTGCGTTTAAGGTGCCGATTTCTCCAAAATTTCCATTCGGTGCACCTCCAGTAGTAATAGATGGAAGCACCTTAGCAACAAGGCAAAACGGGGGATTGCTACCTCTAGACGTTTTTCAGCCAGGCTTCAGGAGGTATATAAATAGTATAGCAAGGGCAATATCTGACTTTTATCAGGGCTGAAAAGTAGAGATAGGCCTCGTACACACGACCGATTTTCTCGGCAAGAACCAGCAAGAAACTTGCTGGCAGAGAGGTCTTGCCGAGTAAATCGGTCGTGTGTACGCTGCTATCGGGTTTCTCGTCGAGAAAACCGACAAGAAACCTCGACGAGAAAATAGAGAACCTGCTCTCTATTTTCTCGTCGAGATTCTCCTCGGCCTGTTTCTCGACGAGAAAAGTGAGTGTGTATACACTTACCTGTCCTCCCGGAAGCCTGCGCATGTTCGAAATGAATTCGACGCATGCGTGGTAGCTTCCTAGGCATAGGTAGGGTATACCAAGATGGCGGCGACGGCATCGAATGTGACGAGCGCATGCTCGTCGTAGTCGATGACGTCACCGCGTACGCTCCATTCAAAGAACCGCGGGTTCTTTGAATCGAGCGTGTGTACACTCGGCCGGGACAAGTTTCTTGTCCAAGAATCTCGTCGAAATAAACGACATGTTTTTTTCAACGAGAATCTCGGCCGTGTGTATGAGGCCATAGACAGATATAGTTTTTTCAGGGCCAACACCGATAATTGCCCGCATTTCAGGCTGATAACAGCTGCGGGTATTTTGTACATTAAGTACAGTCCTCTGACCCCCCCCCCCCCCACCACACATACACAAACGCACACCAGTGTGTAGGTAGAACTCTCTTACCTTGCACAGGTGTACAGCAGAGTAGTGATCGGCCGGTATCACAGTACTGGATGGAGGCGGGAGCTGCTGGAGTTAAACTTTTCACATTACCAGGCTGGTGATTGGTTGCTAGGATCGCCCGGCATCCAATCACCTAATGTTTAATGTGAAACTTAACACCAGCAGCTCCTGCCCCCTATACAACCTCATGATACCAGCCGCTGTCCAGTGAAGAGGAGAGCGGCAAAGGCTTAGGGGAAGGACTGGAAATACAGGGCTGCCTGTGATCTATCCGTCAGCTGCCCGTGACCCCTGTTCTAGCTAGTGTTGGGTGCAAAAGCGCACTCGGCACACTGCTGCGACTCTGCAAGTCTATGGCACAGGTGATCTGTGACTTACAGTCACAGAATGTGAGCAATGCGAGTGAGCCCCTCTTTGTCTGGGCCCATCGAGCCTGAGGCCCCAGCCCTTCGAGCAAATGCCCAATGTGCCCTATGGCCAGTCCAGACCTGTATAAATGGTATACAGAGGATTAGATTGGCAGAGACTGCAGCGAGCGCCGTGCGGGGACAGGGGGAGGTCTGACCAATATCAGTAAGTTTCTGACCAATGCCGATTATTTGAAAAATTGTGAATATCAGCCCTAATAATCGGACGCTCCGATAATCAGTTGACCCCTACTGAAAAGTTTGTTTTTTTCTACAGCATAGAGCAGTTTTTTTGGTATACTAACCCTTTAGGCTGGCCATGCATGTTCAATTTTCTTTTACAGTTTTCCTTTAGATTTACCAAAAACCATATAATATAAGGGAAAATCTAAACAAAACTTTCAATTCTATCCAATTAGGCAGGCCCTTGCATTACATAGTTGGAGGTAAATCTAAAGAGAATTGTACAGAAAATTGTAAGAAAATTGTATAATGTATGGCGAGCCTTAAAGAGAATATTCAGCAATTTTTTCAAAAATTAAGTCAGCAGCTACAAGTACAGCTGATCCTTCTCACTGCTCTGGGTCCCCAGAACCACCATCTGGGAGCTGCAACTTTCTGTGGAATCAAAGCTGGCTCCTCAGTGCGCATGCGCGTGAATGTGCAGCACAATGAGTCTGCTCCTGTAGCGTCCTAGTACGTATGACTTGTCCCAGGAGGCTGGGGGCATAGAAGGGGCAGGACAATGTCATTCTCACCTTAGCAAGAATGGGTTCAGCAAGGACTCAAAGGAATTTCAATCAATGGAAGGGGTAGCTGTTTGTAGAAAAGTCAATCTATTGATCTGCTTGTGTACAACCAGTCTGTCAGGTTTTTCCTGAACGATCAGTGTTGCTAACTAAAGCCGAGAACACTGATCATTATATTCTGCCGACAGGGAAGGCTTCCCGCTAGCAGAATACAATCGCTCAGCAGGAGTAATTTCGCCATCCACATCGAAAGTGTGGATGGGGGAATCGTTTAATTTTTAATTATGTATTACCTGCCTCAGGATACCCTGTCCACGGAGTGACAACAATGCAGAACAAACAGCACTGTCACCATATTACAAAAAGTGTGAAAAGAATGGATCTACTGGCAGGATCAAGAGGTAAAACAACACTATATTGTCAAAAGTATTGGGACACCCGCCTTTACACGCACATGAACTTTAATGGCATCCCAATCTTAGTCCGTAGGGTTCAATATTGAGTTGGCCCACCCTTTGCAGCTATAAAAGCTTCAACTCTTCTGGGAAGGCTGTCCACAAGGTTTAGGAGTGTGTCTAAGGGAATGTTTGATAATTTTTTCAGAAGCGCATTGGTGAGGTCAGGCACTGAGAAGGCCTGGCTTACAGTCTCTGCTCTAATTCATCCCAAAGGTGTTCTATCAGGTTGAGGTCAGGACTCTGTGCAGGCCAGTCAAGTTCCTCCACCCCAAACTTGCTCATCCATGTCTTTATGGACCTTGCTTTGTGCACTGGTCCAAATCATTTGGTGAAGGGGGGGGGGGGGATTATGATGTGGGGTTGTTTTTCAGGGGTTGGGCTTGGCTCCTTAGTTCCAGTGAAGAGAACTCTTAAGGTGTCAGCATACCAAGACATTGTGGACAATTTCATGTCCACAACTTTGTGGGAATAGTTTGGGGTTGGCCCTTCCTGTTCCAACATGACTGAGAACCAGTGCACAAAGCAAGGGCCATAAAAACATGGATGAGCGAGTTTGGGGTGGAGGAACTTGACTGGCCTGCACAGAGTCCTGTCCGATCGTGTGTATGGCTTATGTCTCCATACACACCTAGGCTAGGGTGACCAGACATCCCTGGTTTCAGGGGACAGTCCCCGGATTGAGGACACTGTCCTCGGACCAAGTCTGTCCCCAGTTTTGTCCCCGGATTGGATTTGAACAGGGGCTGGGGTAATTTCAAAGACAGCCAGTGCAGAATAAAAAAAAAATCTGAATTACACACCCCCTGCTCCGCTGCCCCTACTAGCTTAGGGGGGTGTATTTTTTTCCATTTATCTGTGCCTGCTTTCCCTGGCGGAGTGATCTTCCTCCGCTCCCCACCCAGTAGTAGCTGGGGCCCGTTGAGTAAGACTTGACAGACGGTGAGGCGGGCGGCGGCGGCGGGCAGAGAGTTGCTGATTGGCGCCATTACTAGTAAAAAATAAATAAAAAATATGTCCCCGGACTTCATTTTAAAAATCTGGTCACCTTAACCTAGGCGTTTACAGGTGATTAGAGGCAAAAAACACGTGTCTTAAAGGGATTTAAAGGTACATGTTTTTTCACCTTAATGCATTCTGTGCATTAAGGTGAAAAAACATCCGACGATTAGCGGCACCCAAGCCCCCCCCCCCCCCGTTTACTTACCTGAGCCCTCGAAAGTCCCGCGTCGTGAACGTGCTGGCTTCTCGGCTCATTCATTGGATGATTGATAGCAGCGCAGCCATTGGCTCCCGCTGCTGTCAATCAAATCAATGACGCGGCACACCGGGGGGCGGGGCCGAGTGATAAGTCGACGGCTATGGCTGCCGACTGTATCATGGGAGCGCGCCCGCATGCTAACCCCCTTGGGAGAGCGCTTCCCAGAACGGGGGTTAGCTCTTGCGGGGAGGAGTCGGGACAGCCGCAGAGGGACCCCAGAAGACGAGGATCGGCGCCACTCTGTGCAAAACGAGCTGCACAGTGGAGGTAAGTATGACATGTTTGTTATTTAAACAAAAAAAAAAAAAAAGAGGAACCTTTACAACCCCTTTAACACGTCTAAACGCTCGGCCTATTTAGCACATATAAATGAACACCCAAGTGTTTGACCTAAATGCGCTTGCAAAAGCACAGTTTAAGCACATTTTTTAAGCTGCTTTCAGGAGAAAAGAATATAGAGGAGCTGTGCAAATGCCCAGCGTGCATGGGGTCTTATGCTTTACATACTTTTTTCTGCTTAAAAATCTAATGTCAGAATGTGCCTTTGGTGCAGTTTGTTTCCTGCCTGTAAACGCTCCTCTTCCAATACACCTGTAAATGCCTATGTGTGCATGGCCATCATAGTAGTGCTGCACGATTCTGGCCAAAATGAGAAGCACTTTTTTTGCTTAGAATAAAGATCACGATTATCTCTGATTCTCCCGGCATAACCTCTTTCACGCTTTACAAAAAAAAAAAATTGGGCTAACTTTACTGTTTAGCTTTTTTAAAATTCATTAAAGTGTATTTTTTCCAAATAAATTGCGCTTGAAAGACCACTACGCAAATACAGTGTGACGTAAAATATTGCAACAACCGCCATTTTTATCTCTAAGGCAGGGATCTTCAAACTACGGCCCTCCAGCTGTTGCAGAACTATACATCCTATGAGGCCTTGTAAAACTCTGACATTCACAGACATGACTAGGCATGATGGGAATTGTAGTTCCTGAACAATTGGAGGGCCATAGTTTGAGGACCCCTGCTCTAGGGTCTCTGCTAAAAAAAATAATATATATATATATATATATATATGTAGCGACCTCACCCCATCTCTTTCTTCTAGGGGTATCACACACGACAGGGTGAGATGCGCCACGGCCCATGTCCTCCCCATAGCTATGGATGAGGTGAAGGCCAGTACCAGATATTTCCTCGGGCCTGTGTGCTTTTGTAAAGGATTAAGTCCTGCTGTGTCAACACTTCCCTCTGCTCCCATTAACCAGAGTTCCACACACCGATCACAGTCCAACTCTTGTTTTATTGCATATCTCACAATAAACAGTGCTTCAGTAGCCAACTGGTTGCGACTTGATAACAGTTTGATACAAGGGGATGAGCAGGTCGAGGCACTGTCCTGATTGTCAGCTAAACCACTGCGATCTCGCCAGCGGTTACTATAGCCTTGGCTAGAAAGGACTTAGAACTTGAGAGTCTCTACCAGCGACTCGAGAGAACATAGATAGGAGTACCTTCGCTGCGTTGTGGCCCCTGTCAGGGGAAGATGTCCCTCCAAGAGAGTTACCAGAGGCCCATCCGTCACTGGGTTGATGCTGCTCCAGACTCTCCGAATGGGTAACCTCCCCGGCCTCCTCACCTCAGACATGGGCCCCATCCACCTCAGGGACCCTCGGACTTCTCCACCCTTGCGGGACCCAGTCGAAGTCACTGGGCCCCAGGCCTCCTGGTTTAGTACCTCACCCCAGGCTGAAGGTGCCTGGGATGGACTACAACTCCATTCCGGTCAGGCCTAGGGCACCTGAGCCGGAATTCAGAACCGCCCGCACCCAGGCCTAAGGTGCCTGGGCGCGTGATGAAGAACCTCCACAAGAGCAAGACCTCGTGACCAGGGCGTCTCCCCCTTTTATCCCCTCCAATGACGCCACGGCAGGTTCCCCACCCTCGCCGTACCATCTCCGAGAAGGGACAAAAAGGACAGCTCTGTGGCGGCAAATCTACCTCGAGCCTGCGGGTACTTGCCACCCACAGGCCAAAGAGATTATTACACCGCCCAATCCTCCACGAATGCAAATGGTCCAACTACTCCACACTTTACACACCTGGACTTCCACCCAAGTGTATCCCAACTAAATTTAAAGACCCCGCTACATATATATATATATATACAGTATCTCACAAAAGTGAGTGCACCCCTTACATTTTTCTAAATATTTAATTATATCTTTTCATGTGACAAAACTGAAGAAATAACACTTTGCTACAATGTTAAGTAGTAAGTGTACAGCTTGTATAACAAGTGTAAATTTGCACATAGCAGTGATCAGAACAGCTGCAGGAGGAGCAGATTCTGCTCTCTCCTCCCTCCAGCAGCTGTCTGATGTGGGCGGAAGAGATTGGACAGGGTGACACCACAAACACCTCCTTCCTGGAGATGGGTGAAGAATGATGTGAAGGTGGCCTGGACCCACTGGTGGAGGTGGGTGGGACACACTGTTGGAGGTCAACAGGACTCACTGGATGTGGGTGGGACCCATTGGTGGGGTTGGGCGGGGAACACTGTTGGAAGTCCTGGGGACCTGCTGCTGAAGGTGGGTGGGACCTACTGGTACATGTCACTCATGATGTCGCCATTGGGGAGGTCTGGGTTTTAACCAGGGAGCTGTTGCACTTCTAGGAGGACAGAGGAAACTGAGGGCTCTCCCAACAAATAGGGACACAAATTCAAGAAGAAGTAATTTGGTAAGGAATGTGCTTTGGATATTTTTCCTTTTAGTGCTTCTCCAGAACTGCAGTAGTACTACTACTGCTTAGTCCCCCTGAAAAGTGATTATTGATGGATCACTTCTGAGGGTGGTATAGCAGTGGCTGACAGATGCTTTTCTTTTTTTTTTTATCTTTTTTTATAATTTTACATTGCGGAACTGTGCAGGAACTGAAATGGTTGTAGTGCGGCCCCAGTAAACTCAATGGGTGAGTTTCACAGGTGGTACCGCATGTCAAACGTTGTGCCCTGAGTTAAAAAAGTGTCTCAGACCCAGCATATATACAGCTCTGTCCAACTATTCTGTTATGCCGTGTACACACGATCGGTTTTACCGATGAAAACCGTCCAATGGACTTTTCTCATCAGACAAACCGATCGTGTATGGGCCCCATCGGGCTTTTTTCCATCAGTGAGAAAAAATAAAACATGTTTTAAATTTATCCGATGGGAAAAAAAACAATAGCAAATTCCGATCGTCTGTGTGGAACTCCATCGGACAAAAAACCCATGCATGCTCAGAATCAAGTCGACGCATGCTCAGAAGCATTGAACTTCATTTTTCTCAGCTTGTCGGAGTGTTTTACGTCACCGCGTTTGGGACGGTCTGATTTTTGACTGATGGTGTGTAGGCAAGACTGATGGAAGTCAGCTTCATCGAATTTCCGATGGAAAAAACATCGGATTAGAATCCATAGGAAATCCAATTGTGTGTACAGGGCTTTACAGTTAAGGTTGGCAGCATTAGAGGGTGGCAAAACCACAGCTCAGCTGCCTGTTTTTACCATCCCCCAGCTGCCTGCTCAAAACAGCCCTTACTTAAAGTTGAGATAAAGGGTGATTTCAACTGCAAAATATGCAATGATACACTGTCAACTGACATTTCTATAATATGTTCATTTTCATATTGTTCAAAGTCTTTCAATAAAAACTTGATTGTGAAAAAAAAAAAGGTGAATGCTCTTCTGAGTGCCAGTCTTTGGGCCTCTTCATTGGCCGACGGAGGATGATGTCACTCCTGCGCATGCGCAGAAGCTAGTCATCCCGGCACTCAGAGACCGGTCCGCAGCTCAGTTTACAGAGCTGGAGAGGACAGTGGGCAGGCAGGTAGGGGAATTTTATTGCAGAAGAGACAGTGCAAGTGTCTTCTTCAATAAAAACCTGCCTGCTCACTGTTTCTTACAGCGGAACTTCAGTTCTGCTTTAATGTTTAGTATCCCAACAAAGTAATGTGCACTGGGCAGTAGTGTATTTAGGTTTTGTGCTGCCCTAGGCCTGACTAAACTCGTGCACCCCCTAATTTAAATATGACCCACCCCTTCCTGTCAAGGCCACACCCCTTTGTGTTTAAGACCCACCCTGAAATTTTGGAGTGGGGACACTAGTTCTTAGGGCCTGGGCAATGGTTTCCTTTAATTTGCATAGATTTCCTCTCACTTCCTGTTTGGCTATGGGGCAGGAAGTGAAGGGAAATCTCTGCAATGGGTCAGGGATGGTAAAAAATAAACTGACTGGGGCTAAAACCCTTACTCTATCCAAAATGTAAAAAAAAAAAATGTGCCTATATAGCACAATGAGGAAGGTTTGTGGTCCAGACTGATAGGACAGTAAAAATTAGATGCAGCTTGCGTTACACTAACAGTATAGCACAAGCCGGCTGGGACTTTTTCCGTGCTGCCCCCCTGCAAAGTGCTGCCCTAGGCCTGGGCCTTGTTGGCCTAGGCCAGGATACAGCATTGGCACTGGGGACATGCAAACAGCAACTGAAAAAAGCAACACTCTTTATTATTTCCAATAAAGTAATCACACCATTCAAATCCCTCATATAAGAAACAGTGACATTTCCAGACTGGAATACAAAAGTACTCCAAGTCTGAGAAAGAAATGTTTGTTGAAAGTCCCCAGTTCACATCAGAATTGCACAGGAACGCAGTCTGCATTCCCCTGCAGTGCAATTTGGCAGTCAATTCATACTATTGCCATTGTATGAAGTGTTTAATCATGTTTAACCCCACCAGGTCACTCCAACCGTAGTGACACCATCGGCCTACATATTTGTCGTGTGCCAGTTTTTGCACTCATTGTCATTGACATATCATAACACTGACCTAATACAGGTACCTTTGCATAGCATTAAAGGAACATGTGTGCCGGACAATTTGGTAAAATACAAACTTGTCCCAGGAACCTGCCAGAAGTAACTGCACAGAGATAACAGGAAGGAAAACACAATCTAAACAACACAAACAGTAATTACATGTGTAGCTTATGGCAAAGCCAGCCTTTCTGGCTCAACAAAGATCTACATGTAGCGCCCTCACCTCTCCCCCTGCCTGCACTTTTGTATGTGTTTTCGGCTCCTTGCAGGGAGGGGAGAGGCACTCCGCACCACAAGCCCGTACCCTCCTGAGTAAGGAGGTTGAGCGGTGTTAATTTTCGGGCCTGCCTGCGGCTGGAGTTGAATCCTCCCGAGGACGATTCTCACCTCTACCTTAGATAGATGCAAGTCCTTATGTTTCCCCAGGAATATAACTGTCCACACCAACTGAAAGTCCAACTTCTATATTTATTTCACACGAATAATAAATATGCCTCTTTGAAAGCAGACAGGTTGGGACAAGACACAGGACAGCTTAGGTGGGAGGAGGTCCAGGCACAAACACGAAACAGGTTCTCTTACTGTTTAGATTTCACAAACAGCTTTGGCGCACGATCTCTGCCACAGACCGTGAGGTTGGTCTCTGCCACAGACCAGGTGAATAGAAAGTCACTGCCACTGACTTGGAGAACGGGTCACTGCCACTGACCGGGTGAATAGGGCCTTGCCCCATGAAGTCACTGCCACTGACTTGAAGCGAGTAGGGTCACTGTCACTGACCTGGTGAACTTCCTTCTTAAAGTATTGGCCCATGTCAAGAAGAAAACCATCCCTCCGGAAAGTGACCAGAGGCCCTCACCGTCACTACGACTCTGCGTTGGGTCTTCGGAAAGGGTTACCTCCCTGGCCTCCTCATCTCAGATACGGGTCCCCTCGCAAGGCGGCACCCTGGGAGCTCTCGATCCCTAGCGGACCCCAGCCGAAGGCCCTGGGCCTTCAAAATAGTACCTCACCCCAGACTGAAGGTGTCTGAGATGGAACAGGAACCAGGCCTCCAGGCCTAGGGCACCCGGAGATAGCAAACCCACACACCCAGGCCGAAGGTGCCTGGGCGTGGACGAAGAAGACCCTTATGGAAGATGGCCGCCCCTTTTTTTTACCCTCTCCCGACAGGCACAGCAGGTTCCCTGCCCCGCCGTACTGCTGCCGAAAGGGGACAAGAAAAGGCGCAACCCTGTATTGCGGTTCAACCCAGACCCAGGGCGACAGCGCCACCTGTAGGTCCCAGGGAACTACACACCAATACCAACTCCCATGGCACACAAATGGTCCCTTTAAACCCTAACAATAGTGTGTCTGAGCCCAACTACCACTCAGACACTCCCCTAAATTGTACACCCCGCTACATACAGAAGATGAATTTTGATTGTCTTTAGCTTGTTAAAGCAGAGGTCCACCCTTAAAAAATATTTTACTTACCAGAAACGCCTGTTGCTAGGCAGTCGTCCTAATCTGCCACTTCCTATACCGCTGAGCTCCTCGTTCTCGTCCTCCCTCGCGTTGTCTTCGGGGAAATGGGGCGCGCTGTCTTCTGGGACCTGTGTGTGTCCCAGAAGACAGCCGGCCATTCACAAAGCGCTGCGCGACTCGCGCATGCACAGTAGGAAAGGGGCAGTGAAGCTGCAAGCTTCCACTGCCTGTTTCGATTAGTTAGGATGGCGGCGCCGGCACCCGATCAGATGGATGAATCAGCCTCGGGGGGCTGACATCGCTGGCTCCCTGGACAGGTAAGTGTCCTTATTAAAAGTCAGCAGCTACAGTGTTTGTAGCTGCTGACTTTTAAAAAAAAATTTTTTTAGGCTGGAACACCGCTTTAAACAAGCCTGTGCATGTAATGTTACACCGTGGTCTTATACATATTATCTTTCTGTAAGTAAAGTCTCCAGAACTGGATACAGTATTCTAAAGAATGTCTCACTAAATATGTGTATAGGAAAATCTTGAGGAAAGAGGACCCAATTCCCCTAAGGCCAGGTTCACACTTGTACGACATACGCTCCGACTTTGGGAGCTCATGTCGCATGACGTGTATAAAATCAATGGTTCCCTATGAGAGCCGTCTTAACTGGCCCGACACAAGATGGTCCGACTTTAAAAAAGGTCCCTAAACTACTTTGGTCTGACTTTGGTCCTACTTCAGCCCACTGAATTTCATTGAAGTCGGATCAAAGTCAGATCATGATCTTAACTGATCCGACTTTGGCATGCCCCTCCCCAAAAATCCATACCCTTATCTAAGCACGCAGCCTGGCAGGTCAGAAAAGGGGGGGGTGAGCGAGTGCCCTCCCCCCTCCTGGACCATACCAGGCCACATGCCCTCAACATGGGGGGGTGGTTGCGCCTCCCACCCCAAAGCACCTTGTCCCCATGCTGGTGAGGACAAGGGCCTCTTCCCCACAACCCTGGGAGGTGGTTGTGGGGGTCTGCGGACAGGGGGCTTATCGAACTCTGGAAGCCCCCTTTAACAAGAGGGTCCCCAGATCCCGGCACCCCACCCTATGTGAATGAGTATGGGGTACATTTTACCCCTACCCATTCACCCCAAAAAAGTGTCAAAAAGAAATAAAACCAGCACACAGGTTTTTGACAAAGTC
Organism: Rana muscosa; assembly: GCA_029206835.1. Classification (NCBI taxonomy): domain Eukaryota; kingdom Metazoa; phylum Chordata; class Amphibia; order Anura; family Ranidae; genus Rana; species Rana muscosa. Next base: position 1,100,924,429 of record CM055116.1, read on the forward strand.
CTTTATTAAAGCAGCTCCAGCATCTCTTCTCTCTCCGATTTCTTCTCCCTCCGATGATGTCTTCATCCTCCATTTCTTCTAGCTGTCCTTTGGTTCTTCTCGCTGCATTGATGGCTTTTTCCGCTGCCGGTTCTTCCTCCGGTTCTTCTCTCTCCACTGTCTTCTTCCTCCGGTTATTCTCCCGGCCATGGGGCATGGCCACCCGGTGATGTCATCTGGAGACCCTGCCCCCTTGCGACGTCACCGCCCAGGGTATGATGGGAGGGTGATATCACAGGGGGCGGGGTCTCCGGATCATGTCACCGGGTGGCCCCCCCCAATGGCTAAATAAGTAATGGCACACGCCGGAGCTAACATTTACAGTGAAAGCTAGCGTCGGTAGATGAACCCGCAGCAGAAGACATCAGCGCAGTGAGAAGAACTGGAGGAAGAACCAGAGGAAGAAGACATCAGCGCAGCGGGAGGAACTGGAGAATGAAGACATCACTGCAGGGAGAAGAAATCACAGGGAGAAGAGATGCTGTATGGGGGGGGGGCACTCGCTCCCCCCCTTTCCTGACCTGCCGGGCTGCGTGCTCCGATAAGGGTCTGGTATAGTGAGATAGAACTAACTAGGGTGGGATTTTAAGTGAGGCAATCCCTGGGATTAGCCTCCATCCCCGATATTTTGGAAAAGCAACAACTAGAATGGTGGGACTTTGAATGAAGCAACACTGCTGAGTTGAATGCATCAATCAATAAAACATGGTTTAATGGATACAAGGAATACATACATCATGAGATAGCAGAAAACATTATACTGAATAGTAGCAACATAATCATATAGTTAATAATGTATAATTATTAAACAGTAGCAATATAATGATTATCTCAACATAATAAATACTGCACATGAGGTAGGCAGACCAAAATTGTAATGATAATAACATATAAACCATGATAGATAGGTGCATATTGGTAAACTATACAGGTAAAAATTTTAAAACATGATCACTGTGACATTGCATCGTAACAAGCTCTACGCGTTTCGTGGTTGTTGTTACCACTCGTCAGGAGCTGATGCTAGATGTATCTATAAACAAATAAAATGGTCAAATTGGTAAATTGGTAGAAATTATATATATAAATATAAGCAATGGTATATAAAGGAGAGGGGAAGGAAACCCTTCCAAAAACTCTCACCTCATAATAGTATGCTGGTATAATCTTGGTAATATTAACGATAGAAAGGGGTGGGTTTTCGTTTAGCATAGATAATGTCCTCCCCCGGGAGCTGAGATGGTATAAACCCAAGGCACAGCGGTGGTAGCAGGTATCCAGAAAGTGAGTGTGGATCTCCAGTGATTGGCTGTAGTCTGTATGATTGTAGCTTGGTAGCGTAAAGTTTGAATATTATTTTCATAATAGCTGTAACAGTAAGAAGGTATTGACAATAAGTGAATCATACAGCCAAGATACTGAAGAAGAAGCCACACCAGTGTGAATGTATAAATAAATAACTAGGTGTAATAGGCATAAAGGATGGTGATAAAAAAAACAATACATTCACACTGGTGTGGCTTCTTATTCAGCATCTTGGCTGTATGATTCGCTTATTGTCAATACCTTCTTACTGTTACAGCTATTATGAAAATAATATTTAAACTTTACGCTACCAAGCTACAATCATACAGACTACAGCCAATCACTGGAGATCCACACTCACTTTCTGGATACCTGCTACCACCGCTGTGCCTTGGCAGAGTTCCACCCAAAAGTGGAATTTCCGCTTTAAGCACTCCTCGCCCACTGACATGCCACATTTGGCATGTAATTTTTTGGGGGGGAATGGGTAACATCTTTTTAGTGGGACTTCCTGTCCCACTTCCTCCTTCCTATATTTGGCCACCTAGGCGACTCCTCCTCTTCAGGAACTCACTTGGAAAGAAATGAATATGCCCATAGTGTAGTATGTAAAGCCCAATGCTTTATTGAATCAAAAATTGCACTTACAATGAGGTAGATTATGTATAGCGGTAATGGATGCAGCGTCTCGATACTCCTGTGTATGTTCGTTCCTATGGCGTCCGCGGCACCTCCTCTCGGTAAGGTATTGCGTGATGACGTCAGCGGCCCCCTCATTTCTTTCCATGTGAGTTCCTGAAGATTTCCATTATCGCACAGTCATCGTGGAGACACAAAGGTTCTGGGGAAACCTATTCCCTGTGCTGGGTGAGACTGTTCAACACAGTCACGGCAATCTGGTAAGCAGACTATCCACCACCAGGGTCTTACACCTGAAGTCTCCACATTCCCTTGGGAAGATTGGTTCATCACTTCTATCTTTACTTTGAACATCACCCTTTGGGACTTTATTATTATTAGTATTATTAGTCTTATGGGACTTATTTTTATTTATTTTTTTCTCCATAATCACCTAATTTTGTGTACTGAGCAATTTCAGCCCAATTTTTGGTGTTTTTTATAATTTTTTATATTTCAGATATATTATGTTTGCAAATTTTTGCCATTATTCCTTCATTCACTATTTATTATCTCCTTCCCCTTTCATCCCCAGTTTTTGAATTTTATATTCACCTTTTTCCTGGAACCTTGCACTAGTTTTCCTTTTTACCCCTTTTTTCACCACCCAACAAAAATAGTTTTTTTCACAATAAGATTTTTTTGTTTTCTCACTGCCTATTTTTTATCACATCACATATATATCCCTTCACACTCATTGTGGGGTTATAAACAATTTAATTCAATTATTAAGTTATTAATTTACGATTTTTCACAATCAATTTTTTAGCGCTGCACTTTCCCTTCCTTTTCTACTATATATAAGTTTTTTGTACTGAACTTATGGTGCTAGCAGCTGTCCCCCTTTCTTATGTTTTTATAGTTAACACACTTTTCCATTTGTCATCTAGCGCAGCGTTAGCCCTAGGGCTTTCTTTTTTCTTAAATATATGCAATAGGTGCACCATATAAGCCCCCGTTCACACCAGTGTGACTTGTCATGCGATTTGAAAGTTCCAAATGACATGACAAGTCGCACTCAATTGCCCACAATGGAACCCATCATATCACCGCGACTCATGCCTCAGCGATTATGAAAAAGGATCCTGCACTACTTTTTGCCGATATCATTGCGACTTGCACAGACTTCTGTTAAAAGAAGTTGCAAGCCGCAATGAAATCGGCAGTGCGAATCCCACTCCAGCGCAATTTCAAAACTGCAACAGTGTGAATGGGAGCTTAATGTGCAGTGCCTTTAAACTTTAAAAACAATCATACATGATAAGTGTACCATATAAATGTGCAATACTTTATGATATCAAACCCAGTACTAACAAATTACTTAATGTTAAGAAAAAATGCACCAAATAAATGTGCTATGACTTTAAATGTTAAAAGTGTGAATAACCTAATGTTGGCCAACCTCTTGAGATCGTCCTATTGGAAAAAACGTGTTGGGTTTAGCCTGTGCTGACGTCATTACACCCACCGAGTCAGTGGCGGTGCTTGAATTTTTTTTAATGCCTTGCATTTAGTGATGCTTGTGAGTAAATGAACAATTGATTTACATAATTAAAAGGTATACAGTTTCACACTATGGGCTGCTGTTTGTTTTCTCTTGCAAGATTGATATGATGGGAGGGAGAGAAGTATCATGTAGCTTCTCCTGTGGTTCCCGGATCCTAAAGGTGCCCTGACTCCATAGAATCTGTGGATGTCCTGGGAGGTTTCTATGTTCCTGATGACAACTGCATTTCGAAAGCCCACCAAGACCACCTATAATTTGGGCCTTAACAGCTTTGTGTGGTGGTGCACTACGGACTTTTGCCATTCACTCAAACTGGTTGTAAAGGCTGAAGGTCTTTTACCTTCATGCACTATAAACCTTCTGTTTGCTGCTTCCATACAATGCCCCCCCCCCCCAATACTCAATCCCCTCTCGGTCCAGCGAACGGGGGCCTCGGATGTCCCTGGTCTCTCTCTACTCTTTGGAAACAAAGCAGCAGGAGCCATTGGCTCCCATTGTTGTCAATCACAGCCAGTGAGCCAATAAGGAGATAGCGGGTGGTGGGGCTGAGCGGTTTGTCTATGTGTCTTTTGAACTCATAGAGTGGGGCTAGGGAGCAAGCATGGACCAGCGCCCCTATAGCAAGTGGCCTGCTATTGGGGGTACCGGTCGAGGGAGTGGAGCCAGGAGCACCGATGGGGGACTCGGGAAGGAGAGGATCTGGGCTGCACTGTGCAAAATCATTACACAGAGCAGGTTAGTATGACATATTTGTTTAAAAAAAAAAAACAACCTTTAGGCAGCTTTCACACTGAGGCGGCATCGGCGCTTTACCATTGTTTTTTCTGAGGTTTTCGGGCCGCTAGCGGGGCGCTTCTAAACCCCGCTAGTGGCCGAAAAAGGGTTAAAACTAGGGCTGCAACTAACGATTATTTTCATAATCGATTAGTTGGCCGATTATTGTTACGATTAATCGATTAATCGGTTAATAACCTTAAAAAAAAAGAAGCGGTCATTTTGCTGCGATTTGCATTTTTTTTGGCCAATTTGTTGTTGGGCAGATTAAAAAACACAAATTGCCACAAAAACGCATTACATGCTTTTCTGCAGCTTCTCCGTTGAAGTATATTGAACCAAAAAAACAAAATAGCACCGTTTCGCGTAAAAAAAAAAAACCTTGCCCTTTCCAAATACGCAGCAGCTGAAAAAGGCATGGATGTGAACGTGTCCCATAGGAAACCATGTAAATGAACTGTAGTGTGTTTCTGAAAAAAGTATCAAAAAACACAGAGGTGTGACCCAGGCCTGAGATGTTTAGTAAAATAATGGGGTCAAAAAACTAAAATTAGTACATGTGACAGGAGGGTCACTTTGGACACAGGGTGAGCCAGGAAATAATGGACATTAAGAAATATATCTTGGACTACCTAAAATGGGTCTGTACTATTTATCCACCATATTCCCAAGGATATCTGTAAAGGACTATTTACTTATTCTGAACTCAACAGGTTAATTGAGAGATACTGAGGTGTTTAGCCTCAATCACCTGTCTGTCTAGTGTAATGCTAATGAATTCCAGCTTCTAGAAGACCTGTTCATTGTTTGTGGTGATGTGGATTGGGGAAATTAAGTGTGTCCTTGTGCGTATTGTAAAGTAACAGACAGTCTGGTGAATATAAAGGTCATGCATAGTTATTTAAACATAAAGGGGATTAGAACCTGTTGTCTCCTAGTAGACATCAAAATAATGTGTATTGGGCTTTGTTATGTTGTGCGTGGAGCTGGACCATTGTTCATTCAGGTTAATGCAGTATTGGATGTGTATAAGAGTTTCAATGTTTTTGGCAATAAAGGCAGTCTATTTTTGGAAAGATACAGAGCGTGTTGTCTCAATCTTTGGAAGGATTAATTCCTATGGGAAGTGGTCTTCTGGCTGTGGAGGATCGACAGTGAAGTTGTGTCCAGGAGAGGGAAGGGATCTAAACGGCGTTACCCCCTTTCGTATTTGGGGTGCCGTTACAGTACAAAAAGAGCAAATAATCGCTACTGTACGGGGTTCATTTTTTACTGTGGGACAGTGAAAGTAATATTTACAGTAGCGATTTGCTCTTTTTGTACTATAAAGGGATCATTTTAGTTTTTTAACCCAATTATGTTACTGGCCGATTAATCGATTATGAAAATAGTAATCGATTCATTTCATAATCGATTAGTTGTCGATTAATCGATTAGTTGTTTCGGCCCTAGTTAAGCCTAACCTATCAATTGATACTATGTTCTTGTATTGTAGATATCCATTAATAATCAGCTCCTGATGAGCCGCATGATAGCCGCGAAACGCGTCGAGCTTCAGATGTCAAATAATTTTTATCATGCAGTTTTACCTCATGTTTTTATTGTTTTACTCAATTTACTCACGAACAAATGCCAATGAACGAACTCATCGTGTTGGATGATGGAATATGTACCATGATGTCCTATGTATTTCACTGTATAATATTTAATACATTTTACATTATTTGATTTTCTAGCTCTGTTTGACTCTCAATCCGCATGCTTCATACAAAGTCCCGACCCTTTTCTGTCTTCGTACTGATAGGGATGGAGACCTAGTGACTTCATTGTCTCAGGCCTCATTTAAAGTCCCAAAACTTTTTATTTTTTCCATTGAATCCAATTAGGGATGGAAGCATGCGTTTTTGAATAGCATCCAGCTGACACAAGACCCAATGTGCCAGCTGTGTTTCCCTTTCCTCCTACCCCTGCCACACTGCGGGATAGCTTTGGATGGGTTTCTCTGAGCATTCTGACACAACACCCTAGTGTCAGAAATAGTTTTCTTCCCCTACCATACTGTAGGCCAAGTTTAGATAATGTTCTTTGTTTTGATATTCTTTAAACAAAATATGATCTGTGTGGACACCCCAGCTCACGGGTCCGGTGCTGTTCGGGGCGTGACGTGGTGGGCCCAGTGGTGTGAGTTGGGGCCCTTTCTGACATTGGGAGCTGCGATGCGCAGCGGGGGCCCCTCCCCTTCTCCCCTTCCAATGGGGGACGGGGCGGTCGCCCAGCTGCGCATCGGCGCCACGCATCCGGCGCGTCATGTCTGGCGTCCACCCAGGTCGTCGTCATCACATGAGCGCCGAGTTCTTCATAAGGCAGTCAATAAGGGGGAGCGAGTTTTTTGGCGCCACTCGCCGGACGCTTGCTGCCTGGGAGATGGCGCCTCTCCTCCCCCATACTCGCCAGCGTGACATTGGCGGCAACAGGGTGTTCGCGACGAGGCAGGCATCTCTCCCCTGACACAGGCACCAACACACATAGTCAGGGGTTGAGGAACCAGAAACATCTCGCATTAGGCAAAATGCACCCTCAACTCCTTCCATTCAGGTAAATTCATTATCACACTCTTTTCTGTCCTTCTCCCTTCTCATTTCTCTCCACGCACACTCTTGTTGGCACTCAGTCCCCTCTATTCACTATGACAGTGTCCCTTTTGTTGGAGCATTTTTATTGTTTGCAACACAGCTTCACTATCACATATCAATGATAGCGCTCACAATGTTGGAGTTTTTCCATGTCTCCAGCACAGCTTCACTATCATACACCCCAGGCGGTGCCTTTCCTTTCCTTTTCCTTCCCTTCCCTTCTTTCTTTCCTTGCCCTTTCCTTCCCTTCTTTTCTTTCCTTTTCCCCCCCTTTCTCTTAATCCCCTCACAATGGTGTTTCTATGTTGGAGCATCCTCATTGCCCTCAACAAGCTCACCGTCACACATTTACCCTTCTTTCATGTTTCATCCCTCTCACTTTTCATTGATAGCGTTCTCAACGTTGGAGCACTTTATTGCTTTCAACATAGCTACACCATCAGATATTTCAGCTATGCTTTTCTGTTCATTATTATCCCTGCTCATCCACATCTATTTTTCATCTTTTCACTGCTGAACATAGGGCTCATCACCCCTCAGCAATTTAACACACCATTTCTTTGCACTTCACTTTCATTTTCAGATGGTCCAGGAGTCTCTCTGCATGTGCCCCTTGACCCTGGTGAAGATCACATACTCAGCCTACACAAGGATGACTTCCTCCTTGCTGCGCCACCTGTCATGCCGCCTCAGCTCCCGTGCCAGACTGTGTCCCCGGCCGCCTACAAGCCCCCTGCCGCGCCCATGCCATCACCCGACCTGTGAGTATGGGCTGTAGATTCAAGTGCATATTTCTCTCCCCCCTCTATATAAGCCTAACCTATCAATTGATACTATGTTCTTGTATTGTAGACATCCATTAATAATCAGCTCCTGATGAGCGGCATGATAGCCGCGAAACGCGTCGAGCTTCAGATGCCAAATAATATTTATCATGCAGTTTTACCTCATGTTTTTATTGTTTTACTCAATTTACTCATGAGCAAATGCCAATGAACTAACTAATCGTGTTGGATGATGGAATATGTACCATGATGTCCTATGTATTTCACTGTATAATATTTAATACATTTTACATTATTTGATTTACTAGCTCTGTTTGGCTCTCAATCCGCATGCTTCATACAAAGTCCCGACCCTTTTCTGTCTTTGGCCCTAGTTAAAACCACGAAATGCTCCAATACCTGAAAACGATACCTTCAGGCTTGGTTCTTTCAGCTGTCGGCGGGATTCCCCCACTGACTGCTGAAATGTAAAAAAAAAAGCCAGCAATTATTGGTTGTTAAGGAGCGAGACCGCCACGTCCTTAACAACCGATGACTCATTTAGCTGTCAGTGGGGTTCCCCTGTTGACAGTTGAAGTGTAAACAAAGTCCCGGCAATTGGGAAAAAAAAAAAAAAGCAGCCAGGCAATGTTTACCAACAACATTGCTCAGCCACTGAAACAGAAAGATAAAAAGAAAAATTGTTTATTTTTGTATCTTTCTGTTTATTCATCTACAGATCAAAGGGATGAACTTCGATCTGCAGATGAAGTTAGGCCTCATGCACACTGGATGTTATAAAAATGCCAGTAGCGTTAGCTGTAGAATGGGTTTTGCCACGTTTTTTTTGTGTTTTTGTTTTTTAGTGTAAAACTGTACTTTGACAAAAGCTTATGCCTAAATAAACCGCAGATAAACTCTAAATAGCTTTTTTTAGAGTTAGAGCGTATTTACAGCTGAAAAAACTCTCAAAACCCACTAGTTCTGGGGGGGTTTCAGGCCGGAAAACGCCCCTACCAAAAACTGCTGATAACAGCCTATGTGTGCATGGACACATAGGAGAACATAGTAAGGAGTTTAGTGGCTGCAGAAAAAACATCTGAGGCCAAAAACAGCAGCTGTAAAACCGTCCAGTATGCATGAGTCCTTTTTTTTTATTTTTTATTAAATGTTCCTCTGTTTAACCCCTTATTAACCCTTAATTTACTCTAATCAGCATTAATTAACTCCCTATTCTCCTTCTCCATTTCATTATTATTTTCCTGCTGATTATTTTTGTACACTTCTATTATAGAAACTATTAATAATGAAAATGTTTATTTTGTTTGCTTTGTTTGTGAAAATTTTTATACCTTTAACATATATTTACACGTTTTACATTGAAAAAAAGCGCAAAAATAAATAAATAAATAATTTAATTTGTAAATAACTTTTTAATGCTATGTACCATTGCTGACAGCTGAAGTGTAAACAAAACAGTTGCAGTAGGTAATTGGTATCAAAGAGTACAAAAATAATAATAATAAAAAAAGACAAAAAAGCATCCGTACTCGTTATTACCGTATATACTCGAGTATAAGCCGAGATTTTCAGCCCTTTTTTTGGGGCTGAAAGTCCCCCCCTCGGCTTATACTTGAGTCATATAAATTTTACATTGTAAATATTACCTGTAAAGAAGTTGCGGCTGCGGCGTCCATCGTTCGAATTCCGCGGCGTCCATCGTTCAAAATTCCGCGGTCTCTTCCTGTTCCTTCCTTGATAGGCGAGTCTCAGCAGACACTCTCCGCCTATCACGAACGTTCTCTCATCCTCAGTTTTCCAGCAGACGTCTGTGATTGGCGGAATACCCAACACAGTGTCTGCTGGGAAAACTAAGGATGAGAGAAGGATCGTGATAGGCGGAGAGTGTCTGCTGAGACTCGCCTATCAAGTAAGGAACAGGAAGAGACCGCGGAATTTGAACGATGGACGCCGCGGAATTTGAACGATGGACGCCGCGGAATTTGAACGATGGACACCGCAGCCGCAACTTCTTTACAGGTAATAATTACAATGTAAAAATTTGTTTTTACAGGGAACAGTGGGGCATCGGCTTATACTCGGGTCAGTGAGGTTTCCCAGTTTTTTGGGCAACATTAGGTACCTCGGCTTATACTCGAGTATATACGGTAACTACTTGAGGCCCGATGACGGCTTCAGCGCAGACCTAAAAATCCGAGAGGCCATCAACAGACGGCCTCCCCGTCACTGAGACTCGGGTGATCACCGATCCGAGTAAGGGGCCGATCCCGACCCCTTACCACATGATCAGCTGTCAGCCAAGACAGATCACGTGATGTAAACAAAGAATCGGTAATCGTTTTTTTTTTTTCCCCTCACACTGACAGTGTGAGGAGGAAAAAAAGCCGATCACCGGCTCTTTCACAAGGGACATCGGTCCCGAAGAGGGAGGAGGCAGATGTGCCTCATCAGTGCCAGTTGCCAGTGCCTGCTATTATAATAATAAATGCTACCTGCCAGTGCCCACAGTGCCACCTATCAATGCCCACAAGTGCCACCTATCAATGCCCACAAGTGCCACCTATCAATGCCCACAAGTGCCGCCAATCAGTGCCTCATCAGTGCCACCTAGCAATGCTGCCTATCAGTGTAACCTACCAGTGTCCATTATTGCCACCCATCAGTGCCCATCACTGCCACCTATCAGTGCCACCTATCAATGCCACCTATTAGTGCCACTTCTCAGTGCCCACCAGTGACACCTATCAATGTCCTTCAGTGCCACCCATCAGTGCCACCTTTCAGTGCCGCCTATCAGTGCCCACCAGTGCCACCTTATCGGTGCCCACCAGTGCCGCCTTATCGGTGCCCACCAGTACCCCGCCTTATCGGTGCCCACCAGTACCGCCTTATCGGTGCCCATCAGTGCAGCCTCATCAGCGTACATCAATATAGGAGAAAAATTACCTGTTTACAAAATTTTATAACAAAATATAATATATATATATATATATATATATATATATATATATATATATTTTTTTTTTTTAAAATCAGTCTTTTTAATTTTTTTTAACAAAAAAAAAAACGCAGAGGTTATCAAATACCACCAAAAGAAAGTTCTATTTGTGGGGAAAAAATTATAAAAATTGAATTTGGGTACAGCTTTGGATGACCGCGCAATTGTCATTCAAAGTGCATCAGCGCTGAAAGCTGAAAATTGGTCTGGGCAGGAGGGGGGTTTAAGTGCCCAGTAATCAAGTGGTTAAAAAAAAACGGTATTAGTGAATCCCTACTTATGTACGATTGTTTTTGAAGTTTAAAGACATTGCACATTTATTTGGTGCACCTATTGCATGTATTTGTTTCTTTAGGATTATATTTAAAGACACAGCGCAACAACATTTAGCGATTTAGCACTTCTACTTCCATAGCAAGAGGCTTGTTATGGTGGCAGACACATTAGAGCCGAGAGCGCCAGCGGGGGACTCCAGAAGAGCAGGATTGGGGCCGCTATGTGCAGGTAAGTATATGATGCTTATTATTTTAGGGACAAAAAACGTAACCTTTACAACCACTTTAAAGATGGCGGTGTGGAAGAGGGATGGTGGGAGGCGAATATTACAGGTAGAAAAGAATGGAAAGGGGAAGACATGACTGAAACCTTTAAATACATTAAGGATGTGTATAAGGTTCAGGAGGGCAGTATATTCAATATGAATTCAAGATCAAGAAGATGGGGATATGACCTCAAACTAACAGGAGGAAAGTTCCAAACTAATCTTAGAAAGTATTTTATCAAAAACTTAGTTGATTCTCAGAACAAAATTCCAGCAGAGGTAAGTGAGCTGTTCACCAGTATGTGACTTTAAAGCGGCACCAAATCCAAAAACAAATTGTAATACAGTATACTACAGCTTACCAATTCTTAGATGCAGTGGTTGCATTCGTTCTCTTTTTTCCTTTAGTTTCACTTGGTGGCCCGGCCAGGAACCTGTTGTTTCTTTAACTGCATTCATGTCACTGCACAGCAGCGTGGTGCATTCCTCTGCTGTGTGATGACATGCAGCGCCCTCTAGTGGGCTTTGGAAAAATGCAGGCATGCTGCCTTTTACTGTACACCAGGGATGTAGTGTGACTGGGGCACATAGAAGACAATCATTTCCTGTGTAAGCTAATGGTGAGTGTTCAAAGTTTCGAAAAAACAAAAAAGAAAGATAATGCAGCCATTACATCTAAGGGCAGCAATATATTACTGTAAATGTGTGTTTTTGGGTTTAATACTGCTTTAAGCATGTTTGGGACAAAGATATAAAGTCATTAACCACTTGCCGCCCGCCCTATAGCGGATTGACTGCGGCAAAGTGGTTTTAAAATCCTGACTGGACGTCATATGATGTCCTCAGGATTTTGAGCCGCCCCGGGAGCGCGCATCGCGGCGATCGTTGCTGCGGGATGTCAGTCTGACACCCTGCAACACCGATCTAGGTAAAGAGTCTCCGACGGAGGCTCTTTACCACGTGATCAGCCGTGTCCAATCACGGCTGATCACGATGTAAACAGGAAAAGCCGGTCATCGGCTTTTCCTCACTCGCGTCTGTCAGACGCGAGTAGAGGAGAGCCGATCGGCTGCTCCTCTGACAGAGGGGGTTTGTGCTGATCCATTATCAGCGCAGCCCCCCCAAAGATGCACACACTGGACCACCAGGGATGCCACTAGACCACCAGGGATGCCCACCTTAAAAGTATGCCACCCTAGACCACCAGGGATGCAAATTAGAAATGGCTAATGGATGCCAATCAGTGCCCACAATGGATGCCAATCAGTGCCCACAATGGGCACCACTGATTGGCAGGCATTATTGTTTGGCACTGATTGGCATCCATTAGTAAAACACATTGCAGTACAGTGCCACCTATCAGTGCCCATCCATGCCCATCCGTGCCACCTATCAGTGCCCATCCATGCCGCCTATCAATGCCCATCCGTGTCGCCTATCCGTGCCGCTTCATGCCGCCTATCTGTGCCCATCCGTGCCGCCTATCTGTGCCCATCCATGCCCATCCGTGCCGCCTATCTGTGCCCATCGGTGCCCATCCGTGCCGCCTATTGGTGCCCATCCGTGCCGCCTATAGGTGCCCATCCGTGCCGCCTATAGGTGCCCATCCGTGCCGCCTATCGGTGCCCATCAGTGCCGCCTCATCGGTGCCCATCAGTGCCACCTCATCCGTGCCCATCAGTGCAGCCCCATCGGTGCCCATCAGTGAAGGGGAAAACGTACTTATTTACAAAATTTTGTAACTGAAATAAAAAAATAACGTTTTTTTTTCAAAACTTTCGGTCATTTTTAATTTTTTTTGCAGAAAATAAAAATCGCAGAGGTGATCAAATACCACCAAAAGAAAGCTCTATTTGTAGGATCAAAATGATAAAAATTTAGTTTGGGTACAGTGTAGCATGACCGCGCAATTGTCATTCAAAGTGCAACAGCGCAGAAAGCTGAAAATTGGTCTGGGCAGGAAGGTGTTTAAGTGCCCAGTATGGAAGTGGTTAATTAAGGTAATTAAAAAAAAAAGGGGGGGGGGGTGTATCATACTAGATAATCCTTGGCTTCTTTCTGCTGTCACTCTTTCTATACACCTTACTGGAAGAGGAAACATGTAAGATTGAGAAAGCACACCATCACCCTCCACTCACATGGTCTGTGGTGACATCTCATAGAACAAGCCGCTCGCTGTTCATGCCCATAAGGTAACACAGATCAGCCCGGTGCCCTGCTACCCACTGACCTACCCCGGTGCCCTGCTACCCACTGATCTACCCTGATACCCTGCTACTGACTGACCTACCCCGGTGCTCTGCTTCCCACTGAACTACCCTGGTGCCCTGCTACCCACTGACCTACCCCAGTGCCCGGCTTCCCACTGAACTACCCCAGTGCCCTGCTACCCACTGAACTACCCCGGTGTCCTGCTACCCACTGCACTACCCCGGTGCCCTGCTTCCCACTGAACTACCCCGATGCCCGGCTTCCCACTGAACTACCCCGGTGCCCTGCTTCCCACTGAACTACCCCAATGCTCTGCTTCCCACTGAACTACCACGTGCTCTGCTTCCCACTGAACTACCACGTGCTCTGCTACCCACTGAACTACCCCGATGCTCTTCTTCACACTGAACTACCCCAATGCTCTGCTTCCCACTGAACTACTCTGTGCTCTGCTACCCACTGAACTACCCCATGCTCTGCTTCCCACTGAACTACCCCAATGCTCTGCTTCCCAATGAACTACCCCGGTGCTCTGCTATACACTGAACTACCCCGGTGCCCTGCTACCCACTGACCTACCCCGGTGCTCTGCCTGCCACTGAACTACCCCGGTCTCCTGCTTGCCACTGAACTACCCCGGGTGCCCTGCTTCCCACTGAACTACCCCGTGCCCTGCTTCCCACTGAACTACCCCGGTGCCCTGCTACCCACTGACCTACCCAAGTGCTCTGCTTCCCACTGAACTACCCAGGAGCCCTGCTTCCCACTGAAATACCCCAATGCTCTGCTTCAACAGAACTATTCCGGTGCCCTGCTTCCCACTGAACTACCCCGGTACTCTGCTTCCCACTGAACTACCCCGATGCCCTGCTTGCCACTGAACTACCCCGATGCCCTGCTTCCGACTGAACTACCCTGATGCCCTGCTTCCCGCTGAACTACCCCAATGCTCTGCTTCCCACTGAACTACCCCAATGCTCTGCTTGCCACAGAACTACCCCAATGCCCTGCTTGCCACTGAACTACCCAGATGCCCTGCTTTCCACTGAACTACTCCAATGCTCTACTTCCCACTGAACTACCCCAGTGCCCTGCATCCCACTGAACTACCCCAGTGCCCTGCATCCCACTGAACTACCCCAGTGCCCTGCATTCCAATGAACTACCCCGATGCCCTGCTTCCCACTGAACTACCCCAATGCCCTGCTTCCCACTGAACTACCCCAATGCCCTGCTTCCCACTGAACTACCCCAGTGCCCTGCTTCCCACTGAACTACCCCAGTGCTCTGCTTCCCACTGAACTACCCCGGTGCCCTGCATCCCACTGAACTACCCCGGTGCCCTGCATCCCACTGAACTACCCGGTGCCCTGCATCCCACTGAACTACCCCGATGCTCTGCTTCCCACTGAACTACCCCGGTGCTCTGCTTCCCACTGAACTACCCCGGTGCTCTGCTTCCCACTGAACTTCCCCGGTGCCCTGCATCCCACTGAACTACCCCAATGCTCTGCTTCCCACTGAACTACCCCAATGCTCTGCTTCCCACTGAACTACCCCAATGCTCTGCTTCCCACTGAATTACTCCAATGCTCTGCTTCCCACTGAACTACCCCAATGCTCTGCTTCCCACTGAACTACCCCAATGCTCTGCTTCCCAATGAACTACCCCGATGCCCTGCTTCCCACTGAACTACCCCAATGCTCTGCTTCCCACTGAACTACCCCAATGCTCTGCTTCCCACTGAACTACCCCGGTGCCCTGCTTCCCACTGAACTACCCCGGTGCCCTGCATCCCACTGAACTACCCCGGTGCCCTGCATCCCAATGATCTACCCCGGTGCCCTGCATCCCACTGAACTACCACGGTGCCCTGCATCCCACTGAACTACCCCGATGCTCTGCTTCCCACTGAACTACCCCGACGCTCTGCTTCCCACTGAACTACCCCAATGCTCTGCTTCCCACTGGACTACCACGGTGCCCTGCTTCCCACTTAACTACCCCGGTGCTCTGCTTCCCACTGAACCACCCCAATGCTCTGCTTCCCACTGAACTACCCCAATGCTCTGCTTCCCACTAAACTACTCCAGTGCTCTGCTTCCCACTGAACTACCCCAATGCTCTGCTTCCCACTGAACTACCCCGGTACTCTGCTTCCCACTGAACTACCCCGATGCTCTGCTTCCCAATGAACTACCCCAATGCTCTGCTTCCCAATGAACTACCCCGGTGCCCTGCTTCCCACTGAACTACACCGATGCTCTGCTTCCCACTGAACTACACCGATGCTCTGCTTCCCACTGAACTACCCCGATGCCCTGCTTCCCACTGAAATACCCCAATGCTCTGCTTCCCACTGAACTACCCCGATGCCCTGCTTGCCACTGAACTACTCCAATGCTCTACTTCCCAATGAACTACCCCGGTGCCCTGCATCCCACAGAACTACCCCGGTGCCCTGCATTCCAATGAACTACCCCGATGCCCTGCTTCCCAATGAACTACCCCGGTGCCCTGCATCCCACTGAACTACCCGGTGCCCTGCATCCCACTGAACTACCCGGTGCCCTGCATCCCACTGAACTACCCCGGTGCTCTGCTTCCCACTGAACTACCCCGGTGCTCTGCTTCCCACTGAACTACCCCGGTGCTCTGCTTCCCACTGAACTACCCCGGTGCTCTGCTTCCCACTGAACTACCCTGGTGCTCTGCTTCCCACTGAACTACCCTGGTGCTCTGCTTCCCACTGAACTACCCCAGTGCTCTGCTTCCCACTGAACTACCCCAATGCTCTGCTTTCCAATGAACTACCCCGGTGCCCTGCTTCCCACTGAACTACCCCAATGCTCTGCTTCCCACTGAACTACCCCAATGCTCTTCTTCCCAATGAATTACCCCAATGCTCTGCTTCCCACTGAACTACCCCAATGCTCTGCTTCCCACTGAACTACCCCGATGTTCTGCTTCCCAATGAACTACCCCAATGCTCTGCTTCCCACTGAACTACCCCAATGCTCTGCTTCCCAATGAACAACCCTGGTGCCCTGCTTCCCACTGAACTACCCCGATGCTCTGCTACACACTGAACTACCCCGGTGCCCTGCATCCCACTAAACTACCCCGGTGCCCTGCATTCCAATGAACTACCCCGATGCTCTGCTTCCCACTGAACTACCCCGATGCCCTGCTTCTCACTGAACTACCCCAATGCTCTGCTTCCCACTGAACTACCCCGATGCTCTTCTTACCAATGAACTACCCCAATGCCCTGCTTCCCACTGAACTACCCCGATGTTCTTCTTCCCAATGAACTACCCCGATGCTCTGCTTCCCAATGCTCTACCCCGGTGCCCTGCTTCCCACTGAACTACCCCGATGCTCTGCTACACACTGAACTACCCCGGTGCCATGCATCCCACTAAACTACCCCGGTGCCCTGCATTCCAATGAACTACCCCGATGCTCTGCTTCCCACTGAACTACCCCGATGCCCTGCTTCCCACTGAACTACCCAGATGCCCTGCTTCCCACTGAACTACCCCGATGCTCTGCTTCCCACTGAACTACCCCGTGCCCTGCATCCCACTGAACTACCCCAGTGCCCTGCATCCCACTGAACTACCCCGGTGCTCTGCTTCCCACTGAACTACCCCAGGGCTCTGCTTCCCACTGAACTACCCCAGTGCTCTGCTTCCCACTGAACTACCCCAATGCTCTGCTTCCCACTGAACTACCCCAATGCTCTGCTTCCCACTGAATTACTCCAATGCTCTGCTTCCCACTGAACTACCCCAATGCTCTGCTTCCCAATGAACTACCCCGGTGCCCTGCTTCCCACTGAACTACCCCAATGCTCTGCTTCCCACTGAACTACCCCGGTGCTCTGCTTCCCACTGAACTACCCCGGTGCTCTGCTTCCCACTGAACTACCCCGGTGCCCTGCTTCCCACTGAACTACCCCGGTGCCCTGCATCCCACTGAACTACCCGGTGCTCTGCTTCCCACTGAACTACCCCGGTGCCCTGCTTCCCATTGAACTACCCCAGTGCCCTGCATCCCACTGAACTACCCCGGTGCCCTGCATCCCACTGAACTACCCCGGTGCCCTGCATCCCACTGAACTACCCGGTGCCCTGCATCCCACTGAACTGCCCCGGTGCTCTGCTTCCCACTGAACTACCCCAGTGCTCTGCTTCCCACTGAACTACCCCGGTGCCCTGCATCCCACTGAACTACCCCGGTGCTCTGCTTCCCACTGAACTACCCCAGTGCCCTGCATCCCACTGAACTACCCCGGTGCCCTGCATCCCATTGAACTACCCCGGTGCCCTGCTTCTCACTGAACTACCCCAATGCTCTGCTTCCCACTGAACTACCCCGATGCTCTTCTTACCAATGAACTACCCCAATGCCCTGCTTCCCACTGAACTACCCCGATGTTCTTCTTCCCAATGAACTACCCCGATGCTCTGCTTCCCAATGCTCTACCCCGGTGCCCTGCTTCCCACTGAACTACCCCGATGCTCTGCTACACACTGAACTAACCCGGTGCCCTGCATCCCACTAAACTACCCCGGTGCCCTGCATTCCAATGAACTACCCCGATGCTCTGCTTCCCACTGAACTACCCCGATGCCCTGCTTCCTACTGAGCTACCCCGACGCCCTGCTTCCCACTGAACTACCCCGATGCTCTGCTTCCCACTGAACTACCCCGGTGCCCTGCATCCCACTGAACTACCCCGGTGCCCTGCATCCCACTGAACTACCCCGGTGCTCTGCTTCCCACTGAACTACCCCAGGGCTCTGCTTCCCACTGAACTACCCCAGTGCTCTGCTTCCCACTGAACTACCCCAATGCTCTGCTTCCCACTGAACTACCCCAATGCTCTGCTTCCCACTGAATTACTCCAATGCTCTGCTTCCCACTGAACTACCCCAATGCTCTGCTTCCCAATGAACTACCCCGGTGCCCTGCTTCCCACTGAACTACCCCAATGCTCTGCTTCCCACTAAACTACCCCGGTGCTCTGCTTCCCACTGAACTACCCCGGTGCTCTGCTTCCCACTGAACTACCCCGGTGCCCTGCTTCCCACTGAACTACCCCGGTGCCCTGCATCCCACTGAACTACCCCGGTGCTCTGCTTCCCACTGAACTACCCCGGTGCCCTGCTTCCCATTGAACTACCCCAGTGCCCTGCATCCCACTGAACTACCCCGGTGCCCTGCATCCCACTGAACTACCCCGGTGCCCTGCATCCCACTGAACTACCCCGGTGCCCTGCATCCCACTGAACTACCCGGTGCCCTGCATCCCACTGAACTACCCCGGTGCCCTGCATCCCACTGAACTACCCGGTGCCCTGCATCCCACTGAACTACCCCGATGCTCTGCTTCCCACTGAACTACCCCGGTGCTCTGCTTCCCACTGAACTACCCCGGTGCTCTGCTTCCCACTGAACTTCCCCGGTGCCCTGCATCCCACTGAACTACCCCAATGCTCTGCTTCCCACTGAACTACCCCAATGCTCTGCTTCCCACTGAACTACCCCAATGCTCTGCTTCCCACTGAATTACTCCAATGCTCTGCTTCCCACTGAACTACCCCAATGCTCTGCTTCCCACTGAACTACCCCAATGCTCTGCTTCCCAATGAACTACCCCGATGCCCTGCTTCCCACTGAACTACCCCAATGCTCTGCTTCCCACTGAACTACCCCAATGCTCTGCTTCCCACTGAACTACCCCGGTGCCCTGCTTCCCACTGAACTACCCCGGTGCCCTGCATCCCACTGAACTACCCCGGTGCCCTGCATCCCAATGATCTACCCCGGTGCCCTGCATCCCACTGAACTACCACGGTGCCCTGCATCCCACTGAACTACCCCGATGCTCTGCTTCCCACTGAACTACCCCGACGCTCTGCTTCCCACTGAACTACCCCAATGCTCTGCTTCCCACTGGACTACCACGGTGCCCTGCTTCCCACTTAACTACCCCGGTGCTCTGCTTCCCACTGAACCACCCCAATGCTCTGCTTCCCACTGAACTACCCCAATGCTCTGCTTCCCACTAAACTACTCCAGTGCTCTGCTTCCCACTGAACTACCCCAATGCTCTGCTTCCCACTGAACTACCCCGGTACTCTGCTTCCCACTGAACTACCCCGATGCTCTGCTTCCCAATGAACTACCCCAATGCTCTGCTTCCCAATGAACTACCCCGGTGCCCTGCTTCCCACTGAACTACACCGATGCTCTGCTTCCCACTGAACTACACCGATGCTCTGCTTCCCACTGAACTACCCCGATGCCCTGCTTCCCACTGAAATACCCCAATGCTCTGCTTCCCACTGAACTACCCCGATGCCCTGCTTGCCACTGAACTACTCCAATGCTCTACTTCCCAATGAACTACCCCGGTGCCCTGCATCCCACAGAACTACCCCGGTGCCCTGCATTCCAATGAACTACCCCGATGCCCTGCTTCCCAATGAACTACCCCGGTGCCCTGCATCCCACTGAACTACCCGGTGCCCTGCATCCCACTGAACTACCCGGTGCCCTGCATCCCACTGAACTACCCCGGTGCTCTGCTTCCCACTGAACTACCCCGGTGCTCTGCTTCCCACTGAACTACCCCGGTGCTCTGCTTCCCACTGAACTACCCCGGTGCTCTGCTTCCCACTGAACTACCCTGGTGCTCTGCTTCCCACTGAACTACCCTGGTGCTCTGCTTCCCACTGAACTACCCCAGTGCTCTGCTTCCCACTGAACTACCCCAATGCTCTGCTTTCCAATGAACTACCCCGGTGCCCTGCTTCCCACTGAACTACCCCAATGCTCTGCTTCCCACTGAACTACCCCAATGCTCTTCTTCCCAATGAATTACCCCAATGCTCTGCTTCCCACTGAACTACCCCAATGCTCTGCTTCCCACTGAACTACCCCGATGTTCTGCTTCCCAATGAACTACCCCAATGCTCTGCTTCCCACTGAACTACCCCAATGCTCTGCTTCCCAATGAACAACCCTGGTGCCCTGCTTCCCACTGAACTACCCCGATGCTCTGCTACACACTGAACTACCCCGGTGCCCTGCATCCCACTAAACTACCCCGGTGCCCTGCATTCCAATGAACTACCCCGATGCTCTGCTTCCCACTGAACTACCCCGATGCCCTGCTTCTCACTGAACTACCCCAATGCTCTGCTTCCCACTGAACTACCCCGATGCTCTTCTTACCAATGAACTACCCCAATGCCCTGCTTCCCACTGAACTACCCCGATGTTCTTCTTCCCAATGAACTACCCCGATGCTCTGCTTCCCAATGCTCTACCCCGGTGCCCTGCTTCCCACTGAACTACCCCGATGCTCTGCTACACACTGAACTACCCCGGTGCCATGCATCCCACTAAACTACCCCGGTGCCCTGCATTCCAATGAACTACCCCGATGCTCTGCTTCCCACTGAACTACCCCGATGCCCTGCTTCCCACTGAACTACCCAGATGCCCTGCTTCCCACTGAACTACCCCGATGCTCTGCTTCCCACTGAACTACCCCGTGCCCTGCATCCCACTGAACTACCCCAGTGCCCTGCATCCCACTGAACTACCCCGGTGCTCTGCTTCCCACTGAACTACCCCAGGGCTCTGCTTCCCACTGAACTACCCCAGTGCTCTGCTTCCCACTGAACTACCCCAATGCTCTGCTTCCCACTGAACTACCCCAATGCTCTGCTTCCCACTGAATTACTCCAATGCTCTGCTTCCCACTGAACTACCCCAATGCTCTGCTTCCCAATGAACTACCCCGGTGCCCTGCTTCCCACTGAACTACCCCAATGCTCTGCTTCCCACTGAACTACCCCGGTGCTCTGCTTCCCACTGAACTACCCCGGTGCTCTGCTTCCCACTGAACTACCCCGGTGCCCTGCTTCCCACTGAACTACCCCGGTGCCCTGCATCCCACTGAACTACCCGGTGCTCTGCTTCCCACTGAACTACCCCGGTGCCCTGCTTCCCATTGAACTACCCCAGTGCCCTGCATCCCACTGAACTACCCCGGTGCCCTGCATCCCACTGAACTACCCCGGTGCCCTGCATCCCACTGAACTACCCGGTGCCCTGCATCCCACTGAACTGCCCCGGTGCTCTGCTTCCCACTGAACTACCCCAGTGCTCTGCTTCCCACTGAACTACCCCGGTGCCCTGCATCCCACTGAACTACCCCGGTGCTCTGCTTCCCACTGAACTACCCCAGTGCCCTGCATCCCACTGAACTACCCCGGTGCCCTGCATCCCATTGAACTACCCCGGTGCCCTGCTTCTCACTGAACTACCCCAATGCTCTGCTTCCCACTGAACTACCCCGATGCTCTTCTTACCAATGAACTACCCCAATGCCCTGCTTCCCACTGAACTACCCCGATGTTCTTCTTCCCAATGAACTACCCCGATGCTCTGCTTCCCAATGCTCTACCCCGGTGCCCTGCTTCCCACTGAACTACCCCGATGCTCTGCTACACACTGAACTAACCCGGTGCCCTGCATCCCACTAAACTACCCCGGTGCCCTGCATTCCAATGAACTACCCCGATGCTCTGCTTCCCACTGAACTACCCCGATGCCCTGCTTCCTACTGAGCTACCCCGACGCCCTGCTTCCCACTGAACTACCCCGATGCTCTGCTTCCCACTGAACTACCCCGGTGCCCTGCATCCCACTGAACTACCCCGGTGCCCTGCATCCCACTGAACTACCCCGGTGCTCTGCTTCCCACTGAACTACCCCAGGGCTCTGCTTCCCACTGAACTACCCCAGTGCTCTGCTTCCCACTGAACTACCCCAATGCTCTGCTTCCCACTGAACTACCCCAATGCTCTGCTTCCCACTGAATTACTCCAATGCTCTGCTTCCCACTGAACTACCCCAATGCTCTGCTTCCCAATGAACTACCCCGGTGCCCTGCTTCCCACTGAACTACCCCAATGCTCTGCTTCCCACTAAACTACCCCGGTGCTCTGCTTCCCACTGAACTACCCCGGTGCTCTGCTTCCCACTGAACTACCCCGGTGCCCTGCTTCCCACTGAACTACCCCGGTGCCCTGCATCCCACTGAACTACCCCGGTGCTCTGCTTCCCACTGAACTACCCCGGTGCCCTGCTTCCCATTGAACTACCCCAGTGCCCTGCATCCCACTGAACTACCCCGGTGCCCTGCATCCCACTGAACTACCCCGGTGCCCTGCATCCCACTGAACTACCCCGGTGCCCTGCATCCCACTGAACTACCCCGGTGCTCTGCTTCCCACTGAACTACCCCAGTGCTCTGCTTCCCACTGAACTACCCCGGTGCCCTGCATCCCACTGAACTACCCCGGTGCTCTGCTTCCTACTGAACTACCCCGGTGCTCTGCTTCCCACTGAACTACCCCGGTGCCCTGCATCCCACTGAACTACCCCGGTGCCCTGCATCCCATTGAACTACCCCGGTGCCCTGCATCCCACTGAACTACCCCGGTGCTCTGCTTCCCAATGAACTACCCCAATGCCCTGCTTGCCACTGAACTACCCCAATGCTCTGCTTCCCACTGAACTACCCCAATGCTCTGCTTCCCAATGAACTACCCCGGTGCCCTGCTTCCCACTGAACTACCCCAATGCTCTGCTTCCCAATGAACTACCCCGGTGCCCTGCTTCCCACTGAACTACTCCAATGCTCTGCTTCCCACTGAACTACCCCGGTGCTCTGCTTCCCACTGAACTACCCCGGTGCTCTGCTTCCCACTGAACTACCCCGGTGCCCTGCTTCCCACTGAACTACCCCGGTGCCCTGCATCCCACTGAACTACCCCGGTGCTCTGCTTCCCACTGAACTACCCCGGTGCCCTGCTTCCCATTGAACTACCCCAGTGCCCTGCATCCCACTGAACTACCCCGGTGCCCTACATCCCACTGAACTACCCCGGTGCCCTGCATCCCACTGAACTACCCCGGTGCCCTGCATCCCACTGAACTACCCCGGTGCTCTGCTTCCCACTGAACTACCCCGGTGCTCTGCTTCCCACTGAACTACCCCGGTGCCCTGCATCCCACTGAACTACCCCGGTGCTCTGCTTCCTACTGAACTACCCCAGTGCTCTGCTTCCCACTGAACTACCCCGGTGCCCTGCATCCCAATGAACTACCCCGGTGCCCTGCATCCCATTGAACTACCCCGGTGCCCTGCATCCCACTGAACTACCCCGGTGCTCTGCTTCCCAATGAACTACCCCAATGCCCTGCTTGCCACTGAACTACCCCAATGCTCTGCTTCCCACTGAACTACCCCAATGCTCTGCTTCCCACTGAACTACCCCAATGCTCTGCTTCCCAATGAACTACCCCGTCTATAGCTCCCCCTGTAGTAAATCCAGCGATGTATCCGGAGCTGTCATACAAGTGGTGCATTATGAATAGGAGGCCCGCAGTGTGCGGATCGCTCAGTATCTCCTCCCTCCCCATACATGCCAAGGAGCGGTGCGGCTCCGGAGCTGGCCACCTACATGTAAAGTACTCACCGGGCTGTGCGGTGCGGGGCTCCGTGCTGGGATCGCTGTGCCAGGGGCAGAGTCCTCCCTCCCGGCCGGCTGTGCGGTGTGACAGCTCAGGGGGAGTGTGAGCTGTGCGATGAAGACAAGGGGCAGGATGACTGGGGAGAGGAGGAGGAACTAGTATGAGCGGATCTCCCATCATATACACAACAGATCTTCTCTCCTCCCCCGATCACATCGTACAGGAATCATACACCAACTTTATGTCATTACCGGCCAACCTCTGACATGTGTAGTGCCCCCCCCCTCCCCCCTGCAGGAGCTGCTCGGTAATTGGGTCTCTCTGTTCTGTGCCTTCACTCCAAGGACACCCTCAGCCCCCCTTTAATAAGGGGACCTCCAGATCCATCCCAGCTTCCCCCTATGTGAATTGGTAACGGGTACATTGTACCCTTACCATTTCACCCAAAAACGTGTAAAAAATGGCAAAAAATACAAGAGACAGCTTGGGACAAGTCCTTTATTAAAAAAAAAAAAAAAAAAAATGTCCAGCGACAGTTCCACTTCCATGGGAGGCGGTCGCTGTGTGAAGCTTCTTCCGCCGTGACAGCTGTTATATAGCTGAGGGCAGTGGCGTCTCCAGCTTTCATATTTAGGGGGGGGCACATGGGGGACAGGGACAAAAGTAGGGGGGCCAACTATAAAATGCAAATATATATATATCCTCGGGCCCTTTACTGCGGTCCCACAACGGGCCCTTTCACATGTTCTGTAGTGAGCTCCCTTCCTACTATACTGGGGCCCCACCAGGGTGGCAGAAAACAAGAGATATATGTCACCAGCACACCAAGAAAATATAAGGGTCCAAAGCAGTGGGAGAACTATCAGGGTTGCAAAGGTTGTCTTGCCACCGGGCCCTGGTGTTCTGCCACTGTGGGGTTCCCCAGCTGTCCTGTCCCTGTTATTGACAGCGCTGGTCTGGCATCTGTCTCCTTGGCACCGGCGGCAGTCTATTAGGACTTTGTGCTGGTGACATTATGGGTGCATGCAGGGGAAGGCTGGCACTATTGGTTATAGAGAGCCGAACCCCCAGCTGGTCACCTAGCAGCAGTAATGCTGTATAACCTTCTCTGTTGACATGCTGATCGGGATGTGATCCTAGTGATGCTCCCAGTCAGATCTAATAAACACAGTATTTATTAGCATCAAGAGTACAACCACATATATATATATATATATATATATATATATATATATATATATATATATATATATAAACTGTATGTTCAGCGGCCATGTGGGCTCTATGCCTGTAAAGTGTGGGCTTTGATCAATAAAATCACTGATATTGAACACTAGGATTTGACTAGGAGCATCACCTGGATTGCATCCCGATCAGCATGTCAGAGAAGGCGCCACTGCTGCTAAGCAACCTGCAGGGAGCTCAACTGTCTACAACCAGGGATGAGCCGAACACCCCCCTGTTCGGTTCGCACCAGAACCTGCGAACAGACAAAATGTTCGTGTAAACTTTAGAACCCTATTAAATACAATGGACTCGAACGTTCGAAATCTAAAGTGTTAATTATAAAGGCTAATATGCAAGTTATTGTCCTAAAAAGTGTTTGGGGACCTGGGTCCTGCCCCAGGGGACATGTATCAATGCAAAAAGAAGTTTTAAAAACGGCCGTTTTTTCGGGAGCAGTGATTTTAATAATGCTTAAAATGAAAAAATAAAAGTGAAATATTCCTTTAAATTTCGTACCTGGGGGGTGTGTATGATATGCATGTGAAGTGGCGCATGTTTCCCGTGCTTAGAACTGTCCCTGCAAAAAATGTCATTTTTGAAAGAAAAAAAATGCATTTAAAACTGACTCGCGGCTATTAATGAATTGTCGGCTCCCGGCAATACATACAAAAGTCATTGAGAAAAAAAAAAAAAAAAAGCGTGGGGGTTCCCCAGAATTCAATTACCAGGCCCTTCAGATCTGGCATGGATTTTAAGGGGAACTCCACCCCAAGTTTAAAAAAAAAATGGCGTGGAGTCCCCCTAAAAATCCATACCAGACCCCTTATCCGAGCACGCAACCTGGCCGGCCGCAGGGGAAAAGGGGGGGCCGAGAGAGCGGCCCCCCCTCCCTCCTGAACCGTACCAAGCCACATGCCCTCAACATGGGGAGGATGTCCCCATGTTGATGGGGACAAGGGCCTCATCCCCACAACCCTTGCCCGGTGGTTGTGGGGGTCTGCGGGCGGGGGGCTTATCGGAATCTGGAAGACCCCTTTAACAAAGGGGACCCCCAGATCCCGGCCCCCCCCCTATGTGAATTGGTAAGGGGTACATTGTACCCCTACCATTTCACGAAGAAAGCGTAAAAAAAATGTTTAAAAAAACACACAAACACCTTGAAAAAGTCCTTTATTTAAAAAAATAAATAAATAAACATTCCAGCGGTGAAATCCAGTGTCCCGCGGCGATCCCGATGTCCAGTGCTGTCCTTCATTGGTTGTGCCTGAGCGGACCTGATGGGGAACTCCCTCTCAGTATTTTAAATGTATAGACCCGCCCCTTCTAATGTTCCCCATCAGGTCCGCTCAGCGGACGAGATGCAGAACATGAGAAGGGGCGGGTCTATACATGTATTACCAAAGTGAGAGCAGTTCCCCATCAGGTCCGCCCCCTCGGTATGTCGGACCCGCCTACGTCATTGGCTTGAGCGGGGAACTTCCTTCACTGTGTAAATTTAAATTACACAGTGAAGGAAGTTCCCCGCTCAAGCCAATGACGTAGGCGGGTCCGACATACCGAGGAGGCGGACCTGATGGGGAACTGCTCTCACTTTGGTAATACATGTATAGACCCGCCCCTTCTCATGTTCCGCGTCTGGTCCGCTGAGCGGACCTGATGGGGAACTTTAGAAGGGGCGGGTCTATACATTTAAAATACTGAGAGGGAGTTCCCCATCAGGTCCGCTCAGGCACAACCAATGACGGACAGCGCTGGACATCGGGATCGCCGCGGGACACTGGATTTCACCGCTGGAATGGGGTTTTTTTTTTTTTTTTAATAAAGGACTTTTTCAACGTGTTTGTGTGTTTTTTTAAACATTTTTTTACGCTTTCTTCGTGAAATGGTAGGGGTACAATGTACCCCTTACCAATTCACATAGGGGGGGCCGGGATCTGGGGGTCCTCTTTGTTAAAGGGGTCTTCCAGATTCCGATAAGCCCCCCGCCCGCAGACCCCCACAACCACCGGGCAAGGGTTGTGGGGATGAGGCCCTTGTCCCCATCAACATGGGGACATCCTCCCCATGTTGAGGGCATGTGGCTTGGTACGGTTCAGGAGGGAGGGGGGGCCGCTCTCTCGTCCCCCCCTTTTCCCCTGCGGCCGGCCAGGTTGCGTGCTCGGATAAGGGGTCTGGTATGGATTTTTAGGGGGACTCCACGCCATTTTTTTTTAATTTGGGGTGGAGTTCCCCTTAAAATCCATGCCAGATCTGAAGGGCCTGGAATGGATATTTGGGGGAACCCCACGTCAATTTTTTTTTTATTTGCGGCGGGGTTCCCCTTAATATCCATTCCAGACCTGAAGGGCCTGGTAATTGAATTCTGGGGAACCCCCACGCTTTTTTTTTTTTTTATCAATGACTTTTGTATGTATTGCCGGGAGCCGACAATTCATTAATAGCCGCGAGTCAGTTTTAAATGCATTTTTTTCTTTCAAAAATGACACTTTTTGCAGGGACAGTTCTAAGCACGGGAAACATGCGCCACTTCACATGCATATCATACACACCCCCCAGGTACGAAATTTAAAGGAATATTTCACTTTTATTTTTTCATTTTAAGCATTATTAAAATCACTGCTCCCGAAAAAACGGCCGTTTTTAAAACTTCTTTTTGCATTGATACATGTCCCCTGGGGCAGGACCCGGGTCCCCAAACACTTTTTAGGACAATAACTTGCATATCAGCCTTTATAATTAGCACTTTAGATTTCTCCCATAGATTTTTCGAATTTGCCGCGAACACCCCAATTTGTTCGCTGTTCGGCGAACGGGCGAACAGGCAATGTTCGAGTCGAACATGAGTTCGACTCGAACTCGAAGCTCATCCCTATTCAGCAGGAACTGGCTGAGATTTGAACCATTAATGAGCAGATTCTCTTATGATTATCACTAGTGGTTGCTATAGTCACTAGTGATAATTACTGTTTGTCGGGGGAATACAATTGCTGGGCAGGAGGGATATTCCCCTGTCAGCACTGTCTGTGTTGATGGGGGAATCATGCAAGTTTCTTTCCTGCAATCTGTGGATGCGTATATTCCCTGCCTAACTGAAAGCGAAAGTAAATTGTGAATGTCTTGAAAGAACAGGAGAGGGGGAGGGAGACAGATGGGGGAGAGAAGGGATGGAGATAATGCAGTTCAGTGATTACAGTGTACTGCAGTCTGCAGTGCACACACTTACCCATGGTCTACGCTAGAATCTCAGGCATCATTCACACACAGCCTGGAATGCTGCTGATTTTCATATTTCCCGCCCACACATCCCCTCTCTTCAGATACAGCACGCTGGGACAGTGTGGGCGGGACTGGAAGGAGGAGGAGGAGCTGTATTCCTCCCTGCTCGTATGTGAGGAGAGTGGGGGGGGGGGTGGCTGGACTCGCTGGGCTGTGAAAGAGTGTCATAGACTGACACTCGGCTCAGCTTGCAGTCACCACTCTCGGAATTTATAGGCTGGTTCTCCTGTCCTAAGGACGGGAGAAATCAGTCTGTTTTTTCAGTAACTGAGATGAAGGCTTGGGCCCCCCTCCCCCCCTCCCACAGTGCTTGTGGAGTCCTTCCTGCAACTCGCTCTTCTCCATGCCAATGAGGATGCAGGGAAAGGAGCAGATTGAGCGGCTGTAGTTGTGTGAGCGCTCGCATTATGCAGTGTCAGCGAGAAGAGGGAGGGGGAGGAATCCCCCACAGGAGCTGACTGGGGACGCTCTCCCTCTCAGGAGAGACTATGTTACCCCAGCAGAAGCCCGAGCGAAAAAATTATTATTTTTTTTTGGGGGGGGGCACATGGTGGGGCACAGCATAATGTTGGGGGGGCCAGGGCCCCCTCTGGTCCCCCCCTAGGGACGCCATTGGCTGGTGACCCCACCCCCCTCTGACACCACGGGAAACCTGGTACGGTTCAGGAGGAAGGCCTGGCACAGTTCAGGAGGGGGGGCGCTCTCTCATCCCCCCTCTTTTCCTGCGGCCTGCCAGGTTGCGTGCTCAGATAAAAGTCTGGTATGGATTTTTGGGGGGACCCCTACGCCATTTAGTTTCTATTTTGGCTCAGGGTTCCCCTTAAAATCCATACCAGACCTGAAGCGTCTGGTATGGATTTTGAGCGGGACCTCTACACCATTTTTTTTTTGCAGGGTTCCCCTTAATATTTATATCAGACCTCAAGGGCCTGGTATGGAAATTGGGGGGACCCCCACGCAATTTTTTTAAAATTTTGGTTCGGGGTGCCCCCTAATTCCCCGCAGCATTTTTAACTAGGGGTGCAAAGTATGACCAGTGGCACTGCTTGTCAAACTCACCTGTTGAGTTCTGTGAGGAAGATGACAGGCTCAGTGAGGCATTCTGACAGTGATATGGCCCTGGGGCTGCAATTCGCCCAGAACTGCTCTTACAGGAAGACACAACAGCAGAAAAAAAGGAATTTGAAGATTTGGAGGCAGCTGAAAGCAATAGAAGGGACTTTTTGAGTTAGAAATACATACTGGAATGGATTTTTTTTTTTAACCTGAAATTATTTTAGCACTGAAAATTTTCTAGATACTGAAACAATAGTCCTTTATTGAGTTCTAAAAGTTTGAGAAGCCAGTCTTTTAAAAAAATTGTCAATTTTGTCATCACTGCCAATGGCAGAAGCCATCAACATTTACTAGAGCATGGCCATGTACAGCCATTCACATGTGTGAAGCTCCGCAGGTGCCCAAAAAAGCACCAGGAATGATATGCCTCAGGTAAAGAGTAACTGTCACTTGCAGTTTACTAAATAGGTGTCTAGCGCACCCACCTATCCCCCTCCTGCATTTCAACTCGGCTCCTCGCAGGGGGAGACAGGCACACCACGCTAACAGCCCGTACCCTCTTGTGCAAAAGGTTGAGCGGTGTTAATGTTGGGTCTTGTCTGCAGCCAGGCCAAAATCCTCCCGAGAATGATTCTCACCTCTACTATAAGTAGAGGTAAGTCCTTAACTTCCCCAGTAACATGAATGTCCACACCAGCTGAAGCTCCAACTTAAGATTTATTCTCGCTTTACAATACACAGTCTCTCGGATAGGAAAAAGAGGTTGGAGCAAAGGAACAGAACAGCTCAAGGTGTGGAGGAGGTCCAGGCACAAACGTAGTTCTTTACTGTACTACTCAGATTCTCAAGCAGTATACTAGGCACACAGTCTCTGCCACAGACCGTGAGTTTGGTCCCTGCCACAGACCTGGTGAATAAGGCCACTGCCACTGACCTGTTGAATAAGGCCACTGCCACTGACCTGTTGAATAAGGCCACTGCCACTGACCTGATGAACGTGAACTTCCTTCTTAGAACATGGCCCCTTTCAAGAAGAAGATGTCCCCCCAGAGAGTCAACAGACCCTTCCTTCACCGTGACTTCCACATCGGTCCTTCGGAATGATCCTCCCTTCTCAGAGAGTGCGGGTCCCCTCGCAAGGTGGCACCCTGGACTCCTCAATCCTTAGCGGACCCCAGCCGAAGGTGCTGGGCCCCGGGCCTTCTCCGCATCCCCTGGGTCTTCATACCCAGGCGATCAGGACAGCAGGGTAGTACCTCATCCCAGGCTAAAGGTGCCTGAGACGGAACAGGAACACAGCCTCCGGGCCTAGGGCACCCGGAGGTCAACCGCACTCACTCCCAGGCTGAAGGTGCCTGGGGGTGGACCCCGATCAGGAGATGTCTGGCCCTTTTATATCCTCTCCCGGCATGCACAGCAGGATCACCGCCCCACTGTACGGCTGCCGAGAGGGGACACAAAAGACACAGCACTACGCTCGTGGTTCAACCCCGGCCCAGAATGGCAGCGCCACCCACAGGCCACAGGGAACTCATCACCAGCATTATCCCCTGAGGACAAAAATGGTCCATAGCCACTAACAATCAAGGTGTCTGAGCCTAATTACCACTCAGAGACTTCCCTTAAATTAAACACCCCGCTACAGGTGCAAAGTTAGAAGCAATATAATACAGGTTCACACACTGCACAGACATATGAAAGCTGCACAAACATAGATTCTTCACAGCAATGTCTCTGTGGCTCAATCTGTGTAAAAAGTAAATATATGGTAAAGTAATATGTGGCTGCATAGCCAGGGCCGCTGTTAGAAATCACGGGTCCCGGACAACTTACCTGACAGGGCCCCCCCCCCCCTCTGGAAATATCAAGTTGCTAAAATGCCATGGTTGCAATGGTGTGCTTTGCAGCCATGGCAGAAATTAGAGCCATGCTACTGCCACCTCATGACTCCTGTTTTTTTTTTCTTCACTTTTTTAAATTGCTGAATGGCAATTTTACATTGCAAGACCGCATTGCAACTGTAAAATAATTATTTGGCTTCAAGGTGCAGAGCGGCCCCATTGAACTTGATGAGAAATTTGACAGGTGGTGCTGCCTGTCAAACTCTGCAGCCTGCTCTAAAAATGCTGCAGATCTGAAGTAAAGCATTGCAGCAATGGCATGTATACAGCCCTGTCTGACTATATGACAGCTGGCTTCTGTTGAAGGGGCATGACCAAAAATGGTCTGTCAACCCAATCAGTGATGTCAGCCAATGGCTGAGAGTACTAACCAGAGTGTTCTGGTGGGGTGGGGGGCCAGGGCAGCCATCAGGAATATTGGTGCCCCTTACACAGCTTCAGGCATGGGCCCCCTTACAAAAAAATGTATAAAAAAAAAGATTAAAAAAAAGGGGGGTTTGCCATCCAGGGCCCTGGGGACCTCCGGGCCCCTTACAAAAAATAAAAAATATATAAAAAAAAATATTTTTATAAAAAAATAAAGGAGCCCCAGGGCCTCTGGGCCCCTTACAAAAATAAATAAAAAATAATAATAAATAAAAAAATAATAAAAAAAAAATATAAAAAAAAAAAAATTAAATGTATTTTTTTTAATAAAAAATACATAAAAAGGGGGGTTACCATCCAGGGGCCCTTAAAAAAAAGGGGGGGTTGCCATCCGGGCCCCTGGGGACTTACGGGCCCCTTACAGGTGTATTGCCTGTACCCCCCTGATGGCGGCCCTGTGGGGGGCATCCCCTTGTCATAAAACAATAGAACAGCAGGGGAGATTTCAGTACTAACATTGGGTTGTTAGTACAGCGGCTCCGACCTTAGGTGTCAGGTTTGTTTCGTACAGCCTGCGGGGTTGAATGAAAAAAAAACTAGCAGTGTATACTAGGCATTAGACCGTATTCACATTTGACGTTTCCTGAATGTGGGACAAAGTGCACAGGTAGCGGGCGTTTTTCAGGGCATTTTGAAAATGCACTGCAAATGCACATAGCGCTTGTGGTGCCATTAGTTGTTGATGGCACCCCAAATACAATTAGCAGACCTGCATTGTGTCATGTGGCAAATCTAAATGCTTTAAGGGGTTCTAGAGCCTCTATGTTGTGTTTGTCACACAAATGGCAACCCATTCAAGTGAATAGGCTCCCCTATATGCGAAAAACAAGCAAAAAACAAAACAAAAACACGTGCAGGAATGTGTGTTCCCACTACATGAAGTATAAAGGGGTGGTGTATAGAAATGTTTTGGCAGAGATGTCTGTCAGCTGGAGGGAGAGATGTGTACACTGGTCCCTAGCTCAGTACTGCAGTGGCAGATACCTGAGTTCTAGGCTGGCTCCATATTTACTTCTCTCCAAAATCCTGAAGTTACTGTCCCTTCACTCCAGCAGCAACCCCCCACCCCCACTTACCCTTTTCAGCAGAAGGACTGCTCCATCCAAACACTGGAGTTCACCGTGAATACAGAGCACAGTAAAGCCCTGTACACACAATCGGATTTCCGATGGAATAAAATCCGATGGATTTTTCCATCGGAATTCCGATGAAGCTGACTTCCATCAGTCTTGCCTACACACCATCAGACAAAATTCTCCCAGCAGGGACGGCTTCCCCCTCCCGTGGAACAGATTTTTTTTATCGCATCAGACAAAATTCCGACCGTCCCAAACGCCGTGACGTAAAACACGTACGACGGCACTATAAATGGGAAGTTCCAATGGCGCCACCCTTTGGGCTGCTTTTGCTGATTTCGTGTTACCGCGTGTTAGTAAAAGTTTGGTGTTAGCCGATTCGCGCTTTTCAGTCTCCGTGCTTTTCAGTCCGTTACAGCATGACGAATGTGCTATCTCCATTACGAACACTAGTTTTACCAGAACGAGCGCTCCCGTCTTCTAATTCAGTCTGAGCATGCGTGGGTTTTTTCTCCGATGGAGTTCCACACAGACGATCGGAATTTCCTATCGGTTTTTTTTCCATCGGAAAATTTTAAAACATGTTCTATTTTTTTTTCACCAATGGAAATAAGTCTGATGGGGCCCACACACGATCGGTTTGTCCGATGAAAACAGTCCATCGGACTGTTTTTATCGGTAAAACCGATCGTGTGTACAGGGCTTTAGAGAGAGCACGATCTGAAGGGAGGGGGATCAGAGGTCAGGACTCAGTGAGGAGGTGGAGCAAACTTCCTGCTCATTCTGACCAGAGATAACACTGCCGACTGGTGGAAGGCGAGTTTCAGGACCCGAGAGAGGCACAGGCAGAGACTCTGCAGCTGTCTCCCTCTGCTTAAAATTGGGACACTTTACCAGTATGTAGAACCGATCCCCCTGCATAGCTGCCAGGGGGGAGAAAGCAGGCTGCGCTGCAAGGTGATCCACAGGAGTCAGAAGGCAGTATAGCTAGCTCTCCTGCTCTGAAGGTGCCTGGGCCCCTCTTCTGAAGTGACAGACCTCGGGCCCCCTACAGGAGGGCTGGCTGTACTGCCCTATCAGCGGCCCTGTGCATAGCATAGTCTCCACAAGACAACAGTGAATCCAGCGGAGTAGCACTACTATAGTAAAACAGTTTAGAACACAGAGAGCTACTATCATCATAGGCAGCATCCCTCACAAGTGAAGTTCAGGGTAGCTCTGGTAACACATGGGAACAGCTGAAGGGATCCAAGGCCTGAAGACACATGAGGCCAAACTGGAACTATAGTAATATGGTAGCAATTAGGGACGTGATCCCCACAGTAGCTGGGTCTTCTGGAGAAGCTGTATGCTATTAGACTCTTGCCTGACTGCCTGCACACTGGTTCTGATAGTGGTGGGCCACTCACCTGGCAGCAGACCTGTGCAGTCATGCAGAGTCATTACAAAAATTTAAAGCATGACAATGACAGTTTCAGCCATAGCAACACATTCTTAAAGTAGTGCAACTATGAACTACTTGAATCTGTTGCACGTGTTGGAACTCATAAAGCAGCACTACTCTTATTATTAAAGACTACGAGCAAGGCAGACTCTTTATTGCAATAAAATCAACCTACCTGCCTGTCAGGAGTCTTTCATGGAACATACACTGAGCTGTGCAAGCATTGCATAGTGTAGATTCCGGCACAGATGTGCTGGGATGACTGAATGGCTGCGCATGCGAAGGAGTGACATCATAGAGTGCTGGCCAATGAAAACAGCTGCAGACCGGCGCCTGGAGAAGGCCAGGTAGAAAATGCCAGCAGTGGCAAGGAACCATTGAAGAAAAAGTAAGTATCGCAGATTTTTGTACTGCTTTAACCTCCCTGGCGGTATGATTATTTCAGATTTTAGGTGCTAAAAGCGGTACCATTATTTTGCATGGAAATTTGGCGTTTTATATTGTAGGCCTGTAATTTTTAGGAATAACTCACTTAAATCTGTTTAAACCAGAGTCTAGTAGACATCCCGGGTATGATAAAGTTTGAAACACAAAATCATATGTAGCGGGGTCTTCAAATTGATGGGATACACCTGGGGAATAGTGTGACCCAGGTGTATAATTGTGTTAGGGTTCAGACCCCTTTTTGTTTCGTGGAGGATTGGAGGATGTAGTATTCTCCTTTGCCTGTGGGTGGCGGGGTACCCACAGGCTTCAGGTAGAATCATCTCCTGCAGTGCTCCCTGTTTTGTCCCTTCTCGGAGATGGTATGGCTGGGGCGGGGAACCCGCCGGGCCGTTGATGGGAGGAGATAAAAGGGGGAGACGCCCTTACCACGAGGTCTTGCGGAGAAGGAGGTCCTCGGAGGAGGAGGGTTGCGGTCCGCACCCAGGGCCCTTAGGCCTGGGTGATGGAGATCCAGGAGTC
The DNA here is from genome assembly GCA_029206835.1 of Rana muscosa. NCBI lineage: Eukaryota > Metazoa > Chordata > Amphibia > Anura > Ranidae > Rana > Rana muscosa. The sequence continues at coordinate 1,100,959,836 of CM055116.1, forward strand.
TGGTCCAGGTGCCCATGGCCTGGTCCGGAGTCATGTTGGCGTCCATCCCAGGCACCTTTAGCCTGGGGTGAGGTACTATCGAGGAGGCCTGGGGCCCAGTACCTTCGACTGGGTCCCGCTAGGGTGGACTGTCCGAGGGTCCCTGAGCGGAGGGACTCGTACCTGAGGTGAGGAGGCCAGAGAGGTTACCCACTGAAGACCCGGAGCAGCACCAACCCGGTGACAGTGGGCCTCTGGGAACTCTCTTGGGGGGACACATCCCCCTGATAGGGGCCACAGCGAATCGAAGAGGGCTCCCTTGCTGTTCGTAGGGGTTGCTGGAAGAGACCCCATCTTTCCTGTTCTTTAACAGCCGGATTGGCTTAGGCGCCGCTGGTCATAGTACAGTGGCATGGAACTTAAACTTTAGGAAGTGCCTCGATCTGCTCGCCCCACCGTTGGCAAGGTTATAGGTCCCAACCAGTTTGCTGCAAAAGAACTGTTTATTGTGCTTTGCGTATTGGAGTGTCAAATAAACAAGTGTTGGACCTTTCTCCGGTGTGTGAACTCCAGTTACTGGAAGCAAAAGGGGAGGCTGGTGAGCTTGCAATTACAGACTCAGTGCATTCACAGAACACACCGGCCCGAGGAAACATCAGTAAGTGGCCTTCACCTCCCTACTACAATGGGGAGGACATGGGCCGTGGCGCATCTCACTCTCACAACCCAGGAACCCCTAGACATGAGTTGGTGTGTAACCGATAAAGATGGAGAGAGGGTGAGGCCGCTACACGTGGGAGCTCGTGAGTCCGGGATAGAGTGTGTTCTAGAGATGGACTTGAGAATGTCTACATTTGAACTTTGCTGCCCAGAGGAGTTCCGAGCAGATCGGCCATATTACTGGCCAAAGTGCGTCCCTGCTCGGAGTTGTGGAAATGACCCTAACACGGGAAAGGCCCATGCGGAGGAGCGGAAAAAGGGAGAGGTCCAGCCGTGTGACGTACTGCACGTGGGGACTGTTAACGCACTGCGCCACGAGGCACCCCATGGCGACATCGTTCGTGGGCGGAGTCAAGAGGAAGCCCGCGAAAATGTACAGCTCATGGGAGGAGTCTGGCCAAGTGTGGGGATACACGTGGAGACTCCGGCGCGGGGTCAGTGCATGATGGAGCAGCAGATTGTCGGGATGACCTCAAGTGCCCCGTGGATTATGGTTCCTCACCCCACGAGAATGACTTCCTTTGCTGCCCCCATCACAGACACGGGGATAAGACTTAGGCCCCGAGGGCGGTTGGCTCTGTACACTTGCAGAGACACGGAGGCCCTCGGTGTGATCTGTCCCGGCTGCTCGGGACTGGTGGTCACCCTGAAGCCATTCGGGCGATGTGAGGAGTGCAGAGAATTCCTTTTTGAGGTCGAGTCATCCACAGCAAGGCCCCGGGCCCTTCGCCTCAACCACCTCACGGGTACCGCTACTCCGGAAGGGGAGATCAAGGCCTTTGTCGAGGTTCCCGTGCGCGCTGACCAGGGCGATGGACTGCCCAACAGAGAAAAATCCGAGGATGCTGCCTCGGTCGCCACAAGTTCTCTGCTCCCACCCCCGAAGAGGAAAGTTGGCCTAGTACAGGCATCCTATGGACGTGGTCGAGCTTCACCCCGCTGCTTGCCTGGCCTGGATGGCGCCGGTCGAGAAGGAAGTCCCGGACATCCCAGTCTACAAGGGTCAGGTGAGCCAGGGGCTGGGACTGTGGTGGTGGTTGGAGGTGTTGGGGGCCCATTGGAGGTGGAGCCCCCCAGGGAGGATGCTGCGGAGATGTATGACACCTCCGACCTAGAGTCGCTGTCTGACTGCGGAAATGATGGCGAGATAGACGAACTGCTCAGCCGCAAGGGCTGGGATAGAATGCCACTTCTTGCTTCCCGTGCGGTACGGGATTCACCTATGTACACAGGAGAGAGCACACCTCGGGTGGAAGACCCGCAGCCTACGAGGGAACCTACCCCTCCACCGGTGTCCTCACCTACTGTTACCTCACCTGCTTTGGTTGTGGGGACACCCCGCGCTTCTCTGAGAGCGCCGAAAGTCAGTTTCAGGGAGCTGGTAAAGGCACCTCGGCATCCGGAAGCTATTGTGCTGCCTGGAACTGGAGAGAAAGCCACTATGCCACCTTTGGCCCGCTTGCAGAGACTGTTTTGCCACAAAGTAGCTCGGGAATATGGGTGGGAGTACCCGTATCTGCCCCGGGACTTGCTGTTTGAGGTGGAAGTCTGGAGAGCAGGATGGTATGACGAGTTTGTGTGGGACAAGTTGAAGGTGCCTCATGCTCGCAGGTACCTGGAATGTGTGCCGGCAGTGTCTAAGAGGTTTGAGGACTGCAGAGCTGAATGGAAATTGGGGCGCCATATCCATGCTGACAAGATAGTCATTTGCAGAAGAGAAGGAGAAGATGTCGAGTATTCGATAGAGGCATTTGACAAACACCTGAAACCCCTGTATCTGCCGGATCCAAAGTTTTACTTATAGGAGAAAAGAACTCCTGTTTATTTCCTTTGTGCACTTGAACTTTCTGGAAGAGCCATTCCCAGACACCCAGGACTGTGCCCTGCTTTTGTTTTTGTTTGGGCTTTTCTTTTTCTCGTTGGAGACTTGGGGCTGTTGTGTTTTTTTTGTGTTTCCCCTTTTCTTCATGTGCCAAAGGCAAGGACATTTGGGAATAGTGGCAGAGTAGGGAAAAGCTGGAAGAACGAAGACTCGTTGAGTGTCATGACCGCGGCGTTGTCACCAGGTGGCAGTGTTGCGCAACAAATGTTTGAAAATGTTTCACACACACATCACCTTGCTTGTTGGAGTGAGTGGGTCTCTCGGCTGACGGGCCCACTCATGCCAAATGACACGAAATTATGTTAGGATGGTGTTTTTTTCTTTCCCCTGCAGGAGGATCGTCAATCAAGATCATTGAGAGTGGGTGGCTCTTAGACAGTGTGGGAGAAGGGTTGTGATTATGCAGATGTTTAAAGTGTGTGACAGCAGGAAGGTAAAGTCACCTGGTTGCATCCAGGGGGGTAGATATATTTCGCCCAGATTCAGGCTTTACGCCGACTTATACAACTAGGTGGAGAGTTGTATAAGCCCAGCTGAGGCTAGTGGGCTCATGGATGACTCATACTGTCTAGGGAGAGTGTGGGGCATCGTGCAGACAGGGAGTTGATGAGACCAGCTGAAGCTTGTCAGCTCATTTAGGCCTCTATAAGAACTCCCAGCTTCATTAGATGTTAGCTCATGCCTGGAACCAGACCTGTGTGGACTGTCGAGGGAGAGTGAACCCCTGTGCGGTGAGACAAAGCCTGTGTGGCTATTTGCTTGGACATTTAAAACCAGGGACTTAGGGACTAGGACAGCACTAGGCTGATCCCAGTTGTTAGTTAGGAAACCTGTATGTTTAGTCAGAGGTCAAGTTGACCAGGATTTATTTTGTTTATGTTTCTTTTTCTTTGCTGTGTTTTGTCACTGTAAATAGAAAATAAACCGCACCTTTTTGATTTTGAAAACCACAACCTCCGTTTGCTGGGCCTGTTTTTGTGTGGGGAGCCCATCTCGGGGGTCACACACACCCGCTGCCGAGCTAACTCCCTCACAGTTGGTGGAGAACCAGTGGCAGTTTTTTTTTAAGCCAGCATGGAGGAGATACTGAAGCAGCTGGCTCTAGCAAATGCCAATCAACAGCAGACAAATGCAGGTTTGCAAAAGAACTTCGCAGCCCAGCAGCAAGCTCATCAACAGAGCCTTGCAGCCCAGCAGCAGACAAACACAACTTTGCAACAGAGTCTGGAGGCTCAGCAACAAGCCCAGCAGCAATCTGAGGCCCGCTTCATAGACCTGTTGCAGAAGCAAGAGCAGAGACTACAACAACAGATGGAAGCAGTAATGCAGCAACGTCCGCAGACCAGTGAGGAAAGCCGTCCCACTAATACCGCGTCCTTTGGGGTGAGTCGTTTATTGACAAAAATGACTGGAGAGGATGATCCAGAGGTATTTTTGACCACATTTGAAAGGACCGCTGAAAGAGAAAAGTGGCCTGAGGAGCAGTGGGCTGGACTGGTGGCTCCTCTGTTAACTGGTGAATCGCAGAAAGCTTACTATGACCTAGAGCCTAACCAAGCAAAAGACTATGTGATGCTAAAAGCTGAAATATTGGCAAGGCTGGGTGTCACCCAGGCTGTCCGGGCTCAGCGTGTGCATAACTGGACTTTCCAGCTTGGAAAACCCCCCAGGTCTCAAATGTATGATCTCATTCACCTGAGCAGAAAGTGGCTACAGCCAGAGACTTTGTCCGCACCAAAGATTGTGGAACGTGTTGTAATGGATCGGTTTTTGAGAGCTCTTCCTACTGCCATCCAAAAGTGGGTAAGCCATGGAGACCCAGAGACGGCCGATGGTCTTGTGGATCGTGTGGAGAAATACTTGGCTACAGAGAACCTAACGGCCTCTTCCAGAGACACTCGGACTTTCCACCCTAAGACCAGACCATCCCCAGGGGCGGATAAGAGGATTCCAAGGGGTGAGGGTGGAGAGAGTGAGAGGGTGGGAGCTCTACCCCAAGTTTGGCGAGAACAGCCTGGGAAATCAGCGGCTCAAGAGGCCGCAAGAAGGATCGTTTGCTACCGCTGCTGGCAAGCGGGACATATTGCAGCCAATTGCCCGGTTGTGGAGGAACCCATGCAGTGTGACTTTCTGACGGGCAGACGTCAGTCGCTGTGTGCGACAGTCGCATGCACTGCCATTCGAGGAACTGAGAAACATTTATGCAAAATGTGTGTTAATGGTAGAAATGTTGTGGTATTGCTGGATTCAGGTAGCCTTGTGACCCTGATAAAGGCTGAGTTAGTTAAAACAGAGGTCTCTGGGAATAACAAGGTAGCTGTTATTTGTGTGCATGGGGACACCCGAGAGTATCCAGTGACTACAGTGTGTTTCGAGACCCCCAAAGGTACCCTCTCTCATCCAGTGGGCTTAGTATCTCAGTTACCGCATGACGCCATTGTGGGAAGGGATTTTCCGAAGTTCTGGGAACTGTGGGATGATCCTGAGCCCCCCACTGGTGCCCCTATGTACCAGGAATGTGATAGCCAGAACTCCCCTGAGAGTGGTGAGGACTCTCCGGAATTTCCCTTATCAGTATTGGCAGGGGAGACTCAAGAAACTGGAGAGGAGCCCACCTCCTCAGACGAAAACCTACCGTCTGTGGAGTTTTCTGATCTTGAGGTTCACAGGGAAAACTTTGCCACAGAACAGTTGAAAGACCCCGCCCTAATAAAGGCACGGGAAAACGTAGTGAAAATAGATGGCGAGTTAGTGAACCCAGATAATACCTGCACTTACCCATACTTCAGCGTAGAGAAGGACCTACTGTATCGGGTGGCAAAAAGGGCAGAAGAAACCGTTGAGCAGCTTGTGGTGCCCAAACCTTACAGGAAGTTGGTGTTGGAGTTGGCCCATGGGCACATTCTTGGAGGTCATCTGGGGACAGAGAAAACCCGAGAGAGGGTATTACAGAGATTCTATTGGCCGGGGGTGATGAAGGACATAGAAAATTATTGTTCCTCCTGCCCTGTGTGTCAGAGGTCGGCCCCGATGCCACATTTCCGTAGCCCGCTGGTCCCTCTACCCATCATTGAGGTCCCGTTTGAGAGGATCGCCATGGATTTGGTAGGTCCTATAATCAAGTCCGCTAGGGGGCACCAGTACTTATTAGTTATAATGGACTATGCCACCCGTTATCCAGAAGCGATCCCTCTCCGAAATACCTCGGCCAAAACCATAGCCAAAGAGCTATCTCTTGTGTTTAGCCGGGTGGGTATTTGTAAAGAACTGCTTACGTACCAAGGTACACCCTTTATGTCCCGGGTTATGAAGGAGCTGTGTAAATTGTTCAAAGTGACGCAATTACGTACATCTGTGTATCACCCCCAAACCGATGGGCTGGTTGAAAGATTCAACAAAACCCTAAAACAAATGTTGAAGAAAGTGGTGGATAGAGATGGAAAGGATTGGGACTGTCTACTTCCTTATCTGATGTTTGCTATTAGGGAGGTGCCCCAATCCTCTACGGGATTCTCCCCCTTTGAGTTACTGTATGGGAGACACCCAAGAGGGCTGTTGGATATTGCCAAGGAAACTTGGGAAAGTGAGAGTTCTCCCCACAGGAGTGTGATTGAGCATGTCGCCCTGATGCAAGACCGAATTGCACAGGTAATGCCCATCGTGAAGGAACATTTGGCCCAAGCGCAGTTAGCACAGCAGAGAGTGTACAACCGTGGAGCCAAGACCCGTACCTTTTCCCCGGGGGATAGGATACTGGTACTTGTCCCTACGGTTGAAAGTAAATTCCTTGCCAAATGGCAAGGCCCCTACGAGATAATGGAAAAAGTGAGCGAAGTGAATTACAAGGTCAGACAACCAGGAAGGCGAAAGCCCGAACAGATCTATCACGTTAATCTGTTGAAAGCCTGGAGGGATAGAGAGTCCCTAGTCGCAGACACTTGGTCACCAGCTCAAACTGGTTGCGTGATTCCTGAGGTTGGAATAGCAGCCACCTTGTCACAACCCCAACAACAGGAGGTTAAGGAGTTTGTGCTTCGCAACAAGGAGGTATTCTCTGAGCTGCCGGGACAAACATCTGGGGTAGAGCATGACATCATTACCCCGCCCGGTGAAAGGGTGAAGTTAAAACCCTATCGGATCCCAGAGGCCCGACGGGAGGCAATACGGGAGGAAGTACAGAAAATGCTGAACTTAGGGGTGATAGAGGAGTCCCAAAGTGATTGGTCTAGTCCCATTGTGTTGGTGCCTAAACCGGATGGGAGCTGGCGATTTTGTAACGATTTTCGTCAGTTGAACAAAGTTACAAAATTTGACACCTACCCCATGCCACGTATAGATGAGTTGATCGACCGGCTGGGAACAGCCCGATACATGACGACTCTTGACCTCACAAAAGGGTATTGGCAAATCCCCCTGGCCAAGTCGGCCAAAGAGAAAACCGCATTTGTAACCCCAGACGGGGCGTTCCAATATAAAAGAATGCCGTTCGGGTTACAGAATGCGCCGGCCACATTCCAGCGGAAAATGGACCAGATGCTGAGGCCCCATCGGAAGTATGCTGCGGCTTACCTGGATGACGTAATTGTCCATAGCACAGATTGGGCCTCACATCTGCCAAAAGTGCAAGCAGTCCTGGACTCTGTTCGGGAAGCGGGGTTTACGGCTAACCCCAAGAAGTGTACCATTGGGCAGGAGGAGGCCAAATATCTTGGGTACACCATTGGGAGGGGAGTAATAAAACCCCAACTCAACAAAGTCGAGGCCATCCAGAGTTGGCCACGTCCCAACAGCAAGAAGCAGGTACGAGCCTTTCTGGGAATCGCTGGGTATTATCGGCGATTCATTCCCCACTTTGCTTCTAAGGCTGTGCCCCTAACCAACCTGACGAAGGGGAAAGGGTCGGTCATGATTAAATGGACCCCCGAGGCTGAGGCAGCATTCCAATTCTTGAAACAAGCCTTATGTAGCCAGCCAGTGTTGTACTCACCCGACTTCTCTAAAGACTTTGTCGTACAAAGTGATGCGTCAGATGTGGGGTTAGGAGCAGTATTGTCCCAGGTCTGGAACGGGGAAGAGCACCCAGTCATTTACCTCAGCAGGAAGTTGAAGTCCCATGAGGTAAATTACGCCACCGTTGAAAAGGAGTGTTTAGCGGTGAAGTGGGCTCTAGATTCCCTTCGGTACTACCTGCTAGGTAGGCACTTTGACTTGGCTACGGATCACGCTCCGTTAAAGTGGATGGCTCAAAACAAGGAAACAAATAGAAGAGTGAATAGGTGGTTCCTGGCCCTCCAGGAATTCAACTTCACAGTAAAGCATCGCCCTGGCGTTCAAATGGGGAATGTGGATGCTTTGTCTCGAGTACATGAATGCCTGATTGCTGGTGTTCCAACCCCGAAGTTAAAACAAGAGGGGGGGGTATGTGACAGCAGGAAGGTAAAGTCACCTGGTTGCATCCAGGGGGGTAGATATATTTCGCCCAGATTCAGGCTTTACGCCGACTTATACAACTAGGTGGAGAGTTGTATAAGCCCAGCTGAGGCTAGTGGGCTCATGGATGACTCATACTGTCTAGGGAGAGTGTGGGGCGTCGTGCAGACAGGGAGTTGATGAGACCAGCTGAAGCTTGTCAGCTCATTTAGGCCTCTATAAGAACTCCCAGCTTCATTAGATGTTAGCTCATGCCTGGAACCAGACCTGTGTGGACTGTCGAGGGAGAGTGAACCCCTGTGCGGTGAGACAAAGCCTGTGTGGCTATTTGCTTGGACATTTAAAACCAGGGACTTAGGGACTAGGACAGCACTAGGCTGATCCCAGTTGTTAGTTAGGAAACCTGTATGTTTAGTCAGAGGTCAAGTTGACCAAGATTTATTTTGTTTATGTTTCTTTTTCTTTGCTGTGTTTTGTCACTGTAAATAGAAAATAAACCGCACCTTTTTGATTTTGAAAACCACAACCTCCGTTTGCTGGGCCTGTTTTTGTGTGGGGAGCCCATCTCGGGGGTCACACACACCCGCTGCCGAGCTAACTCCCTCACAAGTGTTTTATGACATAAGTTGTTTATATGTTCCCCATTCCCTGAGCAGGTCTTGGCACTTGGGAAAAATTTAGAGGAACTGCCTCAGGGGTTTCACTCCATGTCACCACTTTATGGGAGGCATGGGTGTGCACCTGACGCTGGGGACCAGCGTCCAATCACAGGGGGGAATGTGTAGCGGGGTCTTCAAATTGATGGGATACACCTGGGGAATAGTGTGACCCAGGTGTATAATTGTGTTAGGGTTCAGACCCCTTTTTGTTTCGTGGAGGATTGGAGGATGTAGTATTCTCCTTTGCCTGTGGGTGGCGGGGTACCCACAGGCTTCAGGTAGAATCATCTCCTGCAGTGCTCCCTGTTTTGTCCCTTCTCGGAGATGGTATGGCTGGGGCGGGGAACCCGCCGGGCCGTTGATGGGAGGAGATAAAAGGGGGAGACGCCCTTACCACGAGGTCTTGCGGAGAAGGAGGTCCTCGGAGGAGGAGGGTTGCGGTCCGCACCCAGGGCCCTTAGGCCTGGGTGATGGAGATCCAGGAGTCTGGTCCAGGTGCCCATGGCCTGGTCCGGAGTCATGTTGGCGTCCATCCCAGGCACCTTTAGCCTGGGGTGAGGTACTATCGAGGAGGCCTGGGGCCCAGTACCTTCGACTGGGTCCCGCTAGGGTGGACTGTCCGAGGGTCCCTGAGCGGAGGGACTCGTACCTGAGGTGAGGAGGCCAGAGAGGTTACCCACTGAAGACCCGGAGCAGCACCAACCCGGTGACAGTGGGCCTCTGGGAACTCTCTTGGGGGGACACATCCCCCTGATAGGGGCCACAGCGCATCGAAGAGGGCTCCCTTGCTGTTCGTAGGGGTTGCTGGAAGAGACCCCATCTTTCCTGTTCTTTAACAGCCGGATTGGCTTAGGCGCCGCTGGTCATAGTACAGTGGCATGGAACTTAAACTTTAGGAAGTGCCTCGATCTGCTCGCCCCACCGTTGGCAAGGTTATAGGTCCCAACCAGTTTGCTGCAAAAGAACTGTTTATTGTGCTTTGCGTATTGGAGTGTCAGATAAACAAGTGTTGGACCTTTCTCCGGTGTGTGAACTCCAGTTACTGGAAGCAAAAGGGGAGGCTGGTGAGCTTGCAATTACAGACTCAGTGCATTCACAGAACACACCGGCCCGAGGAAACATCAGTAAGTGGCCTTCACCTCCCTACTACAATGGGGAGGACATGGGCCGTGGCGCATCTCACTCTCACAACCCAGGAACCCCTAGACATGAGTTGGTGTGTAACCGATAAAGATGGAGAGAGGGTGAGGCCGCTACACATAAATTATAATATAATAAATAACTATAAATAATTATAACAAATAATAATATAATAATAATAAAAAATGTGTTTTTCAGTGTTTAATGACGAATTTCCCCACAAATCACTATCGCTCAATTCTGCGAGTGATTCTAATTTATTATCGCTGTTTTCTAGCTGGTCTAAAAGCACTTTTGATGTAAAGGGACACTTTTTGGTTGCTATGGACAATCTCCAGTTTCCAGGCAGAAAGAAAAGTATTTATAATATAAAAGTGCATGCAGGGCACTGGACAGGCCACTAGGGACAAAGGGGATGTGTAATTATTTGATACAGTACTGTAATCTGTAAGATTACAGTGTACTGTATGTATTGTGTGTTTTTAATGTTTTGAATTTGGCGCCGTCCTCCGTCCCCGTGCGTAGCAACGCTCCCAGGGAACGGAGCTCGGTGGTACTCGGGCACTGTGTGAATCGAGCGAGATGACAGCTCGCAGACACAGCGGGGAGACATCACAGGATCCAGGGGACAAGGTAAGTTACTTTGCCTGGATACTGCGATGCGATCCTGAGTCTGGCTCGGGGGTTACCGCTAATGGTACTGAAATTCCACCCGGAGCCAGACTCGGGAATACTGCTAGGCAGATTAACCACTTCAAAACTGGGCCAATTCTGACATTTCTCACATCCATGTTAGGGACTCTTTTGCCGCGTACACACGATCATTATTCACGGCGGTTAAAAAAACGCCGTGAATAATGACATTTTAAACGAGGGAACAGCTTGTTCCCCACACACGGTCATTTTTCTCGTCATTTTTTAAAATGACGAGAAAAACGATCGTCTATGGGCTCCGCGGCAGTGTTTCCCTATGGGAAACACTGCCGTGGAAAAAATGTCAGGAAAAACGACGAGAAAAATTAGAACATGTTCTAATTTTTCTAGTCGTTTTTAATGCCGTTTTTCAAGTCGTGAAAAATGACAAAAAGACCACACACGGTCGTTTTTCTTGTTGAAAACAAAAAATGTCATTTTTCACGACGTGAAAAATGATCGTGTGTACGCGGCATTTCAGTTTTCTTCTCTAAATTGTGTTATTTCTTTTTTTACACGGTCTATTTAAATTTTTTGGGCAGCACAGTGGTGTAGGCAGCAAAACTACCTGCCTAAAGTTTGCATGTTCTTCCTGTGCCTGTGTGGATTTCCTCCGGTTTCCTCCCACACTCCAAAGACATGCTGGTAGGTTAATTGGCTCCTGTGTAAATTGGCCCTAGTATGTGTATGTATGAATGTGAGCTAGGGACCCAAGATTGTAAGCTCCTTGAGGGTAGGGACCGATATGAATGTACAATGTATAAGAAAAGCGCTGCGTAAATTAACAATGCTATATAAGTACCTGAAATAAATAAATATTTTTTTTTAATCAACTTTACAACCTCACTTGTGATAGCTGAGCATTGGCAGGGAGTGGTGGCTGGTGGTCATTTCTTTGGGGGGAGGCAGCAAACAGTGCACCGGCAGCCCCCCCCGGTCAGGTAGGTCGGTCGGTGCACTTACCCCATCTAGGGCAGGCAATAATGGGGGCTTTCCCTGCTCTCCTCCGCAGCCATTACGGTGGCAGGCATCACGAGCAGCTCATCCTTACCCTGCTCGGCAGCTTCTGTCTCCTCCCTCCTCCTCTGCGGCCAATCAGAATGCTTCTCCTTTCGGCCAATCTGGAAACAGGTCTCAGACTCACTTCCTGAATGACGGAGAGGAGATTCAGTGTAAGAATAGCTAATATTAATTTGCTATTCTCACACACCTGGGTGGACTCTGAGCGCATTCTCTGCACTCCGAGCCTACCCTATTTTAAAGCCTATTAAAGCCTCTGGCTCTAATCGGTGCTTCAAAAAAACACCCACCCCACATTGGAATTCATGCATCCGGCATCCTGAAAGGGGCCGGGCGCTTGGACGGGGGCAGCGCTCGTGCGCCCTTAATGGATGGGCCACCCCTGGTGGCAGGTCCTCTTTATGGAGAGATCTGGGGTCTATCAGATCCCAGGTCTCTCCTCTGCCCTCAAAAGCATTTAATCAAATTGAGATCAGTTTGACCAGATGCTTGCAAACATCAAACCATCAAACTAAAACCGGAAGTGACCAAATCAAGTAAACATGTTTTAAAGGAACCGTAGTGTCAGAAAAGTTTCCAAATGCTTTACTGAATCTCTAATTTCTGAATCTAATAATATTTAACTGCAAGAGTGCACAAATACCTTTGTAATAGTTATGTGTGAGTGTTGTAAGTACATTTAGATGCAGAATACAACAGCTGGGAAACGTAAAATCATTTTCCAATGGAGGAGTCAGTGACAATATGGTAAACTTTTAAATTCTTTTACTCTTTGCGTTTATGGAACTCAATAAATTAATATTTTTTGAGTGGACAGTTTTTTTTGAATATCTGAGTAATTTCTATCTTGCTGTTTCATTTACTGGAAATGACCTTTTATGAGTTTATAAAACTAGTAATTATAATAAACTTTCTGTACTCAAACTCTAAATACCATTAAAATTAATAATAATTTACAAATCCCCAGCTGCCGCATTTAATAGTGTCAAACCACCCTGGTATACAAGTGAGAACTGGAAGTTTTAAATGCAGCACTTCCATTTAATAAACAAATACATTTCCCAACGCCAAATAATGACTTCCAGTGTATATACCAAACCAGGAATAAGCAACCTTTTAAGTGTAATGTGCCAAAAAATGTTTGTAAGAAATTGAGAGTGCCAGATATATAAAACATTTTCAATAAAGAAAATAATTATTTAGTAAGTAAATTGTCATGCTATAAACTAGATTCTGCAATAACAATCTCCAGTGGGTGCAATAAAAACCCCATGCATTAATGTCAGTGACTATGACAGCACTCCCCAGCATTTGTGTCAGTGTGTACAACAATAACCCCCAACATTGTCAGTAGGTGCGATAAAAAAAATCTGTTCCCCAGGAGGGGGAAGCCGTCCCTGCTGGGGGAACATTGGTGTCAGTGACTAAAATAATAAATCTCCCAACTTTAGACTTTCATAAAAATGGACACCCCAGATAAAGAATACTGAAGCATGCTCAATGCGCTACAGCACAAAGTGGGTGTGGCAACATAGGGCTGAATATTGAGTATTGTTTAAAGCAGTGCAGTTAATTCGATTCTTAGGCTGACCATAGATGGTTCGAATCTCAGCCGATTCAGCAGAGGAATTGAGCATGGGTTGCAGGAAAATTAGGCGGTTGCCTAAGGCCCGCACTTTCAGGGGCCTCGCGGACGCCTAATTTGCCTAACGTGTGTGTGAGACAGTAGGTGGCTCTATGTACTCACCTCCCCAGTTGCACCCCTACTGACGCGCTCCGTGGATCTCTGCCATCATGCCATGTGCAGAGCTGGGATAATGTGTGCAGCTGCAGCGGCCGAACAGCTCCCTGGACTACTCTCCACGATGGACCTGCCAGAGCTGGCGCCGCCGCCTCATTGAGGAGCCAGTCTGACAGTCAGATCCTCAAGGTATTGGATTATGGTGACACTGAGCCTCCCGAGCAAGGGCGCTCCGGAATTCACAGCTGCTGGCTGCCTGTGACCTCACACACAGCCGATATTTATGCCACCTACACATCATTATCCTCCTCATCCCCCCTTTTCCTGGCATCCAGGGATGGACTGGCCATCAGAGTTTCCCGGTGGGCCGATGGCTCAATGGGTCGTTTTAAAAAGAAAACATTTTATTTTTTTTGTGGGCCGTTTTTTTATGCAGTTCGGCGGCAGCAAACAGCGGCGGGGATTCGGGGAAGGTGGCCAGCGAGGAGGGCAGTTGGATGTAAAAGCTCCATCCCCTCCATGACCACCGAAGAGGCGAACAAGAGTGAGCGCGGCCACCCCGGCGCTCCCAGATCCTCGATTCCTCCACCTCCTCTCTGCTCCAGGAACCATGCGGCCTGGGCCGGAGGGCAGGCTGACTGGGAGCCCGGAGGAAGAGAACATGCGCCGATGTAAGAGCAGCGAGAGCCCCCCGGATCAAGAGGGAGACTCGGCGCTGCCGCTGCTGGCCATCAGGTACCCAGCATCCTACACAAACATGCCAGAACACTGAGACAGCGGGGAGGTGAGCAGAGGAGGGACTGCAGAAAGGGACAGTGCTATGTGGTCTGTCTCAGCCCTCCCCACTGTCTCTCTGCCCCCTCTGTCTCTCAGTCCCCGTGTCTCTCAGCCCCCTCCTCTGTCTCTCAGACCCCCCTCTGTCTCTCAGACTCCCCTCTGTCTCTCAGACCCCCCTCTGTCTCTCAGCTCCCCCCCTCTGTCTCTCAGCTCCCCCCTCTGTCTCTCAGCTCCCCCCTCTGTCTCTCAGCTCCCCCCTCTGTCTCTCAGCTCCCCCCTCTGTCTCTCAGCTCCCACCTCTGTCTCTCAGCTCCCACCTCTGTCTCTCAGCCCCCTCCCCTTTCTCTCAGCTCCCCCCTGTCTCTCAGCTCCCACCTCTGTCTCTCAGCCCCCTCCCCTTTCTCTCAGCTCCCCCCTCTGTCTCTCAGCTCCCTCCTCTGTCTCTCAGCTCCCCCCTCTGTCTCTCAGCGCCCCCTCTGTCTCTCAGCTCCCCCCTCTGTCTCTCAGCCCCCTCCCCTGTCTCTCAGCCCCCTCCTCTGTCTCTCAGCCCCCTCCTCTGTCTCTCAGCCCCCTCCTCTGTCGCTCAGCCCCCCACCTTCTCTCAGCACCCCCCACTGTCTCTCAGACCCCCTCTGTCTCTCAGACCCCCTTCTGTCTCTCAGACCCCCCTCTGTCTCTCAGCCCCCTCCCCTGTCTCTCAGCTCCCCCCTCTGTCTCTCAGCTCCCCCCTCTGTCTCTCAGCTCCCCCCTCTGTCTCTCAGCTCCCCCCACTGTCTCTCAGCCCCCCACTGTCTGTCAGCCCCCCATCTGTCTCTCAGTCCCCGTGTCTCTCAGTCCCCCCTCTTTCAGCACCCTCCTCTGTCTCTCAGCCTCCCCCACTATCTCTCTGACCCCCCTCTGTCTCTCAGACCCCCCCCTCTGTCTCTCAGCTCCCCCCTCTGTCTCTCAGTCCCCCCCTCTGTCTCTCAGTCCCCCCCTCTGTCAGTCCTCCCTCTTTCAGCCCCCTCCTCTGTCTCTCAGCCCCCCACTATCTCTCAGCCCCCCCACTACCTCTGACCCCCCTCTGTCTCTCAGACCCCCCCCCTCTGTCTCTCAGTCCCCCCTCTGTCTCTCAGTCCCCCCCTCTGTCTCTCAGTCCCCCCCTCTGTCTCTCAGTTCCCCTGTCTCTCAGCCCCCCTCTGTCTCTTACCCCCCCTCTGTCTCTCAGACCCCTCCTCTGTCTCTCAGACCCCTCCTCTGTCTCTCAGCCCCCACTGTCTCTCAGCCCCCACTGTCTCTCAGCCCCCTCTTCTATCTCTCAGCTTTCCTCCTCTATCTCTCAGCTCCCCCCTCTGTCTCTCAGCTCCCCCTGTCTCTCAGCCCCCTATCTCTCAGCCCCCCTCTGTCTCTCAGCTCCCCCTGTCTCTCAGCCCCCTATCTCTCAGCCCCCTATCTCTCAGCCCCCTCTGTCTCTCAGCTCCCCCCTCTGTCTCTCAGCTCCCCCCTCTGTCTCTCAGCTCCCCCCTCTGTCTCTCAGCCCCCTCCTCTGTCTCTCAGCCCCCTCCTCTGTCTCTCAGCCCCCTCCTCTACCTCTCAGCTCTCCTCCTCTATCTCTCAGCTCTCCTCCTCTATCTCTCAGCTCCCCCTCTGTCTCTCAGCTCCCCCCTCTGTCTCTCAGCTCCCCCCTGTGTCTCTCAGCTCCCCCCTGTGTCTCTCAGGCCCCTCCTCTGTCTCTCAGCCCCCTCCTTTGTCTCTCAGTCCCCCCACTATCTCTCTGACCCCCCTCCGTCTCCCAGCTCTCCTCCTCTATCTCTCAGCTCCCCCCTCTGTCTCTCAGCTCCCTCCGCTGTCTCTCAGACCCCTCCTCTGTCTCTCAGCCCCCTCCTCTGTCTCTCAGCCCCCACCTCTGTCTCTCAGACTCCCACTGTCTCTCATCCCCCTCCTCTGTCTCTCAGCCCCCTCCTCTGTCTCTCAGCCCCCTCCTCTGTCTCTCAGCCTCCTCCTCTATCTCTCAGATCTCCTCCTCTATCTCTCAGCTCCCCCCTCTGTCTCTCAGCCCCCCTCTGTCTCTCAGCTCCCCTGTCTCTCAGCTCCTCCTGTCTCTCAGCTCCCCCTGTCTCTCAGCTCCCCCTGTCTCTCAGCTCCCCCTGTCTGTCAGCCCCCTGTCTCTTAGCCCCCCTCTGTCTCTCAGCTCCCCCTCTGTCTCTCAGCTCCCTCCCTCTGTCTCCTAGCTCCCCCCTCTGTCTCTCAGCCCCCTCCTCTATCTCTCAGCTCCTCCCTCTGTCTCTCAGCTCCCCCCTCTGTCTCTCAGCCCCTCTCTGTCTCTCAGCTCCCCCTGTCTTTTAGCCCCCTGTCTCTCAGCTCCCCCTCGGTCTCTCAGCTCCCCCCTCTGTCTCTCAGCTCCCCCTCTTTCTCTCAGCACCCCCTCTTTCTCTCAGCATCCCCCTCTGTCCCTCAGACCCCTCCTCTGTCTCTCAGCCCCCTCCTCTGTCTCTCAGCCCCCACTGTCTCTCAGCCCCCCACTGTCTCTCAGCCCCCTCCTCTGTCTCTCAGCCCCCTCCTCTATCTCTCAGCTCCTCCCTCTGTCTCTCAGCTCCCCCCTCTGTCTCTCAGCACCTCTCTGTCTCTCAGCTCCCCCTGTCTCTTAGCCCCCTGTCTCTCAGCCCCCCCTCTGTCTCTCAGCTCCCCCCTCTGCCTCTCAGCTCCCCCCTCTGTCTCTTAGCTCCCCCCCTCTGTCTCTCAGCTCCCCCTCTGTCTCTCAGCTCCCCCCTCTGTCTCTCAGCTCCCCCCTCTGTCTCTCAGCTCCCCCCTTTGTCTCTCAGCTCCCCCCTCTGCTTCTCAGCTCCCCCCTCTGCATCCTGAAAGGGGCCGGGCGCTTGGACGGGGGCAGCGCTCGTGCGCCCTTAATGGATGGGCCACCCCTGGTGGCAGGTCCTCTTTATGGAGAGATCTGGGGTCTATCAGATCCCAGGTCTCTCCTCTGCCCTCAAAAGCATTTAATCAAATTGAGATCAGTTTGACCAGATGCTTGCAAACATCAAACCATCAAACTAAAACCGGAAGTGACCAAATCAAGTAAACATGTTTTAAAGGAACCGTAGTGTCAGAAAAGTTTCCAAATGCTTTACTGAATCTCTAATTTCTGAATCTAATAATATTTAACTGCAAGAGTGCACAAATACATTTGTAATAGTTATGTGTGAGTGTTGTAAGTACATTTAGATGCAGAATACAACAGCTGGGAAACGTAAAATCATTTTCCAATGGAGGAGTCAGTGACAATATGGTAAACTTTTAAATTCTTTTACTCTTTGCGTTTATGGAACTCAATAAATTAATATTTTTTGAGTGGACAGTTTTTTTTTGAATATCTGAGTAATTTCTATCTTGCTGTTTCATTTACTGGAAAAGACCTTTTATGAGTTTATAAAACTAGTAATTATAATAAACTTTCTGTACTCAAACTCTAAATACCATTAAAATTAATAATAATTTACAAATCCCCAGCTGCCGCATTTAATAGTGTCAAACCACCCTGGTATACAAGTGAGAACTGGAAGTTTTAAATGCAGCACTTCCATTTAATAAACAAATACATTTCCCAACGCCAAATAATGACTTCCAGTGTATATACCAAACCAGGAATAAGCAACCTTTTAAGTGTAATGTGCCAAAAAATGTTTGTAAGAAATTGAGAGTGCCAGATATATAAAACATTTTCAATAAAGAAAATAATTATTTAGTAAGTAAATTGTCATGCTATAAACTAGATTCTGCAATAACAATCTCCAGTGGGTGCAATAAAAACCCCATGCATTAATGTCAGTGACTATGACAGCACTCCCCAGCATTTGTGTCAGTGTGTACAACAATAACCCCCAACATTGTCAGTAGGTGCGATAAAAAAAATCTGTTCCCCAGGAGGGGGAAGCCGTCCCTGCTGGGGGAACATTGGTGTCAGTGACTAAAATAATAAATCTCCCAACTTTAGACTTTCATAAAAATGGACACCCCAGATAAAGAATACTGAAGCATGCTCAATGCGCTACAGCACAAAGTGGGTGTGGCAACATAGGGCTGAATATTGAGTATTGTTTAAAGCAGTGCAGTTAATTCGATTCTTAGGCTGACCATAGATGGTTCGAATCTCAGCCGATTCAGCAGAGGAATTGAGCATGGGTTGCAGGAAAATTAGGCGGTTGCCTAAGGCCCGCACTTTCAGGGGCCTCGCGGACGCCTAATTTGCCTAACGTGTGTGTGAGACAGTAGGTGGCTCTATGTACTCACCTCCCCAGTTGCACCCCTACTGACGCGCTCCGTGGATCTCTGCCATCATGCCATGTGCAGAGCTGGGATAATGTGTGCAGCTGCAGCGGCCGAACAGCTCCCTGGACTACTCTCCACGATGGACCTGCCAGAGCTGGCGCCGCCGCCTCATTGAGGAGCCAGTCTGACAGTCAGATCCTCAAGGTATTGGATTATGGTGACACTGAGCCTCCCGAGCAAGGGCGCTCCGGAATTCACAGCTGCTGGCTGCCTGTGACCTCACACACAGCCGATATTTATGCCACCTACACATCATTATCCTCCTCATCCCCCCTTTTCCTGGCATCCAGGGATGGACTGGCCATCGGAGTTTCCCGGTGGGCCGATGGCTCAATGGGTCGTTTTAAAAAGAAAACATTTTATTTTTTTTGTGGGCCGTTTTTTTATGCAGTTCGGCGGCAGCAAACAGCGGCGGGGATTCGGGGAAGGTGGCCAGCGAGGAGGGCAGTTGGATGTAAAAGCTCCATCCCCTCCATGACCACCGAAGAGGCGAACAAGAGTGAGCGCGGCCACCCCGGCGCTCCCAGATCCTCGATTCCTCCACCTCCTCTCTGCTCCAGGAACCATGCGGCCTGGGCCGGAGGGCAGGCTGACTGGGAGCCCGGAGGAAGAGAACATACGCCGATGTAAGAGCAGCGAGAGCCCCCCGGATCAAGAGGGAGACTCGGCGCTGCCGCTGCTGGCCATCAGGTACCCAGCATCCTACACAAACATGCCAGAACACTGAGACAGCGGGGAGGTGAGCAGAGGAGGGACTGCAGAAAGGGACAGTGCTATGTGGTCTGTCTCAGCCCTCCCCACTGTCTCTCTGCCCCCTCTGTCTCTCAGTCCCCGTGTCTCTCAGCCCCCTCCTCTGTCTCTCAGACCCCCCCTCTGTCTCTCAGACTCCCCTCTGTCTCTCAGACCCCCCTCTGTCTCTCAGCTCCCCCCCTCTGTCTCTCAGCTCCCCCCTCTGTCTCTCAGCTCCCCCCTCTGTCTCTCAGCTCCCCCTCTGTCTCTCAGCTCCCCCCTCTGTCTCTCAGCTCCCACCTCTGTCTCTCAGCTCCCACCTCTGTCTCTCAGCCCCCTCCCCTTTCTCTCAGCTCCCCCCCTGTCTCTCAGCTCCCACCTCTGTCTCTCAGCCCCCTCCCCTTTCTCTCAGCTCCCCCCTCTGTCTCTCAGCTCCCTCCTCTGTCTCTCAGCTCCCCCCTCTGTCTCTCAGCGCCCCCTCTGTCTCTCAGCTCCCCCCTCTGTCTCTCAGCCCCCTCCCCTGTCTCTCAGCCCCCTCCTCTGTCTCTCAGCCCCCTCCTCTGTCTCTCAGCCCCCTCCTCTGTCGCTCAGCCCCCCACCTTCTCTCAGCACCCCCCACTGTCTCTCAGACCCCCTCTGTCTCTCAGACCCCCTTCTGTCTCTCAGACCCCCCTCTGTCTCTCAGCCCCCTCCCCTGTCTCTCAGCTCCCCCCTCTGTCTCTCAGCTCCCCCCTCTGTCTCTCAGCTCCCCCCTCTGTCTCTCAGCTCCCCCCACTGTCTCTCAGCCCCCCACTGTCTGTCAGCCCCCCATCTGTCTCTCAGTCCCCGTGTCTCTCAGTCCCCCCTCTTTCAGCACCCTCCTCTGTCTCTCAGCCTCCCCCACTATCTCTCTGACCCCCCTCTGTCTCTCAGACCCCCCCTCTGTCTCTCAGCTCCCCCCTCTGTCTCTCAGTCCCCCTCTCTGTCTCTCAGTCCCCCCCTCTGTCAGTCCTCCCTCTTTCAGCCCCCTCCTCTGTCTCTCAGCCCCCCACTATCTCTCAGCCCCCCCAATACCTCTGACCCCCTCTGTCTCTCAGACCCCCCCTCTGTCTCTCAGTCCCCCCTCTGTCTCTCAGTCCCCCCCTCTGTCTCTCAGTCCCCCCCTCTGTCTCTCAGTTCCCCTGTCTCTCAGCCCCCCTCTGTCTCTTACCCCCCCTCTGTCTCTCAGACCCCTCCTCTGTCTCTCAGACCCCTCCTCTGTCTCTCAGCCCCCACTGTCTCTCAGCCCCCACTGTCTCTCAGCCCCCTCTTCTATCTCTCAGCTTTCCTCCTCTATCTCTCAGCTCCCCCCTCTGTCTCTCAGCTCCCCCTGTCTCTCAGCCCCCTATCTCTCAGCTCCCCTCTGTCTCTCAGCTCCCCCTGTCTCTCAGCCCCCTATCTCTCAGCCCCCTATCTCTCAGCCCCCTCTGTCTCTCAGCTCCCCCCTCTGTCTCTCAGCTCCCCCCTCTGTCTCTCAGCTCCCCCCTCTGTCTCTCAGCCCCCTCCTCTGTCTCTCAGCCCCCTCCTCTACCTCTCAGCTCTCCTCCTCTATCTCTCAGCTCTCCTCCTCTATCTCTCAGCTCCCCCTCTGTCTCTCAGCTCCCCCCTCTGTCTCTCAGCTCCCCCCTGTGTCTCTCAGCTCCCCCCTGTGTCTCTCAGGCCCCTCCTCTGTCTCTCAGCCCCCTCCTTTGTCTCTCAGTCCCCCCACTATCTCTCTGACCCCCCTCCGTCTCCCAGCTCTCCTCCTCTATCTCTCAGCTCCCCCCTCTGTCTCTCAGCTCCCTCCGCTGTCTCTCAGACCCCTCCTCTGTCTCTCAGCCCCCTCCTCTGTCTCTCAGCCCCCACCTCTGTCTCTCAGACTCCCACTGTCTCTCATCCCCCTCCTCTGTCTCTCAGCCCCCTCCTCTGTCTCTCAGCCCCCTCCTCTGTCTCTCAGCCCCCTCCTCTGTCTCTCAGCCTCCTCCTCTATCTCTCAGATCTCCTCCTCTATCTCTCAGCTCCCCCCTCTGTCTCTCAGCCCCCCTCTGTCTCTCAGCTCCCCTGTCTCTCAGCTCCTCCTGTCTCTCAGCTCCCCCTGTCTCTCAGCTCCCCCTGTCTGTCAGCCCCCTGTCTCTTAGCCCCCCTCTGTCTCTCAGCTCCCCCTCTGTCTCTCAGCTCCCTCCCTCTGTCTCCTAGCTCCCCCCTCTGTCTCTCAGCCCCCTCCTCTATCTCTCAGCTCCTCCCTCTGTCTCTCAGCTCCCCCCTCTGTCTCTCAGCCCCTCTCTGTCTCTCAGCTCCCCCTGTCTCTTAGCCCCCTGTCTCTCAGCTCCCCCTCGGTCTCTCAGCTCCCCCCTCTGTCTCTCAGCTCCCCCTCTTTCTCTCAGCACCCCCTCTTTCTCTCAGCATCCCCCTCTGTCCCTCAGACCCCTCCTCTGTCTCTCAGCCCCCTCCTCTGTCTCTCAGCCCCCCACTGTCTCTCAGCCCCCCACTGTCTCTCAGCCCCCTCCTCTGTCTCTCAGCCCCCTCCTCTATCTCTCAGCTCCTCCCTCTGTCTCTCAGCTCCCCCCTCTGTCTCTCAGCCCCTCTCTGTCTCTCAGCTCCCCCTGTCTCTTAGCCCCCTGTCTCTCAGCCCCCCCTCTGTCTCTCAGCTCCCCCCTCTGCCTCTCAGCTCCCCCCTCTGTCTCTTAGCTCCCCCCCTCTGTCTCTCAGCTCCCCCTCTGTCTCTCAGCTCCCCCCTCTGTCTCTCAGCTCCCCCCTCTGTCTCTCAGCTCCCCCCTTTGTCTCTCAGCTCCCCCCTCTGCTTCTCAGCTCCCCCCTCTGTCTCTCAGCTCCCTTCTCTGCTTCTCAGCTCCCCCCTCTGTCTCTCTGCCCCCTCCTCTGTCTCATTCACTCTCTGACTCTTAGTCTGCTTTCACACTGGGGCGGGCATTGACGGTAAAGCGCTGCTAGTTTTAGCAGCACTTTACTGTCGTTTTAGCTGCGCTATTCGGCTTCTAGCAGGCGCTTTTAAGCCCCTCTAGCAGCCGAATTAAAGGTTAAATGCACCCGTGTAGCGCTGCTGCCGAAGTGCTTTGCAGGCGCTTCAGCAGCGGTGGCCATTCATTTCAATGGGCAAGAACGGTGTGTACACCTTTCCTCCACCGCCCCAAAGACGCTGCTTGAAGGACTTTTTTTAACGCCCTGGCAGCGCCCCAGTGTGAAAGCACTCGGACTTTCACAATGAGACTGCAGCGGAGGCGTTTTCAGGCGCTTTACAGGCGTTATTTTTAGCCCAAAAGCGCCTGAAAAATGCCTCAGTGTGAAAGGGGTCCTACACTCACCCCCTCTCTTTTACACTCACTCCCTCTCTCTTACACTCACCCCCTCTCACCCTCTTTCCCTCAACCCTCCTCTCTCTCTCTCTCTCTCTCTCATTCACCTCTCTCTCACCCTCTCATGATATACAATAATGGATGTAGGGGCCTTTTGGTGGGCGTGATTTTTTTGGGGGGTGGGGGGCAGCATTTTATTGAATTAAAGTGGGCCGGTCTGAATGAAGTCCAGGGCCAAATGTTTGTCCCAGTCCAGTCCTGGCCCTACTGTAAATTATAAGATCAAGAATTGTAATTGCATGCCCCTGTTGAAGAGGGGCAGAAAAATTGGGCCTTTGGTGGTGGTGGTGGTGGTGGTGTTGCCACAACACTGTAAGCCCTCACAGTTACTCTTGTGGGCGCAGGAATGGGCCCTGCTGTGAATTATTAGATCAAGAATTGTAATTACATGCCCCTGTTAAACAGGGGCTGAAAAATTGGGCCTTAGGCACTGGTGCCACAACACTGCAACCCCTCACAGATACTGTACTTGGAGCACAGCAATGAGCCCTGTTGCAAAGTTTTGCATCAAAAATTGTAATTACACGCCCCTGTTAAACAGGGGCTGAAAAATTGGGCCTTAGGCACTGGTGCTGGTGCCACGACACTGCAACCTCTCTCAGATACTCTAGTTGGAGTGCAGGAATAAGCCCTGCTGCAAAGCATTGCATAAAAAATTGTAATTACATGCCCCAGTTAAACAGGGGCTGAAAAATTTGGCCCAGAAACAAAAATGTTCTTCCAAGCTATCATCATGAATCGGATCATTGAGAAGGAGGAGGAGGATAGTCAGTCAACATAACAGGACAGTCACTCAGCATCAGCATAGGCAGTCTTGAAGGGATGTGACATTTCAAAATAAATTATTCTGTTATATCAGCTTCAGGTGCTTGGTAGCTGGTGGTGATCCAAGACTAGTTCATCTTTATGAAGGTCAGTCGATCAACCGAGTCTGTGGACAGGCGCACCCTGTGATCCGTGACAAAGCCTCCAGCAGCACTGAATGTGCATTCCGAAAGAACGCTGGATGCAGGACAGGCCAGTAGCTCAATTGCATACTGTGCAAGCTCTGGCCAGTGATCCATCCTCAAGACCCAGTAAGCCAGAGGATTTTCGGTGGGAAAGGTGTCCAAGTCTGACCTTGCCCCTAGGTATTCCTGCACCATGTATATCAGACGCGGGCGATGGTTGCTGGAACCGATCATACCTTGGGGCTGCAGACTAAAAAATTGTCTGAACGCATCGGTCAGACGGCCACCTTCCCCACCGCTCCTTCTTTGACTGACCGAAGCCTCAGCAACTCGTTGTCCAGGACCAGGAGTTTGTAAGCTCCCAGTCTCTGGGAACGCGTTGCACAGACTTTTCTGGAAGGCCTCCCGGAGATGTCTCATCCTCTGCTCCCTCTGCGACGGTAAGATAAGGTCCGCAACCTTACCCTTGTACCGTGGATCAAGGAGAGTGGCCAGCCAGTAATGGTTCCTCTCCTTGATCCGAAGAATACGAGGATCCTTCCGCAGACTTTGCAGGATCAGGGAGGCCATGCAGCGTAGGTTAGCTGAGGCATTCGGTCCGGAGTCCTCTGGTTCACTAAGGACGACATGATCCGCAGCCACCTCCTCCCAGCCACGTACAAGTCCACGGGTTTCTTGGGACTGTAAATCATCCCTAAAAGACTGCTGCTGTTGATGCAGAGTGCCAGGCTCCACCTCCATGCTGACACAATCCTCCTCGTCCTCGTACTCTTCCTGTGCGATAGGTGGGACTGAAGGAACACTGTCTGGGTAAAGGGGGCCTTGAGAGGCAAGGAAGTCCTCCTCTTCCTGCCTCTGTTCTGCCTCAAGTGCCCTGTCCATTATTCCACGCAGCGTATGCTCCAACAGGTGGACAAGAGGTACAGTGTCACTGATGCATGCACTGTCACTGCTCACCATCCTCGTGGCCTCCTCAAATGGTGCCAGGACAGTGCATGCATCCCTGATCATGCCCCACTGGCGTGGTGAAAAAAAAACGAGCTCCCCTGACCCTGTCCTGGTGCTGTAGTCGCACAGGTACTCATTGATGGCCCTCTGCTGCGTGTGCAGCTGCTGCAGCATGGCCAACGTTGAGTTCCACCTGGTGGGCATGTCACATATAAGGCGGTTCTTGGGCAGGTTCAACTCCTTTTGCAGCTCAGCCAGCCGAGCACTGGCATTATATGATCTGTGGAAATGCACACAGACTTTCCTGGCCTGCCTCAGGACATCCTGTAAGCCCGGGTACCTGCCCAAGAACCGCTGCACCACCAGGTTAAGGACGTGAGCCACACAGGGCACATGGGTCAGTTGTCCCTGTTGGAGGGCGGAGAGGAGGTTGGTGCCATTGTCGCAAACCATTATTCCTGGCTTAAGCTGGCGTGGCGTCAACCACCTGCTGACAGAACCTCTGCCCCAGTGTGGCTCCTGTCCCCCAAACACACCAGCGCAAGCACGGCATGGCATCTTTTTGCCTGCGTACTTGCGTAGCCCCTTGAACGCCTATGGAGCACCGCTGGTTCCGAGGACAAAGCACAGGAAGAGGCCATGGAGGAATAAGAGGAGGGGGTGGAGGAGAGAGGTGTGTCACAACCAGTAGTAGCATTTTGGAGGCGTGGCAGCGGAAAAACCTCCAACACTACTGCACCTTGTCCTGCATCCTTCCCAGCTGCCAAAAGAGTGACCCAATGGGCCGTGAAAGAAAGGTAACATCCCTGTCCATGCCTGCTGGACCATGAGTCAGCGGTAATATGCACCTTACCGCTGACCGCCCTGTCCAGCGAGGCATGGACATTGCCTTCCACATGCCGGTAGAGAGCCGGAATCGCCTTCCGTGAGAAAAAGTGGCGTTTGGGAACCTGCCATTGAGAAACTGCACATTGCACAAACTCACGGAAGGGGGCTGAGTCTACCAACTGAAAAGGCAGCAGTTGAAGTGCTAGCAATTTAGCCAAGCTAGCATTCAACCGCTGGGCATGTGGATGGCTGGGAGTGAACTTCTTTCGACGGTCCAGCAGCTGGGGCAGGGAAATTTGCCTGCTAGAATCGGACGTCGGTGTACTGCTAGCAGAGTGCCCGCAAGTACTTGGCTGTGACACACCTAATTATACACCTTCATTCCTCTCAGTGCAGGTTTCAGAGAGGACTGAAGGTACAGCGGGGTTGGAGATCCCAGCTGATGAGGAGCAAGGAGAGGTCCGCTTTGTTCTATGGTGTGGGCCATTAACCACTTAAGCCCCGGACCATTTGGTAGCTAAAGGACCAGAGGTGATTTCAGAATTTTGCACTGCGCTGCTTTAACTGTAAATTGTGCGGACATGCAATGTTGTACCCAAACGAAATTTGCGTCCTTTTCTTCCCACAAATAGAGCTTTCTTTTAATGGTATTTGATTGCCTCTGCGATTTTTATTTTTTGCGATATAAACGGAAAAAGACCGAAAATTTTGAAAAAAAATTATATTTTCTACTTTTTGTTATAAGAAAAATCGAATAAACTCAATTTTAGTCATACATTTAGGCCAAAATGTATTCAGCCACATGTCTTTAGTAAAAAAAATGTCAATAAGCGTATATTTATTGGTTTGCGCAAAAGTTATAGCGTCTACAAACTAGGGTACATTTTCTGGAATTTACACAGCTTTTAATTTATGACTGCCTATCTCATTTCTTGAGGTGCTAAAATGGCAGGGCAATACAAAGCCCCCCCAAATGACCCCATTTTGGAAAGTAGACACCCCAAGGAAATTGCTGAGAGGCATGTTGAGCCCATTGAATATTTTTTTTTTGTCTCAAGTGATTGAATAATGATTAAAAAAAAAAAAAATACAAAAAGTTGTCACTAAATGATATATTGCTCACACATGCCATGGTTATATGTGGAATTGCACCCCAAAATACATTTTGCTGCTTCTCCTGAGTACGGGGATACCACATGTGTGGGACTTTTTGGGAGCCTTGCCGCGCACGGGCCCCTGGAAACCAAGCACCGCCTTCAGGATTTCTAAGGGCGCAAATTTTTGATTTCACTCCTCACTACCTATCACAGTTTTGAAGGCCATAAAATGCCAAAATAGCACAAAACCCCCCCAAATGACCCCATTTTAGAAAGTAGACACCCCAAGGAAATTGCTGAGTGGCCTGTTGAGCCCGTTGAATATTTTTTTTTTGTCCCAAGTGATTGAATAATGACAAAAAATAAATAAATTACAAAAAGTTGTCACTAAATGATATATTGCTCACACATGCTATGGTTATATGTGGAATTACACCCCAAAATACATTTTGCTGCTTCTCCTGAGTATGGGGATACCACATGTGTGGGACTTTTTAGGAGCCTAGCCGCGTACGGGACCCCGAAATCCAAGCACCGCCTTCAGGATTTCTAGGCACAAATTTTTGATTTCACTCCTCACTACCTATCACAGTTTCGAAGGCCATAAAATGCCAAAATAGCACAAAACCCCCCCAAATGACCCCATTTTGGAAAGTAGACACCCCAAGCTATTTGCTGAGAGGCATGGTGAGTATTTTACAGCTCTCATTTGTTTTTGAAAATGAAGAAAGAAAATATATATTTTTTTTTTTCAATTTTCAAAACTTTGTGACAAAAAGTGAGATCTGCAACATACTCACCATACCTCTCAGCAAATAGCTTGGGGTGTCTACTTTCCAAAATGGGGTCGTTTGGGGGGGTTTGTGCCATCTGGGCATTCCATGGCCTCTGAAACTGTGATAGGCAGTGAGAAGTGAAATCAAAAATTTACACCTTTAGAAAGCCTGAAGGCGGTGCTTGGTTTTTGGGGTCCCGTACGCGGCTAGGCTCCCAAAAAGTCTCACACATGTGGTATCCCCGTACTTAGGAGAAGCAACAGAATGTATTTTGGGGTGTAATTCCACATATGCCCATGGCATGTTTGAGCAATATATCATTTAGTGACAACTTTGTGCAAAAAAAAAAAAAAAAAAAAAAAAAATTGTCTTTTTTCCGCAACTTGTGTCAACATATAAAATATTCCATGGACTCGACATGCCTCTCAGTATATAGCTTGGGGTGTCTACTTTCCAAAATGGGGTCATTTGGGGGGGGTTTTGAACTGTTCTGGCATTTTATACACAACATTAGGAAGCTTACATCCACTCTTCTAACCACTTGAAGACAAAGCCCTTTTTGACACTTTTTGTTTACATGAAAACATTTATTTTTTTACAAGAAAATTATGTTGAACCCCCAAACATTATATATCTTTTTAAAGCAAAGGCCCTACAGATTAAAATGGTGGGTGTTGCATTTTTTTTTTTTACACAGTATTTGCGCAGCGATTTTTCACGCATTTTTTGGGGAAAAAATACACTTTTTTTAATTTTAATGCACTAAAACACACTATATTGCCCAAATGTTTGATGAAATAAAAAAGATGATCTTAGGCCGAGTACATAGATACCAAACACGACATGCTTTAAAATTTCGCACAAACGCGCATTGGCGACAAACTACATACATTTTTAAAAGCCTTTAAAAGCCTTTACAGGTTACTCCGTTAGATTTACAGAGGAGGTCTACTGCTAAAATTACTGCCCTCGATCTGACCTTCGCGATGATACCTCACATGCATGGTGCAATTGCTGTTTACATATGACGCCAGACCGACGCTTGCGTTCGCCATTGGGCAAGAGCAGGGCAGGACAGGGGTGCTTTTTTTTTTTTAATTTATTTTTTTATTATTAATTTTTCCTTTTTCTTTTATTTTTAAATTGTTCCTTCCATATTTTTTTTTTTTAATCATTTTTATTGTTATCTCAGGGAATGTAAATATCCCCTATGATAGCAATAGGTAGTGACAGGTACTCTTTTTTAGAAAAAACTGGGGTCTTCTAGACCCTAGATCTTTCCTCTGCCCTCAAAGCATCTGACCACACCAAGATCGGTGTGATAAAATGCTTTCCCAATTTCCCAATGGCGCTTTTTATATCCGGGGGGGGACATTCCCTCCCACTGCTTGTAAAAGCAGTCCAGAGGCTAATTAGCCACTAGGATTGCTTTTACATGAAAGCCGGCTGCTGGCTGAAAAGAATGATACCAAGATGATACCTAAACCCGCAGGCATCATTCTGGTATAAACTTTTAAAGTCCAGCAACATACCAGTACGTTGCTGGTCCTTGTTGGACATGTATTGTAATCTTTTTTTTTCATGCAGCCAGTTGGCTAAACGAAAAAAAGAGATTGATCGGTGGGTATGCCCACCATTAGAATACCGCCCTTCATCCACCCACTTCTAATGATGGGCATACATGCACCATTTATATATGCCGAAGCATAGGGGCATCCTCCCGCAAAAAAGTTATGCCGCACACACATGGTCGGACTTTTCCACGGGCAAGCCTCCGTCGGAATTTCGACCGTATGTACGCGGCATTAGGAGCAAAATCGCTCCTCCGCCCCTGCTGCCCCAATGCTTCGGCATATATGCTTTTTTTTTTTAACTGTGGTGGTGAAATCACCTCCTACAGCACTGGAGTCACAGGGATCAGGCCTGTCTCTGCGAACGCTGCAGTTATGTGTGTTGTGTTTTGTAAGTGACAGTGATCGATCGATACTGCACTTGGGTGGCCTGGGCTGGACGGAGGGGCAAAACGCAGGTGCTAGCAGGTATCTGGGCTGATCCCGCTAACACTGCGTTTTTGGGAACCCTAAACTGTTGGGGACGCTAGTATAGATCTGATCAGATCAGATATTGATCTGTTCAGATACTATACCACTAAGGGAGGTGTATGCTTCACGCGTGGGTGTTAGCGCTACTGGCTCTAACCTGACGCTGCCTGGGGTGTGACGCAGACCCTCTCTGACGCTAAAACCTAATTGATATC
This sequence comes from Rana muscosa, assembly GCA_029206835.1. Lineage (NCBI taxonomy): Eukaryota > Metazoa > Chordata > Amphibia > Anura > Ranidae > Rana > Rana muscosa. The sequence continues at coordinate 1,100,989,135 of CM055116.1, forward strand.
ACCCGCCGGGCGATCAGGGGGTTAAACCTTTATTGGGTTATATACAGCGGGTGCCCTGACACTATAAAAAGCAAACTAACTAACCAGCGTCACCCGTAACACTTATATGGTGATCACTGGTGAAAGGGTTAACTAGGGGCACTTAGGGGGTTAAAACCTTTATTAGATAATATATGGGGGTACCTGACGCTATAAAAACCTGCGGCGAACCTAAAAAAAATTACTGGCTACCGATCGGCATCACCGACACTAAGACAGCGATCATAAAAACGATCGCTTAGCGACAGTGGTGATAGGGGGTGAAAAGGTTACCTGGGGGGCGATCAAGGGGGTTAAACCTTTATTAGATAATATATGGGGGTACCTGACGCTATAAAAACCTGCGGCGAACCTAAAAAAAATTACTGGCTACCGATCTGCATCACCGACACTAAGACAGCGATCAGAAAAACGATCGCTTAGCGACAGTGGTGATAGGGGGTGAAAGGGTTACCTTGGGGGCGATCAAGGGGGTTAAACCTTTATTAGATAATTTATGGGGGTACCTGACGCTATAAAAACCTGCGGCGAACCTAAAAAAAATTACTGGCTACCGATCTGCATCACCGACGCTAAGTCAGCGATCAGAAAAATGATCGCTTAGCGACGGCGGTGCTAGGGGGTGAAAGGGTTATCTGGGGGGTGATCAGGGGGTTAAACCTTTATTAGGTAATATATGGGGGCACCTGACGCTATAAAAACCTGCGGCGAACCTAAAAAAAATTACTGGCTACCGATCTGCATCACAGACGCTAAGACAGAAATCAGAAAAATGATCGCTTAGCGACAGTGGTGATAGGGGGTGAAAGGGTTACCTGGGGGGCGATCAAGGGGGTTAAACCTTTATTAGATAATTTATGGGGGTACCCGACGCTATAAAAACCTGCGGCAAACCTAAAAAAAATTACTGGCTACCGATCTGCATCACCGACGCTAAGACAGCGATCAGAAAAATGATCGCTTAGCGACGGCGGTGCTAGGGGGTGAAAGGGTTATCTGGGGGGTGATCAGGGGGTTAAACCTTTATTAGGGGGGGTTAGGGGGCTACACTGGACCTAAAACTAACTTTAGTGACACTTTTACAGTCACAAATGTCACTGATTGCAGTGATCAGTAAATAAATGGTCACTGCAATCAGTGACACTGTGACTGAGGGCTGGGGGGTGATCTGGGGGGGCCTGGGGGGCGATTTGTGTGCCTATGTGTCCTGGTGTCAGTGTGCTGTTCGTGCACTAACCTGTGTGTCTTCTCTTGTACGGCGCTCGGTATATGTGAGCGCCGCATGAGAGATGACATCACTTCCTCCTGCTTCCTCTGCCTGTGTTTACATTACACAGCAGAGGGAGCATTTTCATTCGCCGGGAGCGATCGTGGGGGGGTGGCCGGAATTGAACAGCCGTCCCCTCATCTCGGATCGCTCCCCAACGAATACCGACCGCTCACTGATCGGACCCCCCAACTGTACAAAGGCAATCACGTACACTGTACGTGATTGTGCCTGTCGGTGCCATTCTGCCGACGTACATATACAGTGAGCGGTCGTTAAGTGGTTAAGTTACGCTTGCCAACGAGCTGCATGGCAGGTCAACATATGTCTGGTCAAGCATGTGGTGCCCGAACGGCTGATGTTTTGGCCACGCGAGATATGCTTGAGACATATGTAGCAAACATCAGCGGTGCGATCTGATGCACTCGACTCAAAAAAGGCCCACACCAAAGAACTTTTGGAATAACGGGCAGAGGCAGCGCCTTGCACAGGCTGAGCTCTGCGGTGTGATTCAGTCAGTGTGCTGCCCTTACACTGGCCCCCGGGGGGCATCCTGCCTCGTTGGAGATGTGCCTCCTCCTCATCCTCCTCCTCTCTCCTATCAGGCACCCACGTGGAATCAGTGACCTCATCATCCCCTCCCTCCTGATCACTGGAGCCAATCTGGCAGTATGTTGCAGCTGCTGGAACATGACTACCAGATTGCTGTCCTTCTTGAGCATCCCCTCTCTCTGCTCTCACGCTACTGCCTTCCTCTAGCTGGGTATCATCTTCAGACCCTTCGAAACGCTGGGCATCCTCCTGGAGCATGTACCCAACACTGTGCTCAAACAGTTCGGGGGACTCCTCAGGAGGACACGGTGGGTCTAGGGAAGGAGTGACTGATGATGACATTGATACGAGGGAAGAGGACGCTTTGGCAGCTGCTTTGCCAGTACCCTGAGCCTAGGTGAGAGAGGATGAGGAGGATGAGGAGGGCTTGGTCATCCACTCTACCAAGTCTTCGGCATGATGCGGCTCAACACGTCCAGCTGCCGAAAATAAGGACAAGCGTGTCCCATGGCCACGTGCTGATGATGATGCACCGCGGCCACGACCAGCACTGTTGTCTCTAGACACAGAGCCTGCTTGCCCTCTTTTATTGGCACGTGACTGTCTGCCCCTCCTTGTTGGCCTTCCAGACATAGTAATGGCCTGCAGGGAGATGGGAAAACCAGCAATTGGGTAGTGTATATTGTGCTGGAGGCACACAACACCCACTAACTACAGCAGATGCCTTTATTAGTGAACAGCAATGACGGGTATATACAGGTGTATACTGTGTTGGGCCACACAACACCCACTAACTGCTGCAGATGCCTGAGAAAAGAACACACTGTCCCTGCCTGCCTATCTAGCTTAGAGAACAGCAATGACGGGTATATATAGGTGTATACTGTGCTGGGCCACACAACACCCACTAACTGCTGCAGATGCCTGAGAAAAGAACACACTGTCCCTGCCTGCCTATCTAGCTTAGAGAACAGCAATGAACAGCAACTCCTGCCTGCAGATGCCTGATAAAAGAACACACTGTGCCTGCCTATCTAGCTTAGAGAACAGCAATGACGGGTATATACAGGTGTATACGGTGCTGGGCCACACAACACCCACTAACTGCTGCAGATGCCTGAGAAAAGAACACACTGTCCCTGCCTGCCTATCTAGCTTAGAGAACAGCAATGAACAGCAACTCCTGCCTGCAGATGCCTGAGAAAAGAACACACTGTTCCTGCCTGTCTATCTAGCTTAGAGAACAGCAATGAACAGCAACTCCTGCCTGCAGATGCCTGAGAAAAGAACACACTGTCCCTGCCTGCCTATCTAGCTTAGAGAACAGCAATAAAGGGTAGATACAGGTGTATACTGTGCTGGAGGCACACAACACCCACTAACTCCTGCAGATGCCTGAGAAAAAAATAGACTGTAGAACACACTGTCCCTGCCTATGTATCTCTTTCCTTGCACGCCGGAACACACTACACAAGGCCGCCGCGCTGGCGGCCTTTTATAGTGTGGGGCATGTACTAAACACCCCTGAGCTATGATTGGCCACAGGCATCCTGCCTGTGTCCAATTATGGCTCTCCTCGCTGCCGGCGCTGTGATTGGCCAAGCATGCGGGGTCACAGTGCATGCTTGGCCAATCACAGCGCCGTCAATGCAGTGCGATGGCGCAGTACATTGTGGGCCGTTCGCGTCACACGAATTTGGCGCGAACGGCCCACAAAGTTCTGGTTTCGCCGAACAGGCGATGTTCGCGTCGAACATGTGTTCGACTCGAACACCGAGCTCATCCCTACTCTTAACCATCCCCGCCGATTTGTGGATGGTATGGTACATGGAATCTTTGCTCTGCTCTACTCCCAGCTGCTCACAAATATTTTTCATGACCCTGCCGGTAAAGTGAGTCCCCTATCAGATTCCAGGACTTTGGGGAACCCCCATCTTGAAAAGACATCGGTCCACAGAGCTCTAGCTGTGGCAGTGGCAGAGTCCTTTCTCAAGGGTAGAGCCTCCACCCACTTTGAAAAAACATCTACAACTACCAGCAGATATCTGTATCCTCCAGTGGCACTTGGTAATGGACAAACAAAGTCAATCTGCAGGTTTTCCCAGGGTCCATCAGCTACTGGTACCCTTGCTAAGACTGGTTTCTGTCCCTTTTGGCCTAGGGTTCATTTGTGCACAGTTCAAACATTCCTGCACTACCTGTGACACTGTGTTACCCATTGCCTCTCACCAGTATCTAGTTTGCACAAATTTCAAAGTACCTTGAACACCCATGTGGCCTGTTAACCTGTGATTCTCCTGGACTAAATACTTCTGATGCTGGGAGGGTACTACAAACCATCTTCCTTCTGAAGTCTCTCTTAACAGTAGATCGTCTTGCAATACATAATTTTGGGGAGCATCTTCCACTTTTACTTTAAGCTGCTTTTTGATTGAGCTCAAGGCCTCATCCTTATTTTGTTCAACTGATAAACATGGGGTAGGCATCCTCAGCACCGGCAGGAGTTCATGTGAACCTGCTTTCACCTCCTGCTCCTCAAAATTATGTTCCTCCCAGGCCTGCCTCCCTTCAGCATCATAGGGTGTCCACTTGACTCCTATCAGTGCTGCCTCCTTTGCCATCTCATCTGCTTTGTTGTTGCCCACAGTAACCTCCTCTCCACCTCTTTGGTGAGCTCTCACCTTAATGATAGCCACTCTCTGAGGTTCCACACTCGCTCTTTCCCATATATCTCTCAGCACCGCACTATGTACCAAGTCTTTCCCAGAGGCATCACTGAAGCCCCTTGACTGCCACAAAGGCATGTATTCGGTCAGAGACCTTGTTACATAGGCGCTGTCAGAGAATATGGCTATGGGACCGGAACTGAAATGCGTGATGGCCTCTCTCACTGCCTCCAGTTCAGCTCTTTGGGCAGAAAAGCTTTGAGGGCATTTGGTCATGATTTTCTCATTGGTCTGGAGGCACAGTACCTTGATCCATTCACCCAGATTTTAAGGTCTCCATCACCTGTTGCTGACCTGAATACCTCCTGTGTTCTGGTCCGATGTACATCCCCACAGTCATGCTGCTCCCCCTCATATTGCATCAATTGTGGGAGAGTGTAGGTGGAATTGTGGGTCACAGCCAGATTTCTGGGTGTTAAATCCACTAGCCATCTGGCTACCCTTTGGGAGGATACTCCACTGAGGGTACATTCCAAAAGCATTTTAATCGGAGAATGGGGTGTCTGCAAGATGATTTTGCCGAACCCCACAACATGCTCTGTGGCGAGAACCGCCCAGTGCGCTGCCAAAAGGTTTCTGACACATTCATCAAATCCCCTCTCTACCGGTCTTAGTACCCTGGACCAGTATCCCACAGGTGCCCATTTGCCCTGCCTCTCCTGAAGCAATACCGCTGTTATTGCTACTGCAGAGGCATACACTTGTAGTTCAAAGGGCAAATCGCCGTTCGGATTTCTCAAGGCCGGGGCCTGCATCAGACTCACTTTTAGCTTGGTGAAAGCTCGCTCATGCTCTCCCTACCAGTCTAAGGGGTCTGTTTCCTTCTTGTCTCCTTTGAGAAAATCATACAGGGTCTTGCCTTTTCTGCAAAGCCTTCAATTAAGTCCCTGCAGAAACCAACCATCCCTAGGAATTGTCTCAGCGCAGATTTAGTGATTGGTCCTCCCCCCCCCCCCTCGTGAAACTATCACACCCAAGAAACATACTGAGTCCTTCATCAATTGTGCCTTTTTGGGGTTTAATTTCAGACCTGCATTCTCAATTAGTGTTAGGAGCTCCTCCAGCAGAGCATAATGCTGCTCTTTTGTCTCTGTTTGGAGCAAGATGTCGTCCACATACTGAATGATGCATTCTGGTTCAAAAAATGTCTTCAGAATGTCCACCATACAGATATGGAAGTACATACAGCTGGATTTGAACCCCTGAGCTAATCTACAGAATGCATACTGTTTCCCCTGAAATGTAAAGGCTAGCTTGTATTGGCTATCCTCATGTACGGGAATTGAAAAATAACCATTTGATATGTCAATTGATGAGTACACCTTTGCTGAAGATTTCAGTGCTGTCATCTTAGCAACTACATTTGTAATAGATGGGGTGCATCTGTTTAGCGCACAGAAATCTACAGTGGGCCTCCACCCTCCCTCCTTTACTGGCCAGAGGGCTGCATTTGTTTTAGATTGGCACTCTTTAATTACATTTTGTGCTAACAACTTCCTCACTGTGTTCTCTATGTATGGGATAGATTCGGGCGGAATTTTGTACTGATGCTGAGGTGGCGGATCAGGGCCTTCAATTTTAACAATCATGTTTGAAACTCTACCACATTGCGCTTTAGACGTTACCCACACTTCGTTATGTTGCCACAAGATTTTAGCCAATATTTGGTCCTCTGTTTTCAGTAGTGCCTGTGGGTCAAGGATTTCATTTGTTTTAACTGATGCAACCTCCCAGCTGTCCATGACCATGTGCACCTTGACTTTGTATCTAGACCCTTTCCACAGTACCCAAATACATAGATCTAGGATCAGTCCATGTGCCCCCATGACATCAGAGCCCAAAATATTGCCCTCATGCGTTGGGGAAAGAAACAAACTGTGTTCCACACATAACCTCTGTATTTCTATGGGTACAGGTATTGATTGCTCAGAAGGTACTAGTTGTCCTCCAAATCCTCTAAGGAAGATTTGTTTCCCATTAGGATCCTTTTTGAAGTTTGATATTCGTTACACTTACAGCAGCTCCCGTATCTAATAGTACATTTGTGCGATGGCCCCCTATCGCCCCTTGGATACGTTCTCTGCCGCTTTTGTCCCTCTCCAGATGACATTCTAGGAACAATACCGGGGCCTCACATCCCTATGGTTTAAAATAAGGATTGGTTGGGAGTGGGGTTTTATACTCCTGGTTTTCTTTAACCCCTTGCCTTATCCTCTCTAACTCCCTCAAAAGAGGACCATATACTGTAGCATCAGGTGCCTTGTTCGGCTCCGTTGCCACCTTATCTGATCCAGGTTTTTGCTGTTCCTTCTTATGCCAAGGCTTCTTCTCACCCGTGTTCCTCCTAGGTAATTGACAGTCCTTCATTACATGGCCTGTATTTCCACATCTGTAACACCTGCCTGCGAATCTCACTCTACCTTCGCTTTTAACTACCTCTGCCATTCTTTTGTGGGGCCTACTGTCTTGATCTGTCTCCCGAACCCAGTCTCTTAATATGTTTATAAAGGTCTGGTATGAGGTGGTATTCCTCAGTGCAATTCTGGTATGGTAATCAATACATGTGCACTTAATAGCCATGGAACACAGAAAACTACTGTCATCAGGAGACATATCAGGACAATTGTATGTGGCTTTATAAATGGTGAAGTATTCACTGCAAAAGAGTAATGGATCAATTTCCCTCCTAAATTTTGTATTCTCTAGGGTGTCTGAACCCCTATTATCCCTTCCTCCAATTATGCGCTGCATTTCCCTCATTCTATCTGCCAAGTTCCCCCAATTTGAGTTCAACTCAGGAGTTAGACCTCTATGATTCCCGACTGGTGGTTGCAGTTCTTCACACAGTTGCAATGGAAGCCATGCGTGGAGGAGTGCGCATGCATCCCTATTGTTTAAAATTTACTGTGTCACTACAGCTTCCAGCCTGTTCGAGAGACTAATGGGTGAAGCACTCGTGTCAAATTTTCCCAAAATCTGGCACAGATTTGTGCGATCTTGTATAGAGAGTGTCGTGATTTGGGTGCTACCCTCCCTTTTTATAATTGCAGATTCTGGCCAAGTCCTTTCTGATGCAGGAATAAAGAGAGAAGAACTGTGATCTGAGGACTCTTCAGGATTGTCAGCTGACCATACTGGTTGCTGTTCGATCACTGGAATGTGTATCCTTGTTAGCACAACAATGGCTGTGCACTTTCTCCATTGCCTGTGCTTTCAAAGATAGAATGGCATGATCTTTTTGGGCTAGCTGAGATTTACATTCCTGTAACTCTCTCAAGTATTTCTATCGCAGTTTCATTCCCAGCCTCTTTCTTTTCTAAAGATGCGATACATTGTTCTCTCAACATACATGTTTCCTTCCATTCATCCACTCCTTGCTCCAACAAACCATTCTCAGTCACCAATTGTTCAATCTCATCCCTCATTTCATCACACTCACAAACATTTGTGTCAGCATTCGCAGCTATATGGACCATCTTAATCTCAACGATAGGGGGATTTCACTCTCCTATATAGCCAGTCCAGATATGATTCAATTCTTGGACCTTGAGATTAGCATCATTGACCATCAGTTTAAATTCCAAACCTTTTTTAAGAAGACCGACCGGAATGGCTTCATCCCCAGCGATAGTTGCCACCATCCATCTTGGTTGGATTCGGTCCCACGTAGTCAGTACAATTCCGACGTAGTCTTAAAAATTGACATTGAGACATTTATGACTCAGGCTGGGGTTCTCAAACAACGATTTGTAGATAAAGGCTATGATGCTGCCAGTGTTGAAAGGGACCTTAAGAAAATTTTGGAAATTGATAGAAGTTCTCTATTGGAGATCAAACCTAAACGAGAACCAGATGATAGTTTTTTAAGTGGGCCATGCTTACATCCCTCTCCACTCAACACAAACAGGTGAAAGCCATCATGGCCAAACACTGGGGGATTCTTAAGAATGACAATGTTTTAGATCGGGCTAAGCTAGTTTTTAGGGGTGTGCCTACTCTTTAGAGCAAGATAGCCCCTAATATTATCAACCCCCCTGTGCGTCCTTCTTTTTTCCATCAGTTAAAAGGCTATAATCTGTGCAAAAGGTGTAGTGTATGTAAATACAACACTTCTGGGAGAAGCAAAACCCTAGAATTTAGATCTACTGTTACAGGTAAAACCTACCCTATTAAACAATTTTTCACGTGTGCCACTAGGCATGTTGTTTACCTTTATAACATGTCCTTGTGGCAAACAGTATGTGGGCCGCACTATCCGGACCTTTTCAGTTAGGGTGGGTGAACATGTTTCCTTGATTTTGGGTGGAGATACTCACCATACTGTACCTAGACATTTTAGGTTGTGTCACAATAGGAACCCTGCTGGTACCCAATTTCTTATTATTGATCATTATATCCCCCCATGGAGGGGTGGCCCCAAAACCAGGGGGGCCTCACAACTTGAGACTTTCTGGATATATGAATTACAAACTCATAGGCCGTTAGGATTAAACGTCGAATGGGATATTAATTCCTTTATCAATAAGGCTTGAATTTTCGGGCTCTTTGAACGTGGGATCTGCTTTCTCTTTATATTTAATATTTTAATATTTTTATTTTATTCAATGTATTGTGACAGCAGGAAGGTAAAGTCACCTGGTTGCATCCAGGGGGGTAGATATATTTCGCCCAGATTCAGGCTTTACGCCGACTTATACAACTAGGTGGAGAGTTGTATAAGCCCAGCTAAGGCTAGTGGGCTCATGGATGACTCATACCTCTAGGGAGAGTGTGGGGCGTCGTGCAGACAGGGAGTTGATGAGACCAGCTGAAGCTTGTCAGCTCATTTAGGCCTCTATAAGAACTCCCAGCTTCATTAGATGTTAGCTCATGCCTGGACCCAGACCGGTGTGGACTGTCTAGGGAGAGTGAACCCCTGTGCGGTGAGACAAAGCCTGTGTGGCTATTTGCTTGGACATTTAAAACCAGGGACTTAGGGACTAGGACAGCACTAGGCTGATCCCAGTTGTTAGTTAGGAAACCTGTATGTTTAGTCAGAGGTCAAGTTGACCAGGATTTATTTTGTTTATGTTTCTTTTGCTTTGCTGTGTTTTGTCACTGTAAATAGAAAATAAACCGCACCTTTTTGATTTTGAAAACCACAACCTCCGTTTGCTGGGCCTGTTTTTGTGTGGGGAGCCCATCTCGGGGGTCACACACGCCCGCTGCCGAGCTAACCCCCTCACAGTTGGTGGAGAACCAGTGGCAGTTTTTTTTTAAGCCAGCATGGAGGAGATACTGAAGCAGCTGGCTCTAGCAAATGCCAATCAACAGCAGACAAATGCAGGTTTGCAAAAGAGCCTTGCAGCTCATCAACAGAGCCTTGCAGCTCAACAACAGAACTTCGCAGCCCAGCAGCAAGCTCATCAACAGAGCCTTGCAGCCCAGCAGCAGACAAACGCAACTTTGCAACAGAGTCTGGAGGCTCAGCAACAAGCCCAGCAGCAATCTGAGGCCCGCTTCATAGACCTGTTGCAGAAGCAAGAGCAGAGACTACAACAACAGATGGAAGCAGTAATGCAGCAACGTCCGCAGACCAGTGAGGAAAGCCGTCCCACTAATACCGCGTCCTTTGGGGTGAGTCGTTTATTGACAAAAATGACTGGAGAGGATGATCCAGAGGTATTTTTGACCACATTTGAAAGGACCGCTGAAAGAGAAAAGTGGCCTGAGGAGCAGTGGGCTGGACTGGTGGCTCCTCTGTTAACTGGTGAATCGCAGAAAGCTTACTATGACCTAGAGCCTAACCAAGCAAAAGACTATGTGATGCTAAAAGCTGAAATATTGGCAAGGCTGGGTGTCACCCAGGCTGTCCAGGCTCAGCGTGTGCATAACTGGACTTTCCAGCTTGGAAAACCCCCCAGGTCTCAAATGTATGATCTCATTCACCTGAGCAGAAAGTGGCTACAGCCAGAGACTTTGTCCGCACCAAAGATTGTGGAACGTGTTGTAATGGATCGGTTTTTGAGAGCTCTTCCTACTGCCATCCAAAAGTGGGTAAGCCATGGAGACCCAGAGACGGCCGATGGTCTTGTGGATCGTGTGGAGAAATACTTGGCTACAGAGAACCTGACGGCCTCTTCCAGAGACACTCGGACTTTCCACCCTAAGACCAGACCATCCCCAGGGGCGGATAAGAGGATTCCAAGGGGTGAGGGTGGAGAGAGTGAGAGGGTGGGAGCTCTACCCCAAGTTTGGCGAGAACAGCCTGGGAAATCAGCGGCTCAAGAGGCCGCAAGAAGGATCGTTTGCTACCGCTGCCGGCAAGCGGGACATATTGCAGCCAATTGCCCGGTTGTGGAGGAACCCATGCAGTGTGACTTTCTGACGGGCAGACGTCAGTCGCTGTGTGCGACAGTCGCATGCACTGCCATTCGAGGAACTGAGAAACATTTATGCAAAATGTGTGTTAATGGTAGAAATGTTGTGGTATTGCTGGATTCAGGTAGCCTTGTGACCCTGATAAAGGCTGAGTTAGTTAAAACAGAGGTCTCTGGGAATAGCAAAGTAGCTGTTATTTGTGTGCATGGGGACACCCGAGAGTATCCAGTGACTACAGTGTGTTTCGAGACCCCCAAAGGTACCCTCTCTCATCCAGTGGGCTTAGTATCTCAGTTACCGCATGACGCCATTGTGGGAAGGGATTTTCCGAAGTTCTGGGAACTGTGGGATGATCCTGAGCCCCCCACTGGTGCCCCTATGTACCAGGAATGTGATAGCCAGAACTCCCCTGAGAGTGGTGAGGACTCTCCGGGATTTCCCTTATCAGTATTGGCAGGGGAGACTCAAGAAACTGGAGAGGAGCCCACCTCCTCAGACGAAAACCTACCGTCGGTGGAGTTTTCTGATCTTGAGGTTCACAGGGAAAACTTTGCCACAGAACAGTTGAAAGACCCCGCCCTAATAAAGGCACGGGAAAACGTAGTGAAAATAGATGGCGAGTTAGTGAACCCAGATAATACCTGCACTTACCCATACTTCAGCGTAGAGAAGGACCTACTGTATCGGGTGGCAAAAAGGGCAGAAGAAACCGTTGAGCAGCTTGTGGTGCCCAAACCTTACAGGAAGTTGGTGTTGGAGTTGGCCCATGGGCACATTCTTGGAGGTCATCTGGGGACAGAGAAAACCCGAGAGAGGGTATTACAGAGATTCTATTGGCCGGGGGTGATGAAGGACATAGAAAATTATTGTTCCTCCTGCCCTGTGTGTCAGAGGTCGGCCCCGATGCCACATTTCCGTAGCCCGCTGGTCCCTCTACCCATCATTGAGGTCCCGTTTGAGAGGATCGCCATGGATTTGGTAGGTCCTATAATCAAGTCCGCTAGGGGGCACCAGTACATATTAGTTATAATGGACTATGCCACCCGTTATCCAGAAGCGATCCCTCTCCGAAATACCTCGGCCAAAACCATAGCCAAAGAGCTATCTCTTGTGTTTAGCCGGGTGGGTATTTGTAAAGAACTGCTTACGGACCAAGGTACACCCTTTATGTCCCGGGTTATGAAGGAGCTGTGTAAATTGTTCAAAGTGACGCAATTACGTACATCTGTGTATCACCCCCAAACCGATGGGCTGGTTGAAAGATTCAACAAAACCCTAAAACAAATGTTGAAGAAAGTGGTGGATAGAGATGGAAAGGATTGGGACTGTCTACTTCCTTATCTGATGTTTGCTATTAGGGAGGTGCCCCAATCCTCTACGGGATTCTCCCCCTTTGAGTTACTGTATGGGAGACACCCAAGAGGGCTGTTGGATATTGCCAAGGAAACTTGGGAAAGTGAGAGTTCTCCCCACAGGAGTGTGATTGAGCATGTCGCCCTGATGCAAGACCGAATTGCACAGGTAATGCCCATCGTGAAGGAACATTTGGCCCAAGCGCAGTTAGCACAGCAGAGAGTGTACAACCGTGGAGCCAAGACCCGTACCTTTTCCCCGGGGGATAGGATACTGGTACTTGTCCCTACGGTTGAAAGTAAATTCCTTGCCAAATGGCAAGGCCCCTACGAGATAATGGAAAAAGTGAGCGAAGTGAATTACAAGGTCAGACAACCAGGAAGGCGAAAGCCCGAACAGATCTATCACGTTAATCTGTTGAAAGCCTGGAGGGATAGAGAGTCCCTAGTCGCAGACACTTGGTCACCAGCTCAAACTGGTTGCGTGATTCCTGAGGTTGGAATAGCAGCCACCTTGTCACAACCCCAACAACAGGAGGTTAAGGAGTTTGTGCTTCGCAACAAGGAGGTATTCTCTGAGCTGCCGGGACAAACATCTGGGGTAGAGCATGACATCATTACCCCGCCCGGTGAAAGGGTGAAGTTAAAACCCTATCGGATCCCAGAGGCCCGACGGGAGGCAATACGGGAGGAAGTACAGAAAATGCTGAACTTAGGGGTGATAGAGGAGTCCCAAAGTGATTGGTCTAGTCCCATTGTGTTGGTGCCTAAACCGGATGGGAGCTGGCGATTTTGTAACGATTTTCGTCAGTTGAACAAAGTTACAAAATTTGACACCTACCCCATGCCACGTATAGATGAGTTGATCGACCGGCTGGGAACAGCCCGATACATGACGACTCTTGACCTCACAAAAGGGTATTGGCAAATCCCCCTGGCCAAGTCGGCCAAAGAGAAAACCGCATTTGTAACCCCAGACGGGGCGTTCCAATATAAAAGAATGCCATTCGGGTTACAGAATGCGCCGGCCACATTCCAGCGGAAAATGGACCAGATGCTGAGGCCCCATCGGAAGTATGCTGCGGCTTACCTGGATGACGTAATTGTCCATAGCACAGATTGGGCCTCACATCTGCCAAAAGTGCAAGCAGTCCTGGACTCTGTTCGGGAAGCGGGGTTTACGGATCACGCTCCGTTAAAGTGGATGGCTCAAAACAAGGAAACAAATAGAAGAGTGAATAGGTGGTTCCTGGCCCTCCAGGAATTCAACTTCACAGTAAAGCATCGCCCTGGCGTTCAAATGGGGAATGTGGATGCTTTGTCTCGAGTACATGAATGCCTGATTGCTGGTGTTCCAACCCCAAGGTTAAAACAAGAGGGGGGGGTATGTGACAGCAGGAAGGTAAAGTCACCTGGTTGCATCCAGGGGGGTAGATATATTTCGCCCAGATTCAGGCTTTACGCCGACTTATACAACTAGGTGGAGAGTTGTATAAGCCCAGCTAAGGCTAGTGGGCTCATGGATGACTCATACCTCTAGGGAGAGTGTGGGGCGTCGTGCAGACAGGGAGTTGATGAGACCAGCTGAAGCTTGTCAGCTCATTTAGGCCTCTATAAGAACTCCCAGCTTCATTAGATGTTAGCTCATGCCTGGACCCAGACCGGTGTGGACTGTCTAGGGAGAGTGAACCCCTGTGCGGTGAGACAAAGCCTGTGTGGCTATTTGCTTGGACATTTAAAACCAGGGACTTAGGGACTAGGACAGCACTAGGCTGATCCCAGTTGTTAGTTAGGAAACCTGTATGTTTAGTCAGAGGTCAAGTTGACCAGGATTTATTTTGTTTATGTTTCTTTTGCTTTGCTGTGTTTTGTCACTGTAAATAGAAAATAAACCGCACCTTTTTGATTTTGAAAACCACAACCTCCGTTTGCTGGGCCTGTTTTTGTGTGGGGAGCCCATCTCGGGGGTCACACACGCCCGCTGCCGAGCTAACCCCCTCACAGTATATTATCCATTCATATGTGGTTATATTTTATGGGCTGACCAATATAATTGGTCCGACTAGGACATGTATTTTATTTTATATGTCTAGACTATATATAAATGTCATTCATTGTAGATTAGATTGTTGTACATTGTGGGTGGTATTTCCTGGGATTGTTTCATTTTTTAAGCAACCATGGGTGCAAGGTTTTCACCTGCACCATTGGCATTTTCTCAATGAATTTATCACCCCAATACATACATTTAGATTGAGTGCATTTGTATACAGTATATGCAATTTTTAGATGCACATTCATGTATCCAAACTTAGTTGGTGAATCTGATTTTATATACTATCTATATTTTTAATATTCAGTGTTTTCAAATTATAAGTATATTGTGTAGGTTGCGAAATTTTTTGTGTGTTCACACAATTATGAGTATCCATGTGCATATTCACATCGCCATGGACATCTCGGTTGTCCCACTAGGGGGTATTACATCCACTTCCTTGTTTTGGTTGATGTGCGTCATGTGATTTATGGTCACGTGTCACTTCACATGATCTGTTATGACGCGACTTGCGTTGTGACGTCAGCGCATGTTCGGGTGACTGTGTTTGTTCCTGGGAAGCGCTGGCGGTGTTTTCATCATACTATGTGAGGGCTGCGTTCTGGGGGGGCGTGGTGCGCAGGATTTGATGCGGCACAAGGTGGGTCTTGACGTCAGTCACATTCAAGGCAGGTGTGTTTACCTTCCGGACGTCCTGATGTGTAACATGTGACTCTGCGTGTTACGGCGGATGACATGCTCCGCTCGGACTGGATATTCATTTCACTTTCATACGGGTAGTGTTAGGATTCATCTGCCCCTTGTCTTTTATTGCCTATTCAGAGCCCATGGGTCACTATGGAGGTGGGCGGTTTTATATACACCCAATGCCCATCCTATGGGACCTTGCACACTTACACATTCCCCAAACCTATATGGGCCAATCATAGAGCCTGGGTATTCATTTCATATTGAGGCATGGAGCGCACGCCCATGCGCCATTTTGGACCTTCCAGGAAGTGGTTGCTCAATCAATGAACTCCCAGGTGAGGGCTTTTTAGTTTGGGGTCATATTATCTATAAATGTCGTGGAAGCAGCAGTGGATGTACACCCCGGACGATGCAATTTGTTGCGAAAACGCATCGGGAGACTCCACTGCTGCCACTATTTGATTCAATAAGCGCTTGTTCTACTACTTTGATGTAAGTGCATCTACCTACATTAAATTTCGTTTTGAGACGTTATTATGCTATGTGCTCTTTTCTTTTCCTCCATAATGTCATTTGTTCCTTGTCCTGATTTACCATCATCGGGCCATCTATTTCCGAGCTTCTATCTACCTTCCTACCATATTTGATGTGAGTGATGTTCTGGTGGATTCATCTGCAGACGATCGATTCATCAGGGTGATATACACTCAAAGCTTGACGTGACCTTTCAGACGTATGTCTGTTTGGGTCCACAGATTCTGGTAAGCCTCCTCTGTATCGGTGGTGGTCATCCTCACTTTTCTTGAGATTTTGGGATTATCACACATTTGTCAAGAATTTGTTTTATTTGATTTATCAGAGACTTTTCATCATCAGAATTTCATATGGACTTTGTTATTTGATTTTCTGCATCAGCACATTATATCACTGGGTGTTGTATTTATACGCATTAGCGCTACAATTTTTTTTGTTTCTTTGTTTTTCAGCATTCACAGCTATAGCTGAAATATCTTTACTCACATTTTCTATCTTTCCTAATAATTCTGTCCTATCTTTAAACCACTCAAATTCTGTCTGCTCTGCCATTTCTTTCATTTTCAATAACATGCGTACCACATTGGCCATTCTCTCCTTCTTGCCTCTTTTTGAAGACTTTTTATACTTTATGGCATCATTATGATTATTGCATTGTTTTAAGAGGTCATTCAATTGGTGCGTTAAAGCATTCTTTTGTATATTATTGAATTGGATATGAGCATTTTTTGCAATAAACAGTTCAAGAATATCCATTGCTATGCTAATCTGCAATTAGCTACACTGAACAGTTTTTTCTTTTTTTTTTTTTACGTTTTAAACATATTTTTATTCAAAGATTTTTATACATACATACATACATCTTTATTTTATGTCATTGCCAGTCTACATATGTACATTACAAAAAAACAATATACTAAACATACACTTACAACAAAAAAATGGGTCATTCCCTTAGCATCATTTACTCTTCTACCCTCTCTTCTACCTCTTTTGGTTTACCTACATGGCCTCTGTGATATATCTTACTCCCCCCCTTTTTCTCTTCTTCCCTCCCTCCCCTCCCATTTCCCCCTTCTCCCCTTCTAATCCCCTCCCCTATCTCAGAAAAAAAAAAAGGAAAAAAAAATGTTCTC
Source organism: Rana muscosa (assembly GCA_029206835.1). NCBI lineage: Eukaryota > Metazoa > Chordata > Amphibia > Anura > Ranidae > Rana > Rana muscosa. The sequence continues at coordinate 1,101,005,847 of CM055116.1, forward strand.
CCCCTTTTCCTTTCCCCTCTCCCCTTCCCTCCCCCCTCTCCATCCCCTCTCCTCCCTCTTTCTCATTCCTCCACTCTCCACTTCCTCCCTTTCCCTCCTTCCCTCGGCCACCTCACACAATCCACTTCCTTTTGATTTTTAGTGCCCAGTGCCCTCATTCCCCTCGCCTATTCTACCCTTGCCCTCCCTTTTTCCCTTTTAAATTAGCTATCATGTGTTCTGTGTAATCACTAATTTATGAGGAGTCCCGAGTGTCTCTCTCTGGCTCCAAAAAAAAACAACTCTCTCCGCCAATTCTCATTTCAACTTGAAAAAACAACGTGCCCTTCTTACCCTTTTTATTTGCCCTCCCCTACCTCCCTCTTTCCACCTCCTCCCCCCACCCCCTTTATACAACTTCTGTGACCTTTGTGTTTTAATGGGGGGACCCGGGTAATCCTTCCCTCTTTCCCCCTCCTCCATCCCCTCTCCTCCCTCTTTCTCCGTCCTCCACTCTCCCCTTCCTCCCTTCCCCTCCCTCTCTCTACCAACTCACAAAATCCACTTCCTATTGACTCCTAGTGCTCAATACCCTCCTTCCCCTCACCTACCCTACCCCTCCCTTTTTCCCTTTTAGGTTAGCTATCATGTGTTCTGTGTTGTCATTAATTTATGAGGAGTCACAAGTGCCTCTCTCTGACTCCAAAATAAAAAAAATTAAAAAAACCCCACCAACTCTCTCCACCTATTCTCATTTCAAATAAGATAAACAACGTGCCCTTCTTACCCTTTTCTCCCTTTCCTTCCCCTTCTCTCCTCCCCCTCTCCCTTCCCCTTTCTTTCCCTTACCCTTTGCCTCACCCTACCTCCCTCTTTCAGCCTCCTCCCCCCACCCCTTTATATAACTTCCGTGACCTTTGTGTTTTAATGGGAGGGCCCGGGTAACATGCGGGAAGAAGGAAGGGGAGAAGAAAAAAAAGGGGGGGGGACATTGTTTCATCACCGGGAGTCCAGCCAGAATACCGTTAGGTACTACCCTCTCTTCTCATATACCCTTCATATACCGACGAGTGTCTAAACTCCTCCCATCCCTTCCAAGTTTCAATAAATTCAGTTTTAGAGTCCTTATACGTATATGTTACCTCTTCCATATATCTTATCTTATCTACTTCCCTCAACCATTCCTGTATCATTGGGGCCTGTTTTATCCTCCATTGTCTTGGAATTAATAGCTTTGCTGAATTCAGTAAAATCGGGATAATTGTTGCTCTATATTTCTTCCTTGGGGATTTTGTTGCATGAAACAGACATTGCCATGGGTCCAAACTGATTTCTGTCCCACTGATCATCTTAATTAAGTCTAGTATTTCCTCCCAATATGGTAGGATCTTGGGACATTGCCACCATATGTGGGCATGAGTTCCCTCTTCCCCACATTCCCTCCAGCATAGGGGCAGTGTCTGGGGATTTATTTTATGTAGTTTTACTGGGACATAATACTACTTAGTTAATAATTTGTAGTTCATTTCTTTTATCCGTGCGTCCACAGACGTGGAATGGACATAGTCTAATATTCTACTTCTCATTATTTCTGGTAATGAGAGATTTAGTTCCAGCTCCCAACCTGCCGTTGGACACACGGATCCTCCATCTAGGTATGTTATCAACATTTTATATATGCTAGAAATTCCATACTGATCTATCCCTCCTTGATCTGCCAGTTTTTCCCATACATTCATGCTACCCGTTCCCCGAAGGGGTTTTGGGAGGGACTCTACAAAATGTTGCAGTTGTTTATATCTCCAGGCATCCCATGGGGTTGTCCCATATCTTTCACGTAATTCCAAAAGTGAGCAAAGAGCATTCCCTTTCATAACATCCCTTAGTCTCAAAAAGGTCGATGTAGTCCATTTTAAATATAACTTATTATCTTTCCCTGGTGGGAAATAATTATTTCCTGTTAGGGCCATTAAAGGGCTATTATATTGTCCCTGTATATTTTTAAGTAATTTATCCCACATTCTCAATGCTTCTAGCGTAATTGGTGCCGCATCAACTAGAGGGCCTCTATACTGCCTTGGAATCCAAATTGTTTGTCCCAGCTTCAATTTACTAATATTATCCTCCAGTTCCACCCATTTTTTCTGCCGAGGAGCATGTACCCAGTCCATGATCCTCCTCAGAATCGCTGCCTCATGATACTTTTCGAGATCAGGGAGGAATAAGCCTCCCTTCTCTTTTGATCTAGTCAGACTTTTATAGGAAACACGATTACTTCTATTGTTCCATACAAATCTCTGTATTATTGATCTCAAGGTTTTAAAAAACGCCACTGGAATATTAATTGGGAGACTTTGAAAAATATACAAAGCTTTTGGTAGAATCATCATTTTAATCAGGCTTATTCTGCCAAACCATGACAGTCTATGCAAGAGGTATCCTTTCAATTCACTTTTAATTTTATTCAGGAGAGGCATATAGTTGTCTTGATATAAGTCTAATCTTGATTTCGACAAGAATACTCCCAAATACTTCAGTCCTCTTTGTTTCCACGTAAAGGGATACAGTTTTCTAAGATCTCTGCTTTCAATCAAGGGGACTGAAATATTTAATATCTCTGTTTTTTCCATATTTATCTTTAAATTTGATACCCTCCCATAGTTTCCCAATTCTTCCATAATTTTTGGAAGAGTCTGCCTAGGGTTTGTTACATAGATCATAATGTCATCCGCAAAAGCGGATAGCTTATGTTCTTGATCCCCAACCTCTATGCCTTGAATCTCCTGGTTGGCTCTTATAGAAGCTGGAAAAGGTTCTAATGAGATCACAAAGAGTAAGGGAGACAATTGACACCCCTGACGTGTACCATTGAAAAGTCTGAAACTTTCCGAGAGGGTTCCATTAACTTGGATTTGAGCCGTAGGATTGGAGTACATAGCCTCTATCCATTTGAGCATACGGGGTCCTATGCCAAATTTATATAATGTCTGCAGCATAAAGGCCCAATCCAGTCTGTCAAAAGCCTTCTCGGCATCTATTGACAGGAACAGGGTTGTCTTTTTTCCCTTCTTAGCTTCATGAATTAGGAGAGTTGTTTTTAATATATTGTCCCTGGTCTCCCTCCCTGGGACGAAACCTGCCTGATCTTTCTCTATACATTCTGGCATGTACGGCTTTAGTCTCTCGGCCAATATCCTTGCATAAATTTTTACGCCCTCATTTATCAGGGATATTGGCCTAAAGCTTGAGCACATTGTGGGATCTTTTCCTTCTTTTGCTAAAAGGGTTATATACGCACCCAAGGCTTCCCCTCGCATCTCAACGCCCCCTCCTATTGAGTTCATATATGAGTGATATTGGGGAGTCAAGATTCCAATTAATTTTTTAAAGTGTAGGGACGTATAGCCATCAGGCCCGGGGCTTTTTCCTCCTTTACTATTTTTAATTGCCTCCTCTATTTCTTCTTTAGAGATATCGCTATCCAATATCTTTGAGTCTTCTTCTAATATTTCAGGCAATTTTATCCCCCTCAAATACTGTTCTATTTTTTTTTGCACCTCCCCGGGATCTTGTGGGTCATTCACTTTATACAGTGATTGATAATACTCCATAAATATTTTAATAATGTCCCTAGTAGAGTATTTCATCTCCCCTTTTTTATTTTTCATTTTTACTATGAAGTTTGTGTTTCTCCTAGATTTAATCTGTCCTGCCAACAGTTTCCCTGATTTGTTCCCAAATTTATACTGTTTATTCGCCGTTCTCAAAAAATCTTGTTTGGTATCTTGCTCTAACAAATCCCTCAAGGCTTCACGTTTTCCTGTTAGTTTAGCCATTACCTCCCTATCATTTGTTCTCTTAAGTTTCTGTTCCAGCCCCTGGATTTTCTGTAAAAGGAGCTGTTTTCGGGTCGTCCAAATTTTTTTCCTCTTAACCCCTTCCGCTATTAATCTCTCCCTCATGTAAACTTTATGAGCCTCCCACAAGGTCGTTGGTGCAATATTTTCTATGTTATTCTCTATAAAAAAAAAAATTAGTTCCTTTTCCAAATTACCCAAAATACCCTGATCGTATAGAAGTGATTCGTCCAGCCTCCAGGATCTTTGCCTCTCCGGTACATCCTTTAACTCCAAGCTGACTATAACCGGGGCATGATCCGAGAGGGTGATCGATTTCACTTCCGCCTTTAATAGACCCTCAAGGAGGTGATGGTCTAAGAAGATATAGTCAATTCTTGAGTAGGAGGAGTGTACCTGGGAGTAATATGTGAAATTTCTCCCCCTTGGGTGCAAAATTCTCCATACATCCACAAGTTGCTGTTGATGGAGTTTTTGTTTGACTAACTTTAAGTGTTTTCCCTCTGAACGGAGAGAGAGGGGTTGGGTATCCAAGGTTGGATCAAAAACAAAATTCAAATCTCCTGACGTTAATACTTTTCCCTCTCTGAAGTTTTCCAATTTATTCAATACCTTTTTTAAAAATAAGCTAGGATGGACATTGGGACAATAAATATTCACTAACGTATATTCTTTATTAAACACAAACCCCTTAACAAATAGATATCTTCCTTCAGCATCTGACTCCATTGCCTTTAAGATGAATTGTGTATTCCTATCGAAACCTATTGCTATCCCCCTAGATCTTTTATTGGGAGAATATCCATGAAACCAGACTGGGAAGTTTTTAGTATTCAGTCCCACCCTAGTGGACCATTTAAGATGAGTCTCTTGCAAGAAGGCTATATTTACTGCCCAACCTTTCAGTTCTTGCAATATTTGATGCCGTTTGCTAGGACTATTGAGACCTCTGACATTGTAGGTAGTTATTTTTAAGGGCGCCATCTTCTTAATAGGTATTGCTCACATGGCCAGGTACTTTTAACCATAGAAGGGGATAGCAATTTCTCTATTTTTCTGGTATTGACCCATACAAGTAACATACAAACATCATAACTAAACAACCTATCATAAGCCACATACAAAAAACCCCCTCCCCCTTCCCCTCCCCAACTACATTGAATATCAATGTTATGGCCCACCCCGCTGTCGCCTAGATTGTAGGCGTTCAGCAGAGTGGGGCATACTCTAGGGGTATTTAAATAGCCATCCGGTCCTCCGGGCCTCATCCCTGTTACCGAGATGGTCCCGGGGATACGGGTGGGCATTACCACGCCCCAGTTCACTCCCCCCGAGCAGATTTATTTATCTTATTGACCTCCCCCCCCCTTAGAGATGCTGCATCTTTCCTAATATTTTCCTAATATTATTTCCTTCTCTACTTTTTATTCCATGATTGGTCTTTTAGTTTCTTCCATTCTGGGGGTTTCTTCTCCCAGTTTTCTAATTGGGGCATTGATATATGTAATTTACTACAGAAATCTTTCAAGTCTTCTGGAAATCGCAATGTAGCCGAGACCCCCTGATTGTTTGCTATTAGACAAGCTGGGAAACCCCATCTATATGCAATATTTTTATCTTGTAGTTGTTTTGTCAGAGGTTTCAACGCCCTCCTGCGGGCCAGGGTTTCTTGTGATAAGTCTGTAAAAATAAGAATCTCAGTTCCCATATATTCAATTGGTGAGGCTCTTCTCATACCCTGTGATACTTCTTGTTTTATTTCGTAACTTAAAAACCTTGCTATCACATCTCTAACAACGTCTGTTGATTTAGTAGATATTCTTTGTACTCTATGCACTCTTTCAAAGGACATGGGTGCTGCTGCTTCTTTTTTCAGTATCTTATTGAATATCTTGCGGACCGTAGTTTCCAAATCGTTGTTTTTAACAGACTCCGGTAGCCCCCGAATCCTCAGATTGTAGCGTCTATTGCGATTTTCTTGATCCTCAAGCCGATATCAGATGTTCCTCATTTCTACCCACTCTGAATCTGCCCTCTCACGCAGCTCTAAGATTGCATATTTGTGTTCGTCTAAGTGACTTTCTGATTCTTCAACTCTTTGTAGCACATTTTGTATGTCCAGTCGAGTAGCACTTAGTTCTCTTTTGATCGTGCCTTCTAAGTGGGCCATCATCTCTACCATATCTTGTTTTGTAGGGAGAACCTGAAGATTATCCAATTCTTTCTCCATTTCCTTCTGTTGTTGGTCTTGCTGTACAATCTCTTCTTCGTCTTGATCTCGATTTTTCTTCTTCTGCCCTTCAGTGGAGGGTGTTTTTCTTTCTATATTATCAATATTTTCTACTACTTGTTCTGTCCTTTGATCTACTTTATCCTGCACCATGTAGGCTTTTATGGAATTACTACTACCACTGTCCCCTTGGTTAGTTTTTGCTCCCCTTCTCCTCATTTTCCCTTCCCACCTGAGAGTTTATTTTCTGGTCACTTTGAACCTCACCTACCAATTGTCCTACCCCACAATCTATGTGATCATTTCAATCCTTACAATCTATATATATATATATATATAGAGATTTTTAGAGGTATTATATTCCCCAGAGCCAGCCGGTATAACCATACAAAAGCAAAATGCAAGCAATCAGAAAGGTAAACAACAAAAAAAAAAAAAGGGAAAGAGAAAAACAATAAAAAATGGCAAATAATTAGTAATAGAATTATCAGATATACCTCTGCCAGATATATCTCTGCTCTGCTGATCTCTGATCTTTATAATCTCTGCTACACTGAACAGTTGATTAGACAATACCCAGCCAAACAAACAGAGACACAGACCCACAGGAAACAAAAACTAATAATTGGTATAAAGCTTCTTTACAACTTGCTACTACTTGTAGTTCTACAGAGCGCACTCTTAATCAACGCTCTCCTGTTAAATTCCAGGCCACATTGAACTTCTATAGGAACAGAAAGCTCTTTCACTCCCACGTGGGTAAAAAAATAAAAATAAAAAACTTTAAACAAAAAAAATATATTATTTTTAAAATTTATAAAAATAAAAAATAAAATATTGAAAAATGTATATAAAAATTTAAAAAAGTTATTTAAAAATTTTCATAATTTAAAAAAAAAATATCTAAAAAAATTAATATAATAAAAAAAACTTAAATAAAAAATTTATATAAAAAACTTTAAAAAAAAAATTCAAAAAAAGTTCATAAAAAAAAACGAAACAAAAAAAAACAATCTATTTCTCCCACTTTTCCCGCAAAGATGTATGGTTTATCCTGTCAATCTGCAGGCTATATCAGATACCCAGGGATGATGAATCCCTCACTCACCGGTACAATCGACTGGCTACAGGCCTAACGCACATTAACAATACAACAAACGTTTAACATATATACATATATCAGCCAAAAATAATCTCACCAGATTTTGCGCTTCCGCTCACCGATGAGATATTTCACAGGACTTTCCGGACCATCAAAGCAGGGCTTCAGAATTTGCGAGCCAGCGCCAATCATTGTCCGCACTTGAGACGATTTCCAGTTTTGGGTTATTTGATACTCTAGCTTACATGGACTCAAAGCAAAAATACATTAGAGTTTGTGAATTCTGTGCAGAAATATATCCCACAGTCCTCTTATGGGTTGCCAAATGTTGAACGCGATGTAATAATATATATATATATATACACATATATATATATATATATATATATACATATATACACATATAAATATATATATATATATATATATATATTCTTGTAATCTGTAATACATACAGTGGGGCAAAAAAGTATTTAGTCAGCCACCAATTGTGCAAGTTCTCCCACTTAAAAAGATGAGAGAGGCCTGTAATTGTCATCATAGGTATACCTCAACTTTGAGAGACAAAATGTGGAAACAAATCCAGACAATCACATTGTCTGATTTGGAAAGAATTTATTTGCAAATTATGGTGGAAAATAAGTATTTGGTCAATATCAAAAGTTAATCTCAATACTTTGTTATATATCCTTTGTTGGCAATGACGGAGGTCAAACGTTTTCTGTAAGTCTTAACAAGGTTGTGTCACACACTGTTGCTGGTATGTTGGCCCATTCCTCCTTGCAGATCTCCTCTAGAGCAGTGATGTTTTGGGGCTGTCGCTGGGCAACACGGACTTTCAACTCCCTCCAAAGGTTTTCTATGGGGTTGAGATCTGGAGACTGGCTAGGCCACTCCAGGACCTTGAAATGCTTCTTACGAAGCCACTCCTTAGTTGCCCGGGCGGTGTTTTGGGATCATTGTCATGCTGAAAGACCCAGCCACATTTCATCTTCAGTGCCCTTGCTGATGGGAAGAGGTTTGTACTCAAAATCTCACGATACATGGCCCCATTCATTCTTTCATGTACACGGATCAGTCGTCCTGTTCCCTTTGCAGAGAAACAGCCATAAAGCATGATGTTGCCACCCTCATGCTTCACAGTAGGTATGGTGTTCTTTGGTTGCAACTCAGCATTCTCTCTCCTCCAAACACGACAAGTTGTATTTCTACCAAACAGTTCTACTTTGGTTTCATCTGACCATATGTCATTCTCCCAATCCTCTTCTGGATCATCCAAATGCTCTCTAGCAAACCTCAGACAGGCCCAGACATGTACTGGCTTAAGCAGGGGGACACGTCTGGCACTGCAGGATCTGAGTCCCTGGTGGCATAGTGTGTTACTGATGGTAGCCTTTGTTACGTTGGTCCCAGCTCTCTGCAGGTCATTCGCTAGGTCCCACCGTGTGGTTCTCGGATTTTTGCTCACTGTTCTTGTGATCATTTTGACCCCACAGGGTGAGATCTTGCGTGGAGCCCCAGATCGAGGGAGATTATCAGTGGTCTTGTGTGTCTTCCATTTTCTAATTATTGCTACCACAGTTGATTTCTTCACACCAAGCTGCTTGCCTATTGCAGATTCAGTCTTCCCAGCCTCGTGCAGGTATACAATTTTGTTTCTGGTGTCCTTCGCCAGCTCTTTGGTCTTCACCATAGTGGAGTTTGGAGTGTGACTGTTTGAGGTTGTGGACAGGTGTCTTTTATACTGATAACAAGTTCAAACACGTGCCATTAATACAGGTAATGAGTGAAGGACAGGGGAGCCTCTTAAAGAAGAAGATACAGGTCGGTGAGAGCCAAAAATCTTGCTTGTTTGTAGGTGACCAAATACTTATTTTCCACCATAATTTGCAAATAAATTCTTTCCAAATCAGACAATGTGATTGTCTGTCTGGATTTGTTTCCACATTTTGTCTCTCATAGTTGAGGTATACCTATGATGACAATTACAGGCCTCTCTCATCTTTTTAAGTGGGAGAACTTGCACAATTGGTGGCTGACTAAATACTTTTTTGCCCTACTGTATCTATCGCATCTATGTATTAAATGTATAGTGTCCCTTGTTTGCTAGTCTAATATAAGTATGGTATGCCTAATGCTATAATGTTACCTATGAAGACAGACACAGTTGCTTAGTAAAAGAAATTACATTTATTTCCTTTAAAGTAGGAAAGTCATACACGAACAACAGATATCTATAAAGCCTATACCAACAATCTAAATTCTTGATACTTCAGTGATTTTAATATGAGAAAATTCTGCGCCAACCTATTTGTGAAATATTATTATATGTGACACCTTAGTGCTAAGCTGCACCCCTGAATGATGAAGTGAATGGCTTCTAGCTAGTGAATGTTGCAGGTGATAGGGGGCGCTAATGTACAAATTAATAATACTTAATAAGTGATATAACACAAAATATAATCTAGTGACAGATGCAATTAGTGTTAATATTAATTAGTGATCAAATAATTGTCCATTAGGCAAAGGCTTGCCAAAAATAAAAACATAAATCTTGTAGAGTCCCAATAAAAATAAAAATAATTGTAAAAACAAAGTGCTTCAAATCCAATGGAATCCCTTCATCAAATCAATCCTCGCTGCATTAAATATATTGTCCAACAAGTGCAATCTTATTCCTTCACCACACCACTTGAAGTTACGACACCCAAAGTGCACAGGTAGTAGATTGTGCTTACCAAACTTTGTAGACCTCTTTAATTAAAAAGATGGTCACAACCGCTTTAGCAGGATAGTGCCTGCACACATATGATCAGACTGGAGTAAATGTAGTAAATGGCCGCTTACATTAAAAGGTGCCCATCCCGGCACTGGGGCTGCAGGCTTAACGGTAGCACAGGCTCCTCCCCCTCCGTGTCGGCGTGCGTTCCACTGGCTGCTCTCTCTGCCCAGAAGGACCGGATGGGACGTGGAGCATAGAACACGTGACCAGACTGCGCCGCCGACACACGTTTCGTTCTTCAGGGGGTAAAGTAATTTTAAAATAAATGGTTTGCACTATGGAATTGTCCTATTTGTGTTTCATGTTCCATCCTTGAAATCGGAGGCAAGAGGTCAATACATTTACTCCAGTCTGACCATATGTGTGCAGGCACTATCCTAAAGCGGTTGTGACCATCTTTTTAATTAACGAGGTCTACAAAGTTTGGTAAGCACAATCTACTACCTGTGCACTTTGGGTGTCGTAACTTCAAGTGGTGTGGTGAAAGAATAAGATTGCACTTGTTGGACAATATATTTAATGCAGCGAGGATTGATTTGCTGAAGGGTTTCCATTGGATTTGAAGCACTTTGTTTTTACAATTATTTTTATTTTTATTGGGACTCTACAAGATTTATGTTTTTATTTTTGGCAAGCCTTTGCCTAATGGACAATTATTTGATCACTAATTAATATTAATACTAACTGCATCTGTCACTAAATTATATTTTGTGTTGTATCACTTATTAAGAATTATTAATTTGTTCATTAGCGCCCCTATCACCTGCAACATATACCAACAATAATAATGAAAATTAACCACTTAAGCCCCGGACCATTTGGTAGCTAAAGGACCAGAGGTGAATTCAGAATTTTGCACTGTGCTGCTTTAACTGTAAATTGTGCGGACATGCAATGTTGTACCCAAACAAAATTTGTGTCCTTTTCTTCCCACAAATAGAGCTTTCTTTTAATGGTATTTGATTGCCTCTGCGATTTTTTTTTTTGCGATATAAACGGAAAAAGACCGAAAATTTTGAAAAAAAATGATATTTTCTACTTTTTGTTATAAGAAAAATCGAATAAACTCAATTTTAGTCATACATTTAGGCCAAAATGTATTCAGCCACATGTCTTTAGTAAAAAAAATGTCAATAAGTGTATATTTATTGGTTTGCGCAAAAGTTATAGCGTTTACAAACTAGGGTACATTTTCTGGAATTTACACAGCTTTAAATTTATGACTGCCTATCTCATTTCTTGAGGTGCTAAAATGGCAGGGCAGTACAAAACCCCCCCCAAATGACCCCATTTTAGAAAGTAGACACCCCAAGGAAATTGCTGAGAGGCATGTTGAGCCCATTGAATATTTTTTTTTTGTCCCAAGTGATTGAATAATGACAAAAAAAAAAAAAAATTACAAAAAGTTGTCACTAAATGATATATTGCTCACACATGCCATGGTTATATGTGGAATTGCACCCCAAAATACATTCTGCTGCTTCTCCTGAGTACGGGGATACCACATGTGTGGGACTTTTTAGGAGCCTAGCCACGTACGGGACCCCGGAAACCAAGCACCGCCTTCAGGATTTCTAAGGGCGCAAATTTTTGATTTCACTCCTCACTACCTATCACAGTTTTGAAGGCCATAAAATGCCAAAATAGCACAAAACCCCCCCAAATGACCCCATTTTAGAAAGTAGACACCCCAAGGAAATTGCTGAGAGGCCTGTTGAGCCCATTGAATATTTTTTTTTGTCCCAAGTGATTGAATAATGACAAAAAAATAAAAAAAATAACAAATTACAAAAAGTTGTCACTAAATGATATATTGCTCACACATGCCATGGTTATATGTGGAATTGCACCCCAAAATACATTCTGCTGCTTCTCCTGAGTACGGGGATACCACATGTGTGGGACTTTTTAGGAGCCTAGCCACGTACGGGACCCCGGAAACCAAGCACTGCCTTCAGGATTTCTAAGGGCGCAAATTTTTGATTTCACTCCTCACTACCTATCACAGTTTTGAAGGCCATAAAATGCCAAAATAGCACAAAACCCCCCCAAATGACCCCATTTTGGAAAGTAGACACCCCAAGCTGTTTGCTGAGAGGCATGGTGAGTATTTTACAGCTCTCATTTGTTTTTGAAAATGAAGAAAGAAAATTTTTTTTTTTCTTTTTTTTTTCAATTTTCAAAACTTTGTGACAAAAAGCGAGATCTGCAAAATACTCACAATACCTCTCAGCAAATAGCTTGGGGTGTCTACTTTCCAAAATGGGGTCATTTGGGGGGGTTTTGTGCCATCTGGGCATTCCATGGCCTCCGAAACTGTGATAGGCAGTGAGAAGTGAAATCAAAAATTGACACCCTTAGAAAGCCTGAAGGCGGTGCTTGGTTTTTGGGGTCCCGTACGCGGCTAGGCTCCCAAAAAGTCTCACACATGTGGTATCCCCGTACTCAGGAGAAGCAACAGAATGTATTTTGGGGTGTAATTCCACATATGCCCATGGCATGTTTGAGCAATATATCATTTAGTGACAACTTTGTGCAAAAAAAAATAAAAAAATTTTTTTTTCATTTTTTCCGCAACTTGTGTCAACATATAAAATATTCCATGGACTCAACATGCCTCTCAGTATATAGCTTGGGGTGTCTACTTTCCAAAATGGGGTCATTTGGGGGGGTTTTGAACTGTTCTGGCATTTTATACACAACATTAGGAAGCTTACATCCACTCTTCTAACCACTTGAAGACAAAGCCCTTTTTGACACTTTTTGTTTACATGAAAACATATTTTTTTTGCAAGAAAATTATGTTGAACCCCCAAACATTATATATATTTTTAAAGCAAAGGCCCTACAGAATAAAATGGTGGGTGTTGCATTTTTTTTTTCTACACAGTATTTGCGCAGCGATTTTTCAAACGCATTTTTTGGGGAAAAAATACACTTTTTTTTTTAATGCACTAAAACACACTATATTGCCCAAATGTTTGATGAAATAAAAAAGATTATCTTAGGCCGAGTACATAGATACCAAACACGACATGCTTTAAAATTTCGCACAAACGCGCATTGGCGACAAACTACATACATTTTTAAAAGCCTTTAAAAGCATTTACAGGTTACCCCGTTAGATTTACAGAGGAGGTCTACTGCTAAAATTACTGCCCTCGATCTGACCTTCGCGGTGATACCTCACATGCATGGTGCAATTGCTGTTTACATATGACGCCAGACCGACGCTTGCGTTCACCATTGGGCAAGAGCAGGGCAGGACAGGGGTGCTTTTTTTTTTTTTTTTTTATTAATTTTGCTTTTTTATTTTATTTTTAAACTGTTGCTTCCATATTTTTTTTTTTTTATCACTTTTATTGTTATCTCAGGGAATGTAAATATCCCCTATGATAGCAATAGGTAATGACAGGTACTCTTTTTTGAAAAAACTGGGGTCTATTGGACCCTAGATCTTTCCTCTGCCCTCAAAGCATCTGACCACACCAAGATCGGTGTGATAAAATGCTTTCCCAATTTCCCAATGGCGCTTTTTATATTCGGGGGGGGGGACATTCCCTCCCACTGCTTGTAAAAGCAGTCCAGAGGCTAATTAGCCACTAGGATTGCTTTTACATGAAAGCCGGCCGCTGGCTGAAAAGAATGATACCAAGATGATACCTAAACCCGCAGGCATCATTCTGGTATAAACATTCAAAGTCCAGCAACATACCAGTACGTTGCTGGTCCTTGTTGGACATGTATTGTAATCTTTTTTTTTCATGCAGCCTGTTGGCTGAACGAAAAAAAAAGATTGATCGGTGGGTATGCCCACCATTAGAATACCGCCCTTCATCCACCCACTTCTAATGATGGGCATACATGCACCATTTATATATGCCGAAGCATGGGGGCATCTTCTCGCAAAAGTTATGCCGCGTACACATGGTCAGACTTTTCCACGGGCAAGCCTCCGTCGGAATTTCGACCGTATGTACGCGGCATTAGGAGCAAAATCGCTCCTCCGCTCCTGCTGCCCCAATGCTTCGGCATATATGCTTTTTTTTTTTTAACTGTGGTGGTGAAATCACCTCCTACAGCACTGGAGTCGCAGGGATCAGGCCTGTCTCTGCGAACGCTGCAGTTATGTGTGTTGTGTTTTGCAAGTGACAGTGATCGATCGATACTGCACTTGGGTGGCCTGGGCTGGACGGAGGGGCAAAACGCAGGTGCTAGCATGTATCTGGGCTGATCCCGCTAACACTGCGTTTTTGGGACCCTAAACTGCTGGGGACGCTAGTATAGATCTGATCAGATCAGCTATTGAGCTGATCAGATACTATACCACTAAGGGGGGTGTATGCTTCACGCGTGGGTGTTAGCGCTACTGGCACTAACCTGACGCTGCCTGGGGTGTGACGCAGACCCTCTCTGACGCTAAAACCTAATTGATATCACCCGCCGGGCGATCAGGGGGTTAAACCTTTATTGGGTTATATACGGCGGGTGCCCTGACACTATAAAAAGCAAACTAACTAACCAGCGTCACCCGTAACACTTATATGATGATCACTGGTGAAAGGGTTAACTAGGGGCAATTAGGGGGTTAAAACCTTTATTAGGTAATATATGGGGGTACCTGACGCTATATAAAAACCTGACGGCGAACCTAAAAAAACAATTACTGGCTACCTATCGGCATCACCGACACTAAGACATCGATCAGAAAAATTATCGCTTAGTGACCGTGGTGATAGGGGGTGAAAGGGTTACCTGGGGGGCGATCAAGGGGGTTAAACCTTTATTAGGTAATATATTGGGGTACCTGACGCTATAAAAACCTGCGGCGAACCTAAAAAAAATTACTGGCTACCGATCAGCATCACCGACGCTAAGACGTCGATCAGAAAAATGATCGCATAGCGACGGCGGTGCTAGGGGGTGAAAGGGTTACCTGGGGGGTGATCAAGGGGGTTAAACCTTTATTAGGTAATATATGGGGGTACCCGACGCTATAAAAATCTGCGGCGAACCTAAAAAAAATTACTGGCTACCGATCAGCATCGCCGACGCTAAGACATCGATCAGAAAAATTATCGCTTAGTGACAGTGGTGATAGGGGGTGAAAGGGTTACCTGGGGGGCGATCAAGGGGGTTAAACCTTTATTAGGTAATATATGGGGGTACCCGACGCTATAAAAACCTGCGGCGAACCTAAAAAAAATTACTGGCTACCGATCAGCATCACCGACGCTAAGACATCGATCAGAAAAATGATTGCTTAGTGACGGCGGTGCTAGGGGGTGAAAGGGTTACCTGGGGGGTGATCAAGGGGGTTAAACCTTTATTAGATAATTTATGGGGGTACCCGACGCTATAAAAACCTGCGGCGAACCTAAAAAAAATTACTGGCTACCGATCAGCATCGCCGACGCTAAAACATCGATCAGAAAAATTATCGCTGAGTGACCGTGGTGATAGGGGGTGAAAGGGTTACCTGGGGGCGATCAAGGGGGTTAAACCTTTATTAGGTAATATATGGGGGTACCCGACGCTATAAAAACCTGCGGCGAACCTAAAAAAAATTACTGGCTACCGATCAGCATCACCGACGCTAAGACATCGATCAGAAAAATGATCGCTTAGCGACGGCGGTACTAGGGGGTGAAAGGGTTATCTGGGGGGTGATCAGGGGGTTAAACCTTTATTAGGGGGGTCAGGGGGCTACACTGGACCTAAAACTAAATGTACTGACACTTTTACAGTCACAAATGTCACTGATTGCAGTGATCACTAAATAAATGGTCACTGCAATCAGTGACACTGTGACTGGGGGCTGGGGGGTGACCTGGGGGGTGATCTGGGGGTGTCTGGGGGGGCCTGGGGGGGCGATTTATGTACCTATGTGTCCTGGTGTCAGTGTAGTGTTGTGTGCACTAACCTGCATCTTCTCCTGAACGGCGCTCGGTATATGTGAGCGCCGCAGGAGAGATGACATCACTTCCTCCAGCCTGTGTAAACAAGCACACAGGCAGGGGAAGCTCTCATTCGCCGGGAGCGATCGAGAGGGGGTGGCCGAAATCGAATGGCCATCCCCTCATGCCGGATCGCTCCCGAAGGTAAAACGACCGCTCACTGTAAAGAAGGGGGGTCCGATCGGACCCCCCAACTATACAAAGGCAATCACGTACATATACGTGATTCTGCCTGTCGGTGCCATTCTGCCGACGTATATTTACAGTGGGTGGTCGTTAAGTGGTTAATACTTATTCTCTCCTCGAGGCAAAGTCCTGCAGGCTGAGCTCCCAGATGTAATAGAGAGTTCTTTCATTCACAAACGTCCTGTTTTAAAGGACCTCGGTCATACCTCATTCAAACTCCCTCCCATTGCCAGCCCATTTGCCTTTTGACTAACCGTTGCACTTCCAGGACCCTCGTCCTTGTTACTGATTGTCCTGCCATACCTGGTCTCTGAGGGCGATATTGCCCATATAATCTCCAATAGTTCACTGGTCCTTTGATCATTGCAATTATGTTGACAGTTGCCCTTCCCTTTTGTCTGCAGAAGGGGCTAATCAAAAGGATCTCAGACATTGCGGAGTCGGGTCTAACAGATTACATTCCTGAAGGGGGGGGGGCATCCTGTCCTCCAGGACACAGCAGGACAAGCCTCAGCTTAGTATGTACAAAACTCAAAAATTATATTCCTTACAACATATGCAAATAACGGGAGCATTCAAATGTAAATAGCGGAGGCCGGCGGCATTGATATGTAAATAAAGGCGGCATTCATATGTATATCTTGCCCCTCTGCAGTGAGGAGATGATGTGCTTTACCCTCTAGCAACCAATCAGTGAGCAGTATTACTGTACAGTAATCTCTAGCAACCAATCAACAAGCAGAAATCATGTGCTGTAACCTCTAGCAGCTAATCAGTGAGCCGTAATTTGTGCTGTAACCTCTGGCAACCAATCGCAATCGCTGCCTGATCTGATACAGTAAACTGATTTTAAGTCTAGCTGATATTTATTGTATGTCTCAGAGCAGGTGGAGAGCAAAATTGCATGGGGGGGCCCCCAAGAAAAAATTTGCCCAGGGTCCAATCAATATTAAAGACGGCCCTGCTTTGATCTAAACTAGGGATGGGCCCTCGAATGTAGGTTTGACTCGAACATCGGGTGTTTGCCGAATAGCGAACATTATGGGGCGTTTGCAGCAAATTTGAGTGCCGCAAAACGCCCCATAATGCACTGCGAGATCACAGTGCATTGACGTCTGTTGATTGGCCAAAGCATGCACCTGACCTGCATGCTTTGGCCAATCACAGCATGCTCTGCTGAGAGAGCCATACTTGGCCAAAGTCACAGGGGGCATGCCCCACACTATATAAGACTGTTTACACAGCGGCCGTATGTAGTGTACTGGAGTGGACGGAGATAGAGAGAAGTTGAGCTAGATTAGGCAGGTTAGTTAGTGGCATGCACACACTCTGAATTCAGTGTAGACTATATATGCAGTGCATTCAGTGTAGACTAAATATACAGTCAGCGCAGGCAGTGTATTAAAATATATATATATATATATATATGTATATGTAGCGGGTGTTTGATTTTAGGAGAGGTATCTGGGTGGTAGTGTAACCCAGATGCATTGATTGTCAGGGAATCTGAGAATCTTTGTGGTTCTTGGAGGACTCTGGTGGTGTGAGGTTCCATGCGCCCTGCAGGTGGCGCTGTCGCCCTGGCCGGAGCTGAACACTCACCGCAAGACTGTTTCCTTTTTGTCCTTGCCTGGCGCTGGTACAGCAGGGCGGGGAACCTGCTGTGACGCAAAGGGCGAGGGGATAAAAGGGGAGCACGCCCTGACCTTGGGGTTTCAAAGTCGGAGGATGCAGCCGCACCCAGGCACCTTCAGCTTGGGTGCTGGCGTTCCGGAGTTCCGGGCCCAGGTGCCCTTGACCTGGCCGGAGCGAGAGATGGAGTCCATCTCAGGCACCTTTAGCCTGGGGTGAGGTACTATGGCGGAAGCCTGGCGCTCAGTACCTTCGACTGAGTTCCGCGAGGGTGGAGGAATCCGAGGGGGCCCTAACTCCTTGGGTGCCCGTGTCTGAGGTCGAGAAGACTGGTGAGCAGAACTTCTCTGGAGAGTCCGGCGCAGCATTGCTGGTGACAGAGAGGCCTCCAGTGACTCCCTTGGACGGATTACCTTCCCCTGATAGGGGCTACAATAGTGAAGGTAATCACGTTCCTGATTAGTGATGAGCCGAACACCCCCGGGTTCGGTTCGCACCAGAACCCGCGAACGGACCGAAAGTTCGTACGAACATTAGAACCCTATTAAATACAATGGATGCGAACGTTCGAATTTTAAAGTGCTAATTATAACAACTATTATGCATGTTATTGTCCTAAAAAGGGTTTGGGAACCCGGGTTGTGCACCAGGGGACATGTATCAATGCAAAAAGAAGTTTTAAAAACGGTCGTTTTTCGGGAGCAGTCATTTTAATGATGCATAAAGTGAAAAAAAAAAAGTCAAATATTCCTTTAAATATCGTACCTGGGGGGTGTCTAAAGTATGCCTGTGAAGTGCCACGTGTTTCCCGTGTTTAGAACTGTCCCTGCACAAAATGACACTTCTAAAGGAAAAAAAAGCCATTTAAAACTGCTTGCGGCTTTAATGTAATGTCTGGTCCCGGTAATATGGATGAAAATCTTTAAGAAAAATGGCATAGCTACCCCATGACCCCCCCCCCACCCCAGCCCATTACCAGCCCCTTTGGGTCTTGTATGGATATTAAGGGGAACCCCGCACATAAAATAAAAAAGGCCCTATATACTCTGAACAGCCGTATACAGGCGGTGCATACAAGACAGGGACTGTAGGTTTGTTCTTATGTAGAATCTGTTTGTAATTTTGAACAGGTACATTGTTTAAGTGTAGCTCCAGCCCAAAAATCTATTTTTAAACTTTTTGGAAAACATAGGTAAGGGTTATCACCCCTGTAACATTTGTTTTGCTGTCTGTGCCCCTGTTCAGAACATTTCACCTCACTTTCCGTCCCAATGACAACTGTTTTTGAAATGTGGTGTTTTTCTTGAAACAAGGATTGGTGATAAAGCATCAGTACAGAGGAGACACCTTTCTCCCATATTAATTCTTACAGGAGAGAATTTTCCTTCCAAGGGGTAGATTTCCTCTCACTTCCTGTTGTCTTCTTGCGTTTGCAAGTAGGAGTCGTTTGTAAGTTGGATGTTTGAAAGTAGGGACCTGCCGTATATACTCTGCAGAAATAGGCCCCTTAGTTGTTGGTGTTGGCACAACACTGTAAGCACTCACAGTTACTCTTGGTTGGTGCTGGAACGCCCTGCTGTCAACTATTATATCAGGAATTTTAATTACATATAATTGTTGAACAGTGGTAGTAAAAATTGGGCCTTTGATGGTGGTGCTGGTGCCACAACACTGTAAGCCCTGACAGTTACTCTTGGTGGGTGCAGCAATGGGCCCTGCTGTGAATTATTAGATCAAGAATTGTAATTGCATGCCCCTGTTGAAC
Source organism: Rana muscosa (assembly GCA_029206835.1). NCBI lineage: Eukaryota > Metazoa > Chordata > Amphibia > Anura > Ranidae > Rana > Rana muscosa. Next base: position 1,101,025,337 of record CM055116.1, read on the forward strand.
AGGGGCTGATAAATTGGGCCTTTCGTGGTGGTGGTGGTGGTGGTGGTGTTGCCACAACACTGTAAGCCCTCAGAGTTACTCTTGGTGGGTGCAGGAATGGGCCCTGCTGTGAATTATTAGATCAAGAATTGTAATTACATGCCCCTTTTGAACAGGGGCTGAAAAATTGGGCCTTTCGTGGTGGTGGTGGTGGTGGCGTTGCCACAACACTGTAAGCCCTCAGAGTTACTCTTGGTGGGTGCAGGAATGGGCCCTGCTGTGAATTATTAGATCAAGAATTGTAATTACATGCCCCTTTTGAACAGGGGCTGAAAAATTGGGCCTTTCGTGGTGGTGGTGGTGGTGGCGTTGCCACAACACTGTAAGCCCTCAGAGTTACTCTTGGTGGGTGCAGCAATGGGCCCTGCTGTGAATTATTAGATCAAGAATTGTAATTACATGCCCCTGTTGAACAGGGGCTGAAAAATTGGGCCTTAGGCACTGGTGGCACAACACTACAACCCCTCACAGATACTGTACTTGGAGCACAGCAATGAGCCCTGTTGCAAAGTATTGCTTCAAAAATTGTAATGACACGCCCCTGTTAAACAGGGGCTGAAAAATTGGGCCTTAGGCACTGGTGCCACAACACTCCAACCCCTCACAGATACTGTACTTGGAGCACAGCAATGAGCCCTATGGCAAATTATTGCTAAAAAAATTGTAATTACACGCCCCTGTAAAACAGGGGCTGAAAAATTGGGCCTTAGCCACTGGTGGCGGCACCCATAAACAAAAATGATCTTCCAAGCTATCATCATCAATCGTATCATTGAGGACTCGGAGGAGGATAGCCAGTCAACATAACAGCACAGGCACTCAGCATCAGCATCAGTCTTGAAGGGATGTGACATGTTAAAATCAATTAGTCTGTTATATCAGCATCAGGTGTGTGGTAGCTGGTGGTGATCCAAGACTGGTTCATCTTGATGAAAGTCAGTCGATCAACCGAGTCGGTGGACAGGCGCACCCTGTGATCCGTGACAAATCCTCCAGCAGCACTGAATGTGCGTTCCGAAAGAACGCTGGATGCAGGACAGGCCAGTAGCTCAATTGCATACTGTGCAAGCTCTGGCCAGTGATCCATCCTCAAGACCCAGTAAGCCAGAGGATTTTCGGTGGGGAAGGTGTCCAAGTCTGACCTTGCCCCTAGATATTCCTGCACCATGTTTATCAGACGCTGGCGATGGTTGCTGGAACCGATCATACTTTGGGGCTGCGGACTAAAGAATTGTCTGAACGCATCGGTCAGACGGCCACCTTCCCCACCGCTCCTTCTTTGACTGGCCGAAGCCTCAGCAACTCGTTGTCCAGGACCAGGAGTTTGTAACCTCCCAGTCTCTGGGAACGCGTTGCACAGACCTTTCTGCAAGGCCTCCCGGAGTTGTCTCATCCTCTGCTCCCTCTGCGACGGTAACATAAGGTCCGCAACCTTACCTTTGTACCGTGGATCAAGGAGAGTGGCCAGCCAGTAATGGTCCCTCTCCTTGATCCGAAGAATACGAGGATCCTTCCGCAGACTTTGCAGGATCAGGGAGGCCATGCAGCGTAGGTTTGCCGAGGCATTCGCTCCGGAGTCCTCTGGGTCACTAAGGACGACATGATCCGCAGCCACCTCCTCCCAGCCACGTACAAGTCCACTGGTTTCTTGGGACTGTAAATCATCCCTAAAAGACTGCTGCTGATGATGCTGAGTGCCAGCCTCCACCTCCATGCTGACACAATCCTCCTCCTCCTCCTCCTCCTCCTCCTCCTCCTCTTCCTGTGCGATGGGTGGGACAGAAGGAACACTGTCTGGGTAAAGGGGGCCTTGAGAGGCAAGGAAGTCCTCCTCTTCCTGCCTCTGTTCTGCCTCAAGTGCCCTGTCCATTATTCCACGCAGCGTGTGCTCCAACAGGTGGACAAGAGGTACAGTGTCACTGATGCATGCACTGTCACTGCTCACTATCCTCGTGGCCTCCTCAAATGGTGCCAGGACAGTGCATGCATCCCTGATCATGCCCCACTGGCGTGGAGAAAAAAAACCAAGCTCCCCTGACCCTGTCCTGGTGCCGTAGTCGCACAGGTACTCATTGATGGCCCTCTGCTGCGTGTGCAGCCGCTGCAGCATGGCCAACGTTGAGTTCCACCTGGTGGGCATGTCACATATAAGGCGGTTCTTGGGCAGGTTCAACTCCTTTTGCAGCTCAGCCAGGCGAGCACTGGCATTATAAGATCTGCGGAAATGCACACAGACTTTCCTGGCCTGCCTCAGGACATCCTGTAAGCCCGGGTACCTGCCCAAGAACCGCTGCACCACCAGGTTAAGGACGTGAGCCACACAGGGCACATGGGTCAGTTGTCCCTGTCGGAGGGCGGAGAGGAGGTTGGTGCCATTGTCGCAAACCACCATTCCTGGCTTAAGCTGGCGTGGCGCCAACCACCTCTCGGCCTGGCCCTGCAGAGCAGACAGGACCTCTGCCCCAGTGTGGCTTCTGTCCCCCAAACACACCAGCGCAAGCACGGCATGGCATCTTTTTGCCTGCGTACTTGCGTAGCCCCTTGAACGCCTACGGAGCACCGCTGGTTCCGAGGACAAACCATAGGAAGAGGCCATGGAGGAAGAAGAAGAGGAGGGGGTGGAGGAGAGAGGTGTGTCACAACCAGTAGTAGCATTTTGGAGGCGTGGCGGTGGAACAACCTCCAACACTACTGCACCTTGTCCTGCATCCTTCCCAGCTGCCAAAAGAGTGACCCAATGGGCCGTGAAAGAAAGGTAACGTCCCTGTCCATGCCTGCTGGACCATGAGTCAGCGGTAATATGCACCTTACCGCTGACCGCCCTGTCCAGCGAGGCCAAGACATTGCCTTCCACATGCCGGTAGAGAGCCGGAATAGCCTTCCGTGAGAAAAAGTGGCGTTTGGGAACCTGCCACTGAGGAACCGCACATTGCACAAACTCACGGAAGGGGGCCGAGTCTACCAACTGAAAAGGCAGCAGTTGAAGCGCTAGCAATTTAGCCAAGCTAGCATTCAACCGCTGGGCATGTGGATGGCTGGGAGTGAACTTCTTTCGACGGTCCAGCAGCTGGGGCAGGGAAATTTGCCTGCTAGAATCGGACGTCGGTGTACTGCTAGCAGAGTGGCCGCAAGTACTTGGCTGTGACACACCTAATTCTACACCTTCATTCCTCTCAGTGCATGTTTCAGAGAGGACTGAAGTTATAGTGGGGTTGGAGATCCCAGCTGATGCGGTGCAAGGAGAGGTCCGCTTTGTTCTTTGGTGTGGGTCTTTGAGGTAGGCTTGCCAACGAGCTGCATGGCAGGTCAACATATGTCTGGTCAGGCATGTGGTACCCAAGCGGCTGATGTTTTGGCCACGCGATATACGCTTGAGACATATGTTGCAAACAGCAGCTGTGCGATCTGATGCACTAGCCTCAAAAAAGGCCCACACCAAAGAACTTTTTGAATGACGGGCAGAGGCAGCGCCCTGCACAGGCGGAGCTCTGCGGTGTGATTCCGTCGGTGTACTGCCCTTACGCTGGCCACCAAAGGGCATCCTGCCTCGTTGGAGATGTGCCTCCTCCTCATCCTCCTCCTCCTCCTCTCTCCTATTAGGCACCCACGTGGAGTCAGTGACCTCATCATCCCCTCCCTCCTCAACACTGGAGGCAATCTGGCAGTATGCTGCAGCTGCTGGAACATGACTGCCAGATTGGTGTCCTTCTTGAGCATCCCCTCTGTCTGCTCTCACGCTACTGCCTTCCTGTAGCTGGGTTTCATCATCAGACCCTTCGAAACGCTGGGCATCCTCCTGGAGCATGTACCCAACACTGTGCTCAAACAGTTCGGGGGACTCTTAAGGAGGAGGACATGGTGGGTCTAGGGAAGGAGTGACTGATGATGAGTCTGACATTGATACCAGGGAAGAGGACGCTTTGGCAGCTGCTTTGCCAGTACCCTGAGCCTGGGTGAGAGAGGATGAGGAGGAGGAGGAGGGCTTGGTCATTCACTCTACCAAGTCTTCGGCATGATGTGGCTCAACATGTTCAGCTGCCGAAAAGAAGGACAAGCGTGTCCCATGGCCATGTGCTGATGACAATGCACCGCGTCCACGACCAGCACTGTTGCCCCCAGACACAGAGCCTGCTTGCCCTCTTTTATTGCCTCCTGACTGTCTGCCTCTCCTTGTTTGCCTTCCAGACATTCTAATAGATGGCCTGCAGGGAGATGGGAAAAAAGCAATAAGGGCTACCTTCAGGTGTCCTTCTCTGTCCCTTTACTTAAGGATTTCTAAATATGGTTGAGGATGATTGCTTTTGCACAGAATAGCACAACGACAATTTCCCTGACTGTCCAAAAAACAAGGATTTCAAAGATGGTTGATGAGGAATGCTTTAGCACACTATAGCACAAGGAGAATTTCCCTCACTGTCCTTCCCTGTCCCTAGAAACAAGGATTATCACAGTGAAAGAAACTGACACTCTTCCTACCTATAGTTTTCTGTCCCTAGAAAAAATGTTTTTTTAAAGCACACTATAGCACAAGGAGAATTTCCCTCACTGTCCTTCCCTGTCCCTAGAAACAAGGATTATCACAGTGAAAGAAACTGACACTCTTCCTACCTATAGTTTTCTGTCCCTAGAAAAAATGTTTTTTTAAAGCACACTATAGCACAAGGAGAATTTCCCTCACTGTCCTTCCCTGTCCCTAGAAACAAGGATTATCACAGTGAAAGAAACTGACACTCTTCCTACCTATAGTTTTCTGTCCCTAGAAAAAAATTTTTTTTAAAGCACACTATAGCACAAGGAGAATTTCCCTCACTGTCCTTCCCTGTCCCTAGAAACAAGGATTATCACAGTGAAAGAAACTGACACTCTTCCTACCTATAGTTTTCTGTCCCTAGAAAAAATGTTTTTTTTTCAAGCACACTATAGCACAAGGAGAATTTCCCTCACTGTCCTTCCCTGTCCCTAGAAACAAGGATTATCACAGTGAAAGAAACTGACACTCTTCCTACCTATAGTTTTCTGTCCCTAGAAAAAATGTTTTTTTAAAGCACACTATAGCACAAGGAGAATTTCCCTCACTGTCCTTCCCTGTCCCTAGAAACAAGGATTATCACAGTGAAAGAAACTGACACTCTTCCTACCTATAGTTTTCTGTCCCTAGAAAAAATGTTTTTTTAAAGCACACTATAGCACAAGGAGAATTTCCCTCACTGTCCTTCCCTGTCCCTAGAAATAAGGATTATCACAGTGAAAGAAACTGACACTCTTCCTACTGTGACAGCAGGAAGGTAAAGTCACCTGGTTGCATCCAGGGGGGTAGATATATTTCGCCCAGATTCAGGCTTTACGCCGACTTATACAACTAGGTGGAGAGTTGTATAAGCCCAGCTGAGGCTAGTGGGCTCATGGATGACTCATACCTCTAGGAAGAGTGTGGGGCGTCGTGCAGACAGGGAGTTGATGAGACCAGCTGAAGCTTGTCAGCTCATTTAGGCCTCTATAAGAACTCCCAGATTCATTAGGTGTTTGCTCATGCCTGGAACCAGACCTGTGTGGACTGTCTAGGGAGAGTGAACCCCTGTGTGGTGAGACAAAGCCTGTGTGGCTATTTGCTTGGACATTTAAAACCAGGGACTTAGGGACTAGGACAGCACTAGGCTGATCCCAGTTGTTAGTTAGGAAACCTGTATGTTTAGTCAGAGGTCAAGTTGACCAGGATTTATTTTATTTATGTTTCTTTTGCTTTGCTGTGTTTTGTCACTGTAAATAGAAAATAAACCGCACCTTTTTGATTTTGAAAACCACAACCTCCGTTTGCTGGGCCTGTTTTTGTGTGGGGAGCCCATCCCGGGGGTCACACACACCCGCTGCCGAGCTAACCCCCTCACAGTTGGTGGAGAACCAGTGGCAGTTTTTTTTAAGCCAGCATGGAGGAGATACTGAAACAGCTGGCTCTAGCAAATGCCAATCAACAGCAGACAAATGCAGGTTTGCAAAGGAGCCTTGCAGCCCAGCAGCAAGCTCACCAACAGAGTCTGGAAGCTCAGCAACAAGCCCAGCAGCAATCTGAGGCCCGCTTCATAGACCTGTTACAGAAGCAAGAGCAGAGACTACAACAAATGGAAGCAGTAATGCAGCAACGTCCGCAGACCAGTGAGGAAAGCCGTCCCACTAATACCGCGTCCTTTGGGGTGAGTCGTTTATTGACAAAAATGACTGGAGAGGATGATCCAGAGGTATTTTTGACCACATTTGAAAGGACCGCTGAAAGAGAAAAGTGGCCTGAGGAGCAGTGGGCTGGACTGGTGGCTCCTCTGTTAACTGGTGAATCGCAGAAAGCTTACTATGACCTAGAGCCTAACCAAGCAAAAGACTATGTGATGCTAAAAGCTGAAATTTTGGCAAGGCTGGGTGTCACCCAGGCTGTCCGGGCTCAGCGTGTGCATAACTGGACTTTCCAGCTTGGAAAACCCCCCAGGTCTCAAATGTATGATCTCATTCACCTGAGCAGAAAGTGGCTACAGCCAGAGACTTTGTCCGCACCAAAGATTGTGGAACGTGTTGTAATGGATCGGTTTTTGAGAGCTCTTCCTACTGCCATCCAAAAGTGGGTAAGCCATGGAGACCCAGAGACGGCCGATGGTCTTGTGGATCGTGTAGAGAAATACTTGGCTACAGAGAACCTGACGGCCTCTTCCAGAGACACTCGGACTTTCCACCCTAAGACCAGACCATCCCCAGGGGCGGATAAGAGGATTCCAAGGGGTGAGGGTGGAGAGAGTGAGAGGGTGGGAGCTCTACCCCAAGTTTGGCGAGAACAGCCTGGGAAATCAGCGGCTCAAGAGGCGGCAAGAAGGATCGTTTGCTACCGCTGCCGGCAAGCGGGACATATTGCAGCCAATTGCCCGGTTGTGGAGGAACCCATGCAGTGTGACTTTCTGACAGGCAGACGTCAGTCGCTGTGTGCGACAGTCGCATGCACTGCCATTCGAGGAACTGAGAAACATTTATGCAAAATGTGTGTTAATGGTAGAAATGTTGTGGTATTGCTGGATTCAGGTAGCCTTGTGACCCTGATAAAGGCTGAGTTAGTTAAAACAGAGGTCTTTGGGAATAGCAAGGTAGCTGTTATTTGTGTGCATGGGGACACCCGAGAGTATCCAGTGACTACAGTGTGTTTCGAGACCCCCAAAGGTACCCTCTCTCATCCAGTGGGCTTAGTATCTCAGTTACCGCATGACGCCATTGTGGGAAGGGATTTTCCGAAGTTCTGGGAACTGTGGGATGATCCTGAGCCCCCCACTGGTGCCCCTATGTACCAGGAATGTGATAGCCAGAACTCCCCTGAGAGTGGTGAGGACTCTCCGGAATTTCCCTTATCAGTATTGGCAGGGGAGACTCAAGAAACTGGAGAGGAGCCCACCTCCTCAGACGAAAACCTACCGTCTGTGGAGTTTTCTGATCTTGAGGTTCACAGGGAAAACTTTGCCACAGAACAGTTGAAAGACCCCGCCCTAATAAAGGCACGGGAAAACGTAGTGAAAATAGATGGCGAGTTAGTGAACCCAGATAATACCTGCACTTACCCATACTTCAGCGTAGAGAAGGACCTACTGTATCGGGTGGCAAAAAGGGCAGAAGAAACCGTTGAGCAGCTTGTGGTGCCCAAGCCTTACAGGAAGTTGGTGTTGGAGTTGGCCCATGGGCACATTCTTGGAGGTCATCTGGGGACAGAGAAAACCCGAGAGAGGGTATTACAGAGATTCTATTGGCCGGGGGTGATGAAGGACATAGAAAATTATTGTTCCTCCTGCCCTGTGTGTCAGAGGTCGGCCCCGATGCCACATTTCCGTAGCCCGCTGGTCCCTCTACCCATCATTGAGGTCCCGTTTGAGAGGATCGCCATGGATTTGGTAGGGCCTATAATCAAGTCCGCTAGGGAGCACCAGTACATATTAGTTATAATGGACTATGCCACCCGTTATCCAGAAGCGATCCCTCTCCGAAATACCTCGGCCAAAACCATAGCCAAAGAGCTATCTCTTGTGTTTAGCCAGGTGGGTATTTGTAAAGAACTGCTTACGGACCAAGGTACACCCTTTATGTCCCGGGTTATGAAGGAGCTGTGTAAATTGTTCAAAGTGACGCAATTACGTACATCTGTGTATCACCCCCAAACCGATGGGCTGGTTGAAAGATTCAACAAAACCCTAAAACAAATGTTGAAGAAAGTGGTGGATAGAGATGGAAAGGATTGGGACTGTCTACTTCCTTATCTGATGTTTGCTATTAGGGAGGTGCCCCAATCCTCTACGGGATTCTCCCCCTTTGAGTTACTGTATGGGAGACACCCAAGAGGGCTGTTGGATATTGCCAAGGAAACTTGGGAAAGTGAGAGTTCTCCCCACAGGAGTGTGATTGAGCATGTCGCCCTGATGCAAGACCGAATTGCACAGGTAATGCCCATCGTGAAGGAACATTTGGCCCAAGCGCAGTTAGCACAGCAGAGAGTGTACAACCATGGAGCCAAGACCCGTACCTTTTCCCCGGGGGATAGGATACTGGTACTTGTCCCTACGGTTGAAAGTAAATTCCTTGCCAAATGGCAAGGCCCCTATGAGATAATGGAAAAAGTGAGCGAAGTGAATTACAAGGTCAGACAACCAGGAAGGCGAAAGCCCGAACAGATCTATCACGTTAATCTGTTGAAAGCCTGGAGGGATAGAGAGTCCCTAGTCGCAGACACTTGGTCACCAGCTCAAACTGGTTGCGTGATTCCTGAGGTTGGAATAGCAGCCACCTTGTCACAACCCCAACAACAGGAGGTTAAGGAGTTTGTGCTTCGCAACAAGGAGGTATTCTCTGAGCTGCCGGGACAAACATCTGGGGTAGAGCATGACATCATTACCCCGCCCGGTGAAAGGGTGAAGTTAAAACCCTATCGGATCCCAGAGGCCCGACGGGAGGCAATACGGGAGGAAGTACAGAAAATGCTGAACTTAGGGGTGATAGAGGAGTCCCAAAGTGATTGGTCTAGTCCCATTGTGTTGGTGCCTAAACCGGATGGGAGCTGGCGATTTTGTAACGATTTTCGTCAGTTGAACAAAGTTACAAAATTTGACACCTACCCCATGCCACGTATAGATGAGTTGATCGACCGGCTGGGAACAGCCCGATACATGACGACTCTTGACCTCACAAAAGGGTATTGGCAAATCCCCCTGGCCAAGTCGGCCAAAGAGAAAACCGCATTTGTAACCCCAGACGGGGCGTTCCAATATAAAAGAATGCCGTTCGGGTTACAGAATGCGCCGGCCACATTCCAGCGGAAAATGGACCAGATGCTGAGGCCCCATCGGAAGTATGCTGCGGCTTACCTGGATGACGTAATTGTCCATAGCACAGATTGGGCCTCACATCTGCCAAAAGTGCAAGCAGTCCTGGACTCTGTTCGGGAAGCGGGGTTTACGGCTAACCCCAAGAAGTGTACCATTGGGCAGGAGGAGGCCAAATATCTTGGGTACACCATTGGGAGGGGAGTAATAAAACCCCAACTCAACAAAGTCGAGGCCATCCAGAGTTGGCCACGTCCCAACAGCAAGAAGCAGGTACGAGCCTTTCTGGGAATCGCTGGGTATTATCGGCGATTCATTCCCCACTTTGCTTCTAAGGCTGTGCCCCTAACCAACCTGACGAAGGGGAAAGGGTCGGTCATGATTAAATGGACCCCCGAGGCTGAGGCAGCATTCCAATTCTTGAAACAAGCCTTATGTAGCCAGCCAGTGTTGTACTCACCCGACTTCTCTAAAGACTTTGTCGTACAAAGTGATGCGTCAGATGTGGGGTTAGGAGCAGTATTGTCCCAGGTCTGGAACGGGGAAGAGCACCCAGTCATTTACCTCAGCAGGAAGTTGAAGTCCCATGAGGTAAATTACGCCACCGTTGAAAAGGAGTGTTTAGCGGTGAAGTGGGCTCTAGATTCCCTTCGGTACTACCTGCTAGGTAGGCACTTTGACATGGTTACGGATCACGCTCCGTTAAAGTGGATGGCTCAAAACAAGGAAACAAATAGAAGAGTAAATAGGTGGTTCCTGGCCCTCCAGGAATTCAACTTCACAGTAAAGCATCGCCCTGGCATTCAAATGGGGAATGTGGATGCTTTGTCTCGAGTACATGAATGCCTGATTGCTGGTGTTCCAACCCCAAGGTTAAAACAAGAGGGGGGGGTATGTGACAGCAGGAAGGTAAAGTCACCTGGTTGCATCCAGGGGGGTAGATATATTTCGCCCAGATTCAGGCTTTACGCCGACTTATACAACTAGGTGGAGAGTTGTATAAGCCCAGCTGAGGCTAGTGGGCTCATGGATGACTCATACCTCTAGGGAGAGTGTGGGGCGTCGTGCAGACAGGGAGTTGATGAGACCAGCTGAAGCTTGTCAGCTCATTTAGGCCTCTATAAGAACTCCCAGATTCATTAGGTGTTTGCTCATGCCTGGAACCAGACCTGTGTGGACTGTCTAGGGAGAGTGAACCCCTGTGCGGTGAGACAAAGCCTGTGTGGCTATTTGCTTGGACATTTAAAACCAGGGACTTAGGGACTAGGACAGCACTAGGCTGATCCCAGTTGTTAGTTAGGAAACCTGTATGTTTAGTCAGAGGTCAAGTTGACCAGGATTTATTTTATTTATGTTTCTTTTGCTTTGCTGTGTTTTGTCACTGTAAATAGAAAATAAACCGCACCTTTTTGATTTTGAAAACCACAACCTCCGTTTGCTGGGCCTGTTTTTGTGTGGGGAGCCCATCCCGGGGGTCACACACACCCGCTGCCGAGCTAACCCCCTCACACTACCTATAGTTTTCTGTCCCTAGAAAAAAATGTTTTTTTAAAGCACACTATAGCACAAGGAGAATTTCCCTCACTGTCCTTCCCTGTCCCTAGAAACAAGGATTATCACAGTGAAAGAAACTGACACTCTTCCTACCTATAGTTTTCTGTCCCTAGAAAAAATGTTTTTTTAAAGCACACTATAGCACAAGGAGAATTTCCCTCACTGTCCTTCCCTGTCCCTAGAAACAAGGATTATCACAGTGAAAGAAACTGACACTCTTCCTACCTATAGTTTTCTGTCCCTAGAAAAAATGTTTTTTTAAAGCACACTATAGAACAAGGAGAATTTCCCTCACTGTCCTTCCCTGTCCCTAGAAACAAGGATTATCACAGTGAAAGAAACTGACACTCTTCCTACCTATAGTTTTCTGTCCCTAGAAAAAATGTTTTTTTAAAGCACACTATAGCACAAGGAGAATTTCCCTCACTGTCCTTCCCTGTCCCTAGAAACAAGGATTATCACAGTGAAAGAAACTGACACTCTTCCTACCTATAGTTTTCTGTCCCTAGAAAAAATGTTTTTTTAAAGCACACTATAGCACAAGGAGAATTTCCCTCACTGTCCTTCCCTGTCCCTAGAAACAAGGATTATCACAGTGAAAGAAACTGACACTCTTCCTACCTATAGTTTTCTGTCCCTAGAAAAAATGTTTTTTTAAAGCACACTATAGCACAAGGAGAATTTCCCTCACTGTCCTTCCCTGTCCCTAGAAACAAGGATTATCACAGTGAAAGAAACTGACACTCTTCCTACCTATAGTTTTCTGTCCCTAGAAAAAATGTTTTTTTAAAGCACACTATAGCACAAGGAGAATTTCCCTCACTGTCCTTCCCTGTCCCTAGAAACAAGGATTATCACAGTAAAAGAAACTGACACTCTTCCTACCTATAGTTTTCTGTCCCTAGAAAAAATGTTTTTTTAAAGCACACTATAGCACAAGGAGAATTTCCCTCACTGTCCTTCCCTGTCCCTAGAAACAAGGATTATCACAGTGAAAGAAACTGACACTCTTCCTACCTATAGTTTTCTGTCCCTAGAAAAAATGTTTTTTTAAAGCACACTATAGCACAAGGAGAATTTCCCTCACTGTCCTTCCCTGTCCCTAGAAACAAGGATTATCACAGTGAAAGAAACTGACACTCTTCCTACCTATAGTTTTCTGTCCCTAGAAAAAATGTTTTTTTAAAGCACACTATAGCACAAGGAGAATTTCCCTCACTGTCCTTCCCTGTCCCTAGAAACAAGGATTATCACAGTGAAAGAAACTGACACTCTTCCTACCTATAGTTTTCTGTCCCTAGAAAAAATTTTTTTTAAAGCACACTATAGCACAAGGAGAATTTCCCTCACTGTCCTTCCCTGTCCCTAGAAACAAGGATTATCACAGTGAAAGAAACTGACACTCTTCCTACCTATAGTTTTCTGTCCCTAGAAAAAATGTTTTTTTAAAGCACACTATAGCACAAGGAGAATTTCCCTCACTGTCCTTCCCTGTCCCTAGAAACAAGGATTATCACAGTGAAAGAAACTGACACTCTTCCTACCTATAGTTTTCTGTCCCTAGAAAAAATGTTTTTTTAAAGCACACTATAGCACAAGGAGAATTTCCCTCACTGTCCTTCCCTGTCCCTAGAAACAAGGATTCGCACAGTAAAACACACTGACACTCTCCCTACCTATAGTTTTCTGTCCCTAGAAAAAATGTTTTTTTAAAGCACACTATAGCACAAGGAGAATTTCCCTCACTGTCCTTCCCTGTCCCTAGAAACAAGGATTCGCACAGTAAAACACACTGACACTCTCCCTACCTATAGTTTTCTGTCCCTAGAAAAAATGTTTTTTTAAAGCACACTATAGCACAAGGAGAATTTCCCTCACTGTCCTTCCCTGTCCCTAGAAACAAGGATTCGCACAGTAAAACACACTGACACTCTCCCTACCTATCCTTCTCTTTCCCTAAACTAAAGGAATCCAGGTTAAGCAAGAAAAAATAAATGTCACTGTCCCTGCCTATGCTTCTCTTTCCCTGCTCCGGAACACACTACACTAGGCCGCCGTGCTGGCGGCCTTTTATAGTGTGGGGCGTGTACTAAACACCCTCAGCAATAATTGGCCACAGGCATCCTGCCTGTGGCCAATCATTGCTCTCCTCGCTGCCGGCGCTGTGATTGGCCAAGCATGCGGGGTCACAGTGCATGCTTGGCCAATCACAGCGCCTGGATGACACTGCGATGGCGTAGTGCATTGTGGGCCGTTCGCGTCACTCGAATTAGGCGCGAACGGCCCAAATCGTTCGATCTTCGTCGAACGATCGAACAGCCGATGTTCGAGTCGAACGTATGTTCGACTCGAACACCGAGCTCATCCCTAGTCCTGATCAATATAGTCAGTGGCAGTGACTATTCGCCACTGGTGATACTACAGTGGTTAGCTTTATCTAGAAGAATTGTGCCTTGGCCTACTCCCCACAAATACTGAAGTGTTACATAGGTCTCAATGATAGTTCTGGCCATCACCTCTACACCTTGGAGGACATGGACCATGGTGTATCTCATCTCTCTCTCCCAGGTACCCCTAGACAACAGCCGTATAACCGATAAAGCTAGAGAGAGAGTGAGGTCGCTACACGTGGGGGCTCCGTTTCCGGGATGTGTATGGTGTCTGAATTTGAACTTTGCTGCCCGGAGGAGTTCCAAGTAGGTCGGCCATATTGGCCAATGCGCCACGAGGCAAACCATAGCTGCGCAGTTCGTGGGCGGGGAGAAGAAGCGTGTGGGAGGAGTCTGGCCATGTGGAAGGACACACGTGGAGATTCCGGTGCGAAGGGGTCAGTGCGCATTGGAGCAGCAAACAGTCAGGATGACTTCAAGTACCCCTTGGATTTCTGCTTCTTCAGTCACCGAGATGACTTCCTTTGCTGCCCAGATTACGGATACGGGAATAAGACTAAGGCCCCGGGGGCAGTTGGCTCTGTATACCTGCAGAGACATAGAGGCCCTTGGTGTGACCTGTCCCGGCTGTTCGGGACTGGTGGACCACTTGAAGCCGTTCGGGCGATGTGAGGTCTGCAAAGAGTTCCTCTTCGAGGTGGAGCCATCTACAGAAAGGCCTCGAGCTTTCCACCTCAACTACCTCACAGGGACTGCCACTCCGGAGGGAGAGATCGATGCCTATGCGTTTCCTGTGCGCGCTGACCAGGGCGACGTGACAGCCCAATCTGAGATGAAAAAAGAGAAATCCAAGGATGCTGCCTCGGTCACCACAAGCTCCCTGCTCCCACCACCGAAGAGGAAAGTTGGCCTGGTGATGGCATCCTGTGGTCGTGGAAGAGCTTCGCCCCGTCGCTTGCCTGGCCTGGATGGATCCGGAGGGAAGAGCCCTGGACGTCCCTGTTCTTCAAAAGACCCAGGTGAGCCAGGGGTCGGGACTGTGTGTGTGGTTGGAGGTGTTGGGAGCTCAGAGTCGGTGGAGCTCATTGAGGGGAGTGATTCTGCTTCAACAGGGAATTACATGCCCGCAGAGTGTTATGACACCTCCGACCTAGAGTCGCTATCAGATGCCAGTGATGATGGGGAGTTAGATGAGATCTTCCACAAGAAGGGATGGGACAAGATGAAGCTGCCCACGTCCCGTGTCTTAAGGAACCCACCTATGTCCATTGGGGATAGTACACCCTGGGTGTAAACCTCGGAGCAAAGGGAGGAATCTGGTTCCCTGTCTGTGATCCCACTTCTTGAACCATCAAGTGTTTTGCCTGCTCCCGTTGCGGGAGTGCAACGACCATCACTACGGGCTCCTAGGCCCAAGTCTACAGAGGTGGAGACTGTACCTCGCCATCCGGAGTCCATTGTTTTGCCTGGAGTAGGAGACCGTGCCACAATGCCATCTCTGGCTAGGCTGCAGCGTCTCTTTTGCCAGAAAGTTGCCCGAGAATATGGGTGAGAATACCCATTTCTTTCTCGTACATCACGGGACACAGAGCGACATAGTCATTACTAATGGGTTATATAGATACCGTCAGGTGCTGGCACTGGCAACTTCCAAAACCGGAAGTACCCTCCCCTATATAAGCCCCTCCCATCCGGGAGCACCTCAGTTTTTTGCCAGTGTCTAAGGTGTTGGCCAAGAAGAAACATGTGTTTTTCACTGAGCTTGCGTACAGGTTCTTTTGGGCCTCAGTAAGCTATTCCGGATCCGACCAAAAAAGCTTCATAGCTAAACGGTCGGTACCCGGGCCTTGCAGAGAAGAGCAAGGTTTTGCCTGTAATGCTTCTCTTAGGAGAGCTGGACCCTGGGATCCAGAGCTCTGGTCATACCCACGACCAAGATGTTTTCTGTGCAGGGTGCTATACAGGTCCAGGGGAGTGGAATCCTTGGGAACCCGGTCCCTGAAGGTTTGATTACAATGCCTGCCGTGATAGGTGAAGTTTGGGCTTTTGTGGACCAAACAAAGTCCTGCGGCGGGGAACAGGTAAGTGGGGGCCCCCAGGAACTTGGTTCTATTGGGGGACCCCCAAGCCTAATTTGTCTTTCTGTCTGTTACCTAATGGTATTCCCGCAAAATTCTGTGCACTAGAGGCCGCTGTGGAATGTTTTCTTGTCATGTGGACTAGTTTCTTCTCAGCAGAGCAAGTCCAGGCAGATGGTGAGTTCTCTCATGGGAAACTGCTTCCTCTGCCATGTTGCAATGCTCGTCCATCCCCCGGCCTGCGGCAAAGAGGGGCCCTGGCTCTTGTCCCTAGTTTCCATTTTTCGAAATTAGCGCCAAAGGCGCACGTGGCCGCGCGCGTGCGCGTGCACGCGCCTCTATATATAGAGGTGAGCCGGAAAAGGGGGCGGAGCCTGGGGGATGACGCTCTGTGCGCGCCGCAGCGCTTCTGCGCATGTGCGGGCGTCCCAGCATGATAAAAATCACAATTTTGTGTGGTGAGCTGGCTATGAAGTACAGAGACAGAGCTGGCAACATTTAAAAAAGGGCATACAGCAAGCGGTTGATACAGGCATCCCCTAGAAAGGCACATTAGTAGACACCAACTGTTTCTTATAGCAGCATTTATGCTAGACTATTGTCAGTAACTGGTGTATTTCGGCTGGAATACCTCAGCTTTGTGGCTTAGGAATATGCCGTCTAAAAACTCCGGGACTAGAAATTCCAGGAGGAATAGGGGGTCTCCATCGGGCTCTGAGGATCTTGGGCATGCTTTGGCTGCACCAGTCTCCCCTGAAGAATCAGAGGTTAGTGACCGTAGAGCACCCTCAGGAGTACCTGGTACTGTGGCTGTCCTCAGTTCACCTGCTCCTGTGTATGTAACAGAGGAGGTTTTTTCCTCAGCTCTGGGAGGGCTGGAAGAGAGATTGTCAGCATTGATCGCGGCTTCCCTGTCACAGGAGAAAAGCGCCCGATCTCCGTCTCCTCCCTCAGAGTGCCTGTTAACAGAGCAACAGTCCCATACAGGGATCGACCTACCTGAAGGGGATCAGGATGAGGTTGATTCGGTTGTAGAGGAATCAACAGTGGAAGAGCCGTTCTCAGCATCACATGCTGAAAGGTTATGGGTTCAGTCCCTGACTAATATGGTCCGATCAGCATTTAAAATGCCACTTGCGGAGCCATCATCCACTTCTGTCTCCTCGTTGGGGTCGCTAAAAGCTCCCCAGACTGTTTGTTCCTTTCCGATCCATCCTTTACTGGAAGGGCTCATTTACCAGGATTGGGAGCATCCTGACAAAATATTTACTCCCCCTAAGAGATTTCCGGTGGTCTATCCCATGGAGGATAAGTTCATCAGAAAATGGAAGGTCCCTACAGTGGACGCAGCCATCTCGTGTGTGAATAAATCACTGACATGTCCGGTGGATAATGTCCAAATGTTCAAGGACCCAATAGATAAAAAATTGGAGTCCTTATTAAAATCTGCTTTTTCTACAGCAGGATTGGTGACACAACCAGCAGTGGCAGCTATTGGGGTCTGCCAAGCAGTGAAGGATCAGTTGAAACAGGTCTTAAGGGACTTGCCAGATCAGCAGGCTCTTGCCCTAGCTGATCTACCTAGAGCCTTATGCTTTGCGGTGGACGCCATAAAGGATTCAATCCATCAGGCCTCCCGCCTTACGCTGTCTGTAGTACATATGCGCAGGCTTCTATGGCTCAAAAACTGGTCTGCTGAAGCTCCCTGTAAAAAATTGCTGGTCAGCTTCCCATTTCATGGTGAGCGCTTATTCGGGGAGGACCTGGACAAGTATATCCAGAGAATTTCCAGCGGTAAAAGTACACTTTTGCCAGTTAAAAATAGAGTTAGAGGTCCGTCTTTTAAGAGGCTGGCTTCTCCAGTCCCTAGGACATCGGCTGTGAAACAGTTCCGACGGCCTCCTCGGTCAAATCCCGGAGGTAAAAATCAGGGACAGTTGCAGGGTAACAAGAAGCCCTGGAGCAGGAGAGGTACAAAACCTCCCCCAAAGTCAAATGCATGAAGGGTTGCCCCCACTCAATCGGGTGGGGGGAAGACTTCAGTTGTTCACAGAGACCTGGCGGGACACGATCCGAGACAGATGGGTGCTCTCCGCAGTAAATCTGGGATACAAATTGGAGTTAAAAAACTCCCCTCCTTCCCGCTTTATAAGGTCAAACGTGCCAAGGGATCCCCAGAAGAGAGGATCCCTCCTGTTGGCACTGGAACAATTATTGCTCCAAGCAGTAATTATAGAGGTTCCCCTGGAAGAATGGGGGTTCGGGTTTTACTCAAACCTCTTTACAGTTCCGAAGCCAAACGGGGACGTGAGGCCCATATTAAATCTAAAAGGGCTAAACAAATTCCTACATATCAGGACTTTCCGGATGGAGTCGATCCGATCGGTAGCCACTGCCCTACAAGGGGAGGAATGGTTAGCCTCGATCGACATCAAAGATGCTTATTTGCACATTCCCATCTTTCCAGCCCACCAAAAATTTCTACGCTTTGCGGTAGAAGGGCGCCATTTTCAGTTCAGAGCCTTACCCTTCGGTCTGGCCACAGCACCAAGAGTGTTCACAAAAATTCTGGCCCCATTATTGGCCAATCTAAGGACACGAGGTGTAACGATAATGGCATATCTAGACGACTTGTTGCTGATAGACCACTCAGTGGAAAAACTAGAAGTGGTTGTTCACGAGACAATCAAGTTTCTGGAATAACACGGTTGGATTATCAACCGAGACAAGTCAGCCCTAAAACCAGTCAAAAGTCTGGAATATTTGGGGCTAAGGCTGGATTCAGACCAGAGAAAAATTTTCTTGCCTCAAGAAAAGGGGTCGTCTTTGAGAGATTTGATCCACTTAGTGGGTTCAAAAAGACAGCCATCCATACGCCTGTGCATGAGGCTGCTGGGAAAAATGGTGGCATCATTCGAAGCAGTACCCTACGGTCAATTCCATTCAAGGAAATTGCAAAGGGCCATACTGTCAGCCTGGAACAAGAAAGTTCAGGCTCTGGACTTACCAATGTCCTTGTCCCCTTCCGTTCGCAAGAGCCTCCGCTGGCCCCCAGAATCTGGAAAGAGGGAAATCCTTCAGTCCGATTTCCTGGAAGGTGGTCACTACAGATGCCAGCCTTATAGGCTGGGGAGCAGTACTGGAGCAATGGTCTCTCCAGGGCAAGTGGTCAGAAGCAGAAAAGGCCCTGCCCATCAATCTCTTAGAGATACGAGCAGCCCGGTATGCCCTAGTAGCATGGACATCCAAACTCCAAGGGTCCCCTGTCAGAGTTCAATCAGACAATGCCACAGCAGTGGCATATATCAATCGTCAGGGGGGCACCAGGAGTCGTGCAGCCCAAAGGGAAGTAAATTACATCCTGAGATGGGCAGAAAGATATGTCCCAGCCATATCTGCGGTATTCATTCCAGGAGTGGAGAATTGGAAGGCGGACTTTCTAAGTCGCCAACAATTATGCCCAGGGGAATGGTCCCTTCATCCCGAGGTTTTCCGGACAATATGTCAGCGGTGGGGAACACCGGATGTAGATCTGCTAGCATCCAGATTCAACACAAAAGTGGACAGGTTTGTCTCTTGGACAAGGGATCCCCTAGCGTGCGGCTCGGATGCCCTAGTGTTCCCTTGGGATCAGTTCAAGCTGATATATGCATTCCCACCGCCACAATTGTTACCTCGATTACTCCGCAGAATCAGGGTAGAAAAGAAACCAGTGATTCTGGTGTCTCCAGCGTGGCCCCGAAGAGCATGGTACGCGGAGATTGTAAAAATGTCTGTGGGGAGTCCTTGGACCCTCCCACATCGTCCGGACCTGCTTTCGCAAGGACCGATATACCACCCTTCCTTACCAGCCCTAGGTTTGACGGCCTGGCTATTGAAGCCCACATTCTAAAAAAGAGAGGGCTCTCTAATTCTGTGGTATCTACCATGATCAATGCCAGGAAGCCGGTATCCAGGCAGATCTACTATAGAATCTGAAAGGCGTACATCGCCTGGTGTGAGGCCAAGAAATGGCATCCACGTAAATACGTAATAGGTAGGATTCTGGACTTCCTACAATGGGCTGTAGATAGGAAGCTTGCCTTGAGTACTATCAAGGGTCAGATTTCGGCCTTGTCAATATTTTTTCAAAGGCCCTTGGCTTCGCATTCACTAGTCAAAGCCTTTATACAAGGAGTGATGCGTATTAGTCCTCCGGTTAATATTCCCATATGTCCATGGGATCTAAACTTGGTTCTGTCGGTTCTACAGAAACAACCATTTGAACCATTACAGCATATTTCCTTGGTGCTTCTCACCAGGAAATTGATTTTTCTAGTAGCCATTTGTTCGGCTAAAAGAGTATCGGAATTAGCAGCTATGTCCTGTAAGGAGCCATATCTGGTTATCCATAAGGACAGAGTAGTGTTACGTCCTCATCCAGCCTTTCTTCCTAAGGTGGTATCGAGTTTTCATTTGAACCAAGATGTGGTTCTTCCTTCTTTTTTCCCCAAACCTACTTCGGTAGAGGAAAAGTTATTGCATTCTTTGGATGTAGTAAGAGCAGTTAAAGCTTATCTAAAAGCCACTGCTCAGATTCGCAGAACGGATCCTTTGTTTATTCTGCCGGAAGGCCCCAGAAAGGGTCAGGCAGCGTCAAAATCTACTTTAGCCAAGTGGATTCGACAGGTCATAATACAAGCCTATGGCTTGAGAAGGAGACCGCCTCCGTTCAAAGTTAGAGCGCACTCCATGAGAGCAGTTGGAACTTCATGGGCAGTGCATCACCAGGCCTCCCTGGCTCAAATCTGTAAGGCCGCAACATGGTCTTCAGTTCACACGTTTACTAGGTTCTACCAGGTGGACGTTAGAAGTCAGGAGGATGTCGCCTTTGGGCGCAGTGTGTTGTAGGCCGCAAAAGATCCTCATGTCTGATAGCGCTCAGCTTATATATGGTGTATCCCCCCCTCATTTGGCATTGCTTTAGGACATCCCATTAGTAATGACTATGTCGCTCTGTGTCCCGTGATGTACGAGAAAGAAAATAGGATTTTTATAACAGCTTACCTGTAAAATCCTTTTCTTGGAGTACATCACGGGACACAGAGCTCCCGCCCCTCTTTGGGGACACTTATTGCTTTGCTACAAAACTGAGGTGCTCCCGGATGGGAGGGGCTTATATAGGGGAGGGTACTTCCGGTTTTGGAAGTTGCCAGTGCCAGCACCTGACGGTATCTATATAACCCATTAGTAATGACTATGTCGCTCTGTGTCCCGTGATGTACTCCAAGAAAAGGATTTTACAGGTAAGCTGTTATAAAAATCCTATTATCTACCCCGAGAGTTGCTCTACGAGGTGGAAGTTTTTCGGCAGCGATGGTACAACGATTTTGTTTGGACTAAGCTGAAAGTACCTCATGCTCGCCGATACCTCGCATGCTCACCTACAGTCACCAGGAAGTTCAAGGACTGTAAGGCAGAGTGGATGGTAGGAAGGCATATACATGCAGACAAAGTGGTAATTTGTCGGAAGGATGGAGGAAGCATTGAGTACCATGTGGAGGCTTTTGATCAGCACTTGAAGCCATTGTTTTTGCCAGATCCCAAATTCTATTTGTAGGAGAAAGAGACTCCTTTTCATTTTTTTTATTGCTACCAGATGACTGGGATGTTTTACTCTTTGGAGAAATGGGAGCTGTTGTTATTTCGTTCTCCCTCTTTCTCCTCCCAGCCAGAAAAGAAAAGAGAAATCAGTGACATTGGGGTTTAGCCAGCGCAGGGTCACAGCACAAGAAAAAAAAAAAGCAGAAGTTCATCTGGATCTGACAAGTGTCTTTACCGCGGCATTGTCACCAGGTGGCAGTGTTGCGCAACGATAGTTTTTTTTTGTACACTATGCAACACTCATTGGAGTGAATGGGTTTCTTCTCGGATAGACCCATTCGTTCCAAGCAGACACATATGTTATGTTAGGATGTGTGTTTCTTTATCTTCCCTCTGCAGGAGACTCGTCTATCAAGGCTGCTGAGAATGGGGTGGTCCTTAGATAGCCAGGGGGAGGGAGAAATGTAAATGTGTGAAATATTTAGAGTATTTTATTACAAAGTTCATTGTTTTATATTCCTGTTTCCTTCCCCAATATAGGTCCTGGCACAGTTCATGACAAAATTGTTGAGTTTGGTCTCTGGGCCGAATCTATGTCACCACTCTCTGGAGACATGGATTTGCACCAGACACTGGGGACCAGTGTCAAATTACCAGGGGGAGAGTGCAGCGGGTGTTTGATTTTAGGGGAGGCATCTGGGTGGTAGTGTAACCCAGATGCATTGATTGTCAGGGAATCTGAGAATCTTTGTGGTTCTTGGAGGACTCTGGTGGTGTGAGGTTCCCTGCGGCCTGCAGGTGACGCTGTCACCCTGGCCGGAGCTGAACACTCACCGCAAGACTGTTTCCTTTCTGTCCTTGTCTGGCGCTGGTACAGCAGAACGGGGAACCTGCTGTGACGCAAAGGGCGAGGGGATAAAAGGGGCAGACGCCCTGACCTTGGGGTTCAGAGTCGGAGGACGCAGCCGCACCCAGGCACCTTCAGCTTGGGTGCTGGGGTTCCGGGCCCAGGTGCCCTTGACCTGGCCGGAGCAAGAGATGGAGTCCATCTCAGGCACCTTTAGCCTGGGGTGAGGTACTATGGCGGAAGCCTGGAGCTCAGTACATTCGACTGAGTTCCGCGAGGGTCGAGAAGACTGGTGAGCGGAACTTCTCTGGAGAGTCCGGCGCAGCATTGCTGGTGACAGAGAGGCCTCCAGTGACTCCCTTGGACGGATTACCTTCCCCTGATAGGGGCTACAATAGTGAAGGTAATTCACGTTCTGATCAATATAGTCAGTGGCAGTGACTATTCGCCACTGGTGATACTACAGTGGTTAGCTTTATCTAGAAGAATTCCCTGTCCCTAGAAACAAGGATTATCACAGTGAAAGAAACTGACACTCTTCCTACCTATAGTTTTCTGTCCCTAGAAAAAATGTTTTTTTAAAGCACACTATAGCACAAGGAGAATTTCCCTCACTGTCCTTCCCTGTCCCTAGAAACAAGGATTATCACAGTGAAAGAAACTGACACTCTTCCTACCTATAGTTTTCTGTCCCTAGAAAAAATGTTTTTTTTAAAGCACACTATAGCACAAGGAGAATTTCCCTCACTGTCCTTCCCTGTCCCTAGAAACAAGGATTATCACAGTGAAAGAAACTGACACTCTTCCTACCTATAGTTTTCTGTCCCTAGAAAAAATGTTTTTTTAAAGCACACTATAGCACAAGGAGAATTTCCCTCACTGTCCTTCCCTGTCCCTAGAAACAAGGATTATCACAGTGAAAGAAACTGACACTCTTCCTACCTATAGTTTTCTGTCCCTAGAAAAAATGTTTTTTTAAAGCACACTATAGCACAAGGAGAATTTCCCTCACTGTCCTTCCCTGTCCCTAGAAACAAGGATTATCACAGTGAAAGAAACTGACACTCTTCCTACCTATAGTTTTCTGTCCCTAGAAAAAATTTTTTTTAAAGCACACTATAGCACAAGGAGAATTTCCCTCACTGTCCTTCCCTGTCCCTAGAAACAAGGATTATCACAGTGAAAGAAACTGACACTCTTCCTACCTATAGTTTTCTGTCCCTAGAAAAAATGTTTTTTTAAAGCACACTATAGCACAAGGAGAATTTCCCTCACTGTCCTTCCCTGTCCCTAGAAACAAGGATTATCACAGTGAAAGAAACTGACACTCTTCCTACCTATAGTTTTCTGTCCCTAGAAAAAATGTTTTTTTAAAGCACACTATAGCACAAGGAGAATTTCCCTCACTGTCCTTCCCTGTCCCTAGAAACAAGGATTCGCACAGTAAAACACACTGACACTCTCCCTACCTATAGTTTTCTGTCCCTAGAAAAAATGTTTTTTTAAAGCACACTATAGCACAAGGAGAATTTCCCTCACTGTCCTTCCCTGTCCCTAGAAACAAGGATTCGCACAGTAAAACACACTGACACTCTCCCTACCTATCCTTCTCTTTCCCTAAACTAAAGGAATCCAGGTTAAGCAAGAAAAAATAAATGTCACTGTCCCTGCCTATGCTTCTCTTTCCCTGCTCCGGAACACACTACACTAGGCCGCCGTGCTGGCGGCCTTTTATAGTGTGGGGCGTGTACTAAACACCCTCAGCAATAATTGGCCACAGGCATCCTGCCTGTGGCCAATCATTGCTCTCCTCGCTGCCGGCGCTGTGATTGGCCAAGCATGCGGGGTCACAGTGCATGCTTGGCCAATCACAGCGCCTGGATGACACTGCGATGGCGTAGTGCATTGTGGGCCGTTCGCGTCACTCGAATTAGGCGCGAACGGCCCAAATCGTTCGATCTTCGTCGAACGATCGAACAGCCGATGTTCGAGTCGAACGTATGTTCGAGTCGAACACCGAGCTCATCCCTAGTCCTGATCAATATAGTCAGTGGCAGTGACTATTCGCCACTGGTGATACTACAGTGGTTAGCTTTATCTAGAAGAATTGTGCCTTGGCCTACTCCCCACAAATACTGAAGTGTTACATAGGTCTCAATGATAGTTCTGGCCATCACCTCTACACCTTGGAGGACATGGACCATGGTGTATCTCATCTCTCTCTCCCAGGTACCCCTAGACAACAGCCGTATAACCGATAAAGCTAGAGAGAGAGTGAGGTCGCTACACGTGGGGGCTCCGTTTCCGGGATGTGTATGGTGTCTGAATTTGAACTTTGCTGCCCGGAGGAGTTCCAAGTAGGTCGGCCATATTGGCCAATTCGCCACGAGGCAAACCATAGCTGCGCAGTTCGTGGGCGGGGAGAAGAAGCGTGTGGGAGGAGTCTGGCCATGTGGAAGGACACACGTGGAGATTCCGGTGCGAAGGGGTCAGTGCGCATTGGAGCAGCAAACAGTCAGGATGACTTCAAGTACCCCTTGGATTTCTGCTTCTTCAGTCACCGAGATGACTTCCTTTGCTGCCCAGATTACGGATACGGGAATAAGACTAAGGCCCCGGGGGCAGTTGGCTCTGTATACCTGCAGAGACATAGAGGCCCTTGGTGTGACCTGTCCCGGCTGTTCGGGACTGGTGGACCACTTGAAGCCGTTCGGGCGATGTGAGGTCTGCAAAGAGTTCCTCTTCGAGGTGGAGCCATCTACAGAAAGGCCTCGAGCTTTCCACCTCAACTACCTCACAGGGACTGCCACTCCGGAGGGAGAGATCGATGCCTATGCGTTTCCTGTGCGTGCTGACCAGGGCGACGTGACAGCCCAATCTGAGATGAAAAAAGAGAAATCCGAGGATGCTGCCTCGGTCACCACAAGCTCCCTGCTCCCACCACCGAAGAGGAAAGTTGGCCTGGTGATGGCATCCTGTGGTCGTGGAAGAGCTTCGCCCCGTCGCTTGCCTGGCCTGGATGGATCCGGAGGGAAGAGCCCTGGACGTCCCTGTTCTTCAAAAGACCCAGGTGAGCCAGGGGTCGGGACTGTGTGTGTGGTTGGAGGTGTTGGGAGCTCAGAGTCGGTGGAGCTCATTGAGGGGAGTGATTCTGCTTCAACGGGGAATTACATGCCCGCAGAGTGTTATGACACCTCCGACCTAGAGTCGCTATCAGATGCCGGTGATGATGGGGAGTTAGATGAGATCTTCCACAAGAAGGGATGGGACAAGATGAAGCTGCCCACGTCCCGTGTCTTAAGGAACCCACCTATGTCCATTGGGGATAGTACACCCTGGGTGGAAACCTCGGAGCAAAGGGAGGAATCTGGTTCCCTGTCTGTGATCCCACTTCTTGAACCATCAAGTGTTTTGCCTGCTCCCGTTGCGGGAGTGCAACGACCATCACTACGGGCTCCTAGGCCCAAGTCTACAGAGGTGGAGACTGTACCTCGCCATCCGGAGTCCATTGTTTTGCCTGGAGTAGGAGACCGTGCCACAATGCCATCTCTGGCTAGGCTGCAGCGTCTCTTTTGCCAGAAAGTTGCCCGAGAATATGGGTGAGAATACCCATATCTACCCCGAGAGTTGCTCTACGAGGTGGAAGTTTTTCGGCAGCGATGGTACAACGATTTTGTTTGGACTAAGCTGAAAGTACCTCATGCTCGCCGATACCTCGCATGCTCACCTACAGTCACCAGGAAGTTCAAGGACTGTAAGGCAGAGTGGGTGGTAGGAAGGCATATACATGCAGACAAAGTGGTAATTTGTCGGAAGGATGGAGGAAGCATTGAGTACCATGTGGAGGCTTTTGATCAGCACTTGAAGCCATTGTTTTTGCCAGATCCCAAATTCTATTTGTAGGAGAAAGAGACTCCTTTTCATTTTTTTTTATTGCTACCAGATGACTGGGATGTTTTACTCTTTGGAGAAATGGGAGCTGTTGTTATTTCGTTCTCCCTCTTTCTCCTCCCAGCCAGAAAAGAAAAGAGAAATCAGTGACATTGGGGTTTAGCCAGCGCAGGGTCACAGCACAAGAAAAAAAAAAGCAGAAGTTCATCTGGATCTGACAAGTGTCTTTACGCGGCATTGTCACCAGGTGGCAGTGTTGCGCAACGATAGTTTTTTTTTGTACACTATGCAACACTCATTGGAGTGAATGGGTTTCTTCTCGGATAGACCCATTCGTTCCAAGCAGACACATATGTTATGTTAGGATGTGTGTTTCTTTATCTTCCCTCTGCAGGAGACTCGTCTATCAAGGCTGCTGAGAATGGGGTGGTCCTTAGATAGCCAGGGGGAGGGAGAAATGTAAATGTGTGAAATATTTAGAGTATTTTATTACAAAGTTCATTGTTTTATATTCCTGTTTCCTTCCCCAATATAGGTCCTGGCACAGTTCATGACAAAATTGTTGAGTTTGGTCTCTGGGCCGAATCTATGTCACCACTCTCTGGAGACATGGATTTGCACCAGACACTGGGGACCAGTGTCAAATTACCAGGGGGAGAGTGCAGCGGGTGTTTGATTTTAGGGGAGGCATCTGGGTGGTAGTGTAACCCAGATGCATTGATTGTCAAGGAATCTGAGAATCTTTGTGGTTCTTGGAGGACTCTGGTGGTGTGAGGTTCCCTGCGGCCTGCAGGTGACGCTGTCACCCTGGCCGGAGCTGAACACTCACCGCAAGACTGTTTCCTTTCTGTCCTTGTCTGGCGCTGGTACAGCAGAACGGGGAACCTGCTGTGACGCAAAGGGCGAGGGGATAAAAGGGGCAGACGCCATCTCAGGCACCTTTAGCCTGGGGTGAGGTACTATGGCGGAAGCCTGGAGCTCAGTACATTCGACTGAGTTCCGCGAGGGTCGAGAAGACTGGTGAGCGGAACTTCTCTGGAGAGTCCGGCGCAGCATTGCTGGTGACAGAGAGGCCTCCAGTGACTCCCTTGGACGGATTACCTTCCCCTGATAGGGGCTACAATAGTGAAGGTAATTCACGTTCTGATCAATATAGTCAGTGGCAGTGACTATTCGCCACTGGTGATACTACAGTGGTTAGCTTTATCTAGAAGAATTGTGCCTTGGCCTACTCCCCACAAATACTGAAGTGTTACATAGGTCTCAACCAGTCTGTGCTGTATGACTATTTATTGAGAAGAATAAATACGAGTTGGACCTATTCAGTGTGTGGAACTCTGGTTACTAGGAGCAAAGGGGAGTCAATCCGAGGAGAGGATTGGACTCTGGGACACATACACAGGCCTGATAGTTCTGGCCTTCACCTCTACACCTTGGAGGACATGGGCCATGTATCTCATCTCTCTCTCCCAGGTAACCCTAGACAACAGCCATATAACCGATAAAGCTAGAGAGAGAGTGAGGTCGCTACATATATATATATATATATACACACACACATACAGTCTAGTATATACAGTGTGTGTATATATATATATATATATATATATATATATATATATATATATAGTATAACTATAAGCATCCTTTTGGGGGAAGCATTTGCAGGGGGCATTTTCTTCAAGTGGGGCCATTTCTATAAGTGGAAGCACTTCTGACTGCACTTCAGCAATTGCACAAAGCGAAGGAACACAAAACACCTTACAATTTGGAACACAGGTATACTTTTTCACACTTTCAGCTCTTCCTACCCCTTCTAAAATGCACTGTCTACCACTCCTTCTGACAGCTGTCTTCTATCCTTAAACTGTCTTTCCTTCACCCCTCTTCTCCACCCCACACCATATATATATATATATATATATATATATATATAAAACCCTCACTTCTGTCCTCTCCCTATTACTGCACTCACCAACTCTGGCTAATTCTAAATTCACACGCCCAATACTCCAAACCACTGGGGCATGTCCCTTCATATAAATCATATTCCCACATTACCTCCCTCACCCTTCTGCTTCTCCTATCCTCTGGTGAAGTATCCCCAAACCCTGGGCCTCCTTCATCTAACTGTGCTCAATGCACCCATTACCCTACTCCCTCTGGCTGCAGCCGCAATGCACACAATCTAGTTCCCATTTCTCTTCTTCCCAAGACCAGACTCCCTTTCTCTTGCGCCCTTTGGAATGGCCGCTTTGTCTGTAACAAACTCACCTCCCTCCACAATCTCTTTATCGCTAACTCATTTAATCTACTCGCCGTCACCGAAACCTGGATTCACGAATCCGACACTGCATCTTCGCTGCTCTATCCCACGGTGGTCTTCTTTGGACTCACTCCCGCAGATCCAGTGGACGCAAAGGAGGGGGTTTACCTTTCAGGTACTTCACCCACCTCCCTCTCTGTCACTCTCCTTATTTGAGGCGCACTGTATTCGTCTCTTCTCCCCAGTTTCTCTAAGAATAGCTGTGATCTACCGGCCCCCCGGTCCAGTATCTTCCTTTCTTGATGACTTCTCTGCCTGGTTACCCTACTTTCTCTCTTCTGAAATCCCCACAATCATTCTTGGCGACTTCAACATCCCTACTAATAATAACACTCCTGCAACTTCCAAACTTCAGTCTAACCTCCTCCTTTGACCTGAAGCAATGGATACATGCTCCTACTCACTCTGAAGGCAATACCCTTGACCTTGTCTTTTCCCACCTATGAACTCCATGCAACCTCTCCAACTATCCTTACCCTCTCTCTGATCACTACCTTATTAATTTCACTCTCTCCCTCTCCTCCGTCTCCTCTCCCTCCAAACGCCTAACGGTTACTCGTAGAAACCTTTGCCATATCAACCCTTCTCTTCTATGCTCTGCGACTGACCACCTCTATGACAAAATCGCACCCCTGTCCTGCACCCACCTAGCCACTTCTGTCTACAACACTTCACTTCTAGCATCACTGGACAGACTGGCCCCCCTCACTACACGCAGAATAAGGCCACGTCCCCTTCAACCCTGGCAAACAGATGATACTAGAAGTCTGAAAAACCACAGGCGTGCTCTTGAGCGCCAGTGGCGTTAGACTAAGTCCCAGAAAGATTTCGTCCAGTATAAATCTGCCCTCCAAAAATACAATTCCAGCCTTCTCACTGCCAAGCAGACCTATTTCATCACCCTCATTAAAAACGTATCATCCCGTCCCCGTGAACTCTTCTCTACCTTCAACTCTCTCTTTCGTCCTCCACTGCCTCCACCCACTAACTCACTCACCGCCCAGGAGATCGCCAATCACTTCAAACAGAAGATTGATACAATTCCCGAGGAGATCTCTACTGTTCAGATACCCTTCATGTTTTACACCTCATGCCCACAGGTACAATCATTACTTCTCTCTTTCAACCCCATCACTATAGACGAGGTTGCTAAATTACTTGCTAATGTCCATCTTACCACCTGCACTCTGGATCCTGTTCCCTCACAAATGCTACGTTCACCCTCTGGCTCTATTCTACACTCTCTAACCCACATCTTCAATCTCTCCCTCTCTTCTGGCATCTTCCCTAACTCTTTGAAACATGCACTAGTCAGCCCCATACTTAAAGCGGAGCTCCGCCGAAAATAAAATATTAAAAGCCAGCAGCTACAGCAGCTGCTGACTTTTAATATTAGGATAAAGCAAAAACCCCCTTGGAGGTGGGACTTTAAAAGTGACTGAAAACACACCAAAGTATATCAAAAATATATAAATTTAATAAATGAGTACAAAAATACAAAAACAATCTGAATATAAAAAACACATGAATTATGTAACAATCCAGAAGGTTAGTTGCATTGATGAGGAGAGAATTTTGACATTTATGATCAGACCCGACAGCTGTTTCGGTAAACCCTTCTTCGGGGGATTTGTAGACATAAAGTTCAGAAATTGTCTATAGAGAGACAGATTCTGTTGAATACATAATTTAATATAAATAAATATCACATTGTATACATATACATAAAATACAAAAAAATACATAATAATTTACAAAAAATTATTAAATAAATATTTGCTTACAAAGATTTCCAAAATTAATTCGACATTTCATGCGTCAGTGGGTCACACGCATTGTTGTGATCATGGGGTGGGACATCAAACACCCCACAGAAGGGGGCTCCGATGTTGACAAGGTCCAGAGAGCTTCAACAAGGGTCCCCAAGTGGCGACAAACGGCAGAGCTGGGAGAGACTCTGTGGATATTATTAAGGAGTCTGGATTCTACAGGACAAATTAAATAAAGGTGGAGACAGGACAGGGGAAGCAAATTAGTGAGCCCCTAGTACACAATAAGGCCCCCCCTATATATCCTGGCCACAACCTAAGCCCGATGTAAAAATTATATATCCAATATATATAAAAATAAACTTACCAGTGTGGAAAAAAGACCTCCAAATCAGTAGAGTAGACTAGAGAGCTTGAAAAAGCTTCACCAATAGAGGAAGTCCTCGGTTAAAGAAAATTGCATCAAATATGCACTACTATAACAGTGAAGCAACTGTGTATACAGTCCCAATCTTCCAATTCAAAAGAATATCTGATGAAGGAAAAATGAAATGGAGACAAAGGGGGAAGGTAGGTAGATGTAAAATCCAGGACATCAAAGGTGAAATGTTGTCCTATAGTGTCTCAAAAGACTCTATCTCATCACAAATACCTGTATGTTTAGTATCCAGATAACTGCCGTGTCAAATGCCTCGTGTGGACCCTTGCTGGTCCTTGAGGGCTTTAAATGGTGTCCAATGGACATCTGCGCATGCGGGAAAAAGCGCAGTCAAAGACGTAATGACATCAATGCGCTAACCGTCGCACAGATATGACACGCTCCAGATCAACGCAGGAAGAGGCAGTGGATCATAGGTGGAAGTAGGTCTGTGCGGAAAAGACATCCCTATATAAAGAGAATATGTCTATATTTGCCTAAGAGGACACAGGCGTGGTACAAAGATAGTAAAAATAAGCTCGCTTAGTTGCCCAGAATTGAAACAAAAACAAAACAGAAGAAAGAGGGAGAGAAAGAAGTTACAGATCTAATAGAAATTATGTATCTATATGTTATATTAAAACGCCATACACTCATGATTCTAATTAGATGTAATACATATCAAAGATAAATGAAAAGCATATATTTAGAAGTAACAACCATTGATAGTTCATTGAGTGTGGGAAAACATCTATTCAATATGTGCATGGAATGTAACCTGCACATATCTGTCCCATCAGGTAAGATGGATAATATATATCACAACTAATAAGTGTATCAGCGAGAATGCAGTAGTTGTAGTATATACAGACCCTCCCTCTAATGAAATTGATCTTGTTAACACAAATATGGGCATACAGATCAGCGAGCAGATTCATAATATAGAACCCCAAAACATTTTTTTTTTATGTCGCCAACGGGGGGGCCCCCCGCGCGTTAAATGCCAGCCACCATCCCAAGTGACGGCACTTGGCCGATGACGCGCGCCGATGCATAGATGCAAATTAATGCATAAAGGAGGGGGAAAAAACACGCCGTGCCGAGAGACCAAAAGAAAATGGCTCTTGGGACAGCTCACCCCCTACGTGCGCCGTGTGACGCGCAGAGGACCTACCAGGAGCCCAAAACCACATATGCATGTGAGCCAGAGGCGCACTAGGAAAAAAAAAAAAAAAAACTATTTCTAAATCATAAAAATAAATAATAATAAATAGCCATTGTGCAGTAAAAAGACAGTACATATCACTGAGAGCGTCCAATATTGACAAAAAGTGTGTTAAGATGCCTATAATTCTACTCTTCCCAACTGCCAGAGGAAAAGCCCTCAAGAAACGGACGATAACTTATGAGTTCATTCAACCCTGGTGGCATAGTGGCATTTAGGGTAAAAATCCATCTAGTCTCTCTTTGTAAAAGAGTTCTATTCCAGTCCCCTCCTCTATTACTGGGGTGTATCCTATCCAGAATTAGGAATTTTATTCTGGGGATTCTACCATTGTGGATGTCTTTGATGTGCCGTCCCAGAGGGAGATCTGGGTCACATTTCTTCATACAAGTAATGTGCCTAGCCGCTCTTTTGAAGAATGGCTGTTTAGTTTTGCCAATGTAGAATGAACCACATTGGCATGAGAGTAGATAGACAACTCCTTCCGTTTTGCAGTTGGCAAAATGAGTAGCTTTAAAGATTTTACCATTTGGCAATAATGCTTTATTGTCAGTGTTCATGTATTGGCACAAACTACAACCTCCACATCGATATGTACCGGGTCGCCTACAGGGATCAGCACGGAATTCACCCGTGTATTCACTTTGTATTAAATTATCCTTTATTGAATTAGCTTTCCGGTAGGTAATTAGTGGTTGAACTGGCACAAAAGGAGCTAGTGATGGATCAATCTGCAAAAGATGCCAATATTTGGAGACAATTCTCCTAATCTGTTCACTTTGTCTATTGAATTTAGTGATAATACGTACAGTATTCAAATCAGAATTGTCAGATCCAATATTCGGTTGTTTTTTTGTCAGAAGTTGATCCCTAGATTTAAGGGTAGCTCTTCTAAATGATTTTTTGAGGCTACTGAGGGAATACCCTCGTATTAGAAGACGATCTCTTAGGGCATTAGCTTCTTTCTGAAAGGTAACATCATTCATGCAGTTGCGGCGTAGCCGCAAATATTGCTCGAACGGTATCGATTTCACTAATGATGCAGGATGTGCGCTTTCAGCATGAAGAATGGAATTACATGCTGTATTTTTGCGATATAGCGCACTTGTTAGTTTGCCATTTCTATCCTTTAATATAGTGATGTCCAAAAAATTTATAGATACATCACTATATGTCATGGTAAATTTTAAATTATAGGAATTGTCATTCATGGCATCCAAACAAGACAACAGCAGTTCTGGAGTGCCTACCCAGACGATAAAGATATCGTCGATATAGCGACTCCAGTTGACAATGAATTCAGTCAATGGCAGAAGAGTCTCTTCCGATAAAAAATTCTGTTTCCACTCCCCCAGGTACAAGTTGGCATAAGATGGGGCGCAGCAAGTCCCCATTGCCACGCCCTGTACCTGGAGGTAGTGGGACCCATCGAAAGAAAAGGCATTGCAGGTGAGAATATGCTCAAGGGCAGAAAGCAAGAACAGATCAAAAGGGCGGTTATCACGATGAGATTGGGATAAAATATGTCTGATGACCCCAATGCCCCGCTGGTGGGGGATGGAGCTGTAGAGTGCTTCTACATCAACAGCCACATTGGGGGGCACAGACATCTCATCTAATTGGTTCAATAGATGCATGGTAGCTTTCACAAATGAGGGCAGGTTATTCACATATGGACGAATCTGTTCATCTATGAATTTGCTAAGGTTTTCAGTGATGCTGCCACATCCTGAAACAATGGGACGACCTGGCGGCATGGTTTGATTTTTGTGCACCTTGGGAAGGCTATAAAAAGTCGGGATTCTGGGATGGAGAGTTCTAATGAAATTCCAAATCTGTAGATTGATAGTTCTATTGGCATAGGCGTCATCAATCAACAGATAGAATGCATTGTTGAACTTCTCAATCTGAGTTCTTGAGATTCTTCTATACCAATCATTATTATTTAGTATTTTTAGACACATCTCTTTATATTGAAGGTTCCCCATGATCACGATATTGCCCCCTTTATCTGCTGGTTTTATCGTTAGTTGGGTCTGTTTGGTCAGATTGTCAAGGGCCTTCTTTTCGCCTCCAGTCAAGTTAGATGAAGTTTTACAATTGGGATTAAGTTTCTTAATGTCTCTAGTTGTCATAGTCAAAAAGGCTCCCAGATTAATATTCGTACCTATAACTGGAAATTTGTCAGATTTATTTTTTAGAGAAGATTGTATCTTAGGTAAAATAACCTTTTTTGTAGTTAGTGGTGGTGTATCTCCCACTAGTAAACTCTCCAGGTCAATCCTATCTATGAGATCCAAACTCCCATGGTCCATAGACAGGTCCACAAGAGTTTGTACGTCATGCTCATTATGAGTTGCAATTTTCTCTTTATCTTTAGTTGAATCTTCAATTTTAGTATACATACTTTTCAATAACAATTTCCTTGAAAATAACTGTAGGTCCTTAATTATCTCGAATTTATCCAAATCTGAATTTGGACAAAAATTCAAGCCCCTGGATAAGACAGATCTCTCATCCTCGGATAATATATAGTCTGACAAGTTGATAATGTTCAACCTATCACCACTAGAATTATGGCTCTTTAGCTATGGTGCCATATTGGATGAACCAATACTCATCTCAGCCATGGGTTCGGCCATGTCTGACACATTGTTTTGGGGGAATAGAATCCCCGATGTAGATTGTTCTGGTGGACCACCACGTGGTCCTGTTACCTTCATATTCAGAGTCCCATTATGGGGAGGGATGGGCATCGCTTCCACCATGCGTTTTTTAGTCTGTCCCTTAATGGGTGATTTCCATTTGTTCTTAAGTGGCTTTTTCCTATCCGAGATTGAACGCTGTGAGGATGAAGAGAGAGAAGAATTAAGTGAGACATTGGATCCCCACTCAGCAACCGCACCCCTCATTTTATTGAATTTGGGGCGTGTGCGTGGGTTGTTGTTTCTTTGCCAATGATATGCTTTTGATTCTTTAAACGCAATCTTATCTCTCCAGAATTTTTGTTCTTTGGCTGGCAAAACATTACCAGCCAAAAGATCAAGATGGGTCTTGATACCTTCTTCTAGAGTTTTATAGTTGTCAAGATTCTCACATGGTTTTAACTGTATATATAGATTCTCAATGTCTGTATTTAAAATCATAATTCTTCTAGAGTATTCTTCCATTAATAGCCTCATCATTATGAGGCTACACTGTTGTAAAAATGTTTCCCATTGTTTCTTGAAGGATTCGTCAATATTATCAAAGGTGGGGAAGATCTGAATACGTAAACCTAACGGGTTCAGATCCTCCCTAATGTATTGTTCGAATCCTTCAATATGCCATAATAGTTGTGCCTTCTTCTCAACCAATTTGGATAGTTGGGAGAAGGGAGCCGACATTTCAGAGGTTTGAGCTTCCTTTTTCGCTTGCTCTCTGTATCTAGACATATGTCCCTCAAAGTCCTTAGATTTAAACATGATGTGTGCCAGACACCAAAGACTGGAAAATATATATATACGTACAATGAAAATGATATAGAAAAAAAAAAAGGGGAAAAAGGAGGGAAAAGGGGAAGAAAAAAAGGCAAGCAAAATATAAACAAATAAATTAAATGTAATATCAACAGAAAAATATCTCCAAAACCTCCAATATATTATGAATGTGTACTGTATATATATATATGTATATACAGGAGTAAGACAATGCTGCAAATGTCAGAAAAAGAATTGGGGGATATGGGTATTTGCTACCCTGTTATATAGGAGACAAAAACAACCAACACTTGCAGAATTGTAATTGTTTAACAGTCACCGCATCCCAAATGAAATGGATAAAGCAAAAACCCCCTTGGAGGTGGGACTTTAAAAGTGACTGAAAACACACCAAAGTATATCAAAAATATATACATTTTATAAATGAGTACAAAATGCAAAAACAATCTGAATATAAATGTCAAATTAATTTTGGAAATCTTTGTAAGCAAATATTTATTTAATAATTTTTTGTAAATTATTATTATGTATTTTTTTTATATTTTATGTATATGTATACAATGTGATATTTATTTATATTCAATTATGTATTCAACAGAATCAGTCTCTCTATAGACAATTTCTGAACTTTATGTCTACAAATCCCCCGAAGAAGGGTTTACCGAAACAGCTGTCGGGTCTGATCATAAATGTCAAAATTCTCTCCTCATCAATGCAACTAACCTTCTGGATTGTTACATAATTCATGTGTTTTTTATATTCAGATTGTTTTTGTATTTTTGTACTCATTTAATAAATTTATATATTTTTGATATACTTTGGTGTGTTTTCAGTCACTTTTAAAGTCCCACCTCCAAGGGGGGTTTTGCTTTATCCATTTCATTTGGGATGCGGTGACTGTTAAACAATTACAATTCTGCAAGTGTTGGTTGTCTTTGTCTCCTATATAACAGGGTAGCAAATACCCATATCCCCCAATTCTTTTTCTGACATTTGCAGCATTGTCTTACTCCTGCATATACGTATATATACACATTTATAATATATTGGAGGTTTTGGAGATATTTTTCTGTTGATATTACATTTAATTCATTTGTTTATATTTTGCTTGCCTTTTTTTCTTCCCCTTTTCCCTCCTTCCCCCCCCCCCTTTTTTTTTTCTATATCATTTTCATTGTACGTATATATATATTTTCCAGTCTTTGGTGTCTGGCACACATCATGTTTAAATCTAAGGACTTTGAGGGACATATGTCTAGATACAGAGAGCAAGCGAAAAAGGAAGCTCAAACCTCTGAAATGTCGGCTCTCTTCTCCCAACTATCCAAATTGGTTGAGAAGAAGGCACAACTATTATGGCATATTGAAGGATTCGAACAATACATTAGGGAGGATCTGAACCCGTTAGGTTTACGTATTCAGATCTTCCCCACCTTTGATAATATTGACGAATCCTGCAAGAAACAATGGGAATTTTTTTTACAACAGTGTAGCCTTATAATGATGAGGCTATTAATGGAAGAATACTCTAGAAGAATTATGATTTTAAATACAGACATTGAGAATCTATATTGTGAGGGGGTTAGCTCGGCAGCGGGTGTGTGTGACCCCCGGGATGGGCTCCCCACACAAAACAGGCCCAGCAAACGGAGGTTGTGGTTTTCAAAATCAAAAAGGTGCGGTTTATTTTCTATTTACAGTGACAAAACACAGCAAAGCAAAAGAAACATAAACAAAATAAATCCTGGTCAACTTGACCTCTGACTAAACATACAGGTTTCCTAACTAACAACTGGGATCAGCCTAGTGCGGTCCTAGTCCCTAAGTCCCTGGTTTTAAATGTCCAAGCAAATAGCCACACAGGCTTTGTCTCACCGCACAGGGGTTCACTCTCCCTAGACAGTCCACACAGGTCTGGGTCCAGGCATGAGCTAACACCTAATGAAGCTGGGAGTTCTTATAGAGGCCTAAATGAGCTGACAAGCTTCAGCTGGTCTCATCAACTCCCTGTCTGCACGACGCCCCACACTCTCCCTAGAGGTATGAGTCATCCATGAGCCCACTAGCCTCAGCTGGGCTTATACAACTCTCCACCTAGTTGTATAAGTCGGCGTAAAGCCTGAATCTGGGCGAAATATATCTACCCCCCTGGATGCAACCAGGTGACTTTACCTTCCTGCTGTCACAATATATACAGTTAAAACCATGTGAGAATCTTGACAACTATAAAACTCTAGAAGAAGGTATCAAGACCCATCTTGATCTTTTGGCTGGTAATGTTTTGCCAGCCAAAGAACAAAAATTCTGGAGAGATAAGATTGCGTTTAAAGAATCAAAAGCATATCATTGGCAAAGAAATATCATTGGCTACACCCACGCACACGCCCCAATATCATTGGCTACACCCACGCACACGCCCCAAATTCAATAAAATGAGGGGTGCGGTTGCTGAGAGGGGATCCAATGTCTCACTTAATTCTTCTCTCTCTTCATCCTCACAGCGTTCAATCTTGGATAAAAAAAAGCCAGTAAAGAACAAATGGAAATCACCCATTAAGGGACAGACTAAAAAACGCAAGGTGGAAGCAATGCCCATCCCTCCCCATAATGGGACTCTGAATATTAAGGTAACAGGACCACGTGGTGGTCCACCAGAACAATCTACATCGGGGATTCTATTCCCCCAAAACAATGTGTCAGACATGGCCGAACCCATGGCTGAGATGAGTATTGGTTCATCCAATATGGCACCATAGCTAAAGAGACATAATTCTAGTGGTGATAGGTTGAACATTATCAACTTGGCAGACTATATATTATCTGAGGATGAGAGATCTGTCTTATCCAGGGGCTTGAATTTTTGTCCAAATTCAGATTTGTATAAATTCGAGATAATTAAGGACCTACAGTTATTTTCAAGGAAATTGTTATTGAAAAGTATGTATACTAAAATTGAAGATCCAATTAAAGATAAAGAGAAAATTGCAACTCAATATGAGCATGACGTACAAACTCTTGTGGACCTGTCTATGGACCATGGGAGTTTGGATCTCATAGATAGGATTGACCTGGAGAGTTTACTAGTGGGAGATACACCACCACTAACTACAAAAAAGGTTATTTTACCTAAGATACAATCTTCTCTAAAAAAGAAATCTGACAAATTTCCAGTTATAGGTACGAATATTAATCTGGGAGCCTTTTTGACTATGACAACTAGAGACATTAAGAAACTTAATCCCAATTGTAAAACTTCATCTAACTTGACTGGAGGCGAAAAGAAGGCCCTTGACAATCTGACCAAACAGACCCAACTGACGATAAAACCAGCAGATAAAGGGGGCAATATCGTGATCATGGGGAACCTTCAATATAAAGAGATGTGTCTAAAAATACTAAATAATAATGATTGGTATAGAAGAATCTCAAGAACTCAGATTGAGAAGTTCAACAATGCATTCTATCTGTTGATTGATGACGCCTATGCCAATAGAACTATCAATCTACAGATTTGGAATTTCATTAGAACTCTCCATCCCAGAATCCCGACTTTTTATAGCCTTCCCAAGGTGCACAAAAATCAAACCATGCCGCCAGGTCATCCCATTGTTTCAGGATGTGGCAGCATCACTGAAAACCTTAGCAAATTCATAGATGAACAGATTCGTCCATATGTGAATAACCTGCCCTCATTTGTGAAAGATACCATGCATCCATTGAACCAATTAGATGAGATGTCTGTGCCCCCCAATGCCCTGCTGGTGGCTGTTGATGTAGAAGCACTCTACAGCTCCATCCCCCACCAGCGGGGCATTGGGGTCATCAGACATATTTTATCCCAATCTCATCGTGATAACCGCCCTTTTGATCTGTTCTTGCTTTCTGCCCTTGAGCATATTCTCACCTGCAATGCCTTTTCTTTCCATGGGTCCCACTACCTCCAGGTACAGGGCGTGGCAATGGGGACTTGCTGCGCCCCATCTTATGCCAACTTGTACCTGGGGGAGTGGGAACAGAATTTTTTATCGGAGGAGACTCTTCTGCCATTGACTGAATTCATTGTCAACTGGAGTCGCTATAGAAAACTATGGGTAATACTGCGCTGGACAAAAAAATTTAAAAGAAGCCGCCAACACTGCTAGTAGAAAAAAGCTGGTGATAAATGGAAATAAAAGTGTAGCGCTACCTAAATAAAATTTGTGTAAAATGATGAGTAAATACACAGTGTAAATATAATACTATTGTAGTAAACACGTGTGTCACCCAAAAGTAACGTGCTGAGTGACTCTAATGCTAAAGTGATCAAACAATATTATTATAATTCATGATGATTAACACAAAATAAATGTCCAATCAAATAAAGTCCATAGAAAGAAAATCAATGAAAATCCAAAGTGGTGAAGTTCAATCCAAAAGAAACGTGTTGAATAGTGTTGAGCGAACCCGAACTGTAAAGTTCGGGTCCGTACCAAACTTTAGCTTTTTCCCGAACCCGAACCCGGACTTTGCGCAAAAGTCCGGGTTCGGGTTCGGGTTCGGCAATCTAATTACGCAGTTAGAAATTCTTCAGGGGCCAGCCAATCACCTTTTGATTAGCTGGTGTGCCCTTGGAAGCCATCATAGCCATGCCTACTAATGGCATGGCTGTGATTGGTCAGTGCAACATGTGACCCAGCTTCTATATAAGCTAGAGGCACACAGCACACACGTCACTCTGCTTCAGAATAGATAGGGAGAGGATCTTGTCTGCTGCTGCTGCTTTTAGGGAGAGATAGAAAAATACATGAGTTAGTCCTGATTCTGGAATCTGAGGGAAAAGATAGAGAGACAGTGTAGTGTAGGGCCAGGTTCCTGTTGGTGCTTTCAGGGAGAGAGATATATTATATAGGAATAGGAGTCCAGATTCAGAAATATAACTCAGCGATCTGCATAGGTTTAGCTGTTTGTGCTGCAGTGCAGTCTTTTTACACTGCCATGAGCCCAGTGTCAGAGAAAATCTACCTTTTATCTGCAAGCTCAGTGCACCAGCACTGCATATATTACGTTGAGAGATACACCGTTTCCATACTGTGGGTGTATTCTGCTCTTTGAAAAAGATCCATTTAGGGGAAAAAAAAAAGGCACTTTATTGTGCTCTTTTCCAAAAGACCCATTAAGGGCAAAAAAAATAAAAAATTTGCATTTTATTTTGCTCGTGCAAAAAAAGACCCGTTTAGGGCAAAAAAAAAAAAATTTGCACTTTAATGTACGCTTGCAAAAAGAGCCATTTAGGGCCACAAAAAATATTTTGCAGTGTGTTATACATATGTGGAGGTGTGTGAAATAAACAATTTCTATATAGTTTTCTCCTACTGTGCTATACTAAAAAAAAAAATTTTTTTTTTAATAGCATTTTCTGCAGTTCTGTACAGTAGGTGCCGCCGATATTGTGTCAATATCGCCGCTTCTAGCGGCGATATTGACACCCTATGAGCTCCGTCGCGAGAGCCAGCGCCGAGCTGTCTCGTCATCGGGAAAGGAAAAAATGTTCCTTTCACGATGAGCGACACGCATTGCCGATAGGCGGGGATCCGACGCGGATTCCCGCCAATACCAGGCACTGCGTTTGGTATGAATCCTGAGCGGGAACTTCCGCCAATTTTTAAAGAAAAAAACGGCGTGGGTTCCCCCTCCAGGAGCATACCAGGCCCTTGGGTCTGGTCTGGATTTGAAGGGGAACCCTACGCTGAAAAAACGGCGTGGGGGTTCCCCTCAAGATCCAAACCAGACCCTTATCCGAGCACGCAACCTGGCAGGCCGCAGGGGAAGAGGGGGGGACGATAGCGCCCCCCCTCCCTCCTGAACCGTACCAGGCCACATGCCCTCAACATGGGGGGTTTGGTGCTCTGGGGCAGGGGGGCAACCTGCGGCCCCCCCACCCCAGAGCACCCTGCCCCCATGTTGATGAGGACAGGGCCTCTTCCCGACAACCCTGGCCGTTGGTTGTCGGGGTCTGCGGGCGGGGGGCTTTTCGGAATCCGGGAGCCCCCTTTAATAAGGGGGCCCCCAGATACCGGCCCCCCCACCCTATGTGAATGAGTATGGGGTACATCGTACCCCTACCCATTCACCTGGTGGAAAATAAATGGAAATAAAAACACAACACAGTTTTTAAAAGTATTTTATTGCACCGCTCCGGAGGTCTTCTTCCGACTTCGGGGGTCTCCGATGTCGTCGCCGCGTTCTCCGGTTCTTTCTTCTGCCGGGCCTCCGCTAACTTCTTTTTAGCTCTTTTGCTAATGGAGGCCCGGTCTTCTCCGTCGTCTTCTTCTTCTTCTCCCGCTCTCCGGTACTTCTCCCGCTCTCTGGTGTCGTCGCCGCGCTCTCCGGGTTCTTTCTTCTGCCGGGCCTCCGCTAACTTCTTTTTAGCTCTTTTGCTAACGGAGGCCCGGTCTTCTCTGTCGTCTTCTTCTTCTCCCGCTCTCCAGTTCTTCTCCCGCTCTCCGGTGTCGTCGCCGCGTTCTCCGAGTTCAATCTTCTGCCGGGCCTCCGCTAACTTCTTTTTAGCTCTTTTGCTAACGGAGGCCCGGTCTTCTCCGTCGTCTTCTCCTTCTTCTCCCGCTCTCCGGTTCTTCTCCCGCTCTCCGGTGTCGTTGCCGCGTTCTCCGGTTCTTTCTTCCGCCGGGCCTCCGCTAACTTCTTTTTAGCTCTTTTGCTAGCAGAGGCCCGGTCCTCTCCGTCGTCGCCGTCGGCGTCTTCTTCCCTCTTCTCCTCCTCGATGTTGACTCGTCGCTTCCTCTCGCAGTAATGGTAAATCTTCGGTCCGCAGAGATTAATCTATTCTTCACATGACGTCACAGTCACATGCTCCGGGGCACATGTGCCCTGGAGCATGTGACTGTGACGTCATGTGCACATGTGCCCTGGAGCATGTGACTGTGACGTCATGTGCACATGTGCCCCGGAGCATGTGACTGTGACGTCATGTGAAGAATAGATTAATCTCTGCGGACCGAAGATTTACCATTACTGCGAGAGGAAGCGACGAGTCAACATCGAGGAGAAGAGGGAAGAAGACGCCGACGGCGACGACGGAGAAGACCGGGCCTCTGCTAGCAAAAGAGCTAAAAAGAAGTTAGCGGAGGCCCGGCGAAAGAAAGAACCGGAGAACGCGGCGACGACACCGGAGAGCGGGAGAAGAACCGGAGAGCGGGAGAAGAAGAAGACGACGGAGAAGACCGGGCCTCCGTTAACAAAAGAGCCAAAAAGAAGTTAGCGGAGGCCCGGCAGAAGATAGAACCCGGAGAACGCGGCGACGACACCGGAGAGCGGGAGAAAAACCGGAGAGCGGGAGAAGAAGAAGAAGACGACGGAGAAGACCGGGCCTCCGTTAGCAAAAGAGCTAAAAAGAAGTTAGCGGAGGCCCGGCAGAAGATAGAACCCGGAGAACGCGGCGACGACACCGGAGAGCGGGAGAAGAACCGGAGAGTGGGAGAAGAAGAAGACAACGGAGAAGACCGGGCCTCCGTTAGCAAAAGAGCTAAAAAGAAGTTAGCGGAGGCCCGGCAGAAGAAAGAACCGGAGAACGCGGCGACGACACCGGAGACCCCCGAAGTCGGAAGAAGACCTCCGGAGCGGTGCAATAAAATACTTTTAAAAACTGTGTTGTGTTTTTATTTCCATTTATTTTCAACCAGGTGAATGGGTAGGAGTACGATGTACCCCATACTCATTCACATAGGGTGGGGGGGGCGGTATCTGGGGGCCCCCTTATTAAAGGGGGCTCCCGGATTCCGATAAGCCCCCCGCCCGCAGACCCCGACAACCAACGGCCAGGGTTGTCGGGAAGAGGCCCTGTCCTCATCAACATGGGGACAGGGTGCTCTGGGGTGGGGGGGCCGCAGGTCGCCCCCCTGCCCCAGAGCACCAAACCCCCCATGTTGAGGGCATGTGGCCTGGTACGGTTCAGGAGGGAGGGGGGCCGCTATTGTCCCCCCCTCTTCCCCTGCGGCCTGCCAGGTTGCGTGCTCGGATAAGGGTCTGGTTTGGATCTTGAGGGGGACCCCCACGCCGTTTTTTCGGCGTAGGGTTCCCCTTCAAATCCAGACCAGACCCAAGGGCCTGGTATGCTCCTGGAGGGGGAACCCACGCCGTTTTTTACTTTAAAAATTGGCGTGGAGTTCCCGCTCAGGATTCATACCAAACGCAGTGCCTGGTATTGGCGGGAATCCGCGTCGGATCCCCGCTCAATACAGTGTCGCGTCTCCTCGCCATTGCAGCGAGCGCGACACGTGTCGCCACCCTGCTGCCGACATCTCGGCACTCCTGTCGCCGATGGGAGCGCGATAGAAACACAATATCGGCGGCACCTACTGTAGCTGTGCGATTCAGCGGTTACGTACTGTGGGTGTGTTGTGGTCTTCCAAAAAACGCCATTTAGGGCCACAAAAAATATTTTGCAGTGTGTTATACATATGTGGAGGTGTGTGAAATAAACTATTTCTATATAGTTTTCTCCTACTGTGCTATACTAAAAAAAAAACATTTTTTTTTAATAGCATTTTCTGCAGTTCTGTAGCTGTGCGATTCAGCGGTTACGTACTGTGGGTGTGTTCTGCTCTTCCAAAAACACCCATTTAGGGCAAGATCCTAAATTTGGAAAATATGAGGAGAAGGTCAAAGGGACGTGGTGGCCCCGGTCGTGGTGCTGCTGGTGGAGCTCCTGTTGCAGGGAGAGGACGTGGTGGATCTGTGCCAGATACACGCACAAGTGAAACACCTTCCTCAGGTGCGAGTAGGCGTCCGAGCCTGCGGCGGTATTTTGTCGCGCCTAATGAGGCTGTACGAATGTTTAGGCCAGGACAAGTACAGGCGATAGTAGATTGGGTTGCTGACAGTGCCTCGGGTTCCTTCACATTGTCTCCCACCCACTCTTCTGATGAAAGATCAGAGTTGGCACCTGAAACTCATGTCCATCAGTCTTTCACCTCACCCCCTTGCAAATCAGCCAAGCAGTCTGAGCCCCAAATCATGCAGCAGTCTCTTCTGCTTTTCGATGACTCTGTTAGCAGGGTTTCCCAGGGCCATCCACCTAGCCCTGCCCCAGAAGTGGAAGAGATTGAGTGCACCGATGCCCAACCACTTATGTTTCATGATGAGTACATGGGAGGACCATCGCAGTACGTCTCGGATGATGACGAAACACAGGTGCCAACTGCTGCTGCTTTCGCAATTGTGCAGACAGACAAGGAGGGCAGGGGTGAAGACTGGGTGGAAGATGATGTGGAGGACGATGAGGTCCTCGACCCCACATGGAATCAACGTTATGCAGGTGACCAGTGTAGTTTGGAGGAAGAGGCGGTGGTCGCACAGAGCCACCAGCACAGCAGAAGAGGGAGCAGGGTGCAAAAGCGGAGCGTCTGTCCCCTAGACAGTATGTCTGCTACTGCCCAACGCAGCAAGGGACCGAGCACACCAAAGCCAGCTCCAAGGAGTTCCCTAGCGTGGCAGTTCTTCACACAATGTGCTGATGACAAGACACGAGTGGTTTGCACGCTGTGCAATCAGAGCCTGAAGCGAAGCATAAACGTTCTCAACCTGAGCACAACCTGCATGACCAGGCATCTAAGTGCAAAGCACGAGCTGCAGTGGAGTAGACACCTCAAAAACCAAGAAAGGTCTCAGGCTTCTCCTGCTTCCTCTTCTGCTGCAGTCTCGGCCTCTTCATCCACCTCTGTAGTGACAGTGGCACCTGCCACCCCGCAAACAGAGGATCTGCCAGCAACACTACCACCTGGGTCACCAACCATCTCCACAATGTCCCATGGAAGCGTTCAGCTCTCTATCTCCCAAACATTGGAGCGGAAGAGGAAGTACCCCCCTAGCCACCCGCGATCCCTGGCCCTGAATGCCAGCATTTCAAAACTCCTGGCCTTTGAAATGCTGTCATTCCGTCTGGTGGAGACGCAGAGTTTTAAAAGCCTGATGGCATTGGCTGTCCCACAGTACGTCGTGCCCAGCCGCCACT
This sequence comes from Rana muscosa, assembly GCA_029206835.1. Classification (NCBI taxonomy): domain Eukaryota; kingdom Metazoa; phylum Chordata; class Amphibia; order Anura; family Ranidae; genus Rana; species Rana muscosa. Next base: position 1,101,070,274 of record CM055116.1, read on the forward strand.
ACTTTTCCAGGCGAGCCATCCCTTCCCTGCACAACCAACTGGGGGACAAAATCAGGTGTGCACTGCGCAACGCCATCTGTGGCAAGGTCCATTTAACTACGGATGCGTGGACCAGTAAGCACGGTCAGGGACGTTATATCTCCCTAACAGCACACTGGGTAAATGCAGTGGCGGCTGGGCCTGAGGCAGATAGCAGTTTGGCGCATGTCCTTCCACCACCAAGGATTGCAGGGCGCTTCAGTTTGCCTCCAGTTGCTAACTCCTCCTACTCCGCTTCCTCATCCTCTACCGCCTCCTCATCCGGTCAGCGTAACACCTTCACCACAAACTTCAGCACAGCCAGGGGTAAACGACAGCAGGCAGTTTTAAAACTTTCCTGTTTGGGGGAAAAATCCCACACCGCGCAGGAGTTGTGGAGGGACATGGAACAACAGACCAATGAGTGGTTGCTGTCAGTGAGCCTCAAGCCCGGCCTGGTGGTGTGCGATAATGGGCGAAATCTCGTAGCAGCTCTGGGCCTAGCCGGTTTGACGCACATCCCTTGCCTGGCGCATGTGCTGAACTTGGTGGTCCAGAGGTTCCTTAAAAATTACCCCAATATGCCAGAGCTGCTGCAGAAAGTGCGGGCTGTGTGTGCGCACTTTCAGCATTCTCACCCTGCTGCTGCTCGCCTGTCAGCACTGCAGCATAACTTCGGCCTTCCCGCTCACGGCCTCATATGTGACATGCCCACAAGGTGGAACTCCACCTTGCACATGCTGGCCAGACTGTGCGAGCAGCAGCAGGCGATAGTGGAGTTTCAGCTGCAGCAATCACGCGTGAGTCGCTCTGCGGAACAGCACCACTTCACCACCAATAAATGGGCCTCCATGCGAGACCTGTGTGCCTTGTTGCGCTGTTTCGAGTACTCCACCAACATGTCCAGTGCCAATGACGCCGTTCTCAGCGTTACTATCCCAGTTCTATGCCTCCTTGAAAAAACGCTTCGGGCGATGATGGAAGAGGATGTGGCACAGGAGGATGAGGAGGAGGAGGAAGCGGGGTCATTTCAAAGGCTTTCAGGGCAGTCTTTCACAAGTGGCTACGAGGGTGGGTTCCTGCACCAACAAACGCCAGGTACACAATTGTCCGGCAGAAAGGGCACAGTTCTGGAGGATGACGAGATGGAGGAGGAGATGGAGGAGGAGGAGGAGGAGGAGGAGCCATTTTCACAGCAGAGTGGCACCCAGACCAGCTCGTGGCCATCACTGGTGTGTGGCTGGGGGATACAGAGGACACAGACGATACACCTCCCACAGAGGACAGCTTTTCTTTGCCTCTGGGCAGCCTGGCACACATGAGCGATTACATGCTGCAGTGTTTCCGCAATGACCGCCGAGTTGCCCACATTTTAACTGGTGCTGATTACTGGGTGGCCACCCTGCTGGATCCCCGTTACAAGGACAACGTACTGTCCTTAATTCCCTCACTGGAGCGGGATCGTAAGATACGCGAGTACAAGCGCACGCTGGTAGACGCGCTGCTGGTGGCATTCCCACCTGACAGCGGGCGTACGGTGGAAGCACAAGGCGAAGGTAGAGGAGGAGGAAGAGGTTGCCAACGCAGCCGGGGCACCGGCAGCACCTCAGAAGGCAGGGTTAGCATGGCTGAAATGTGGAAAAGCTTTTTCAGCACGCCACAACAACCAGCACCACCAGCTGAGATGGAACGTCTTAGCAGGAGGCAGCATTTCACCAACATGGTTGAGCAGTATGTGTCCACAGGCCTACACGTACTGGATGACGGGTCTGCCACCTTTAACTTCTGGGTCTCCAAATTGGGCACATGGCCTGAGCTTGCCCTTTATGCCTTGGAGGTGCTGGCCTGCCCTGCAGCCAGTGTATTATCTGAACGTGTATTTAGCACGGCAGGGGGCGTTATCACAGACAAGCGCAGCCACCTGTCCAGAGCCAATGTGGACAAGCTCACGTTCATTAAAATGAACCAGGCATGGATCCCACAGGACTTGTCCGTACCTTCTGCAGAATAGACATGTATACCGGTGTTGTGACAAAAACTGTCCGGCCATCGGATTGTGTCCGGCCCATACTGCGAAGGCGCAGCGCTTGCGCAGTACAGAGGACAAGGAGATTCACAAATTCTCCGAAGATGAACGGCGCCTGCGCAGTGAGTGCAGGTTCAAGCCCCACCATCCAAGTGGACATACGGTAGCACATAGTAACAGGGCCCCTCACGGGCTCGGTTCGATCGCCACGCTTCGAGCACGGCCTCACTTGGCTCGGCTTGAACCACGGATGGTGTGGCCTTCACCTGAACTCACCACGCAGGCGCCGTTCGTCTTGGGAGATTTTCGAAATCCCCTTGTCCTACATACTGAGCAAGCGCAGTACAGGGTGGACACTATTTGACAGGGGACAGAATTCGACACATCACCGGCCTTACCCAGCCATTGTTGTATTTTTGAACCAGTGTTGGCTACCTCGTCCTCCTCCACCGCCGCTTCCACCTACACAGCCACATCCACCGCCACCTCAACCTCCTACTCCATATGGACCTTGTCCTCCTAGGTCAAGATTATAATTTTTATTTTATTTTTTTGTAGCGCACAGATCCTTTCCCCCTTACCTGCCTTTATGTTGTTGGCTCCTCGCAGGAGGGAGAAAGGCACACCGCACTACCAGCCCGTACCCTCCTATATAAAGAGGTTGAGTGGTGTACTTGACGGGCCGTGTCCACAGCCGGAGTCAAAACTCCTCCAGAGGATGATTCTCACCTCTACTGTAGGTAGAGGCAAGTCCTTTAATTCCCAGTAAAGTCAATGTCCACACCAGCTGAAATTACAACTCTTATTCTCTCATGGCAAAATAAACTCTACTCGGATAGAAAAGGTTAGAGCAAAGAAATAGGACAGCTTAAGGTGTGGAGGAGGTCCAGGCACAAACGTAGCACATTCACTTCACTGCTTAGGTTTCTCAAACAGTTTTAGGTGCACGGTCTCTGCCACAGACCTTGAGGTTGGTCTCTGCCACAGACCGGGTGTACAAGGCCCCTGCCACGGACCTGGAGAATAAGGCCTCTGATACAGTCAAGATGACCTTGAGCTTCTCCTTCTACGAACCTAGCCCATATCAAGGGGAAGACATCTCTCCAGGGAGTCAACAGACCCTTCCTTCACCGTGACTCCCGCATTGGTCCATCAGAATGATCCTCCCTTCCCTGGAACATGGTCCCCTACACGAGGCGGCACCCTAAGACTCCTCGACCCTTAGCGGACTCCAGACGAAGGCTCTGGACTCCAGGCTTTACTCCCGCACCTAGGCCTCCATACCCAAGGCAGCAGGAACTCCAGGATAGTACCTCACCCCGGGCTAAACGTACCCGAGATGGAGCAGGAACACATGCACCCAGGCCGAAGGCACCTGGGCATGGATCCCACTGGACATCAGCCCCCAGGCCAAAGGTCTGCCCCTTTTATATGCTCTCCCGGCATGCACAGCAGGTTTCCCGCCCCGCTGTACTACTGCCAAGAGGGGACACAAAAGGCACAGCACTGTATCGGCGGTTTAACCCTAGCCTACCATGGCAGCGCCACCTGTAGGCCGCAGGGAACTGCACAGCGCCACCTGTAGACCGCAGGGAACTGCACACCAATACTGTCCCCCGAGGACAAAATGGTCCATGAATCCTACAGAATTAGGGTGTTTGAGCCTATTTACCACTCAAACACTTCCCTTAAATTTAGCACCCCGCTACATTTTTATTTCAAAGTATTTTATTTTCCCACTAGCTTATCCATTAAATTGAATAATTTATTCCAGAAAGGGCGTATTCTGGGGCATTCCCACCATATGTGTGGCATTGTGCCATTGAGTTTCTGAGGTTCTTAATGACTTCTCGTACCTCTTCTGCTGAAAAGGGGGAATCCAGCATATTTTTTTATTTTTTTTATGTTATTTTAAGTTATTTCCTTATCCACATTTGTTTGCAGAGCACTTGCCATGCTCTTAACAACATTTTGCTGCCATTTGCAGCCCTCTAGCCCTTTCCATTACTTTTTTAGAGCCTTTTTAGTCCTTAGAAGTCCGGGTCCCCATTGACTTCAATGGGGTTCGCTCAACTCTAGTGTTGAATCAAAATGTGAACTTGCAATTCAAAATCTTCTATATATAGGAGTGAAGTGAAAACCGCCACCAATGGTGAGTTGAAGGAGGCTTACCAGAGGTCTCGGATTTGGAGAGGCATACGCCACCCAAATCAGACAAAGCTTAAGGGTTAATTGAACCCAAAAATTACTGTATATGGGAGTGATGTGAAAACCGCCACCAAGGGTAAGTTGAGGAGGCTTACCGGAAATCTCGGATTTGGAGAGGCATACGCCACCCAAATCTGAAAAAGCTTGAGGGTTAGTAGAACCCAATATGGATGGTCTTGAGTTGAGGGGTGGTCTGGAGTCAAAGGGATTTAACCGCTTCAATCAAACAGGACATCCAACACGCAAATCACCAATTCATGTAGGGGCTCGGTATCCAAAATGCATACGTGTGGAGATAGAAAAACTCACATAGCACGATAGCGTTTGGAAATATTTTAATAATAAAACATACAATGTAACACTCACATTTAAGATGGTCTTAAAAGCATGGATTCAGGTACGAGAGCGATGTGTATGGACAGATCCACCCAACTGGAGTCGCTATATCGATGATATCTTTATCGTCTGGGTAGGCACTCCAGAACTGCTGTTGTCTTGTTTGGATGCCATGAATGACAATTCCTATAATTTAAAATATACCATGACATATAGTGATGTATCTATTAATTTTTTGGACATCACTATATTAAAGGATAGAAATGGCAAACTAACAAGTGCGCTATATCGCAAAGATACAGCATGTAATTCCATTCTTCATGCTGAAAGCGCACATCCTGCATCATTAGTAAAATCGATACCGTTCGGGCAATATTTGTGGCTACGCCGCAACTGCACGAATGATGTTACCTTTCAGAAAGAAGCTAATGCCCTAAGAGATCATCTTCTAATACGAGGGTATTCCTCAGTAGCCTCAAAAAATCATTTAGAAGAGCTACCCTTAAATCTAGGGATCAACTTCTGACAAAAAAACAACCGAATATTGGATCTGACAATTCTGATTTGAATACTGTACGTATTATCACTAAATTCAATAGACAAAGTGAACAGATTAGGAGAATTGTCTCCAAATATTGGCATCTTTTGCAGATTGATCCATCACTAGCTCCTTTTGTGCCAGTTCAACCACTAATTACCTACCGGAAAGCTAATTCAATAAAGGATAATTTAATACAAAGTGAATACACGGGTGAATTCCGTGCTGATCCCTGTAGGCGACCCGGTACATATCGATGTGGAGGTTGTAGTTTGTGCCAATACATGAACACTGACAATAAAGCATTATTGCCAAATGGTAAAATCTTTAAAGCTACTCATTTTGCCAACTGCAAAACGGAAGGAGTTGTCTATCTACTCTCATGCCAATGTGGTTCATTCTACATTGGCAAAACTAAACAGCCATTCTTCAAAAGAGCGGCTAGGCACATTACTTGTATGAAGAAATGTGACCCAGATCTCCCTCTGGGACGGCACATCAAAGACATCCACAATGGTAGAATCCCCAGAATAAAATTCCTAATTCTGGATAGGATACACCCCAGTAATAGAGGAGGGGACTGGAATAGAACTCTTTTATAAAGAGAGACTAGATGGATTTTCACCCTAAATGCCACTATGCCACCAGGGTTGAATGAACTCATAAGTTATCGTCCGTTTCTTGAGGGCTTTTCCTCTGGCGGTTGGGAAGAGTAGAATTATAGGCAATTTAACACACTTTTTGTCAATATTGGACGCTCTCGGTGATATGTACTGTCTTTTTACTGCACAATGGCTATTTATTATTATTTATTTTTATGATTTAGAAATATTTTTTTTTTTTCCTAGTGCGCCTCTGGCTCACATGCATATGTGGTTTTGGGCTCTTGGTAGGTCCTCTGCGCTTCACACGGCGCACGTAGGGGGTGAGCTGTCCCGAGAGCCATTTTCTTTTGGTCTCTCGGCGCGGCGTGTTTTTTTCCCCCTCCTTTATGCATTCATTTGCATCTATGCGTCGGCGCGCGTCATCGGCCAACTGCCGTCACTTAGGATGGTGGCTGGCATTTAACGCGCGGGGCCCCCCCCCCCCCGTTGGCGACATAATTTTTTTTTGGGGGTTTTATATTATGAATCTGCTCGCTGATCTGTATGCCCAAATTTGTGTTAACAAGATCAATTTCATTAGAGGGAGGGTCTGTATATACTACAACTACTGCATTCTCGCTGATACACTTATTAGTTGTGATATATATTATCCATCTTACCTGATGGGACAGATATGTGCAGGTTACATTCCATGCACATATTGAATAGATGTTTTCCCACCCTCATTGAACTATCAATGGTTGTTACTTCTAAATATATGCTTTTCATTTATCTTTGATATGTATTACATCTAATTAGAATCATGAGTGTATGGCGTTTTAATATAACATATAGATACATAATTTCTATTAGATCGGTAACTCCTTTCTCTCCCTCTTTCTTCTGTTTTGTTTTTGTTTCAATTCTGGGCAACTAAGCGAGCTTATTTTTACTATCTTTGTACCACGCCTGTGTCCTCTTAGGCAAATATAGACATATTCTCTTTATATAGGGATGTCTTTTCCGCACAGACCTACTTCCGCCTATGATCCACTGCCTCTTCCTGCGTTGATCTGGAGCGTGTCATATCTGTGCGACGGTTAGCGCATTGACGTCATTACGTCTCCGTCTTTGACTGCGCTTTTTCGAGCATGCGCAGATGTCCATTGGACACCATTTAAAGCCCTCAAGTACCAGCAAGGGTCCACACGAGGCATTTGACACGGCAGTTATCTGGATACTAAACATACAGGTATTTGTGATGAGATAGAGTCTTTTGAGACACTATAGGACAACATTTCACCTTTGATGTCCTGGATTTTACATCTACCTACATTCCCCCTTTGTCTCCATTTCATTTTTCCTTCATCAGATATTCTTTTGAATTGGAAGATTGGGACTGTATACACAGTTGCTTCACTGTTATAGTAGTGCATATTTGATTCAATTTTCTTTAACCGAGGACTTCCTCTATTGGTGAAGCTTTTTCAAGCTCTCTAGTCTACTCTACTGATTTGGAGGTCTTTTTTCCACACTGGTAGGTTTCTTTTTATATATATATTGGATATATAATTTTTACATCGGGCTTAGGTTGTGGCCAGGATATATAGGGGGGCCTTATTGTGTACTAGGGGCTCACTAATTTGCTTCCCCTGTCCTGTCCCCCCCTTTATTTCATTTGTCCTGTAGAATCCAGACTCCTTAATATCCACAGAGTCTCTCCCAGCTCTGCCGTTTGTCGCCACTTGGGGACCCTTGTTGAAGCTCTCTGGACCTTGTCAACATCGGAGCCCCCTTTTGTGGGGTGTTTGATGTCCCACCCCATGATCACAACAATGCGTGTTTTCCACTGACGCATGAAATGTCGAATTAATTTTGGAAATCTTTGTAAGCAAATATGTATTTAATAATTTTTTGTAAATTATTATTATGTATTTTTTTGTATTTTATGTATATGTATACAATGTGATATTTATTTATATTCAATTATGTATTCAACAGAATCTGTCTCTCTATAGACAATTTCTGAACTTTATGTCTACAAATCCCCCGAAGAAGGGTTTACCGAAACAGCTGTCGGGTCTGATCATAAATGTCAAAATTCTCTACTCATCAATGCAACTAACCTTCTGGATTGTTACATAATTCATGTGTTTTTTATATTCAGATTGTTTTTGTATTTTTGTACTCATTTATTAAATTTATATATTTTTTATATACTTTGGTGTGTTTTCAGTCACTTTTAAAGTCCCACCTCACTTTTAAAGTCTTAGACAGGTATCTTCACCCCCCTCCCCCCCGAAAGGTGTCAATTGTGACACCGGAGGGGGGGAGTGTTCCGATGAGCGGAAGTTCCACTTTAGGGTGGAGCTCCGCTTTAAAAAGCCCTCTCTGGACCCATCCAATCTTGACAACCTACACCCCATCTCCTTGCTCCCCTTTTTATCCAAACTCCTTGAACGTCTAGTCTACAACCGACTGAGCGTCCACCTTGCTGATAATAACCTTCTTGATCCCCTTCAGTCTGGATTTCGTCCTCAACATTCCACAGAAACTGCTCTTCTAAAACTAACAAATGATATACTAACAGCCAAAACTAAGGGACACTATTCTGTACTCCTACTCCTGGACCTCTCTGCTGCCTTCGATACCGTTGACCACCCCCTCCTCCTCAAAAAACTCCATGCCTTTTGGTCTCCATGACTGTACTCTTCGCTGGTTCTCTACCTACTTATCCAACCGCACCTTTAGCGTTACTTACAATTCTACTTCCTCCTCTCCTCTTCCTTTCTCAGTTGGGGTCCCCCAAGGTTCTGTTCTTGGACCTCTCCTATTTCAATCTACACCTCCTCCCTTTGAAACAAATGCAATATTTAAAAAATATCCCCAAAAAATATATAAAAATGTTTTTTCCTGAGTTTAGACCGATACATATTCTTCTACATATTTTTGGTAAAAAAAAACACAATAAGCGTTTATTGATTGGTTTGCGCAAAAGTTATAGCGTCTACAAAATAGGGGGTCGTTTTATGGCATTTTTATTAATATATATTATTTTTTACTAGTTTTGGCGGCGATCAGTTTCATTGTCACTAGGCAGAGCGGGGAGATGCTTTTTTACATAAGCATCTCCCCGCTCTATCTCTCCGTGAGACGATCGCGGGTGTCCCCGCGGTGATCGAGTCCACGGGACCCACGTTCAGGATCACGGAGATAGCGGCAGGGCCACGAGCGCGCCGGCGTCGCCGTGCGCGTGCGATCACACGGCCGAGTCCTAAAGGGGACGTACCTGTACGTACCTATGCCTGTCCGTGCCATTCTGCCGACGTAAATATACAGGCGGCGGTCCTTAAGTGGTTAAAGTAAAAACTACTAAAGGAGGGTGTTCCACGTTATTAAGCAGAGCACTATTTTCAAGCAATATGGGGAAGAAAAAGGATCTCTCTGCTGCTGAAAAGAGTGAAATAGTTCAATGCCTGGGAATAGGTATGAAAACATTAGATATTTCACGAAAACTTAAGCGTGATCATCGCACTATTAAGAGATTTGTGGCTGATTCAGAGTACAGACAGGTTTCGTGCAGATAAAGGCACATTGTTGAGGAAGATTTCTGCCCGATCCATGCATCGGATCAAGAGAGCAGCTGTTAAAACACCATTACATAGCAGCAAACAGATATTTGAAGCTGCTGGGGCCTCTGGAGTCCCACGGACATCAAGGTGTAGAGTCCTCCAGAGTCTTGCAACTGTGCATAAACCTTCCATTCGGCCACCACTAACCAATGCTCACAAGCAGAAACGGCTGCATTGGGCAGAAAAATGCATGAAGACTAATTTTCAAACAGTCCTGTTCACTGCTGAGTGCCGTGAAACCCTGGATGGTCCAGATGGATGGACGGCCACCCTGTTCCAACAAGGCTGCGACGTCAGCAAGGTGGTGGTGGAGTCATGTTTTGGGCCGGAATCATGGGAAGAGAGCTGGTCGGCACCTTTAGGTTCCCCGATGGTGTAAAGATGACCTCTGCAACGTATGTGGAGTTCCTGACTGACCACTTCCTTTCCTGGTACAGAAATAAAATCATCTTCATGCATGACAATCACCATCTCATGCTGCAAAGAATACCTCTGCATCAATGACTGCTATGGGGATAAAAGGAGAGAAAGTCATGGTGTGGCCTCCATCCTACCCTGACCTCAATCCTATTGAGAACCTTTGGAGCATCCTCAAGCAAAGATCTATGAGGGTGGGAGGCAGTTTACATCCAAACAGCAGCTCTGGGAGGCTATTCTGACATCTTGCAAACAAATTCAAGCAGAAACTGTCCAAAAACTCACAAGTTCAATGGATGAAAAACTTGTGAAGCTGCTATCAAATAAGGGGTCCTAAGTTAAAATGTAACGTGACCTGTTAAAATGTTTAAAAACATAAAATGTTTTTCAAAGTTTGATTGAAAAAGCTTTTGATTTCAGTAAATATGCTGCAAACACAACAAATGACAATTTTCAGTTCTTTACAACCTATAAAGTGTTTTGAAAATTACTGTGCATAATAATTTGGAACAGTGCATTGTAAGTTTTTTATTTTGAAAAAAAAAACTGTTATCATTAGGAGGTTTGTTCAATAAAATTTGAATTGTACTCTTAACAGTTGATAAAATGAGAATTATGCTGACTGTTGTTTACATCAATTATTTAGGTAAATGAGAAAAATCTCATTGGCATAATAATTTGGAACAGGGTGTATATGCTGGAACACATGCTTTGTGGAATAATGGACAGGGCACTCGAGGCAGAACAGCAGGAGGAAGAGGAGGGCTTCCTTTTCTCTCAAGGCCCCCCTTTATCCAGATAGCATTCCTGCGGGGCCGCCCATCACACAGGAAGAAGAGGAGGAGGATTGTGTCAGCATGGATGTAGAGGATAACACGCAGCAGTCTTCAAGGGATGGTTTTCAGTCTCCAAATACCCAAGGAGTTGTACTTGGCTGGGAGGAGGTAGTTTCTGACCATGTTACCCTTAGTGACCCAGAGGACTCAGAATCTCATGTCTCTGCAAACTTACGCTCCATGGGCTCCCTGATTCTACAAAGCCTGCGAAAGGACCCTAGGATTCCTGGTATCAAGGAGAGGGATCATTACTCACTGGCAACCCTTCTTGATCCACGTTACAAGAGTAAAGTTGCAGAGCTCATCCTGCCTTCACAGGGGGAGCAAAGGATGAAACATCTTCAGGGCGCCTTGAAGAAAACTTTGTAACGCCTTTCCAGACCCTGGGAGGTTACTATTTGCTGGTGCCGAAGCAATGTGTTTCTGAGGCTTCGTTCAATCAGAGGAAGAGCGGTGGAGAAGGTGGCCAGCTGACTGATGCCTTTAAACAATTTTTTAGTCCTCAGCACCCAGGGCTGATGGGTTCAAGAAACCATCAGCAGCGTCTGCATTATATGGTGCAGGAATATCTAGGGGCAAGAGCAGACTTGGAGACATTTCCAACTGAGCATCGACTGTATTATTGGGTCTTGAGGATGGAGCACTGGCCAGAACTTGCTCAATATGCAATTGAGCTACTGGCCTGTCCTGCATCCAGAGTGCTTTCTGAATGCACATTAAGTGCTGCTGGAGGGTTTGCAATGGATCAAAGAGTGCACCTGTCCACAGACTCCGTTGATAGGCTCACATTTATAAAAATGAATAAGTCCTGGAGACGCAGCTATCAAGCCCCTGATGCTGATGTAACTGATTGAACTTGCTAGGGATCTGGAATTCCTTGAAGACTGCCTATGCTGCCTATCCTATTCCTGAATCTTGATGATGCTAGCTTTCAACAATATTTTTGGTTTAGGGCACCAACACCCAGGGCCCAATTTTTCTGCCCCTGTTTAACAGGGGCATGTAATTACAATTTTTGAAATAATATTTAACAGCAGGGCCCATTCCTGCGCACAACAAGAGTAACTGTGAAGGGTTACAGTGTTCTGGCACCACCAACACCTAAAGCCCAATTTTTTGGCAGAGTATATAGTGCAGTCCGTATAGTATATACACTGCAGTTCAGAGTATATAGTGCAGTCAGTGTAGTACATAGGGGGGGGGGGTGGGATCTGGGGCCCCTTTGTTAAAGGGGGCTTCCAGATTCCGATAAGCCCCCCCTGCCTGCAGACCCCCACAACCACCGGGCTAGGGTTGTGGGGATGAGGCCCTTGCCCTTGTCCCCATCAACCATCCCCATGGGGACAAGGTGCTTTGGGGGGGGGGGATATGGCCTGGTTTGGTTCATGGGGGGGGGGGGCACTGTCCTCCAGGCTGCATGCTCGGATAAGCATTTTTTCCTTGATTTTTTTCTATATTGCCGGGAGTCGGCAATACATTACAACCACGAGCAAGTTTAAATGGCATTTTTTCCTTTAGAAATGTAATTTTGCTGTGGCACTGTAAAACACATCACACGGATGCGCCACTTTACAGGCAGACTAAGGGGACCCCAGACATGATATTTAAAGAAATATTTCATTTTTATTGTTTTACTTTAAGCATTATTAAAATCACTGCTCCGGAAAAAACGGTTGTTTTGATACATGTCCAAATTTTGGTCTCATCTGACCAGAGCACCTTCTTTCACATGTTTGCTGTGTCCTTTACATGGCTTCTTGCAAACTGTAAGCAGGACTTTTTATGGCTTTCTTTAACCACTTGCTTACTGGGCACTTAGACCCCCCTCCTGCCCAGACCCTCCTGGGCACAGATGAGGCGGATGTGCCTCTTCCTCTTCGGGACCGATGTTCCTTGCACAAAAGCCGGTGATCGGCTTTTTTTTCTCCTCACGCTGCCAGTGTGAGGAGTAAAAAAAACGATTACCGAGCTTTTGTTTACATCACGTGATTAGCTGTCATTGGCTGACAGCTAATCACGTGGTAAGGGGTCGGGATCGGCCCCTTACTCAGATCTGTGATCGCCCGGGGAGCGTGCAAAGGGGAGGACGTATATTTATGGCCTTCCGGCAAAGCAGGTCCACGCTGTAGCCGTCATTTGGCTATAGCGCAGACGCAAAGTGGTTAAACAATGGATTTCTTCTTGCCACTCTTTCATAAAGGCCAGATTTGTGGCGTGCATGACTAATAGTTGTCCTATGGACAGATTCTCCCACCTGAGCTGTGGATCTCTGCAGCTCCTCCAGAGTTACCATGGGCCTCTTGGCTGCTTCTCTGATTAATGCTCTCCTTGCTAAGTCTGTCAGTTTAGGTGGACGGCCATGTCTTGGTAGGTTTCCAGTTGTGCCATACTCTTTCCATTTTCGGATGATGGATTGAACAGTTCTCTGTGAGATGTTCAATGCTTGGGATATTTTTTTTTATAACCTAACCCTGCTTTAAACTTCTCCACAACTTTATCCCTGACCTGTCTGGTGTGTTTCTTGGCCTTCATGGTGTTGTTTGTTCACCAAAGGGGCTTTGAGAGCTTTACAGAACAGCTGTATTTATACTGAGATGAAATTACACTCAGGTGGACTCTATGTACTAATTAGGTGGCTTCTGAAGGCAATTGGTTCCACTAGATTTTAGTAAGACCCCTTTCACACTGGGGCGTTGTTCAGGCGCTTTGGCGTTAAAAAAGCGCCTGTAAAGCGCCTGAAAGAAGCCTCATCTGCAATCCCAATGTGAAAGCATGAGTGCTTTCAGAGCCCTTTTACACTTCCAGTGCCCGAAAAACGCTGGTAAAGCTCTGCTAAGACCCCTTTCACACTGGGGCGTTTTTCAGGCGCTTTGGCGTTAAAAAAAGCGCCTCAATGTGAAGGGGCGCTTTAGGAGCGGTGTATTTACCACTCCTAAAGCACTGCAAATAAGCTGCTTGCAGGACTTTTTTGACGCCCTGCCAACGCAGCGCCTCAGTGTGAAAGCACTCGGGCTTTCACATTGGGATTGCACATGAGGCTTCTTTCAGGCGCTTTTTTTAACGCTAAAGCGCCCGAAAAACGCCCCAGTGTGAAAGCGGTCTAAGGGGTATCAAAGTAAAGGGGGCTGAATACAAATGCACGCCACACTTTTCAGATATTTATTTATAAAAAATGTTGAAAACCATTTATCATTTTCCTTCCACTTCACAATTAAGTGCAACTTTGTGTTGGTCTATCACATAAAATCCCAATAAAACACATTTATGTTTTTGGTGGTAACATGACAAAATGTGGAAAATTTTAAGGGGGTATGAATACTTTTTCAAGGCACCGTAATTGATATGTGGGCGGGGCCAGTTGATAGATACCCAAGAAGGAGTAAAGGTTCACAGAGACCAAGTAATGTGGCACCATTATTATTTGGTTAATTAAAAGTAACCAATAACACAAAGGGGCAAAAAGCAGCTGGGCTGTTCCTGGATCCCGCAGCTGCCCGCTCAGCAGAGCCGAAGAAGACACAGTAAGTACAACTGCCTGTGATCTTATCCTCCCCGCACTGCCTGAGATCTTATCCTCCCCGCACTACCTCCCCATCACTCCCATCCCCCCCCAACACTGCCTCCCCAGCACTGCCACTGACCCCCCCTCCCAGCACTGCCTCTCCGGCACTGCCACTAAACCCACTCCCAGCAATGCCACTGACCCCCCCCCTCCCAGCACTGCCTCCCCAGCACTGCAACTGACCCCCCTCTCAGCATTGCCTCCCCAACACTGCCTCTGACCCCCCTCCTAGCACTGCCTCTGACCCCCACTCCCAGCACTGCCACTGACCCCCCCTCCCAGCACTGCCTCCGACCCCCTCCTCCCAGCACTGCCTCTCCAGCACCGCCACTGACCCCCTCACAGAACTGCCTCTCCAGCTCTGCCACTGACCCCCCCCCCTCCTCCCAGCACTGCCTCCCTAGCACTGCCACTGATCTCATCCCCCCACCAGCACTGCCACTGATCCCATCCCCCACCAGCACTGCCACTGATCCCATCCCCCACCAGCACTGCCACTGATCCCACCCCCCAACCAGCATTGTCACTGATACCACTTCCCCACCAGCATTGCACTGATACCACTGTCTCTATACTACCCTAGCCTGTCTGTATACTACCCTAGCCTGTCCATTTACTACCCTAGCCTGCTCTTATACTACCGTAGCCCGCCCATTGGAATTTAATATAATGTTATGTCATATAATTTTGCATATAGACAAGGTGATGTTGCATGTAAATCTTCCTGATAAATGTAATTTTAGTTTTAATTATCATGGATTATAATGAATGTGGGGGGCAGCATTTGAACCTTGGACCCAGGCAGCCCAATGTCTTGGGGGCCAGCCCTGCTTGGGTGCCACAGTTCTCAGCCATATTGGCGGTACATTAACACAGTCCCAGCACTTGAGGTGTCCCTTTAACAATGCTTATGTTACTGGAGCAGCATCTGAGTGAAAGGAGTGGCTGATAGGCAGAGCGGCAGTGCAGGTGCACTTCTCAGACCAATAGAAGATCTTTGTCCCTGCTCTAGATTCCCCAGATAGCAGAGCCAGTAACAGTATCCCTGTTCTGTCCCTCCTCGACAATAACATCTCCCTGGTGCTAAATACACTGTCCCTAACAAACGGAGATCCTGTTCATAC
The DNA here is from genome assembly GCA_029206835.1 of Rana muscosa. Classification (NCBI taxonomy): domain Eukaryota; kingdom Metazoa; phylum Chordata; class Amphibia; order Anura; family Ranidae; genus Rana; species Rana muscosa. Next base: position 1,101,085,555 of record CM055116.1, read on the forward strand.
TCTTAACTTCACAAAAGCACGCCAACTGCAGTGGGACAGTGTTATTTATTAGCATTGCCCTCACTAAAGATGACTGCGGAGGTCAGTGTTTCCCTGCTGACACCTACAGAGGATTCAGAGGAACAAAGCTCCTCTCACCCTCTGTACAGCAGCCAGCAAAACAGCACCACCTACAGAAGGGAGGATGAATTACACCTGCCTACAGGTAGACTGACACCCGAATTCTTCTCGTAGCTCTAGTCTGACCCATACTTGTTGGCAGCCCTGTTTTGCAACCAGCTCCGACCAAGCTGGCCAGGGACACCTCTCAGCTTCTTAATTCTAGGGATGAGATAGACTATGCACACTCCTGTAATAAGGAGAAACTCCACTACCTTAGTTACTCACATTCTCCTAGCCTGAGGCCCACCTCCAATAATTAAGGAATGTCCACACATCCACTTAAAATCTTTTCTGTGGTGGAAAAACAACACCTGTTCTCATGGGCATCCGCTGAAATGTTTTCAGGGGGGGGGGGGCGCTTCAGCAGCGGCAATACACAGCCGCATTTTACCCTTTCTTCGACCGCTAGCAGGGGTTAAAATGTAAAAACACCCCACTGTGCCCCCTGCATCTTTACATATCTCTTTGTCACTACTGTGTACCCCCTCTCCACAACTGCACCTCTGGACCCCTTTACATTACACAGCACCCCACAGCTCTGGACCCCTTTACACTACACAGCACCCTGCATCACTGGACCCCTTTACATTACACAGCACCCCAAAGCTCTGGACCCCTTTACATTACACAGCACCCTGCATCACTGACCCCCTTTACATTACACAGCACCCTGCATCACTGGACCCCTTTACATTACACAGCACCCTGCATCACTGGACCCCTTTACATACACAGCACCCTGCATCACTGGACCCCTTTACAATACACAGCATCCTGCATCACTGACATTACACAGCAGCACCCTGCACCTCTGGACCCCTTTACATTACACAGCACCCTGCACCCCTTTACATTACACAGCAGCACCCTGCACCTCTGGACTCTACACACACTACACTCTGACCACTACACTGCACACTGACCATATGTATGACGTGTCCTATGACGTCATGTCTCTGCAGTCACACACACACACACGTGTTGTAGGACATCTCCTCCTCCCTCCATACCGCACACACAGCCTGGCTCTCCTTCCTTCTCACCTTCAGCAGGTCCAGTGGGGCTGGAAGTGGGTGTAAGGGTGGCGGAGGGTGTAGAACACTGCCAATTTGGCCAACACCTTCTTGATTCCAGGGGGGGCAAACGACCCCCCTTGCCCTATGGAGCGGACGCCCATGCCTGTTCTGTAGTTCTATCCTTCACCTTCAAAACAGTGTCAATACTTCACCACAGTGTCAATGCATATTAACAGAGAAGGTCCAGCCATCTTTTCTGTACTCCTCCTTAACACAGGTCCCACTCAAGTGGGTTCTCCTCCTGAGTCTACACAGGTCTAACCAAAGGGTTCTCTTCTTTATGCTACAGGCTTACACGTTGTTTACCAGGGGTAGTCTATTCTCATTACTTCTCTGACCTAGACTCATCCCACTCCAGAATTTTTAGAGTTGCACAACTCCAATCATCAGCTCTACCTAGGGGGGTACCTTATTAAATGGGGTGCAAACCCCACCTTGTAAGGCTACTTTCACACTGAAGCGCTGGATGCACTGGCGGTATAGCGGCTCTATTTTTAACGCCACTATACCGTTTTTTTCCCACGATTTGCAGGCGCTAGCGGGGTGATTTTAACCCCCGCTAGCACCCAAAAAGGGTTAAATACGCCCGCAATAACGCCTCTTTGCAGCGTTTTGCGGGCGCTACCCCATTGATTTCAATGGGCAGGGGCGCTATAGGAGCGGTATTTTTACCGCTCCTATCGCGCCTCAAAGATGCGGCTTGCAGGAGTTTTTTTTCCCTCCTGCAAGCGCAACCCTCTGGCTTTCACACTTGATACAATGGAGCGGCTTTTTCGGGGCGCATTGCAGGCGCTATTTTTAGCGCAATAGCGCCTGCAAAGCGCCTCAGTGTGAAAGGGGCCTAACTCTTTGTGACCAATAGTGAAGAATGGGAAGTATTAAGATGGAAATAGACTTTCTCTGCACAAGCTGAGATTTGCAAAATAGAGCTCCATGGTTCTAGGGTTCACAGGATGCTCCAGCTGTAAAATAAGACAATCTGCAGTGTAGACACTAGTGTATGTGCACAACAGGTTTCCTTAAATATAACTTTTATGGATAACTTCATATAATGAAAATCCAACCTAAAACTTATATATCATACCACATGTGTATAGTATTGTAGTGTAGTATAGGTGCTCTATGTGCAAGAAAAGGTTAGCAAAATATGACACAGCATGACCCAGATCTTGGTAAAGAGCCGATGACGCGGCTCTTTACCCATGTAATTGGCTGTGTCCAATAACAGCCAATCACATGTAAATGACGGTGTGTGAGGAGAGCAGATCAGCAGCATCTCCTCACAGGGGAGACTGTACAGATAAATAGGGCATTTTACAGTGCAGCCCTAGCAGTGCCCAGCAAGTGACGCCAGCCTGTACCCATCAGTGACACCAATTGGTGCTGCCTTTCAGTGCCCATCAGTGCTGCCCATCATTGGCACCCATCAGTGTCCCCTACAGGTATTAGTTCCACCCAATAATGCTTATCACTGCCATCCAACAGTACCACGCATAAGTGCCACCCATCAGTGCCCATCTGTGCCGCCCATCCGTTCGACCACCTATCAGTGCCCATCAGTGCCACCTATCAGTGCTGCCCAATGGTGCCAACTAGGGATGTCCCGATACCGATACTAGTATCGGTATCGGCACCGATACCGAGCATTTGCCTGAGTACTTGTACTCGGGCAAATGCTCCCGATGCTTCACCCGATACTTGTGATCAGCAGTGATCAGTGCGGTGGGGGAAGTTACCAGCACCGATCACCGCTGTATATATTTAAAAGTAGTTTCTCCGAGTCACCGCTGATTGCCTCCGTCCCAATCCGTGTCCTCCTCCGTGCCGCCGTCCCAATAGGTGTCCCCCTCCGTGCCGCCGTCCCAATAGGTGTCCCCCTCCGTGCTGCCGTCCCAATCCGTGTCCTCCTCCGTGCCGCCGTCCCAATAGGTGTCCCCCTCCGTGCCGCCGTCCCAATAGGTGTCCCCCTCCGTGCCGCCGTCCCAATAGGTGTCCCCCTCCGTGCCGCCGTCCCAATCCGTTTCCCCCTCCGTGCCGCCGTCCCAATCCGTGTCCCCCTCCGTGCTGCCGTCCCAATCCGTGTCCCCCTCCGTGCTGCCATCCCCCTCTGTTCTCCTCCTCCACCCCCTCCATCTGTCAGGATGGAGAGCGGAGGTAGGAGCCAGTAAATCTGGTTCCTTACTGTTCGGAATGTACAGAGTCAGTGATCACTGACTCTGTCCATTCACATAACTGAAACATCGTAAACTGTGTTTACAATGTTTTAGTTTATGAATGAAGAGAAGCCGCGGTCTTCTCTCCATTCATTTTCAGCGCAGCAGAGGCTGCTGAGAAAGGGACTGGGGAATCTGTCCCTAGTCCCTTTCTCTGTCTCAAAGGGGAGATGTCAGAGGTCTGTTAAGACCCCTGATATCTCACCAAAGCCCCCCAACAGGGCTGATAAAAAAATAAAAAATTTAATAAAAAAATAAATAATAAAGAAATGAATTGTAAAAAATAAATAAAATAAAATAGAAGAAAAAACACACTGACACTGTCCACCCCCCACCCCTTAAAAAAAGAAAACATTATAAAAAATCAATCAATAAATAAATAAAAAAAATTGTAAAAAAAAAAAAATAAAAAAAAAAATAATTGTAAAAAAAAAATTTTTTTTTTTTTTAAAAGAGATAAAAAAAAAAGTATCGGTATTCGGTATCGGCGAGTACTTGGAAAAAAGTATCGGTACTTGTACTCGGTCTTAAAAAAGTGGTATCGGGACAACCCTAGTGCCAACCATCAGTGCTGCTCAATAGTGCCACCCATCAGTGCTGCCTATCGGAGCCCATCAGTGCTGCATATCGGAGCCCAGTGGTGCCCAATAGTGCCACCTATCAGTGCTGCCCAATAGTGCTGCCTATCAGAGGCCATCAGTGGTGCTCATTAGTGCTGCCCAATAGTGCCACCTATCAGTGCCCAAAAGGAAGACTCCATTTGTGTGAAAAAATTGGACAGAAATGTAATATGGGTACAGTGTTGCATGATCGCACAATTGTCATTCAGAGCCTAGGTTCACACTGACTGCGGGAAATCTCACAATTTCATTCCCCCATGTCAGTCCTGACTTTCGGAGGGCGATTTCAGAGACATCTGTGTGGGTTTCTGCACAGATGTCAATGGAAATCGCACCCTGAAGTCACCAAAAGTAGTACAGAAACTACTTTTGGGAATCGGTGTGACACCACAAATGCGGCATAGATTTGGACGGAGCCATTGCTGGCATGTGCCGCTGTTTGGCATGTGATTTGACATGTCAAATTGCATGCCAAATCACTCCAATGTGAACCAGGGCTCAGTATGAGAGCACTGAAAGCTGGAAATTGTGAAAGTGCCTGGCAGGCAAGAGGTTAAATGATAGGCTGAGGGAGAGACAGAGTAGAAAGGAAGAGAGGGAGGAGGGGAGAGTCTGGTCACAGCTCACTTACTTGCACAGTCCCACTCCCAGCAGGAGGCTCACTGGCTCAGTCAGCGTCTTTATGTTGTGAGTGTGACATTGTGACTGCTGACTTTAAAGTTTCCAGCCCGCACATCCCCTTCACAGCACATGGGCTGCATCGAGTGAGGGCGGGCACAGGGAGAGAGGGGCGGGAGGAGGCAGAGCTGATAGTTTTCCCATTAGTGGAGAGAAGGGGAGGGCTGTGCTCTGTAAGAAGTAGAACGGAACACTCTCAGCCCTGTGACAGGTGCAGCTAACATCCCTGTCACAGGACACATCGCCGGATCACAGTTGCCACGCGGGATAGAGGGATCATGCGTTCTTTCATGCAATTCGGCCGCAAATCCAGCCCTGTTAAACCCCCCGCAGGAGCTGCCCAATCAGTAGCACTAGGCAAGCTTCGTAAACTGCACATGCGCAATTCTGAGCAGGTCGCCCAGCGGCCCTTTTCCAGAGAATCAAAGCGGCCTGGGGGGGGGGAATTTCCACTCTGTCCCCCGGCCCAGCCCGCCCCTGGTCGGACTCAATGTAAAACTTGTATTTAAGTAATGCAGTAACAGTTCACAACAAACTTGGTGGGAAGGCTACCTAGCCGGTGCAATAAGTTTCCAAAAACATGAAGAACAGATTCAAGCCGGACTGACAGCGCCTGTTGAGAGGGAGTCAAATGCGGCCTGGCTGTCTTATGCCCAGTCGGGAAGCTGTCCAGTAGAGATGCAAACCTACGCTTTCCCTCCTCCTCAGGAATATTTCCATAGCACTAGTACTGTCCCTAACGGTACTTGTCCTTACTATATCAACTCTCCATAAGCGCACCAAACCCAGGAGCCAGGGACTTAAATAGGCTCTGCCTGACCCAAGATGGCCAGCAAGGTCACATGGGACAGCAGCATCCGTCCGGATTGCTTTCCCAGTAACCATAGAGAAACTGTGTCCCTTTTGACTTCCTCTCCAGCTACAGGGCTGCACCGTTTGAACGCCACCTGTAGTGGAGAAATTAGACTGCATCTGCCTACAAGTGTGCCTCCTACATTTCCCAATAGAGTGTTCTTTGCATATCCCTGCAGAGAAAACTCTGTGATTGGAAGAGAGGACAGTCACTCAATTTTGAGCAGTCAGATGAAAGTAATCTTTTTTTTCCAGATTTATTAATTCAAGTGGGGCTTCAGAGTGCCGTAGTATGTGAAGCATGAAACATGATTGTAGAGCACACAGCTGAGCTTTATAAATGTGTAGCTGACACCTAAATATGATTCAACTCCTTTAATCAGTTAGTATATGCTTTTTTACATTTCTCAGTAGCTACAAAGGATATAAATCCTCTGTGCGAACCAAATACCTTTGCACACTCATTTATTGCCTTGTAAATTCTTCTGTCAGAGTGTACTACGCATAACTCTGTAGAGAACAGTGCACACCGCTGTGCCTTTTAAAGGGGCAACTTTTTTTTTATACTCAAAAGCAGCAGAATGACCACGGTAAGGCCTTAACATTGCTTTATGACTGAGCACATAAGTATTAGGGATGAGCTCGCGGTTCGAGTCGAACGTATGTTCGACTCGAACATTGGCTGTTCGCCTGTTCGGTGAAACCAGAACTTTGTGGGCCGTTCGTGCCAAATTCGTGATGATTGGCCAAGCATGCACTGTGACCCCGCATGCTTGGCCAATCACAGCGCCGGCAGCGAGGAGAGCCATAATTGGCCACAGGCAGGATGCCTGTGGCCAATTATAGCTCAGGGGGTTTAGTACACGCCCCACACAACATAAGGCCGCCAGCGCGGCGGCCTTGTGTAGTGTGTTGGTGTGCAGGGAGAGAGCAGGATAGGCAGGGACAGTGTCAGTGTCATCTTTGCTAAACCTAGCGCAGTTACAGTGTGTTGGCGTGCAGGGAGAGAGCAGGATAGGCAGGGATAGTGTCAGTGTCATTTTTGCTTGTTAACCTGCAGCAGTTACAGTGGGTGTAGTGTGCCTCCTGCACAGTATACACCTGAAGCTACCCCTCATTGCTGGTGTTGTTCTGTTGTGTAACACAGACAGGCATCTGCAGCAGTTACAGTGGGTGTAGTGTGCCTCCTGCACAGTATACACCTGAAGCTACCCCTTATTGCTGGTTATGTTCTGTTGTGTAACACAGACAGGTATCTGCAGCAGTTACAGTGGGTGTAGGTGCCTCCTGCACAGTATACACCTGAAGCTACCCCTTATTGCTGGTGTTGTTCTGTTGTGTAACACAGACAGGCATCTTCAGCAGTTACAGTGGGTGTAGGTGCCTCCTGCACAGTATACACCTGAAGCTACCCCTTATTGCTGGTTTTCCCATCTCCCTGCAGGCCATTAGTATGTCTGGAAGGCCAACAAGGAGAGGCAGACAGTCACGAGCCAATAAAAGAGGGCAAGCAGGCTCTGTGTCTAGGGGCAACAGTGCTGGTCATGGACGCGGTGCATCGTCATCAGCACGTGGCCATGGGACACGCTTGTCCTTATTTTCGGCAGCTGGACATGTTGAGCCGCAGCATGCCGAAGACTTGGTAGAGTGGATGACCAAGCCCTCATTATCCTCCCCCTCCCCTCTCACCCAGGCTCAGGGTACTGGCAAAGCAGCTGCCAACGCGTCCTCTTCCCTCGTATCAATGTCATCAGTCACTCCTTCCCTAGACCCACCATGTCCTCCTGAGGAGTCCCCCAAACTGTTTGAGCACAGTGTTGGGTACATGCTCCAGGAGGATGCCCAGCGTTTTGAAGGCTCTGATGATGATACCCAGCTAGAGGAAGGCAGTAGCGTGAGCACAGAGAGAGGGGATGCTCAAGAAGGACAGCAATCGGGCAGTCATGTTCCACCAGCTGCAGCATAAAGCCAGGTTTGCTCCAGTGATCAAGAGGGAGGGGATGATGAGGTCACTGAGTCCACATGGGTGCCTGACAGGAGAGAGGAGCAGTAGGAGGAAGAGGAGGCACATCTTCAACGAGGCAGGATGCCCTCCGAGGGCCAGCTTAAGGGCAGCACACCGACTGAATCACACCGCAGAGCTCCGCCTGTGCAGGGCGCTGCCTCTGCGCGTTATTCCAAAAGTTCTTTGGTGTGGGCCTTTTTTGAGTCGAGTGCTGCTATTTGCAACATATGTCTCAAGCGTATCTCGCGTGGCCAAAACATCAGTCGCTTGGGCACCACATGCTTGACCAGACAAATGCGTGCGGACAAACCCCTGTTTTTAACGCATACTGTTAGACAAGTTAATTGGTTGTCTGCGAGCTGGTCGGTAAGTAGGCTTGGTTTTTCCTGGGCATTCCCCAGGCTTTGTTGTTACCTGTTTCAGCCTTCCAATGCTGCTTACTGTGATAGCCAGCTATAGATGGGGGCGGTGGACAAGTTTTGTTTTCACCTATGGTGCTTGTATTGGTCCAGCAGCGCACCAACACCTTTGCAGCCATTGTGCTACATGCTGGATGTTTGGTGTGCACCTGTACCTTTAAGGAGGGGTGGCTCCCCTTCAGTCCACCTGCCCTCATCTAACCATCAGAATGCATGTGCCTCCATTGTGGGGACACTCATAGTTAGTGTAGGACCACAGATTCCAGGGGGACTTGGCGTGGCTCTGTGGCTCACGCATGCGTTTGCAAATGCGTGCGGACAAACCCCTGTTTTTAACGCATACTGTTAGACAGGTTAATTGGTTGGCTGCGAGCTGGTCGGTAAGTAGGCTTGGTTTTTCCTGGGCATTCCCCAGGCTTTGTTGTTACCTGTTTCAGCCTTCCAATGCTGCTTAGTGCGATAGCCAGCTATAGATGGGGGCGGTGGACAAGTTTTGTTTTCACCTATGGTGCTTGTGTAGCGGTCTCACCCGCCTTCTCCCCTCTCTTTATGGCTGTATGACTCGTCTAGGGGTATCTGGGAGAAGAGGGAAAGATGTACACCACCAGCTCGGCTCTCTGATGTAGTATGCAGAGATATGAGCTAACCGTTTACCTTTGGGTCTGCGTTTTAGGCCGGAGCCTCAGCTTCTTCTATGGAGGATGATTGCCACTGTCACAGACAGGGACACTTAGCTTCCAGTAACACGAGTTCCACACCAATAAAAAGTCCAACACTGTTTTATTTGCTTTGATCAATAGGTAGGCTGGTTGAACTTTAAAAGAACAGACAGGGTGTGGGAAAGAGTAGGTCCAGGCACAACTTAGTGAATAAAGTCTCTCCTGTTCCGTTTAGTGCAAACAGGCTTGGCGCACAGTCGCTGCCACCAACCGTGAATTTGGTCCCTCCACTGACCTGGGTGAACGTTGAGGCCTCTGCCACAGGCCTTAGATGAGGCCTGCCACTGACCTGATGAAGATGGGTCTCTGCCACAGACCATGAGAACATGAAATACCTCCGTTAGGACAAATGACCCCTGTCAGAGGAAGACATCCATCCGGACAGTCACCAGAGGCCCACACCGGCACCGGCAAAATGCTGCACCGGCTCTACGGGAGGGTCACCTCTCTGGTCCCTTACGCCCTGGATTCAGGCACCCAATACCGGGGGGCACCTTAGGAATGCTTCGCCCTCGCGGGACCCAGTAGGAGGTACTGGGCCCCAGGCCTCCTTGTAAAGTACCTCACCCCAGGCTGAAGGTGCCTGGGATGGAAATCGACTCCATGCGCCCAGGCCAAGGGCGCCTGGGCACAGACGAACCGCAGCAGCCCCCAGGCTGGAGGTGCCTGGGGGAATGGACCTCGTGTGCAAGATGTCCTCCCCTTTATATCCTCTCCCAGCAGGCACAGCGGGTTACCCGCCCCGCCGTACTACTGCCGCAAGAGGACACAAAGGGCACGGCGCTAGAATGGCAGTTCAACCCCGGTCCCAGGTTACAGGGCCACCTAGGGACCGCAGGGAACATGACACCATTCATACCTCCCACACTCCAAAATGTCCATAAATCCCTGAAAATCAATGTATCTGGGCCATCTATGGCCCAGATACGCCCCTATAAATTTGACACCCGCTACACTCTCCCCCAAGCAATTTGACACTGGTCCCCAGTGTCTGGATCAAGTCATGCCCCAAAGGGAGCCAACATAAACCCAATCCAGAGACTGCTTCAAAAATGCGCAAAAAATGTAAATTTGAAAAAACTGGTAGTTGTGCCTGAACCTGACATGGAAGGGAAAAGGAAAAGGGAAACAACACATAACAGCATACATTTCACAATAACACCATTGACATTTTCCCCCGCCCACATCACTAACTAAGACCCGCCCCATTCTCAGCCGTCTTGACAGACGTTCTCCTGCAGAGGGGACAAAAGAAAGTTAAACACACAAATTCCCTGACACGTGTGTGGGTGTTGGAACGAAAAAATCTCTCCGAAGAGAAATCCCTTCCTTCCAAGAAGTGTGTGGTGTAAAGTGAATAACGGTGCGCAACACTGCCACCTAGTGACAGTGCCACGGTAAAGACACTTGTCGAATCCTGGAACGAAACTTTCCTCTGTGTACTTTGGCCCTAACTACCCCAAAGTCCATGATTACTTTGCGGGAGGGAGGAAGGGAGAAAACAACAGCAACAGTTCCCCATTCCTCCAAAGAGCACAACAGCCGTTAAACTAGGGTACAGTTCCTGGGTTTCCGGGAAGGAAAAACAAACCCCGGAAAGTTCAGCAAATTTTAAAGGCACAAGGGAAAGGAGTCTTTTCTCCTACAGGTAGAATCTGGGATGCGGCAAGACAAGGGGTTTTAAATGTTGATCAACAGTCTCCAAATGGTATTCAACATCTTCTCCTTCTTTCCTTCGAATCAGCACCTTGTCTGCATGAATGTGCCGACCCAACATCCACTCTGCTTTGCAGTCTTTGAATCTCCTGAGACGCTTTTGGGGAACAAGCAAGGTACCTGTGTGCGTGTGGGACTTTGATGTGTGTCCACACTAAATCATTGTACCAACGTTCCCTGCAGACTTCTACTTCGTAAAGCAGCTCCTTAGATAAGTATGGGCACTCCCACCCATACTCACTGGCGACTTTCTGGCAGAACAGACGTTGTAGCCTAGACAAGGGAGGCATAGTAGAGCGGTCTCCCTCACCCGGCAGGACGATCGAATCCGGATGGTGAGGTGCCTTGGCCACCTCTGATTTGGGCATAGGCGCCCGCAGCGACAGTCTCTTGTCCCCGGTGGTAGATGCAGGAGGCACCGGGGACTGAAGGGCAGGCAGGGGACGGGGTCCCTCCTCAGGCGCTGGTGCCTCCACCCGGGATGTACTATCCCCTGTGGACATAGGTGGATCTCTGGTTCTACGGGATGAGGAGAGAGGCATCTTGTCCCAGCCCTTCTCAGCAAATAGTTTGTCTATGACGACGTCGTCTCCCACATCAGAGACGGACTCCAGGTCAGAGGTGTCACACTCCTCCGCGGGCAGGTAGTTGGTAGTGGACACCGAATCACTCCCACCCACGGGCTCAAGGGGCCGCGAATCCCAGACACCTCCGTCCCAACACCAAGTCCCGTTCCCTGGCTTACCTCGACCAAAACTTGTGAAGGGATGTCCAGGACTCTTCCTACCGGATCCATCCAGGCGAGGAAAGCGCAGGGGTTGTCCTCCATCTCGGCCGCTGGAAGCTCTCACAAGACCGACCTTCCTTGTTGGCGCTGAGAGTAGGGAAACTGTGGTGACCGAAGCAGCATCTCTGGATTTTTCATCCTCCATCTCTTTGTTTGCGACCTCCACGGAGGTCTCCACAGTGCGCGTAGGGATGGCTGTCCAAGCATTGACGTCTCCTTGTTGAGTGGTGGTGCCTGATGTAGGGCTGAGGTGGAAGACCCGAGGTCTCTCTATGGATTGCTCCACCTCAAATGTGAACTCCCCGCAGGCCTCACAGCGCCCGAATGGCTTTAACTGTACCACCAGTCCCGAACATCCGGGACAAATCATACCCAGGGCCTCAACATCCTTGCAGGTGTACAAGGCGAATCGTCCCCGGGGCTTGAGCCGAATCCCCGTATATGTGATCGGAGCAGCAGTTGAAGTCATCCTCGTAGTATTAGAGACTGGAACCCACGAGGCATTGCTGAACATTGTGACTGATTGCTGCTCCATCGCGCACTGCATAACTGGCGCCAAAGTTCCCACGTGTACCCCTTCACATGGCCGGACTCCTCCCCTTTGGCGCACTAGTTTGCGGGTTTTCTCCATGTCACGCTCACGAACTGTGCAGGGAGGGTGTGCCTGCTGGCGCAGTGGCCAATATGGCCAACCTACTCGGAGCTCTTCTGGGCAGCAAAGTTCAAACTCTGATAGCTTCGGCTCCATTACATAAACACAAATCCCGGACTTGGAGCCCCCACATGTAGCGGTCTCACTCGCCTTCTCCCCTCTCTTTATGGCTGTATGACTCGTCTAGGGGTATCTGGGAGAAGGGGGAAAGATGTACACCACCAGCTCGGCTCTCTGATGTAGTATGCAGAGATATGAGCTAACCGTTTACCTTCGGGTCTGCGTTTTCGGCCGGAGCCTCAGCTTCTCCTATGGAGGATGATTGCCACTGTCACAGACAGGGACACTTAGCTTCCAGTAACACGAGTTCCACACCAATAAAAAGTCCAACACTGTTTTATTTGCTTTGATCAATAGGTAGGCTGGTTGGACTTTAAAAGAACAGACAGGGTGTGGGAAAGAGTAGGTCCAGGCACAACTTAGTGAATAAAGTCTCTCCTATTCCATTTAGTGCAAACAGGCTTGGCGCACAGTCGCTGCCACCGACCGTGAATTTGGTCCCTGCCACTGACCTGGGTGAACGTTGTGGCCTCTGCCACAGGCCTTAGATGAGGCCTGCCACTGACCTGATGAAGATGGGTCTCTGCCACAGACCATGAGAACATGAAATACCTCCGTTAGGACAAACGACCCCTGTCAGAGGAAGACATCCATCCGGGCGGTCACCAGAGGCCCGCACCGGCACCGGCAAAATTCTGCACCGGCTCTACGGGAGGGTCACCTCTCCGGTCCCTTACGCCCTGGATTCAGGCACCCAATATTGGGGGCACCTTAGGAATGCTTCACCCTCGCGGGACCCAGTAGGAGGTACTGGGCCCCAGGCCTCCTTGTAAAGTACCTCACCCGAGGCTGAAGGTGCCTGGGATGGAAATCGACTCCACGTGCCCAGGCCAAGGGCGCCTGGGCACAGACGAACCGCAGCAGCCCCCAGGCTGGAGGTGCCTGGGGGAATGGACCTCGTGTGCAAGATGTCCGCCCCCTTTATATCCTCTCCCAGCAGGCACAGCGGGTTCTCCGCCCCGCCGTACTACTGCTGCGAGAGGACACAAAGGGCACGGCGCTAGAATGGCAGTTCAACCCCGGTCCCAGGTGACAGCACCACCTAGGGACCGCAGGGAACATGACACCATTCATACCTCCCACACTCCAAAATGTCCATAAATCCCTAAAAATCTATGTATCTGGGCCATCTATTGCCCAGATACGCCCCTATAAATTTGACACCCGCTACACTTGTATTGGTCCAGCAGCGCACCAACACCTTTGCAGCCATTGTGCTACATGCTGGGTGTTTGGTGTGCACCTGTTCCTTTAAGGAGGGGTGGCTCCCCTTCAGTCCACCTGCCCTCATCTAACCATCAGAATGCATGTGCCTCCATTGTGGGGACACTCATAGTTAGTGTAGGACCACAGATTCCAGGGGGCCTTGGCATAGCTCTGTGGCTCACGCATGCGTTTGCAAATGCGTGCGGACAAACCCCTGGTTAATTGGTTGTCTGCGAGCTGGTCGGTAAGTAGGCTTGGTTTATGTTTATGTAAACATCCCTTGTAATAGGAATGTGTGTGACAGGTCCTCTTTATTGAGAGATGCAGGGTCAATAAGACCCCACATCTCTCCTCCAGGCTGGAAAGCATGAGATCGTGAATTTTTTTCACTGATCTCATACTTACTAGCCGCAATGGCGGCTTTGTTTACATCTGAGGACCCGGGCGTGATGTCATCACATCGCACCCGGGCCTTCGACGATCATAGAGATGACTGGTGACCAGTCATCTCTATGCTCGTCACGTGACCCACCACCGGCGCCGGACGATTCTCTCCGGGTCCCCGATGGCACGGGAGAGCCCGGAGAAGCACCGGATGGCGGCAGGATGGGGGGATGTCCCCTCCCGCCGCCTATAAGAACGATCAAGTGATGGAACCGCCGCTATGATCATTCTTATGGTGCGCAGAATCGCCGGCACAAGAAAAGGATATCTGAATGATGCCTCTAGCTGCAGGCATCATTCAGATATCCCCCCACAAACCCAGGACGTCATATGATGTCCACCCAGGATGGGAGATCTCATCTGTGGACGTCATATGACTATGGGCGGTAGGGAAGTGGTTAAAGGAATATTTAACTTTTTATTTTTTTTTCACTTTTATGCATCATTAAAATCACTCCTCCCGAAAAAACGACCGTTTTAAAAACTTTTTTTTGCATTGATACATGTCCCCTGGGGCAGGACCCGGGTCCCCAAACCCTTTTTAGGACAATAACATGCATATTAGCTTTTATAATTAGCACTTTACATTTGGAACATTTGCATCCGTTGTATTTAATAGGGTTCTAAAGTTTGCGCGAACTTTCGGTCCGTTCGCAGATTCTGGTGCGAACCGAACCGGGGGGGGGTGTTCGGCTCATCCCTAATAAGTATCATTCATTAGACTTGTGCACAACGGAAAAATTTGTTCCGTTTCGGTTCGCTTCTTGTGCACAACGGAAAAATTCGTTCCGTTTCGGTTCGTTTCTTTCCGGTCCTGTTGATTCGTAATCATTCGTAATTTTGCTAGACGGGATTTTTCGTGTTCGGACTAATTCGTATTTTCGCAAGCGACATTTTTCGTTGAATTTTTTGTTGCTTTATAATTCGTACTTTCGGTAGAGTTTGTTGTTTTTCGTTGATTCTGGACACAACTCCTACTTTCGTAACTTTTTTTGGGTTCGTTGATTCGTAATTTTCCGTGTCTCTCTCACAACGACGCTGCCTATTATGCCTAATGTGCTTCGAATGGATTTGTACTTTTCTAAATACATAGCGGTTATTTGTAACGATTCGAAATCTCGTATTTTACTTTCGTTTTTTACATGCGGCTATAGGCTCCGCCCCTGTACACCATTTTGAGAGGGTTCAGCACGGTGAGGGAGAAGCAGAGAGCAGAGCAGAGTGTTATTGTGCTTCGAATGGATTCGAAATCTCGTATTTTACTTTCGTTTTTTCATGCGGCTATAGCCTCCGCCCCTGTACACCATTTTGAGAGGGAGTTTAGCATGGTGAGGGAGAAGCAGAGAGCAGAGTGAGTGTTATTGTGCTTCGAATGGATTCGTACATTCGTAACTTTTTTCATAACGAATTATGCCGAAGACATTCGGGCATTCGCTATTTTGCGGTATAATTTATTTCGGATTCGGTTTTATTCGTAATTGCTTTGTTCGGAAATTCGAATGCTTCCGAATGTCCGAAAGTTGCTAAATTCGGACGAATTTCGATTCGTTACGAAACGAATTGCACAAGCCTATCATTCATTTTCTTAATCAGTATATGTACAGGGACTTTGCTGATCCAACCACTACAAACTGTCTGCATAAAACGACAGAATGGGGTGGATACAAGACCAGTCACCCTGCACATAAAGAAAGAGCAGCAGCGACCAATCTTTATTCCAGGAAGCTTCTGCACAGAGGCAAAGTTTCACAATGGATTACTTCATGCGCTGGAAGGAATACACAAAGCACACCAAGATTTAAATAAGAATACACATGCCTTTGTGTAATGTGCCTTTTTGCTAGAAAATTACTTAGAACCCCTAAACATCATATATATATATATATATATATTTTAAGCAGAAACCCTAGAGAATAAAATGCTGATTGTTGCAATATTGTAGGTCACACAGTGAAAGATGATGTTACGCCAAGTAAATATATACCTAACATGTCATGCTTTAAAATGGCGCACCCTCGTGGAATGGAGACAAACTACAGAGGAGGTCTTGCACTAGAATTGTTGCTCTCGCTCTAACGGTCGCGGCGATACCTCACATGTGTAAACGCCATTTACATATGCGGGCGTGACTTACGCATGGGTTTGCTTCTGCACGATATGGAGCACTTTACATTTTTTTATTTCTTAATAATTTTACTTTTTATTTTTACACTGTCACTTTATTTTTTGATCACTTTTATTCCTATTACAAGAAAATGTAAAGATCCCTTGTAATAGAAATAAGGACGACGGGTCCTCTTTATTAAGAGATTTAGGGTAAAAAAAGACCTCAGATCTCTCATTTACCTTTAAAAGCAAAAGAAAAAAAAAGTTATTTTATTTTGCATTTTTACTTATGTAGCGATACCTTCAACTAAGAGGGCCGCAGATTTAGTTTGGGCCCTGAAGACAGCTCCGCCAACCCCCGGCAATTTACTCGACCCCCTACTGGCACAGTTAGTCTAGGGTAATATGTGTATATCTTATGCTCTATGATTAAATTCAAACACCAAGACAGTGATAAAAGAATAACAAATTTACTTTCTATGGCAATGGAAATCAACAGTGATAACAGATCATAAGAATCTATCTGCAGAGCCCTGCAGCAGTAGTCACACTATAACTATAGAGATATGGCGCACACGCGCTACGTGTAACAGTACTTCACTATCAGGGCCGTTTGAAGGAATTTGGGGGCCCCAAGCAGATTGAGAATTTGGGGCCCCCAAGGGGGGGGGGTGCTACTGATTTTTTTTGGAGAACCGAGGGAGTACTAACTTTTTTTTAAAATTTAGAAGGGGGAGTACTAACGCGGGACATCAACGCCGATCGCGAGAGGGGGGGCCGCCAATCGCGGGAGGGGGGGCGCCAATTCGCAGGAGGAGGGGGCCGCCAATCGCGGGAGGGGGGTCGCCAATCGCGGGAGGAGGGGGCCGCCAATCGCGGGAGGAGGGGGCCGCCAATCGCGGGAGGAGGGGGCCGCCAATCGCGGGAGGGGAGGCAGCTCTGCTGGGGCCCCAGGCCAGCTGGGGGCCCCAAGCAGTTGCTTGGTTTGCCTGTCCTGTTCCGACGGCCCTGTTCACTATGCACCCTATGGCGCAGCAACTAAATAAACTACCTAGATGGCCAGGCCTGACCATATAACTCAGTCTCTAGTAGGGGTAAAATTCTTTGCATGCAAGTCTTTAAACGGTGGTGCACATTTCAGGAACACATTTGTAATCCAAGGGGGGGGGGGTAAAAATGCCAACACAGTACACTCCACTAAAGATCCGTTCAACTCAGTTCTGCTTTGGATCTCAAATGGGGAAAAGAACTCAAATAGGAACTAGTGGGCCACGGCAGTCTGTAGGCCTAACAATGATATAAAGTATTTGTGGATTGAGCAAGTGCTCGCTCACCCCTCCGGACGCGATCCCAGTCCGGGAACTTCCACCTGCTGTGTCTCCTCACACAGCTCTGCAGCAGTCTGGTCTCTGGCTCAGCAGCGGTTGAAGAAAACCGAGTCAGATGCCACCCAGGCTCGAGATGGGGTGGAAGGCTTTTTGGGTAACAGCGCAAGGCCCAGGCTTCAGGCCTTGCACCACGGTGGATCCACACAGGAAGATCTCTCCCTTGAAGTCTCGTGTCCCAAAGAGGCCGAGCCCAGCCTCGCCTCCTCCTTTTATAACCCCTCCCATGAGTCTCTGGGGTGGAAACATTGCTGAAAGGGGTTCTGGGTAACGTAGTCTCTCTCCTCTGCTTTCACTTCCAGTAAAGTCTCTTCTCTACTCCCTCCCGACTCACCTCTCACCCGGAAAGTCCTGTCTCTCTGTATTAAAGGGGAATACCCCGCTACACACTCCCCCCACTTAAATTCTTTGGTCCCCAAAGACAATTCTAGCATACACTGTGTACAACCCTAGACAACATTTCGTATGATGTTGGCATAGGGAATTCCCACCAAAACAAAGGGGTTGAATTCCCTTGCCTACAGGTCACACTATCATGAGTGGCCTGCCTAACTGTGCCAGAGAGTGAGTGGGGGTTGCCCTCCACCCAATGAACAGTGGAGGGATCCGGATTCTCTACACTCCTCCTGGCAGTGACCACAGAATCTTCTGAGCTCTTCCCCATTTGTGGGTAGGTCAACTTTTTGGGAGGCCTTATGACTCTGCGAGCCCTTTGTTCTCTTGGGGTTTCTGGCTCTGGCGCCACAGGCTCTTCTTCTGTAGCAGGCTCGGGCGACACGGCAGGCTCTGTAACATCTGCTTCAGGAGCCGAGGGATACATAGAGTCTCTAGGGTCCTTTTCAGAGTAAGTATGACAAGCATCTTCCCAATAATCTGATGAAGGACTAGATGGGATGAACTCAGCGGCTTCTGCATTCAGTTGTCCATCTATAGTGTCTTCAGTAGTTGGAAGATCTATAGCAGAAGTTCCTGGAGTTGGGGAAGGCCACAGCCAGTCAAGTTCTCTTCCTTCATCTCCACTGAGTTCAGAGGCCTCTCCATCTTCAGCCCGAGAGGCCTGGGACCGAGTGTTTGGCCTGGGGGTATCTAGAATAGAGACTGGTTCAGGGGAGTCCCTCACTGGAGGTATCCTGACCGCTTCAGCAAGTGGGAGCAGGTGGTTTCGATGCCACGTCTTCAGTGGTCCTACCTTTCCTTCTGGCTTCAACTTGTAGACAGGTAGGCCCGGCAGCTTCCTACAGATGACATAGGGTTCAGATCTCCATCTGTCTGCAAGTTTGTGTTTCCCAGGGACCCCAAGATTGCGTAGCAGTACTCGGTCCCTGGGCTGCAGGTCTTGCACCCAGACCTTCAAGTCGAAGTTTCTTTTGTTTCGAGCTCCCCTTTGATCTGAGGCCGCTTGAGCTTGTTCATAGGCTACTTTCAGGCTGTGTCTGAGCCTGTCCACATATCCTTTGTGGGATGTGGCTGAGGAATGGTCTAAAGAGGTGCCAAAGGCCAGGTCCACAGGTAACCTTGCTTCTCTCCCAAACATGAGTCGATATGGGGAGTAGCCTGTAGCATCACTGATGGTGCAGTTGTAAGCGTGTACTATAGCTGCTATGTGTTTGCTCCAATGTTGTTTCTTCTCACTATCCAGAGTTCCCAACATGTTGAGCAGGGTTCGGTTAAACCTCTCCGGCTGAGCATCTCCCTGTGGGTGATAAGGTGTGGTTTGAGTTTTCTTGATTGCTAATGAATCCAGGAGTTTCCGGATCAGCCGACTCTCAAAGTCCCTTCCTTGATCTGAATGAAGTCGCTGGGGCAGCCCATAATGGACAAAATACTTCTCCATAAGTACCTTGGCTACTGTGGAAGCCTTCTGGTCTTTGGTTGGGAAAGCTTGGGCATACCGGGTGAAATGATCGGTTATCACCAGAACATTTCCTAGTCCACTCAGGTCGGGTTCGAGGCAGAGGAAATCAATGCATACCAGATCCATTGGGCCTTGACTTTGTAGATGGCCCATTGGGGCAGCTTGATGGGGTAAAGTCTTCCTCTGGATGCAGCGTGCACATGAATGGCAGTACTCTTCCACTTCTGCCCTCATGCAGGGCCAATAGAACCGACTTCTGACAAGTTGAAAGGTCCTTTCCGCCCCTAGGTGGCCGTGATTGTCATGTAGGGCAATCAGAACAGTCTCTCAATGTTTTTCCGGAAGAAACAATTGCCATTTATCTTCCAGGTCATCAGAGGGGCCCCTTCGGTAGACCACTCCCTGATGCACCTGTAACCTGTCCCACTCTTTCCTCAACAGGCAAGCTTCCTTTGAGGAGTGACTCAGGAGTCTGTTTGGATCCTGATTCTCCAGGGCTTCCAAAACCAATTTCCCCATGGGGTCTTCTAATTGGTCGCATCTTAGTTCCTTCTTGGACAACTTTGGCAGATGGTCTTCCTCCAGTTGTGTTACTCCACAGTATTGTTTGGGGACTCCTACCATGGTAACTCCTATCTCTTCCGCCCTTGAGCCTCCTCTGGCTTGCAATTCAGCCCCTTGACAAAGGACCCGCACCCCGTCAGGTGCCACTTGAGTCCAGTCTTCCATGTCACTGGTGGGGCCATGAGATCTCCTGGACAGAGCGTCTGCATCTCGATTTCCAGTCCCTGGCCTGTACTTTAGGCTGAAATTGAATCCAGACAATGCGGCCAGCCACCTGTGTCCAGTGGCGTCCAGCCTTGCTGTAGTGAAAAGGTAGGTAAGGGGGTTGTTGTCGGTCTTCACAGTGAACTCCGCCCCATACAGGTAGTCTTTGAGCTTGTCTACTACCGCCCACTTAAGGGCTAGGAACTCCAGCTTGTGAGTGGGGTAGTTCTTCTCGGAGGGGGTCAGACTCCTGCTCACGTAGGCAACAGGCCGCAGTTGTCCCTCGTGTTCTTGATAAAGTACTCCTCCCAGACCATCATGACTAGCATCTACGTGTAGTTCATAGGGTTTGGTCGGGTCTGCGTAGGCCAAGACTGGGACAGTGGTTAGGTTCTTCTTCAACGCCTGGAAGGCTTCTTCACACTTTTGGTTCCACTGATCTCTGACTGACTCTCCCGGCTTCCTGTGCCCTGAGTCGTCCTCTTCCCCCTCGGTCTTGAGTAGTTCATTCAATGGCCTAGCAATTCGGGCGAATCCTTCCACAAACCTCCTGTAATAGGAGCAGAACCCTAAGAAGGATCTGAATTCTGTTACTGTGGTGGGTCGTGGCCAGGAGGTAACTGCCTCCAATTTCTCAGGGTCTGTGGCCACCCCTTCTTCAGACACTATGTGCCCCAGATAATTCACAGAAGACTGGTAGAACCGACACTTCTCAGGCGAAAGCTTGAGTCCCTCCTCACTGAGTCTTCTCAACACTTTTTCCAGCCTCTCCTCATGTTCCTCCAAGGTTCTCCCAAAGACAATGACATCGTCCAGGTGTACAAGGACTTCAATAAGGTTCATGTCTCCTACAGTCTTCTCCATGAGACGTTGGAAGGTAGTAGGAGCTCCAGACAGTCACTGGGGCATTCGATCAAACTCAAAGAACCCCACTGGGGTTATCAAGGCTGTCTTCTCCTTGTCTTCTGGATGCATAGGGATCTGATAGTATCCACTCTTGAGTAGTGATGAGCCGAACACCCCCGGGTTCGGTTCGCACCAGAACCCGCGAACGGACCGAAAGTTCGTACGAACATTAGAACCCTATTAAATACAATGGATGCGAACGTTCGCATTCTAAAGTGCTAATTATAACAACTATTATGCATGTTATTGTCCTAAAAAGGGTTTGGGAACCCGGGTTCTGCACCAGGGGACATGTATCAATGCAAAAAGAAGTTTTAAAAACGGTCGTTTTTCGGGAGCAGTCATTTTAATGATGCATAAAGTGAAAAAAAAAAGTCAAATATTCCTTTAAATATCGTACCTGGGGGGTGTCTAAAGTATGCCTGTGAAGTGCCACGTGTTTCCCGTGTTTAGAACTGTCCCTGCACAAAATGACACTTCTAAAGGAAAAAAAAGCCATTTAAAACTTCTTGCGGCTTTAATGTAATGTCTGGTCCCGGTAATATGGATGAAAATCTTTAAGAAAAATGGCATAGCTACCCCATGACCCCCCCCCCTACCCCAGCCCATTACCAGCCCCTTTGGGTCTTGTATGGATATTAAGGGGAACCCCGCACATAAAATAAAAAAGGCCCTATATACTCTGAACAGCCGTATACAGGCGGTGCATACAAGACAGGGACTGTAGGTTTGTTCTTATGTAGAATGTGTTTGTAATTTTGAACAGGTACATTGTTGAAGTGTAGCTCCAGCCCAAAAATCTATTTTTAAACTTTTTGGGAAACATAGGTAAGGGTTATCACCCCTGTAACATTTGTTTTGCTGTCTGTGCCCCTGTTCAGAACATTTCACCTCACTTTCCGTCCCAATGACAACTGTTTTTGAAATGTGGTGTTTTTCTTGAAACAAGGATTGCTGATAAAGCATCAGTACAGAGGAGACACCTTTCTCCCATATTTATTCTTACAGGAGAGAATTTTCCTTCCTAGGGGTAGATTTCCTCTCACTTCCTGTTGTCTTCTTTCGTTTGCAAGTAGGAGTCGTTTGTAAGTTGGATGTTTGAAAGTAGGGACCTGCCGTATATACTCTGCAGAAATAGGCCCCTTAGTTGTTGGTGTTGGCACAACACTGTAAGCACTCACAGTTACTCTTGGTTGGTGCTGGAACGCCCTGCTGTCAACTATTATATCAGGAATTTTAATTACATATAATTGTTGAACAGTGGTAGTAAAAATTGGGGCTTTGATGGTGGTGCTGGTGCCACAACACTGTAAGCCCTGACAGTTACTCTTGGTGGGTGCAGCAATGGGCCCTGCTGTGAATTATTAGATCAAGAATTGTAATTGCATGCCCCTGTTGAACAGGGGCTGAAAAATTGGGCTTTTCGTGGTGGTGGTGGTGGTGTTGCCACAACACTGTAAGCCCTCAGAGTTACTCTTGGTGGGTGCAGGAATGGGCCCTGCTGTGAATTATTAGATCAAGAATTGTAATTACATGCCCCTTTTGAACAGTGGCTGAAAAATTGGGCCTTTCGTGGTGGTGGTGGTGGTGGCGTTGCCACAACACTGTAAGCCCTCAGACTTACTCTTGGTGGGTGCAGGAATGGGCCCTGCTGTGAATTATTACATCAAGAATTGTAATTGCATGCCCCTGTTGCACAGGGGCTGAAAAATTGGGCCTTAGGCACTGGTGGCACAACACTACAACCCCTCACAGATACTGTACTTGGAGCACAGCAATGAGCCCTGTTGCAAAGTATTGCTTCAAAAATTGTAATGACACGCCCCTGTTAAACAGGGGCTGAAAAATTGGGCCTTAGGCACTGGTGGCACAACACTACAACCCCTCACAGATACTGTACTTGGAGCACAGCAATGAGCCCTATGGAAAATTATTGCTAAAAAAATTGTAAGTACACGCCCCTGTAAAACAGGGGCTGAAAAATTGGGCCTTAGCCACTGGTGGCGGCACCCATAAACAAAAATGATCTTCCAAGCTATCATCATCAATCGTATCATTGAGGACTCGGAGGAGGAGGATAGCCAGTCAACATAACAGCACAGGCACTCAGCATCAGCATCAGTCTTGAAGGGACGTGACATGTTAAAATCAATTAGTCTGTTATATCAGCATCAGGTGTGTGGTAGCTGGTGGTGATCCAAGACTGGTTCATCTTGATGAAAGTCAGTCGATCAACCGAGTCGGTGGACAGGCGCACCCTGTGATCCGTGACAAATCCTCCAGCAGCACTGAATGTGCGTTCCGAAAGAACGCTGGATGCAGGACAGGCCAGTAGCTCAATTGCATACTGTGCAAGCTCTGGCCAGTGATCCATCCTCAAGACCCAGTAAGCCAGAGGATTTTCGGTGGGGAAGGTGTCCAAGTCTGACCTTGCCCCTAGATATTCCTGCACCATGTTTATCAGACGCTGGCGATGGTTGCTGGAACCAATCATACTTTGGGGCTGCGGACTAAAGAATTGTCTGAACGCATCGGTCAGACGGCCACCTTCCCCACCGCTCCTTCTTTGACTGGCCGAAGCCTCAGCAACTCGTTGTCCTGGACCAGGAGTTTGTAACTTCCCAGTCTCTGGGAACGCGTTGCACAGACCTTTCTGCAAGGCCTCCCGGAGTTGTCTCATCCTCTGCTCCCTCTGCGACGGTAACATAAGGTCCGCAACCTTACCCTTGTACCGTGGATCAAGGAGAGTGGCCAGCCAGTAATGGTCCCTCTCCTTGATCCGAAGAATACGAGGATCCTTCCGCAGACTTTGCAGGATCAGGGAGGCCATGCAGCGTAGGTTTGCTGAGGCATTCGCTCCGGAGTCCTCTGGGTCACTAAGGACGACATGATCCGCAGTCACCTCCTCCCAGCCACGTACAAGTCCACTGGTTTCTTGGGACTGTAAATCATCCCTAAAAGACTGCTTCTGATGATGCTGAGTGCCAGCCTCCACCTCCATGCTGACACAATCCTCCTCCTCCTCCTCCTCCTCTTCCTCTTCCTGTGCGATGGGTGGGACAGAAGGAACACTGTCTGGGTAAAGGGGGCCTTGAGAGGCAAGGAAGTCCTCCTCTTCCTGCCTCTGTTCTGCCTCAAGTGCCCTGTCCATTATTCCACGCAGCGTGTGCTCCAACAGGTGGACAAGAGGTACAGTGTCACTGATGCATGCACTGTCACTGCTCACCATCCTCGTGGCCTCCTCAAATGGTGCCAGGACAGTGCATGCATCCCTGATCATGCCCCACTGGCGTGGAGAAAAAAAACCAAGCTCCCCTGACCCTGTCCTGGTGCCGTAGTCGCACAGGTACTCATTGATGGCCCTCTGCTGCGTGTGCAGCCGCTGCAGCATGGCCAACGTTGAGTTCCACCTGGTGGGCATGTCACATATAAGGCGGTTCTTGGGCAGGTTCAACTCCTTTTGCAGCTCAGCCAGGCGAGCACTGGCATTATAAGATCTGCGGAAATGCACACAGACTTTCCTGGCCTGCCTCAGGACATCCTGTAAGCCCGGGTACCTGCCCAAGAACCGCTGCACCACCAGGTTAAGGACGTGAGCCACACAGGGCACATGGGTCAGTTGTCCCTGTCGGAGGGCGGAGAAGAGGTTGGTGCCATTGTCGCAAACCACCATTCCTGGCTTAAGCTGGCGTGGCGTCAACCACCTCTCGGCCTGGCCCTGCAGAGCAGACAGGACCTCTGCCCCAGTGTGGCTTCTGTCCCCCAAACACACCAGCGCAAGCACGGCATGGCATCTTTTTGCCTGCGTACTTGCGTAGCCCCGTGAACGGCTACGGAGCACCGCTGGTTCATAGGACAAACCACAGGAAGAGGCCATGGAGGAAGAAGAAGAGGAGGGGGTGGAGGAGAGAGGTGTGTCACAACCAGTAGTAGCATTTTGGAGGCGTGGCGGTGGGACAACCTCCAACACTACTGCACCTTGTCCTGCATCCTTCCCAGCTGCCAAAAGAGTGACCCAATGGGCCGTGAAAGAAAGGTAACGTCCCTGTCCATGCCTGCTGGACCATGAGTCAGCGGTAATATGCACCTTACCGCTGACCGCCCTGTCCAGCGAGGCCAAGACATTGCCTTCCACATGCCGGTAGAGAGCCGGAATAGCCTTCCGTGAGAAAAAGTGGCGTTTGGGAACCTGCCACTGAGGAACCGCACATTGCACAAACTCACGGAAGGGGGCCGAGTCTACCAACTTAAAAGGCAGCAGTTGAAGCGCTAGCAATTTAGCCAAGCTAGCATTCAACCGCTGGGCATGTGGATGGCTGGGAGTGAACTTCTTTCGACGGTCCAGCAGCTGGGGCAGGGAAATTTGCCTGCTAGAATCGGACGTCGGTGTACTGCTAGCAGAGTGGCCGCAAGTACTTGGCTGTGACACACCTAATTCTACACCTTCATTCCTCTCAGTGCATGTTTCAGAGAGGACTGAAGTTATAGTGGGGTTGGAGATCCCAGCTGATGCGGTGCAAGGAGAGGTCCGCTTTGTTCTTTGGTGTGGGTCTTTGAGGTAGGCTTGCCAACGAGCTGCATGGCAGGTCAACATATGTCTGGTCAGGCATGTGGTACCCAAGCGGCTGATGTTTTGGCCACGCGATATACGCTTGAGACATATGTTGCAAACAGCAGCTGTGCGATCTGATGCACTAGCCTCAAAAAAGGCCCACACCAAGGAACTTTTTGAATGACGGGCAGAGGCAGCGCCCTGCACAGGCGGAGCTCTGCGGTGTGATTCCGTCGGTGTACTGCCCTTACGCTGGCCACCAAAGGGCATCCTGTCTCGTTGGAGATGTGCCTCCTCCTCATCCTCCTCCTCCTCTCTCCTATTAGGCACCCACGTGGAGTCAGTGACCTCATCATCCCCTCCCTCCTCATCACTGGAGCCAATCTGGCAGTATGCTGCAGCTGCTGGAACATGACTGCCAGATTGGTGTCCTTCTTGAGCATCCCCTCTGTCTGCTCTCACCCTACTGCCTTCCTGTAGCTGGGTTTCATCATCAGACCCTTCGAAACGCTGGGCATCCTCCTGGAGCATGTACCCAACACTGTGCTCAAACAGTTCGGGGGACTCCTCAGGAGGAGGACATGGTGGGTCTAGGGAAGGAGTGACTGATGATGAGTCTGACATTGATACCAGGGAAGAGGACGCTTTGGCAGCTGCTTTGCCAGTACCCTGAGCCTGGGTGAGAGAGGATGAGGAGGAGGAGGAGGGCTTGGTCATCCACTCTACCAAGTCTTCGGCATGATGTGGCTCAACATGTCCAGCTGCGGAAAAGAAGGACAAGCGTGTCCCATGGCCATGTGCTGATGACAATGCACCGCGTCCACGACCAGCACTGTTGCCCCCAGACACAGAGCCTGCTTGCCCTCTTTTATTGCCTCCTGACTGTCTGCCTCTCCTTGTTTGCCTTCCAGACATTCTAATAGATGGCCTGCAGGGAGATGGGAAAAAAGCAATAAGGGCTACCTTCAGGTGTCCTTCTCTGTCCCTTGAAACAAGGACTTGCACAGTGAAAGAAACTGACACTCTCCCTACCTACAGTTTTCTGTCCCTAGAAAAAATGTTTTTTTTAAGCACAATATAGCACAAGGAGAATTCACTCACTGTCCTTCCAGGTCCCTAGAAACAAGGACTTGCACAGTGAAAGAAACTGACACTCTCCCTACCTACAGTTTTCTGTCCCTAGAAAAAATGTTTTTTTTAAGCACAATATAGCACAAGGAGAATTCACTCACTGTCCTTCCAGGTCCCTAGAAACAAGGACTTGCACAGTGAAAGAAACTGACACTCTCCCTACCTACAGTTTTCTGTCCCTAGAAAAAATGTTTTTTTTAAGCACACTATAGCACAAGGAGAATTCACTCACTGTCCTTCCCAGTCCCTAGAAAAAAGGACTTGCACAGTGAAAGAAACTGACACTCTCCCTACCTACAGTTTTCTGTCCCTAGAAAAAATGTTTTTTTTAAGCACAATATAGCACAAGGAGAATTCACTCACTGTCCTTCCAGGTCCCTGGAAACAAGGACTTGCACAGTGAAAGAAACTGAGGCCTCGTACACACGACCGATTTTCTCGTCGTAAACAGTCAAGAAAAGTGCCGCGAGAGTTTTTTTGTCTAGAAAAACGTTCGTGTGTATGGTTTTACGACGAGAAACTTGACGAGAATCTCGACGAGAAAATAGAGAACCTGCTCTCTATTTTCTCGTCAGGAGTCCAGATTTCCTCGTCGTGTTTCTCGTCGGCCTGTTTTGTGACGAGAAAATGGTTCGTGTGTATGCTTTTACGACTCTTCCAAAAGCGCGCATGCTCACAAGCAACTATGAGACGGGAGCGCATCTTCTGGTAAAACAAGCCTTCATAATGGAGAGAGCACATTCGTCACGCTCATAAATATTTCATCGTTTAAATGTTCTGCATTGAATTCTTCGTTAGAATGTTACATTAATCAAAACGAGAGACCTTCTTTTGCTGCTGATATTCACACAGAGTTATGCCTTATTTTTAACCTTTTTCATGCTGCTCTTTATAAGATTTATGTGTATTATATCGTGCAAGTTTTTAGGAATAATTTAAATGGTTAGATTTTTCAAAATGATGTTAATTATAATTTCTCAATGTTTTGATAGCGATCTCCCATTTAATTTTCTAATCTATATTTTTAAAATTTCACACCATGTTTTTGAGCTAATCAGATTTAGTTATTCTTTTGGGGGGGGGGGTGATATCTGTGCCTTTTATTGTCAGCCAAATGTATCTGCTTACTCCAAAGCTTGTTTTTTTTTATTTAAAAATACACATAGTCAAGTATGAACTTAAACAAAAAACACATTTATTCATGTTTATAAATTAAATAAAGAGAAGGCAGCACTGGAGAAGCTGCTGCCATTTGTGCATCCCAGGGACCCCAGAGCACACAGCAACCCTGTGTGGACACTAAAATTGGGAGCTTGAGAAGGCCCACATTTCAGAACACAATCTGATGCTGGCCTCCCAGAGGTCAGGAACAGCAGCAGGTGAGATATATGTCCCAAGTGTGTGGTACTACAACAGGCTGCCTTCTGTCCGACCAGTGCGACCACAATGAAGCAAGGCCATCACTTCCTCTTCTTCCTGGCAACCTTCCCTGCAGCCTTTACTGAAGCCTTCCTTCTTCGTTTAGCTGGAGGCTGGCCCACTGGAGGGGTACTCCAGTCAGGAGGAGGAGGTGGAGGTGTAGCAGAAGGGGGTGGGGCAGAAGAAGAAGGTGGAGGTGTAGCAGAAGGGGGTGGGGCAGAAGGTGGAGGTGTAGCAGAAGGGGGTGGGGCAGAAGGTGGAGGTGTAGCAGAAGGGGGTGGGGCAGAAGAAGAAGGTGGAGGTGTAGCAGAAGGGGGTGGGGCAGAAGGTGGAGGGGTAGCAGAAGGGGGTGGGGCAGAAGAGGAAGGTGGAGGTGGAGGTTGAGGTTGGGTCAGTTGGGCCACCTCACATATGGCGGTATTGGGGGTAATTTGCTCCATCACCCCCTTGTTGAGCAAGGTGATGAGCAGGGGTTCGCATAGGAGGCGTTGCTCCATGCTCATCACCTTGAACTTAGCCTCCACTAGGCCGGCAATGGCCTCTTCAGGGGATGTGGGCTCCTTGAGGGTGGCATGGGCCTCTTTAATAAGGGCCATTGCTGCCTCACTGGTGGTCCTGTCCCTCCTGCCTCTTTTGTGAAGCCTGATGGGAGGCACCTGGGATCTGGTGCTTCTCCTTTGCCCTGCCACCTCCTGTCTGCCACTGGGCCCTGCCACCTCCTGTCTGCCACTGGGCCCTGCCACCTCCTGGCTGCCACTGGGCCCTGCCACCTCCTGGCTGCCACTGGGCCCTGCCACCTCCTGGCTGCCACTGGGCCCTGCCACCTCCTGGCTGCCACTGGGCCCTTCCTCCTCCTGCCTGACAGTTTCCAGACCCTCCTCCTGGCTGATTTCATCCTGTGTATGAAAAAGAAACATAGTTTAATATGTTGGTTTAATCTTTGCATCAAACTTTGTAATCCTGATGGAAGCAATTAGAATGTAAATGCATAAATCCTTGCTTTAAATTTACCACTACATCAGCTTGACTATTTACCACACAATTAAGTGCAGAATAATGTCTACAGATCATGATTTCACTTGTTGAATACAAAATAATGTATGTTTCTCATCCTGACATATTTGGGAAACATTAATTTTATCCCACTACATTTTCAGTTAATACTATACCTGGCTCCAGATGGCCAAATCAGGATCATCCAGGATGGCTGCCTCCTCTTGCTCCAGAGAAGGCTCAGGTTGGCTGCAGGGAAGTCTGGGGGGAAGAGTGGAGAGTGATGGCCTTGGCTCAATGTGGTCATCCAGGAAGGACATCCTGCTGTAGTACCACAAAACCGGGACATAAACATCATCTGCTGCTGCTCCTGACCTCTGAGAAGCCAGCACCTTAGAGCGTTCAGTCCTGTAGGTACCTCTCAAGCTCCCAATTTTAGTGTCCACTTGTTTTGCTGTGGCTGTGGGCACCTTGGTATGCACAAATGGGAGCAGCTTCTCCAGCGCTGCTTTTCTCACCCCTTTTTTTTTATGGATGGGGTTTTTGGTCTCCCACAGAGCCGGCAGCTCCCTTACCCGGTCAATAAATTCCGCCAGGAACTCTTTGTCGCTAATAAATACATTCATATTGTATCTGCAAGTAAAATAAATTATATTTAAATAATGTGAGGCAAACAGTCTAACCTCCTTCACATCCTAGTCACCATATATATCCTCCAACAATCTCAAGACAGTATAGGCCAACAATTTTAACAAGTCTCACAAAATCACATACCTTCGTTCGCACGTCCGTCACTTGAACTCCTCTCTCCGCACACCGAACGTACTATAGTCACATGTGTGTTTGCTATATACACACCACGCATGCGTCCAAATTCGAACACGTCGCTCCGCACACGTCGCCCGCCCATGACGTTCTAACTAACATCTTTTCCCCGCCCCTTCTCTTTCGGCGCGCAGACAGATATGGGGGAGTTACAGCAGGTGTCTGATAATTCCGCAACTAGCGAGGAGACAAGCCCGGAGACCGAGGACACGTCACGATCAAGGAGGAGATTCAAGGCATCGAATATGTCTTTGGCGGAGATGGCGGAGATGGTGGACATCTTGGTCAAGGCTGATTATGATGCCAAGCATGGGCCGTATAGCAAACCAAATAGAAGGAAGGCCAAAATCCTCACTAAAGTTGTGAAGAGTCTGAGGGCGAAGTTCGGGGTGAAACGCTCAAATGAGCAGCTCAGAAAGAGGTGGTCAGACCTCAAACTGAGGGAGCCAGACCAGTTGAGGAGCATAAAGAGGATGCTCGCTAAAAGTAAGTAAAATGACGACCTTTCTGCTATTAATCTTTTTAGAAACTGACTTTTTTTTTTTTTAAAGCATATTGGACTCCCTTCCAAAATGTATTATTTTGAACTAGGTTGGGCACAGTAATCGTTCGTTACGTTACCGACACTTCGTTCGGCCACTATCCGTGGTTTTGGCTTATTTAAGACCCCCAAAAGTAATTAGACATCTGCCATTTTTGATCAAGTATTGTGGATAATTTTTAAGTCTAGATGATGTGTTTGTAAGGAGAATGAAATGCAAACTTTAATCAGTGTAAAGGAGAGGACACTCAGCAGCTGCTTCCACATCTGTACTTTGGAGCACTATAGTGTGGGCCACCAGACCCGCCTTTTTTGGGTGTCCCACACAGGTGCATCAGAGTTTATTTGTGGTGCCTCCATGTCCAAAAAATTACATCCAAATGTGAATAATAAACATATTTGGGGTCATAAAGAATGCATTTTTCTTTAAATTCCGCACAAACACACACTTGTACCCCACTTCCAAACAATTTAGCCTGTTTTAAGTTTAAAAATGAGATTTTTACAGTGTGATAAATAGACCTTTGGTTTTATTCTCATAGGGGAGAGAAGACTGGGAGGAGGACACTCCAGGGAGCACATGCACCCCACAACTTCCAAGCAACCCCAAACTCCCAAAGATCCACAACCGAAAGATGTGCAGGAAGTTGAGGTGGAGGAAGGAGAAGTGCAGGAAGGAGAGGTGGATGACGTTGTGGATCTGGTCACCACAACAGGTCAGTATCTGACACCACAGCTTAAGGTAAGCGAGGTAGGCCTGCAGAGTTTTATTAATTTTTTTTTATGGTTTTTAGGGGATGGAAATGTTGTGAAGGATAGCACACCGTTCTCTGCTGACAGTGCCCTCCGCCTCATCCAGCAAGTGATGGAATGTAGCACGGAACTGGACCTAATTAAACAAAGAATCCATGTGATGGAACAAACATTTAAAGACATTCTCGATGTTTTGGGGAGAATTCAATAAGCCATCCAAACACATTTGTTTTTACATGTTTTTTTTTATATTTTTACAAATTTTTTGAGTAACAAAGCAGCCAAAAATTGAATATGCACACAGTGTGTGAACATGTGCTATCTGCCATCAGGGGATATCCATGTACGTCTTTTGTGGGTGCAACCCCTTCCTCGTATCAAAAGTCGGTGAACTGAGGAAGGGGATGCACCCCCAAAACACATCCATTGATCACCCCTGATGGCAGATAGCACATGTTGACAATAGGGATCAGGATTGTAAACTTCCTATTTGCAAAAAAGTAAAAATGTGTGCATATTGAATTTTTGGCTGGGCAAGGGGTGGCAGGACCCCATATTAGGACGGGCACATAGAGACATAGTTTGTGTAACTGAATGTCTCAGATTGCTCAGAGGTATCCAATGTTGTCATTTTAGAAATGCAAGTGGTATTTTTGTATTTTCATAAGCCAAAATTTGACGGGTTGTGGTCAGGCCAACCCCAAAGTAAAACAAAAAAAAATGTGCAGAGAGTAAAATATTTGACCACAAACAACGTGTAGCTTCTTTTTATAATACACTCTAAGCTTATTTGGTTCTTTTGTAAGGTAACATAGTGAAATTGGTTGTTATTTACTAAAGTAAAATACACTTGCCACTACAAATGCACAAAGACAAACTAGGAGACAGGAAAGAACAAATAATTAAAGGTTTAAACAAGATTTTTATTGGGATACTTAGACATAGGCTGGCATAGGAATTGCCCCCCTACCCGTGAAATACTCCATGTATTTGTCCTGAACCACACGGGCATTTTGGGGGGGCAAGCCAAGACGGGCAGATTCCAGGCCCGGAAGGGGATTTGCAGGGGAAAGTCCAGCCTCTGGCAAAACTGAGGCCATATATGAATTCGCTTTGCGGCAAAGAAAATTGTGTAGTACACAGCAGCATAACACTACATAGTTTATTTTGTAGTCCGCCAAGTGGATGGAAGTCATAAAAAGGCGGAACCGGCTGGCCATTATGCCAAAGGCATTTTCAACGACTCTTCGGGCCCTGGCCAGCCGGTAATTGAACACACTCTTCTCTGGGGTCAGGGTCCTCTGTGGAAATGGCCTCATAAGATGCCGTCCGAGTCCGAAGGCTTCATCAGCCAAGAAAACAAAGGGGAGTCCTTCAATATTCCCTGCATCCGGTGGCAATGCAAGGTCGTCACTCTGGAGACGGAGGGCAAACTCCGTCTGGATGAAGGACCCCCCATCGGACATCCGGCCATTCTTCCCTACATCAACATAGAGGAATTCATACCGTGCTGACACCACCGCCATCAGCACAATGCTATGAAACCCCTTGTAGTTGTAGTAGTAGGATCCAGAACGGGGTGGCGGCACGATGCGGACGTGCTTCCCGTCTATGGCACCACCGCAGTTGGGGAAGTCCCACCGCGTGGCAAACTCCGATGCCACAGTCTGCCATTCCTGTGGCGTTGAAGGAAGCTGTGGAGTGAAACAAGATGAAATAATATTAGAAAAACAAAGGCATACATTACAAGCAAATTCAAGACCAAAAAATTAGAGACCAACATCAATCTAATTATACGTTTATTAAGGTGTGTAAAAAAAGTATAATGGAAGGCTCATTTATCATATTCATCACCCCCTCTGATGGGCCATTACTAAATTATTTTGGGGGGGGGAGATGTGTTTGGCCACAGGATAGCATTGCAGTGGCGGTGCGTCCAGAGTGGGCGCTGGAGCACTGTCCCCTCTCTCCTGTGCCCATCACTCAGAACAATACATAGGTTCATGCGTTGCATGAACCTATGTATTGTCTATGCCGCACACTATTCAGGTGGATGGCCTCTTGTAAAGCGACCGACATATGATTAATTGCGTCATTTAGGGGGTTAAAATTGCAGAGCAGAAACAGGTATTAAAAAAGTCTTGCAAATTACAACCTGAGGGATGTAATTGGCTTCCTCAAAGAAAAATCGGGGACGCAAGGAGGGGGCATTCCTTGTGTAAACACTGACAGGCAGCTCTGGCAATCATGTTCACCAAGTCTGTTTAATGGTAACATGATTGGCTGATGCAACATGAAGGGAAGGAGAAGACATCAAGGACAGAAGAAGGATGGCGCTGACCACAAGAAGGTAAGTGCAGGGCTGGGGGGAAACTGGCTGCAATAGAGGGGACTAAATGGCTGCATTGGAGGGGACAACTGGGGGCGTTTATTAGGCAACAGAGCAAAAAAGGAGGAAGTTTATTTCCGAAATTGGGGTTGTAACCCCCCAACATTTGGAGCAACAGGCGCCCCTGCTGGAAAAGTTAGTGAGGGGAAATATTTAGGGAGGATAAAAAAGGGGCATTTAAAAACTTCCAGCATGCATGGGGACAAAGGGGACATTCTCAGCATATTACAATCATGGTAATTAGGAAAGGATGAAAGAAATACAATACATTAGCATACATGTAATACATAAAATGTGATGTGAAGGGAGAAAACTTACCCTAATATAGTCCTCCTGCAGGACTTGTATAATAGCAGAACAGGTGTCTGGGATTATGAGGCCCAGAGCCTGGGGGGAGATGCCTGTGGTGAACTTCAAGTCCTGAAGACTTCTTCCTGTCGCCAGGTAACGCAACGTGGCGATGAGCCTCTGCTCAGCACTGATGGCTTCCCGCATAACGGTGTCCTTCCTGGTAATATAGGGGGACACCAAAGCCAACAGTTCCTGAAAAACGGGGTCAGACATCCTCAGAAAATTCCTGTAGTCCTCAGGATTATTCTCGACGATCTCCCGCAGCAGAGGCATGTGGCAGAATTGGTCCCGCTGGAGCAACCAATTCTTGGTCCATGAACTCCTCCTCACACCATTCATGGACTGGTCTTGGTCCAAAACAAGCAGACCAACACCAAGCGCACGCACAGCACGAACTCGACGACGAGAACGTCCAGGCGACATGGCTAGGAAACGGTCGTCTAATCAGAACGTACAGAACAGAACGCACTTTAGAACAGCAAGGCCTATGAATAACGAACTGAAATTCAGAAACGAACAGGCAAGAACGCACTGTAAAACAGATACGACCTGCCTAGACGCCCTGAAAGTCAAGATACGAACCCACAAGCACAAACTGAACGGCAGAAAACGATCTGAAAAGTACGAAGACTGAAAAGCGCGAATCGTCTCTTCCCAAACTTTTACTTCACACGCGGTAACACGAGATCAGCAAAAGCAGCCCAAGGGGTGGCGCCAAGAAAAAAGATCTTCCCCTTTATAGTGCCGTCGTACGTGCTGGACGTGAGCGCAGAGAACCACGAGGAAATTGGGAAATGACAGTGTGTACGCATAGAAAGCTTGACGAGAAAATCGACAGGCTTAACAAGAATCTCGTCGAAAAAAACGACGTGTTTTTTACGACGAGAAAATCGGTCGTGTGTACGAGGCCTGACACTCTCCCTACCTACAGTTTTCTGTCCCTAGAAAAAATGTTTTTTTTAAGCACACTATAGCACAAGGAGAATTCACTCACTGTCCTTCCCAGTCCCTAGAAACAAGGACTTGCACAGTGAAAGAAACTGACACTCTCCCTACCTACAGTTTTCTGTCCATAGAAAAAATGTTTTTTTTAAGCACAATATAGCACAAGGAGAATTCACTCACTGTCCT
The DNA here is from genome assembly GCA_029206835.1 of Rana muscosa. NCBI lineage: Eukaryota > Metazoa > Chordata > Amphibia > Anura > Ranidae > Rana > Rana muscosa. The sequence goes on from CM055116.1 coordinate 1,101,120,329, forward strand.
TCCAGGTCCCTGGAAACAAGGACTTGCACAGTGAAAGAAACTGACACTCTCCCTACCTACAGTTTTCTGTCCCTAGAAAAAATGTTTTTTTTAAGCACACTATAGCACAAGGAGAATTCACTCACTGTCCTTCCAGGTCCCTGGAAACAAGGACTTGCACAGTGAAAGAAACTGACACTCTCCCTACCTAGAGTTTTCTGTCCCTAGAAAAAATGTTTTTTTTAAGCACACTATAGCACAAGGAGCATTCACTCACTGTCCTTCCAGGTCCCTGGAAACAAGGACTTGCACAGTGAAAGAAACTGACACTCTCCCTACCTACAGTTTTCTGTCCCTAGAAAAAATGTTTTTTTTAAGCACAATATAGCACAAGGAGAATTCACTCACTGTCCTTCCAGGTCCCTGGAAACAAGGACTTGCACAGTGAAAGAAACTGACACTCTCCCTACCTACAGTTTTCTGTCCCTAGAAAAAATGTTTTTTTTAAGCACAATATAGCACAAGGAGAATTCACTCACTGTCCTTCCAGGTCCCTGTAAACAAGGACTTGCACAGTGAAAGAAACTGACACTCTCCCTACCTACAGTTTTCTGTCCCTAGAAAAAATGTTTTTTTTAAGCACAATATAGCACAAGGAGAATTCACTCACTGTCCTTCCAGGTCCCTAGAAACAAGGACTTGCACAGTGAAAGAAACTGACACTCTCCCTACCTACAGTTTTCTGTCCCTAGAAAAAATGTTTTTTTTAAGCACAATATAGCACAAGGAGAATTCACTCACTGTCCTTCCAGGTCCCTGGAAACAAGGACTTGCACAGTGAAAGAAACTGACACTCTCCCTACCTACAGTTTTCTGTCCCTAGAAAAAATGTTTTTTTTAAGCACAATATAGCACAAGGAGAATTCACTCACTGTCCTTCCAGGTCCCTAGAAACAAGGACTTGCACAGTGAAAGAAACTGACACTCTCCCTACCTACAGTTTTCTGTCCCTAGAAAAAATGTTTTTTTTAAGCACACTATAGCACAAGGAGCATTCACTCACTGTCCTTCCAGGTCCCTGGAAACAAGGACTTGCACAGTGAAAGAAACTGACACTCTCCCTACCTACAGTTTTCTGTCCCTAGAAAAAATGTTTTTTTTAAGCACAATATAGCACAAGGAGAATTCACTCACTGTCCTTCCAGGTCCCTAGAAACAAGGACTTGCACAGTGAAAGAAACTGACACTCTCCCTACCTACAGTTTTCTGTCCCTAGAAAAAATGTTTTTTTTAAGCACAATATAGCACAAGGAGAATTCACTCACTGTCCTTCCAGGTCCCTGGAAACAAGGACTTGCACAGTGAAAGAAACTGACACTCTCCCTACCTACAGTTTTCTGTCCCTAGAAAAAATGTTTTTTTTAAGCACAATATAGCACAAGGAGAATTCACTCACTGTCCTTCCAAGTCCCTGGAAACAAGGACTTGCACAGTGAAAGAAACTGACACTCTCCCTACCTACAGTTTTCTGTCCCTAGAAAAAATGTTTTTTTTAAGCACAATATAGCACAAGGAGAATTCACTCACTGTCCTTCCAGGTCCCTAGAAACAAGGACTTGCACAGTGAAAGAAACTGACACTCTCCCTACCTACAGTTTTCTGTCCCTAGAAAAAATGTTTTTTTTAAGCACAATATAGCACAAGGAGAATTCACTCACTGTCCTTCCAGGTCCCTGGAAACAAGGACTTGCACAGTGAAAGAAACTGACACTCTCCCTACCTACAGTTTTCTGTCCCTAGAAAAAATGTTTTTTTTAAGCACAATATAGCACAAGGAGAATTCACTCACTGTCCTTCCAGGTCCCTAGAAACAAGGACTTGCACAGTGAAAGAAACTGACACTCTCCCTACCTACAGTTTTCTGTCCCTAGAAAAAATGTTTTTTTTAAGCACACTATAGCACAAGCACAAAACACACTGACACTCTCCCTACCTATCCTTCTCTTTCCCTAAACTAAAGGAATCCAGGTTAAGCAAGAAAGAAATAAAAGTCACTGTCCCTGCCTATGCTGCTCTATCCCTGCTCCGGAACACACTACACTAGGCCGCCGTGCTGGCGGCCTTTTATAGTGTGGGGCGTGTACTAAACACCCTCAGCAATAATTGGCCACAGGCATCCTGCCTGTGGCCAATCATTGCTCTCCTCGCTGCCGGCGCTGTGATTGGCCAAGCATGCGGGGTCACAGTGCATGCTTGGCCAATCACAGCGCCTGGATGACACTGCGATGGCGTAGTGCATTGTGGGCCGTTCGCGTCACTCGAATTTGGCGGAACGGCCCAAATCGTTCGATCTTCGTCGAACGATCGAACAGCCGATGTTCGAGTCGAACGTATGTTCGACTCGAACACGAAGCTCATCCCTACTCTTGAGATCCATAACGCTGAACCACTTGGCCCCAGACAAACTCTGTAAAGCATCTTCTATCCTCGGAGTGGTGTACTGGTCGGGTATGGTTCTCCTGTTGAGAGTCCTGTAGTCTATACAGAGCCTCAATGACCCATTCTTCTTCCTGACCACCACTATCGGGGAGGCATAGGGGCTTCTAGACTCCCGGATCACACCAGTCCTCTTGAGTTCTGCGAGTTGTTCCCTTAGATCCTCCAGATCTGCTAGTGGGACCTGCCTGACTCTATCTCTGAAGGGCCTGTCTTCTTGGAGGCGGATCCGATGGGTGGCACTCCTTGCACACCCCACATCGAACTCATCTTTTAAGAAGATCTTCTCCCATCTGGTCAACTGGGCCTTGGTTCTCTCTTTCCAAGCCCTGGGCAGATTCGGGTTTTCCATGGACAGCTTCTCCCAAACATCTCCTCCTTCACCCGTCCCCTTGACTTCTGACAGGGTAACCGGGGCAGCAGGGCTCACCTGGCCCAGCAGCATCCTGGCTGGGATTTCCATGGGGCCACCTGTTCCTAACACTCACCGGAACTCTACAGGGGGCCTTCTTCAGGGCCTTCAGTAGAATCACTTCTGGTATCACTTCCAGACCGGGAGACTCTTCCCTTGGGTCGGACTCCAACATGACAAAGGGTCCAGGTTGCTCCCAAGTAAGCTTCACAGTGGCTCTGAGACAGGTTACTTCGCCGGGCTGCAACACTACCCCTTCTCTTCCAAGTCTCCACACCTTCCCTATCCCCTCTCCAGGGGTCTTCTGCTCTAGGACCAGCCGTTGGTAGGCCGTCTTCAGCATGGGGTGGATCTTGGTGGCCGATTGTCCCTTCTCTTTCACTAGAGGGGTCAGGAGTCTTCGGACCAGGTCCGTGTTTGTCCCTATTATAAGGGAACTCTTGTTGGCTCCTGGTGGTCGAGGGCACACAACTGCCAGGGTGTCAAACACTTCGGCCTTCCCAGCCACAGATGGGTCAAAAGTCATCTTGACCGGCAGATAGCCATCGTAGGGGAAACTCTGGGTTCCAATCCCACATATTTCCAGTTCCTCTATCTTCTGGATGGGCAGGTGACTCAAGTGCTTATCATAGAAATCCCGGTATAATAGGGTCACTTGTGCCCCAGTATCCAAGATTGCTCTGGTGTAGACTCCCTCCACTTGAATGGGCACTATAGGAGATGGGCTACCAGCTTCTCCGGATATGGCCTGGCAGGGGTCGCCTTCTTCTGGCCCTTTCCCTTCGGACTCTCTCTCGTCCAACTCCCTTTGGACTTTAATCTTTCTTGAGCCTGGTATGTATTGATTTCCCTCCTTTCAATGGGTGTACAGACCCGCTGAGGGATACTATTATTTTTCTTAGGTGTGCACCCCCTCTGGGGAGTGCTGTGCCTCTTCTGAGGGGTCTTGCCCCCTTTCTCTGGGGTGTATCTCTGTTGAGGAATGTTGTGTTTCCTCTGAGGTGTTTTATCTCCTCTTTTCTTCTGCTTCGCATTCAGCTCGGAGCTCACTGAAGATGATGGGCACCCGGTTGACTCCTTCACCGGGGCCCTCTGGAGTTTCCCGCCGGCTTGCGGTTATCTGTTTTCTTCTTCTTGGGACTGGAACATGTAGCTGCAATATGGCCAATTCCTCCACAGTTAAAGCAGACTATATCTCCCCATTCTTGTAAAGATGCGGGTGCTGAGGCAATTGGGAATAGTTCCTTCCTTGGTACTTCTCTCCTGGGGCCTTCTGGGTCTTTTGCTATCAGAGAGGTCAACATCTCTAACACCTTGGACATTTGTGATTTTAGAGTGTCTACCTCTGAGTCTCTTTCAGGGGTCATTACTGGGTTGACTAACACCTGTGCGGGGACAACATTTGTCTTAATCATTTGCTGGTCCTGTTGTAGTGCCTCCTCATCTCTGATGATTTTTATCAAATCAGCATAAGTCAGTAACGTTCCTCCTCCCGAGGTTTTCAGGTGCAGCCAGACTGGATCCGAGCGCAACGCTCCCTTTAAGACTTGCTTCATTCTTGCCGCATCTGTATCTTGGGGTTTCATTCCCTTCTTCAACACAATCTTGCACAGCAACCTGTTCAGTCTCCTAACATACTCTGAAAGTTTCTCCTTCGGCTGTTGGAAAGTATGTTCAAATTGGTAGACCATCTCTGTCACCTTTTCCAATTGACCAAACTCTTCCTGTAGCATGGCTAGACAGTCTTGAGCCGTGCAATCTGCATTCCCAAACCGAAAACTTTTCACTGCTTCTGCTGCTGCACCTTTGAGGCTTTCTATCACTCATTGCCTCTTCTGCGCTTCAGGCACCTCCCATGCCTCTACTGCTTGTAATGCCTGCTCCACCCAGGTATCAAAATCTTCTTCCCCTGCAGGGACAGGGAGCTTCCCTGAGAATGTCTTCAGTCTCCGGTAGCTAGTCTCTACATGCACCATGCTTGTCTTCTGACATTTGATTAGCGGATCCCCTATTGCCTTTATCAATTCTGGTGATATAGCAGTGGCAGGTGCGGGTGCCACCGGGGGCGTCACCCCGTCTCCTCTTTCTGATGAGATACGGGCTGCAGCCTGCGGTGATCCCATCGGTGATGGTTCCTTCTTTATAGTTACTGCGTGCGCCAACCTATAGGTTCTGTTGTCTGGCGTCCGCACACACTTGCGCTTGCAAGCCTCTGGCATCCCGTCCCAGTACTCCACTAGTGCATACTGATATGAGGTGTCTGGGTCTGACTTTATCTCCGTCACCCACGGTGTGTGATCTGGGGACACTAACTTCATTAACTCCTCTACCATCTCAGTCGACCATTCCTCCCCAGGGAGGCTGATGACTATTGAGTTGTTTGGCTCTGCCCTAGAGGCTTTGCACCACTCTTCTACTGCTTGTGGGTCCATGCCGGCACTTCTGGCGTTCACCTGCTGTATCAGGATCCCAGACGAGAACCCCCACGTGTAGCGATACCTTCAACTAAGAGGGCCGCAGATTTAGTTTGGGCCCTGAAGACAGCTCCGCCAACCCCCGGCAATTTACTCGACCCCCTACTGGCACAGTTAGTCTAGGGTAATATGTGTATATCTTATGCTCTATGATTAAATTCAAACACCAAGACAGTGATAAAAGAATAACAAATTTACTTTCTATGGCAATGGAAATCAACAGTGATAACAGATCATAAGAATCTATCTGCAGAGCCCTGCAGCAGTAGTCACACTATAACTATAGAGATATGGCGCACACGTGCCACATGTAACAGTACTTCACTATGCACCCTATGGCGCAGCAACTAAATAAACTACCTAGATGGCCAGGCCTGACCATATAACTCAGTCTCTAGTAGGGGTAAAATTCTTCGCATGCAAGTCTTTAAACGGTGGTGCACATTTCAGGAACACATTTGTAATCCAAGGGGGGGGGGGGGGTAAAAATGCCAACACAGTACACTCCACTAAAGATCCATTCAACTCAGTTCTGCTTTGGATCTCAAATGGGGAAAAGAACTCAAATAGGAACTAGTGGGCCACGGCAGTCTGTAGGCCTAACAATGATATAAAGTATTTGTGGATTGAGCAAGTGCTCGCTCACCCCTCCGGACGCGATCCCAGTCCGGGAACTTCCACCTGCTGTATCTCCTCACACAGCTCTGCAGCAGTCTGGTCTCCGGCTCAGCAGCGGTTGAAGAAAACCGAGTCAGATGCCACCCAGGCTCGAGATGGGGTGGAAGGCTCTTTGGGTAACAGCGCAAGGCCCAGGCTTCAGGCCTTGCACCACGGTGGATCCGCACAGGAAGATCTCTCCCTTGAAGTCTCGCATCCCAAAGAGGCCGAGCCCAGCCTCGCCTCCTCCTTTTATAACCCCTCCCATGAGTCTCTGGGGTGGAAACATTGCTGAAAGGGGTTCTGGGTAACGTAGTCTCTCTCCTCTGCTTTCACTTCCAGTAAAGTCTCTTCTCTACTCCCTCCCGACTCACCTCTCACCCGGAAAGTCCTGTCTCTCTGTATTAAAGTGGAATACCCCGCTACACTTAAAAAAAAAAAGTTTATTTTGGCCTGAGAACCAGAAGTGATGTCAGACGTCGCTCCAGTCCTCCAAGGGCATAGGGACAAGTGGCGGCTATCTTGGCCTCACTTGTCTTCCTCCCCAGCAAACGGCTGCATCGGGTCGCTAAAAGAGATCCTGTGCCAAATCTGCCCATGGGACCACTTTTATCTTACAGAGAACCAACCAGAGTAAAAAATGATAGCTGCTGCCATAACACCGGTATTAAACGACAAAGTAATGATGTATTTTTACTATGGGCCGGTCGTCAGGTGGTTTAAATATATGCATCCTAGTATCAGAAGAATGATGACACTATTAGGTACTATAAAGTCAACGCAATTCGTAGACGATCCACTTCTTCAGGACTGTTTAGAACAAGCATTACATAGAAATTTCCATCACTCCAGAAATGGTAGACTGACTAGGTCATCTCAGGCTGCGGGGAGGCTAAGGAGACCCAACGGGAGACAGGTGAAGGGTTACAAAAAACCCCAGTGGCCAAAAAATTCCCAAAAGATGACACCCAAAAATCTATAGACTGTCCCGGATGCTCCACAATCTTTCAACTTCACACACAACAGTATTTGATGCGAATCAATATGTCCGAAGGGGAACAATAGGAGGAATTTTTACAAATTAGGAGCCATCCTAGCCTGGGACCTGTGTGCTTCCACCAAATCAGTCAGCTGCCTGCCTTTAATTACTACTTAATGCTGCTTGGGTTTGTAGCCATGAGTGATTTATTCCTGTAGAGCAAAGTCCTTCTCTGCCATAAAACGTAATAGTTTTTTTTTCCACATTATGTGACCTGCAAAAACAAACACAATTTGCTTAGCCAGCCTGAGATTAGAGTGGAACTATGGACAAAATAAAAAATGACATATGATGCAGTCTGTCAATAGCATTAGGACAGCAGCTTTTGTTTTTCTGAGTTCCCTTCCTGTTGATCTAGCCAGGAAGTGTGTTATTTTTCAACCTTCTTTAAAAGACCAAGCTATCAGGCAAAAGTGGCAGTCACGAGACGCTGTTAAACGCGTGTTCAGAGGCAGTTGGACACTTTTTTCAACTGCTCCTGAACACATTCAATGTTATCATATGTGTCCATGCACACAGTCTCGTTTATTGCCGTTTTTAGGCAGTTGCGTTTAACCTCGTTTTTCCAGAAGCAAAAAAATGGGTTCAGACGCAAACGTTTTCCACGCTTCAGACGCAAAACGCGGTACAGTTATCGTTTATAAGCGTTTTTAAAGGTGACCTATATTTTTACATTAGAAATCTCAAAAATGATGGCAAATGATGAAAAACCATAAAAAAATATATAAAAAAAACTGTAATTGCTTGCATTGCACTGTAGACAATCCACAACTTGTGGCAGGTGACGTGGCAAGTGGACAATCCACAACTTGTGACCAGGGATGAGCCGGACACCCCCCTGTTCGGTTCGCACCAGAACCTGCGAACAGACAGAATGTTCTGTGAACTTTAGAACCCTATTAAATACAATGGACTCAAACGTTCGAAATCTAAAGTGCTAATTATGAAGGCTCATATGCAAGTTATTGTCCTAAAAAGTGTTTGGGGACCCGGGTCCTGCCCCAGGGGACATGTATCAATGCAAAAAGATGTTTTAAAAACGGCCGTTTTTTCGGGAGCAGTGATTTTAATAATGCTTAAAATGAAAAAATAAAAGTGAAATATTCCTTTAAATTTCGTACATGGGGGTGTGTATGATATGCATGTAAAGTGGCGCATGTTTCCCGTGCTTAGAACTGTCCCTGCATAAAATGTAATTTTTGAAGGAAAAAAAGTAATTTAAAACTCACTCTAATAATGAATTGTCGGCTCCCGGCAATACATAGAAAAGTCATTGATAAAAATAAAAAATAAAGCGTGGGGGTCCCCCCAAATTCAATTACCAGGCCCTTCAGGTCTGGTATAGATATTAGGGGGAACCCCGCCGCAATTTTTTTAAAAAATGCGTGCGGTTCCCCCCAAATATCCATACCAGGCCCTTCAGATCTGGCATGGATTTTAAGGGGAACTCCACCCCAAATAAAAAAAAATGGCGTGGAGTTCCCCCAAAAATCCATACCACACCCTTATCCGAGCACGCAACCTGGCAGGCCGCAGGAAAAGAGGGGGGGACGAGAGAGCGGCCCTCTCCCTCCTGAACCGTACCAGGACACATGCCCTCAATATGGGGAGGATGTCCCCATGTTGATGGGGACAAGGGCCTCATCCCCACAACCCTTGCCCGGTGGTTGTGGGGGTCTGCGGGCGGGGGGCTTATCGGAATCTGGAAGACCCCTTTAACAAAGGGGACCCCCAGATACCGGCCCCCCCATGTGAATTGGTAAGGGGTACATTGTACCCCTACCATTTCACAAAGAAAGTGTCGAAAAATGTAAAAAAAAAACACACCAACACCTTGGAAAAGTCCTTTATTAAAAAAAACATTCCAGCGGTGAAATCCAGTGTCCCGCGGCGATCCGATGACCAGCGCTGTCCGTCATTGGCTGAGCCTGAGCGGACCTGATGGGGAACTTCCTCCGCAGTCTATTACATGTATAGACCCGCCCCTTCTAAAGTTCCCCATCAGTTCCGCTCAGCCAATGACTAGGTGTAAGGCTGAGGACCTGATGCGGAACATGAGAAGGGGCGGGTCTATTCATGAATTACACAGTGAAGGAAGTTCCCCATCAGGTCCGCCCACTCGGTATGTCAGACCCCGCCTACGTCATTGGCCTAAACGGGGAACTTCCTTCATTGTGTAATTTACACAGTGAAGGAAGTTCCCCATCAGGTCCGCTCAGGCCAATGACGTAGGCGCGGTCTGACATACCGAGGGGGCGGACCTGATGGGGAACTTCCTTCACTGTGTAATTCATGAATAGACCCGCCCCTTATCATGTCCTGCATCAGGTCCTCAGCCTTACACCTAGTCATTGGCTGAGCGGACCTGATGGGGAACTTTAGAAGGGGCGGGTCTATACCAGTGGCGTACTAAGTGGGGGGCGGGGGGGCGGGGCGCCCCGGGTGCCACACACTGGGGGGTGTCAGGCGGGCGCCCCCCTCCGACTGAAGTGGAGACAGCGGGCGGTTTTAGGCAGCGGCAGGCAACCCCCCCTCCGCAACTGAAGCGGAGACAGCAGGGCTAAGCGGGCGGGTTTAGCCTAGGCAGTGGGTGGGTTTAGGTAGCGGCAGGCACCCCCCCTCCACGACTGAAGCGGAGACAGCAGGGCTGAGCGGGCGGGTTTAGCCTGCCCATGCAGTGGGCGGGTTTAGGCAGTGGCGCACGAGGCTGAACACACGCGGAGACCGGAGAGAACCTGAGGTAATGGCTTTGCGGAGGGGGAAGGGGTGCGTGCCGCACCGGAGTGTAACACCTGACCTGTCAGATCCCCTTCTCTCCATGGTCGTGACTCGCGGCTCTGATCAGTCTCGGCACAGCCGAGCAGAGTGAAGCCGCCTCCCCCTCCTCCTTTATGTCGACACAGGGGGAGGGGACCCGACCAGTCCACTAGTGCTGTGATCATCTGAGGTACATTATGGGACTGGGTGGGTCTGTATTGGTAGGGGGGTCTTTATTGGTAGGGGGGTCTGTATTGGTAGGGGGTGGGTCTGTATTCTTAGGGGGTGGGTTTGTATTGGTAGTGTGGGGTCCGTAATGTTAGGGGGTTGGTCTGTATTGTTAGGGGGGTCTGTATTGGTAGGGGGGTCTGTATTGTTAGGGGGTGGGTCTGTACTGTTAGGGGGTGGGTCTGTATTGGTAGTGGGGGGTCCGTATTGGTAGGGGGTGGGTCTGTATTGGTAGGGGGTCTGTATTGTTAGGAGGGCAGTATTAGTAGGGGGGGTCTGTATTGTTAGGGGGTGGGTCTGTATTGGTAGGGGGTCTGTATTGTTAGGGGATGGGTCTGTATTGTTAGGGGGGCAGTATTGGTAGGGGGGTCTGTATTGTTAGGGGGTGGGTCTGTATTGTTAGGAGGTGGGTCTGTATTGGTAGAGGGGTCTGTATTGGTAGGGGGTGGGTCTGTATTGGTAGGCGGTCTGTATTGTTAGGGGATGGGTCTGTATTGGTAGGGGGTCTGTATTGGTAGGGGGTCTGTATTGGTAGGGGGTGGGGGGTCTGTATTGTTAGGGGGTGGGGGTCTGTATTGTTAGGGGGTTGGTCTGTATTGTTAGGGGCTTGGTCTGTACTGTTAGGGGGTTGGTCTGTACTGTAGGGGGGGTCTGTACTGTAGGGAGGGGGTTTGCCCTGTAGGGGGGTCTGTGTAACATGCAGGTGTCCAGAGCCGTGGGGTTCAGAGGTGCAGGGTTCTGTGTAATGTAAAGGGGTCCAGAGGTACAGGGGCTGTATAATGTAAAGGGGTTCAGAGGTTCGGGGTGCTGTGTAATGTAAAAGGTTCCAGGGGTGCTGTGTAATGTAAAGGGGTCCAGAGGTGTAGGGTGCTGTGTAATGTAAAGGGGTTCAGTGCGGGGTGCTGTGTAATGTAAAGGGGTTCAGAAGTGCAGGGTGCTGTGTAATGTAAAGTGGCCCAGAGCTACAAGGGCTGTGTAATGTAAAGGGGTTCAGAAGTGCAGGATGCTGCGTAATGTAAAGGGGTCCAGAGGTGCAGGGTTCTGTGTAATGTAAAGGGGTTCAGAAGTCCAGGGTGCTGTGTAATGTAAAGGGGTCCAGAGTGCTGTGTAATGTAAAGGGGTCCAGAGGTGCAGGGTGCTGTGTAATGTAAAGGGGTGCAGGGTGCTGTGTAATGTATTGGGGTCCAGAGGTGTAGGGTGCTGTGTAATGTAAAGGGGTGCAGGGTGCTATGTAACGTATAGGGGTCCAGAGGTGCAGGGTGCTGTGTAATGTAAAGGGGTCCAGAGGTGCAGGGTGTTGTGTAATGTAAAGGGGTCCAGAGGTGCAGGGTGCTGTGTAATGTAAAGGGGTCCAGAGGTGCAGGGTACTGTGTAATGTAAAGGGGTTCAGAAGTGCAGGGTGCTGTGTAATGTAAAGGGGTCCAGAGGTGCAGGGTACTGTGTAATGTAAAGGGGTCCAGCGGTGCTGTGTAATGTAAAGGGGTACAGAGGTGTAGGGTGCTGTGTAATATAAAGGGGTGCAGGGTGCTGTGTAATGTAAAGGGGTCCAGAGGTGCAGGGTGCTGTGTAATGTAAAGGGGTCCAGAGGTGTAGGGTGCTGAGTAATGTAAAGGGGTGCAGGGTGCTGTGTAATGTAAAGTGGTCCAGAGTGCTGTGTAATGTAAAGGGGTCCAGAGGTGCAGGGTGCTGTGTAATGTAAAGGGGTCCAGAGGTGCAGGGTACTGTGTAATGTAAAGGGGTTCAGAGGTGCAGTTGTGGAGAGGGGGTACACAGTAGTGACAAAAAGATATTGAAGGATACAGAGGTATGCATGGGGCACAGTGGGGTGTTTTTACATTTTAAGGTGGGGGGGTGCCAGATATAGGATCCGCCCCGGGTGCCAAATGCTCTAGGTACGCCCCTGGTCTATACATGTAATAGACTGCGGAGGAAGTTCCCCATCAGGTCCGCTCAGGCTCAGCCAATGACGGACAGCGCTGGACATCGGATCGCCGCGGGACACTGGATTTCACCGCTGGAATGTTTTTTTTTTAATTTATTTTTATTTTTGTAATAAAGGACTTTTCCAAGGTGTTGGTGTGTTTTTTTTACATTTTTTGACACTTTCTTTGTGAAATGGTAGGGGTACAATGTACCCCTTACCAATTCACATAGGGGGGGCCGGGATCTGGGGGTCCCCTTTGTTAAAGGGGTCTTCCAGATTCTGATAAGCCCCGCGCCCGCAGACCCCCACAACCACCGGGCAAGGGTTGTGGGGATGAGGCCCTTGTCCCCATCAACATGGGGACATCCTCCCCATGTTGAGGGCATGTGGCCTGGTACGGTTCAGGAGGGGGGGGGCTCTCTCGTCCCCCCCTCTTTTCCTGCGGCCTGCCAGGTTGCGTGCTCGAAAAAGGGTCTGGTATGGATTTTTGGGGGGACTATTAAAATCACTGCTCCCAAAAAAGTCCGCTTTTAAAACTTTCTTTTGCATTGATACATGTCCCCTGGGGCAGGACCAGGGTCCCCAAACACTTTTTATGACAATAACTTGCATATAAGCCTTTATAATTAGCACTTTAGATTTCTCCCATAGACTTTTCGAATTTGCCGCGAACACCCCAATTTGTTCGCTGTTCGGCGAACAGGCGAACAGGCAATGTTCGAGTCGAACATGAGTTCGACTTGAACTCGAAGCTCATCCCTACTTGTGACAGGTAACGTGGCAAGTGGAAATCCACAACTTGCCAGGTGACGTGGCAGGTGGAAATCCGTGACGTGGCCAGGTGACGTGGCCAGGTGACGTGGCAGGTGGACAATCCACAAATTGTGGCAGGTGACGTTGCAGGTGGACAATCCACAAATTGTGGCAGGTGACGTGGCCAGGTGATGTGGCCAGGTGACGTGGCAAGTGGACAATCCACAAATTGTGGCAGGTGACGTGGCCAGGTGATGTGGCAGGTGACGTGGCAAGTGGACAATCCACAACTTGTTGCAGGTGACGTGGCAAGTGGACAATCCACAACTTGTGGCAGGTGACGTGGCCAGGTGACGTGGCCAGGTGGACAATCCACAAATTGTGGCAGATGACGTGGCCAGTGGACAATCCACAACTTGTGGCCAGGTGATGTGTCCAGGTGACGTGGCAAGTGGATAATCCACAAATTGTGGCAGGTGACGTGGCCAGGTGACGTGGCAGGTGGACAATCCACAAATTGTGGCAGGTGACGTGGCCAGGTGATGTGTCCAGGTGACGTGGCAAGTGGACAATCCACAAATTGTGGCAGGTGACGTGGCCAGGTGACGTGGCAGGTGGACAATCCACAAATTGTGGCAGGTGACGTGGCCAGGTGATGTGGCCAGGTGACGTGGCAGGTGGACAATCCACAACTTGTGGCAGGTAACGTGGCCAGGTGACGTGGCAGGTGGACAATCCACAAATTGTGGCAGGTGATGTGGCCAGGTGACGTGGCAGGTGGACAATCCACAACTTGTGGCAGGTGACGTGGCCAGGTGATGTGGCAGGTGGACAATCCACAAATTGTGGCAGGTGACGTGGCCAGGTGATGTGGCAGGTGACGTGGCAAGTGGACAAACCACAACTTGTGGCAGGTGACGTGGCCAGGTGACGTGGCAAGTGGACAATCCACAAATTGTGGCAGGTGACGTGGCCAGGTGATGTGGCAGGTGACGTGGCAAGTGGACAATCCACAACTTGTTGCAGGTGACGTGGCAAGTGGACAATCCACAACTTGTGGCAGGTGACAAGGCCAGGTGATGTGGCAGGTGACGTGGCAAGTGGAAATCCACAACTTGCCAGGTGACGTGGCAGGTGGAAATCCGTGACGTGGCCAGGTGACGTGGCCAGGTGACGTGGCAGGTGGACAATCCACAAATTGTGGCAGGTGACGTTGCAGGTGGACAATCCACAAATTGTGGCAGGTGACGTGGCCAGGTGATGTGGCCAGGTGACGTGGCAAGTGGACAATCCACAAATTGTGGCAGGTGACGTGGCCAGGTGATGTGGCAGGTGACGTGGCAAGTGGACAATCCACAACTTGTTGCAGGTGACGTGGCAAGTGGACAATCCACAACTTGTGGCAGGTGACGTGGCCAGGTGACGTGGCCAGGTGGACAATCCACAAATTGTGGCAGATGACGTGGCCAGTGGACAATCCACAACTTGTGGCCAGGTGATGTGTCCAGGTGACGTGGCAAGTGGATAATCCACAAATTGTGGCAGGTGACGTGGCCAGGTGACGTGGCAGGTGGACAATCCACAAATTGTGGCAGGTGACGTGGCCAGGTGATGTGTCCAGGTGACGTGGCAAGTGGACAATCCACAAATTGTGGCAGGTGACGTGGCCAGGTGACGTGGCAGGTGGACAATCCACAAATTGTGGCAGGTGACGTGGCCAGGTGATGTGGCCAGGTGACGTGGCAGGTGGACAATCCACAACTTGTGGCAGGTAACGTGGCCAGGTGACGTGGCAGGTGGACAATCCACAAATTGTGGCAGGTGATGTGGCCAGGTGACGTGGCAGGTGGACAATCCACAACTTGTGGCAGGTGACGTGGCCAGGTGATGTGGCAGGTGGACAATCCACAAATTGTGGCAGGTGACGTGGCCAGGTGATGTGGCAGGTGACGTGGCAAGTGGACAAACCACAACTTGTGGCAGGTGACGTGGCCAGGTGACGTGGCAAGTGGACAATCCACAAATTGTGGCAGGTGACGTGGCCAGGTGATGTGGCAGGTGACGTGGCAAGTGGACAATCCACAACTTGTTGCAGGTGACGTGGCAAGTGGACAATCCACAACTTGTGGCAGGTGACAAGGCCAGGTGATGTGGCAGGTGACGTGGCAAGTGGACAATCCACAACTTGTTGCAGGTGACGTGGCCAGGTGGACAATCCACAAATTGTGGCAGGTGACAAGGCCAGGTGATGTGGCAGGTGACGTTGCAAGTGGACAATCCACAAATTGTGGCAGGTGACATGGCCAGGTGACGTGGCAGGTGGACAATCCACAAATTGTGGCAGGTGACGTGGCAGGTGGACAATCCACAACTTGTGGCAGGTGACGTGGCAGGTGGACAATCCACAACTTGTGGCAGGTAACGTGGCCTGGTGACGTGGCAGGTGGACAATCCACAAATTGTGGCAGGTGACGTTGCAGGTGGACAATCCACAAATTGTGGCAGGTGACGTGGCCAGGTGATGTGGCCAGGTGACGTGGCAAGTGGACAATCCACAAATTGTGGCAGGTGACGTGGCCAGGTGATGTGGCAGGTGACGTGGCAAGTGGACAATCCACAACTTGTTGCAGGTGACGTGGCAAGTGGACAATCCACAACTTGTGGCAGGTGACGTGGCCAGGTGACGTGGCCAGGTGGACAATCCACAAATTGTGGCAGATGACGTGGCCAGTGGACAATCCACAACTTGTGGCCAGGTGATGTGTCCAGGTGACGTGGCAAGTGGACAATCCACAAATTGTGGCAGGTGACGTGGCCAGGTGACGTGGCAGGTGGACAATCCACAAATTGTGGCAGGTGACGTGGCAAGGTGATGTGTCCAGGTGACGTGGCAAGTGGACAATCCACAAATTGTGGCAGGTGACGTGGCCAGGTGACGTGGCAGGTGGACAATCCACAAATTGTGGCAGGTGACGTGGCCAGGTGATGTGGCCAGGTGACGTGGCAGGTGGACAATCCACAACTTGTGGCAGGTAACGTGGCCAGGTGACGTGGCAGGTGGACAATCCACAACTTGTGGCAGGTGATGTGGCCAGGTGACGTGGCAGGTGGACAATCCACAACTTGTGGCAGGTGACGTGGCCAGGTGATGTGGCAGGTGGACAATCCACAAATTGTGGCAGGTGATGTGGCCAGGTGATGTGGCAGGTGACGTGGCAAGTGGACAATCCAGAACTTGTGGCAGGTGACGTGGCCAGGTGACGTGGCAAGTGGACAATCCACAAATTGTGGCAGGTGACGTGGCCAGGTGATGTGGCAGGTGACGTGGCAAGTGGACAATCCACAACTTGTTGCAGGTGACGTGGCAAGTGGACAATCCACAACTTGTGGCAGGTGACAAGGCCAGGTGATGTGGCAGGTGACGTGGCAAGTGGACAATCCACAACTTGTTGCAGGTGACGTGGCCAGGTGGACAATCCACAAATTGTGGCAGGTGACAAGGCCAGGTGATGTGGCAGGTGACGTTGCAAGTGGACAATCCACAAATTGTGGCAGGTGACATGGCCAGGTGACGTGGCAGGTGGACAATCCACAAATTGTGAAAGGTGACGTGGCAGGTGGACAATCCACAACTTGTGGTAGGTGACGTGGCAGGTGGACAATCCACAACTTGTGGCAGGTAACGTGGCCTGGTGACGTGGCAGGTGGACAATCCACAAATTGTGGCAGGTGATGTGGCAGGTGACGTGGCAAGTGGACAATCAACAACTTGTGGCAGGTGACATGGCCAGGTGACGTGGCAGGTGGACAATCCACAAATTGTGGCAGGTGACGTGGCAGGTGACGTGGCAAGTGGACAATCCACAATTTGTGGCAGGTGACGTGGCCAGGTGACGTGGCAAGTGAACATTCCACAACTTGTGGCAGGTGACATGGCCAGGTGACGTGGCAAGTGGACAATCCACAAATTGTGGCAGGTGACGTGGCCAGGTGACGTGGCAGGTGGACAATCCACAAATTGTGGCAGGTGACGTGGCCAGGTGACGTGGCAGGTGACGTGGCAAGTGGACAATCCACAATTTGTGGCAGGTGACGTGGCCAGGTGACGTGGCAAGTGGACAATGCACAACTTGTGGCAGGTGACGTGGCCAGGTAACGTGGCAGGTGACGTGGCAAGTGAACATTCCACAACTTGTGGCAGGTGACGTGGCCAGGTGATGTGGCAAGTGGACAATCCACAACTTGTGGCCAGGTGATGTGGCAGGTGATGTGGCAAGTGGACAATCCACAACTTGTGGCAGGTGACGTGGCCATGTGACGTGGCAAGTGGACAATGCACAACTTGTGGCAGGTGACGTGGCCAGGTGACATGGCCAGGTGACGTGGCAAGTGAACATTCCACAACTTGTGGCAGGTGATGTTGCAGGTGACATGGCCAGGTGATGTGGCAAGTGGACAATCCACAACTTGTGGCAGGTGACGTGGCCAGGTGACGTGGCAAGTGAACATTCCACAACTTGTGGTAGGTGACGTGGCCAGGTGACGTGGCAAGTGAACATTCCACAACTTGTGGCAGGTGACGTGGCAGGTGACGTGGCCAGGTGGCGTGGCAGGTGACGTGACAAGTGAACATTCCACAACTTGTGGCAGGTGACGTGGCCATGTGACGTGGCAAGTGGACAATGCACAACTTGTGGCAGGTGACGTGGCCAGGTGACATGGCCAGGTGACGTGGCAAGTGAACATTCCACAACTTGTGGCAGGTGACGTTGCAGGTGACATGGCCAGGTGATGTGGCAAGTGGACAATCCACAACTTGTGGCAGGTGACGTGGCCAGGTGACGTGGCAAGTGGACAATGCACAACTTGTGCCAGGTGACGTGGCCAGGTGATGTGGCCAGGTGACGTGGCAAGTGAACATTCCACAACTTGTGGTAGGTGACGTGGCCAGGTGATGTGGCAAGTGAACATTCCACAACTTGTGGCAGGTGACGTGGCAGGTGACATGGCCAGGTGACGTGGCAAGTGGACAATCCACAAATTGTGGCAGGTGACGTGGCCAGGTGACGTGGCAGATGACGTGGCAGGTGGACATTCCACAACTTGTGGCAGGTGACGTGGCCAGGTGACATGGCCAGGTGACGTGGCAAGTGAACATTCCACAACTTGTGGCAGGTGACGTTGCAGGTGACATGGCCAGGTGATGTGGCAAGTGGACAATCCACAACTTGTGGCAGGTGACGTGGCCAGGTGACGTGGCAAGTGGACAATGCACAACTTGTGCCAGGTGAGGAGGCCAGGTGACGTGGCCAGGTGACGTGGCAAGTGAACATTCCACAACTTGTGGTAGGTGACATGGCCAGGTGACGTGGCAAGTGAACATTCCACAACTTGTGGCAGGTGACGTGGTAAGGTGACGTGGCAAGTGGACAATGCACAAATTGTGGCAGGTGATGTGGCAGGTGGACAATCCACAAATTGTGGCAGGTGACGTGGCCAGGTGACGTGGCAAGTGGACAATCCACAACTTGTGGCAGGTGACGTGGCAGGTGACGTGGCCAGGTGACATGGCAAGTGGACAATGCACAACTTGTGGCAGGTGACGTGGCCAGGTGACGTGGCAGGTGACGTGACAAGTGAACATTCCACAACTTGTGGCAGGTGACGTGGCCAGGTGACGTGGCAAGTGAACAATCCACAACTTGTGGCAGGTGACGTGGCCAGGTGATGTGGCAGGTGGACAATCCACAAATTGTGGCAGGTGACGTGGCCAGGTGATGTGGCAGGTGATGTGGCAAGTGGACAATCCACAACTTGTGGCAGGTGACGTGGCCAGGTGACGTGGCAAGTGGACAATCCACAAATTGTGGCAGGTGACGTGGCCAGGTGATGTGGCAGGTGACATGGCAAGTGGACAATCCACAACTTGTTGCAGGTGACGTGGCAAGTGGACAATCCACAACTTGTGGCAGGTGACGTGGCCAGGTGGACAATCCACAAATTGTGGCAGGTGATGTGGCAGGTGATGTTGCAAGTGGACAATCCACAAATTGTTGCAGGTGACGTGGCCAGGTGACGTGGCAGGTGACGTGGCAGGTGGACAATCCACAAATTTTGGCAGGTGACGTGGCCATGTGACGTGGCAGGTGACGTGGCAAGTGAACAATCCACAACTTGTGGCAGGTGACGTGGCCAGGTGACGTGGCAAGTGGACAATGCACAACTTGTGGCAGGTGACGTGGCCAGGTGACGTGGCAGGTGACGTTGCAAGTGAACATTCCACAACTTGTGGCAGGTGACGTGGCAAGTGACATGGCCAGGTGACGTGGCAAGTGGACAATCCACAAATTGTGGCAGGTGACGTGGCCAGGTGACGTGGCAGGTGACGTGGCAGGTAGACAATCCACAAATTGTGGCAGGTGACGTGGCCAAGTGACGTGGCAGGTGACGTGGCAAGTGGACAATCCACAACTTGTGGCAGGTGACGTGGCCAGGTGACGTGGCAAGTGGACAATGCACAACTTGTGGCAGGTGACGTGGCCAGGTAACGTGGAAAGTGAATATTCCACAACTTGTGGCAGGTGACATGGCCAGGTGACGTGGCCAGGTGATGTGGCAAGTGGACAATCCACAACTTGTGGCCAGGTGACGTGGCCAGGTGACGTGGCAGTTGATGTGGCAAGTGGACAATCCACAACTTGTTGCAGGTGACGTGGCCAGGTGGACAATCCACAAATTGTGGCAGGTGACAAGGCCAGGTGATGTGGCAGGTGACGTTGCAAGTGGACAATCACAAATTGTGGCAGGTGACATGGCCAGGTGACGTGGCAGGTGGACAATCCACAAATTGTGGCAGGTGACGTGGCAGGTGGACAATCCACAACTTGTGGCAGGTGACGTGGCAGGTGGACAATCCACAACTTGTGGCAGGTAACGTGGCCTGGTGACGTGGCAGGTGGACAATCCACAAATTGTGGCAGGTGATGTGGCAGGTGACGTGGCAAGTGGACAATCAACAACTTGTGGCAGGTGACATGGCCAGGTGACGTGGCAGGTGGACAATCCACAAATTGTGGCAGGTGACGTGGCAGGTGACGTGGCAAGTGGACAATCCACAACTTGTGGCAGGTGACGTGGCCAGGTGACGTGGCAAGTGAACATTCCACAACTTGTGGCAGGTGACATGGCCAGGTGACGTGGCAAGTGGACAATCCACAAATTGTGGCAGGTGACGTGGCCAGGTGACGTGGCAGGTGGACAATCCACAAATTGTGGCAGGTGACGTGGCCAGGTGACGTGGCAGGTGACGTGGCAAGTGGACAATCCACAATTTGTGGCAGGTGACGTGGCCAGGTGACGTGGCAAGTGGACAATGCACAACTTGTGGCAGGTGACGTGGCCAGGTAACGTGGCAGGTGACGTGGCAAGTGAACATTCCACAACTTGTGGCAGGTGACATGGCCAGGTGACGTGGCCAGGTGATGTGGCAAGTGGACAATCCACAACTTGTGGCCAGGTGATGTGGCAGGTGATGTGGCAAGTGGACAATCCACAACTTGTGGCAGGTGACGTGGCCATGTGACGTGGCAAGTGGACAATGCACAACTTGTGGCAGGTGACGTGGCCAGGTGACATGGCCAGGTGACGTGGCAAGTGAACATTCCACAACTTGTGGCAGGTGACGTTGCAGGTGACATGGCCAGGTGATGTGGCAAGTGGACAATCCACAACTTGTGGCAGGTGACGTGGCCAGGTGACGTGGCAAGTGAACATTCCACAACTTGTGGTAGGTGACGTGGCCAGGTGACGTGGCAAGTGAACATTCCACAACTTGTGGCAGGTGACGTGGCAGGTGACGTGGCCAGGTGACGTGGCAGGTGACGTGACAAGTGAACATTCCACAACTTGTGGCAGGTGACGTGGCCATGTGACGTGGCAAGTGGACAATGCACAACTTGTGGCAGGTGACGTGGCCAGGTGACATGGCCAGGTGACGTGGCAAGTGAACATTCCACAACTTGTGGCAGGTGACGTTGCAGGTGACATGGCCAGGTGATGTGGCAAGTGGACAATCCACAACTTGTGGCAGGTGACGTGGCCAGGTGACGTGGCAAGTGGACAATGCACAACTTGTGCCAGGTGACGTGGCCAGGTGACGTGGCCAGGTGACGTGGCAAGTGAACATTCCACAACTTGTGGTAGGTGACGTGGCCAGGTGATGTGGCAAGTGAACATTCCACAACTTGTGGCAGGTGACGTGGCAGGTGACATGGCCAGGTGACGTGGCAAGTGGACAATCCACAAATTGTGGCAGGTGACGTGGCCAGGTGACGTGGCAGATGACGTGGCAGGTGGACATTCCACAACTTGTGGCAGGTGACATGGCCAGGTGACGTGGCAAGTGAACATTCCACAACTTGTGGCAGGTGACGTTGCAGGTGACATGGCCAGGTGATGTGGCAAGTGGACAATCCACAACTTGTGGCAGGTGACGTGGCCAGGTGACGTGGCAAGTGGACAATGCACAACTTGTGCCAGGTGAGGAGGCCAGGTGACGTGGCCAGGTGACGTGGCAAGTGAACATTCCACAACTTGTGGTAGGTGACATGGCCAGGTGACGTGGCAAGTGAACATTCCACAACTTGTGGCAGGTGACGTGGTAAGGTGACGTGGCAAGTGGACAATGCACAAATTGTGGCAGGTGATGTGGCAGGTGGACAATCCACAAATTGTGGCAGGTGACGTGGCCAGGTGACGTGGCAAGTGGACAATCCACAACTTGTGGCAGGTGACAAGGCCAGGTGATGTGGCAGGTGACGTGGCAAGTGGACAATCCACAACTTGTTGCAGGTGACGTGGCCAGGTGGACAATCCACAAATTGTGGCAGGTGACAAGGCCAGGTGATGTGGCAGGTGACGTTGCAAGTGGACAATCCACAAATTGTGGCAGGTGACATGGCCAGGTGACGTGGCAGGTGGACAATCCACAAATTGTGAAAGGTGACGTGGCAGGTGGACAATCCACAACTTGTGGTAGGTGACGTGGCAGGTGGACAATCCACAACTTGTGGCAGGTGACGTGGCAGGTGGACAATCCACAACTTGTGGCAGGTAACGTGGCCTGGTGACGTGGCAGGTGGACAATCCACAAATTGTGGCAGGTGATGTGGCAGGTGACGTGGCAAGTGGACAATCAACAACTTGTGGCAGGTGACATGGCCAGGTGACGTGGCAGGTGGACAATCCACAAATTGTGGCAGGTGACGTGGCAGGTGACGTGGCAAGTGGACAATCCACAACTTGTGGCAGGTGACGTGGCCAGGTGACGTGGCAAGTGAACATTCCACAACTTGTGGCAGGTGACATGGCCAGGTGACGTGGCAAGTGGACAATCCACAAATTGTGGCAGGTGACGTGGCCAGGTGACGTGGCAGGTGGACAATCCACAAATTGTGGCAGGTGACGTGGCCAGGTGACGTGGCAGGTGACGTGGCAAGTGGACAATCCACAATTTGTGGCAGGTGACGTGGCCAGGTGACGTGGCAAGTGGACAATGCACAACTTGTGGCAGGTGACGTGGCCAGGTAACGTGGCAGGTGACGTGGCAAGTGAACATTCCACAACTTGTGGCAGGTGACATGGCCAGGTGACGTGGCCAGGTGATGTGGCAAGTGGACAATCCACAACTTGTGGCCAGGTGATGTGGCAGGTGATGTGGCAAGTGGACAATCCACAACTTGTGGCAGGTGACGTGGCCATGTGACGTGGCAAGTGGACAATGCACAACTTGTGGCAGGTGACGTGGCCAGGTGACATGGCCAGGTGACGTGGCAAGTGAACATTCCACAACTTGTGGCAGGTGACGTTGCAGGTGACATGGCCAGGTGATGTGGCAAGTGGACAATCCACAACTTGTGGCAGGTGACGTGGCCAGGTGACGTGGCAAGTGAACATTCCACAACTTGTGGTAGGTGACGTGGCCAGGTGACGTGGCAAGTGAACATTCCACAACTTGTGGCAGGTGACGTGGCAGGTGACGTGGCCAGGTGACGTGGCAGGTGACGTGACAAGTGAACATTCCACAACTTGTGGCAGGTGACGTGGCCATGTGACGTGGCAAGTGGACAATGCACAACTTGTGGCAGGTGACGTGGCCAGGTGACATGGCCAGGTGACGTGGCAAGTGAACATTCCACAACTTGTGGCAGGTGACGTTGCAGGTGACATGGCCAGGTGATGTGGCAAGTGGACAATCCACAACTTGTGGCAGGTGACGTGGCCAGGTGACGTGGCAAGTGGACAATGCACAACTTGTGCCAGGTGACGTGGCCAGGTGACGTGGCAAGTGAACATTCCACAACTTGTGGTAGGTGACGTGGCCAGGTGATGTGGCAAGTGAACATTCCACAACTTGTGGCAGGTGACGTGGCAGGTGACATGGCCAGGTGACGTGGCAAGTGGACAATCCACAAATTGTGGCAGGTGACGTGGCCAGGTGACGTGGCAGATGACGTGGCAGGTGGACATTCCACAACTTGTGGCAGGTGACATGGCCAGGTGACGTGGCAAGTGAACATTCCACAACTTGTGGCAGGTGACGTTGCAGGTGACATGGCCAGGTGATGTGGCAAGTGGACAATCCACAACTTGTGGCAGGTGACGTGGCCAGGTGACGTGGCAAGTGGACAATGCACAACTTGTGCCAGGTGAGGAGGCCAGGTGACGTGGCCAGGTGACGTGGCAAGTGAACATTCCACAACTTGTGGTAGGTGACATGGCCAGGTGACGTGGCAAGTGAACATTCCACAACTTGTGGCAGGTGACGTGGTAAGGTGACGTGGCAAGTGGACAATGCACAAATTGTGGCAGGTGATGTGGCAGGTGGACAATCCACAAATTGTGGCAGGTGACGTGGCCAGGTGACGTGGCAAGTGGACAATCCACAACTTGTGGCAGGTGACAAGGCCAGGTGATGTGGCAGGTGACGTGGCAAGTGGACAATCCACAACTTGTTGCAGGTGACGTGGCCAGGTGGACAATCCACAAATTGTGGCAGGTGACAAGGCCAGGTGATGTGGCAGGTGACGTTGCAAGTGGACAATCCACAAATTGTGGCAGGTGACATGGCCAGGTGACGTGGCAGGTGGACAATCCACAAATTGTGAAAGGTGACGTGGCAGGTGGACAATCCACAACTTGTGGTAGGTGACGTGGCAGGTGGACAATCCACAACTTGTGGCAGGTAACGTGGCCTGGTGACGTGGCAGGTGGACAATCCACAAATTGTGGCAGGTGATGTGGCAGGTGACGTGGCAAGTGGACAATCAACAACTTGTGGCAGGTGACATGGCCAGGTGACGTGGCAGGTGGACAATCCACAAATTGTGGCAGGTGACGTGGCAGGTGACGTGGCAAGTGGACAATGCACAATTTGTGGCAGGTGACGTGGCCAGGTGACGTGGCAAGTGAACATTCCACAACTTGTGGCAGGTGACATGGCCAGGTGACGTGGCAAGTGGACAATCCACAAATTGTGGCAGGTGACGTGGCCAGGTGACGTGGCAGGTGGACAATCCACAAATTGTGGCAGGTGACGTGGCCAGGTGACGTGGCAGGTGACGTGGCAAGTGGACAATCCACAATTTGTGGCAGGTGACGTGGCCAGGTGACGTGGCAAGTGGACAATGCACAACTTGTGGCAGGTGACGTGGCCAGGTAACGTGGCAGGTGACGTGGCAAGTGAACATTCCACAACTTGTGGCAGGTGACATGGCCAGGTGACGTGGCCAGGTGATGTGGCAAGTGGACAATCCACAACTTGTGGCCAGGTGATGTGGCAGGTGATGTGGCAAGTGGACAATCCACAACTTGTGGCAGGTGACGTGGCCATGTGACGTGGCAAGTGGACAATGCACAACTTGTGGCAGGTGACGTGGCCAGGTGACATGGCCAGGTGACGTGGCAAGTGAACATTCCACAACTTGTGGCAGGTGACGTTGCAGGTGACATGGCCAGGTGATGTGGCAAGTGGACAATCCACAACTTGTGGCAGGTGACGTGGCCAGGTGACGTGGCAAGTGAACATTCCACAACTTGTGGTAGGTGACGTGGCCAGGTGACGTGGCAAGTGAACATTCCACAACTTGTGGCAGGTGACGTGGCAGGTGACGTGGCCAGGTGGCGTGGCAGGTGACGTGACAAGTGAACATTCCACAACTTGTGGCAGGTGACGTGGCCATGTGACGTGGCAAGTGGACAATGCACAACTTGTGCCAGGTGACGTGGCCAGGTGACGTGGCCAGGTGACGTGGCAAGTGAACATTCCACAACTTGTGGTAGGTGACGTGGCCAGGTGATGTGGCAAGTGAACATTCCACAACTTGTGGCAGGTGACGTGGCAGGTGACATGGCCAGGTGACGTGGCAAGTGGACAATCCACAAATTGTGGCAGGTGACGTGGCCAGGTGACGTGGCAGATGACGTGGCAGGTGGACATTCCACAACTTGTGGCAGGTGACGTGGCCAGGTGACATGGCCAGGTGACGTGGCAAGTGAACATTCCACAACTTGTGGCAGGTGACGTTGCAGGTGACATGGCCAGGTGATGTGGCAAGTGGACAATCCACAACTTGTGGCAGGTGACGTGGCCAGGTGACGTGGCAAGTGGACAATGCACAACTTGTGCCAGGTGAGGAGGCCAGGTGACGTGGCCAGGTGACGTGGCAAGTGAACATTCCACAACTTGTGGTAGGTGACATGGCCAGGTGACGTGGCAAGTGAACATTCCACAACTTGTGGCAGGTGACGTGGTAAGGTGACGTGGCAAGTGGACAATGCACAAATTGTGGCAGGTGATGTGGCAGGTGGACAATCCACAAATTGTGGCAGGTGACGTGGCCAGGTGACGTGGCAAGTGGACAATCCACAACTTGTGGCAGGTGACGTGGCAGGTGACGTGGCCAGGTGACATGGCAAGTGGACAATGCACAACTTGTGGCAGGTGACGTGGCCAGGTGACGTGGCAGGTGACGTGACAAGTGAACATTCCACAACTTGTGGCAGGTGACGTGGCCAGGTGACGTGGCAAGTGAACAATCCACAACTTGTGGCAGGTGACGTGGCCAGGTGATGTGGCAGGTGGACAATCCACAAATTGTGGCAGGTGACGTGGCCAGGTGATGTGGCAGGTGATGTGGCAAGTGGACAATCCACAACTTGTGGCAGGTGACGTGGCCAGGTGACGTGGCAAGTGGACAATCCACAAATTGTGGCAGGTGACGTGGCCAGGTGATGTGGCAGGTGACATGGCAAGTGGACAATCCACAACTTGTTGCAGGTGACGTGGCAAGTGGACAATCCACAACTTGTGGCAGGTGACGTGGCCAGGTGGACAATCCACAAATTGTGGCAGGTGATGTGGCAGGTGATGTTGCAAGTGGACAATCCACAAATTGTTGCAGGTGACGTGGCCAGGTGACGTGGCAGGTGACGTGGCAGGTGGACAATCCACAAATTTTGGCAGGTGACGTGGCCATGTGACGTGGCAGGTGACGTGGCAAGTGAACAATCCACAACTTGTGGCAGGTGACGTGGCCAGGTGACGTGGCAAGTGGACAATGCACAACTTGTGGCAGGTGACGTGGCCAGGTGACGTGGCAGGTGACGTGGCAAGTGAACATTCCATAACTTGTGGCAGGTGACGTGGTAAGTGACATGGCCAGGTGACGTGGCAAGTGGACAATCCACAAATTGTGGCAGGTGACGTGGCCAGGTGACGTGGCAGGTGACGTGGCAGGTAGACAATCCACAAATTGTGGCAGGTGACGTGGCGAAGTGACGTGGCAGGTGACGTGGCAAGTGGACAATCCACAACTTGTGGCAGGTGACGTGGCCAGGTGACGTGGCAAGTGGACAATGCACAACTTGTGGCAGGTGACGTGGCCAGGTAACGTGGAAAGTGAATATTCCACAACTTGTGGCAGGTGACATGGCCAGGTGACGTGGCCAGGTGATGTGGCAAGTGGACAATCCACAACTTGTGGCCAGGTGACGTGGCCAGGTGATGTGGCAGTTGATGTGGCAAGTGGACAATCCACAACTTGTTGCAGGTGACGTGGCCAGGTGGACAATCCACAAATTGTGGCAGGTGACAAGGCCAGGTGATGTGGCAGGTGACGTTGCAAGTGGACAATCCACAAATTGTGGCAGGTGACATGGCCAGGTGACGTGGCAGGTGGACAATCCACAAATTGTGGCAGGTGACGTGGCAGGTGGACAATCCACAACTTGTGGCAGGTGACGTGGCAGGTGGACAATCCACAACTTGTGGCAGGTAACGTGGCCTGGTGACGTGGCAGATGGACAATCCACAAATTGTGGCAGGTGATGTGGCAGGTGACGTGGCAAGTGGACAATCAACAACTTGTGGCAGGTGACATGGCCAGGTGACGTGGCAGGTGGACAATCCACAAATTGTGGCAGGTGACGTGGCAGGTGACGTGGCAAGTGGACAATCCACAACTTGTGGCAGGTGACGTGGCCAGGTGACGTGGCAAGTGAACATTCCACAACTTGTGGCAGGTGACATGGCCAGGTGACGTGGCAAGTGGACAATCCACAAATTGTGGCAGGTGACGTGGCCAGGTGACGTGGCAGGTGGACAATCCACAAATTGTGGCAGGTGACGTGGCCAGGTGACGTGGCAGGTGACGTGGCAAGTGGACAATCCACAATTTGTGGCAGGTGACGTGGCCAGGTGACGTGGCAAGTGGACAATGCACAACTTGTGGCAGGTGACGTGGCCAGGTAACGTGGCAGGTGACGTGGCAAGTGAACATTCCACAACTTGTGGCAGGTGACATGGCCAGGTGACGTGGCCAGGTGATGTGGCAAGTGGACAATCCACAACTTGTGGCCAGGTGATGTGGCAGGTGATGTGGCAAGTGGACAATCCACAACTTGTGGCAGGTGACGTGGCCATGTGACGTGGAAAGTGGACAATGCACAACTTGTGGCAGGTGACGTGGCCAGGTGACATGGCCAGGTGACGTGGCAAGTGAACACTCCACAACTTGTGGCAGGTGACGTTGCAGGTGACATGGCCAGGTGATGTGGCAAGTGGACAATCCACAACTTGTGGCAGGTGACGTGGCCAGGTGACGTGGCAAGTGAACATTCCACAACTTGTGGTAGGTGACGTGGCCAGGTGACGTGGCAAGTGAACATTCCACAACTTGTGGTAGGTGACGTGGCAGGTGACGTGGCCAGGTGACGTGGCAGGTGACGTGACAAGTGAACATTCCACAACTTGTGGCAGGTGACGTGGCCATGTGACGTGGCAAGTGGACAATGCACAACTTGTGGCAGGTGACGTGGCCAGGTGACATGGCCAGGTGACGTGGCAAGTGAACATTCCACAACTTGT
Source organism: Rana muscosa (assembly GCA_029206835.1). Lineage (NCBI taxonomy): Eukaryota > Metazoa > Chordata > Amphibia > Anura > Ranidae > Rana > Rana muscosa. The sequence goes on from CM055116.1 coordinate 1,101,148,472, forward strand.
GGCAGGTGACGTTGCAGGTGACATGGCCAGGTGATGTGGCAAGTGGACAATCCACAACTTGTGGCAGGTGACGTGGCCAGGTGACGTGGCAAGTGGACAATGCACAACTTGTGCCAGGTGACGTGGCCAGGTGACGTGGCCAGGTGACGTGGCAAGTGAACATTCCACAACTTGTGGTAGGTGACGTGGCCAGGTGATGTGGCAAGTGAACATTCCACAACTTGTGGCAGGTGACGTGGCAGGTGACATGGCCAGGTGACGTGGCAAGTGGACAATCCACAAATTGTGGCAGGTGACGTGGCCAGGTGACGTGGCAGATGACGTGGCAGGTGGACATTCCACAACTTGTGGCAGGTGACATGGCCAGGTGACGTGGCAAGTGAACATTCCACAACTTGTGGCAGGTGACGTTGCAGGTGACATGGCCAGGTGATGTGGCAAGTGGACAATCCACAACTTGTGGCAGGTGACGTGGCCAGGTGACGTGGCAAGTGGACAATGCACAACTTGTGCCAGGTGAGGAGGCCAGGTGACGTGGCCAGGTGACGTGGCAAGTGAACATTCCACAACTTGTGGTAGGTGACATGGCCAGGTGACGTGGCAAGTGAACATTCCACAACTTGTGGCAGGTGACGTGGTAAGGTGACGTGGCAAGTGGACAATGCACAAATTGTGGCAGGTGATGTGGCAGGTGGACAATCCACAAATTGTGGCAGGTGACGTGGCCAGGTGACGTGGCAAGTGGACAATCCACAACTTGTGGCAGGTGACGTGGCAGGTGACGTGGCCAGGTGACATGGCAAGTGGACAATGCACAACTTGTGGCAGGTGACGTGGCCAGGTGACGTGGCAGGTGACGTGACAAGTGAACATTCCACAACTTGTGGCAGGTGACGTGGCCAGGTGACGTGGCAAGTGAACAATCCACAACTTGTGGCAGGTGACGTGGCCAGGTGACGTGGCAGGTGGACAATCCACAAATTGTGGCAGGTGACGTGGCCAGGTGATGTGGCAGGTGATGTGGCAAGTGGACAATCCACAACTTGTGGCAGGTGACGTGGCCAGGTGACGTGGCAAGTGGACAATCCACAAATTGTGGCAGGTGACGTGGCCAGGTGATGTGGCAGGTGACATGGCAAGTGGACAATCCACAACTTGTTGCAGGTGACGTGGCAAGTGGACAATCCACAACTTGTGGCAGGTGACGTGGCCAGGTGGACAATCCACAAATTGTGGCAGGTGATGTGGCAGGTGATGTTGCTAGTGGACAATCCACAAATTGTTGCAGGTGACGTGGCCAGGTGACGTGGCAGGTGACGTGGCAGGTGGACAATCCACAAATTTTGGCAGGTGACGTGGCCATGTGACGTGGCAGGTGACGTGGCAAGTGAACAATCCACATCTTGTGGCAGGTGACGTGGCCAGGTGACGTGGCAAGTGGACAATGCACAACTTGTGGCAGGTGACGTGGCCAGGTGACGTGGCAGGTGACGTGGCAAGTGAACATTCCACAGCTTGTGGCAGGTGACGTGGCAAGTGACATGGCCAGGTGACGTGGCAAGTGGACAATCCACAAATTGTGGCAGGTGACGTGGCCAGGTGACGTGGCAGGTGACGTGGCAGGTAGACAATCCACAAATTGTGGCAGGTGACGTGGCCAAGTGACGTGGCAGGTGACGTGGCAAGTGGACAATCCACAACTTGTGGCAGGTGACGTGGCAAGTGGACAATGCACAACTTGTGGCAGGTGACGTGGCCAGGTAATGTGGAAAGTGAATATTCCACAACTTGTGGCAGGTGACATGGCCAGGTGACGTGGCCAGGTGATGTGGCAAGTGGACAATCCACAACTTGTGGCCAGGTGACGTGGCCAGGTGACGTGGCAGTTGATGTGGCAAGTGGACAATCCACAACTTGTGGCAGGTGACGTGGCCAGGTGACGTGGCAAGTGGACAATGCACAACTTGTGCCAGGTGACGTGGCCAGGTGACCTGGCAAGTGAACATTCCAAAACTTGTGGCAGGTGACGTTGCAGGTGACATGGCCAGATGATGTGGCAAGTGAATATTCCACAACTTGTGGCAGGTGACGTGGCCAGGTGACGTGGCAAGTGGACAATCCACAACTTGTGCCAGGTGACGTTGCAAGTGAACATTCCACAACTTGTGGCAGGTGACGTGGCCAGGTGACGTGGCCAGGTGACGTGGCAAGTGAACATTCCACAACTTGTGGCAGGTGACGTGGCAAGTGACATGGCCAGGTGACGTGGCAAGTGGACAATCCACAAATTGTGGCAGGTGACGTGGCCAGGTGACGTGGCAGGTGGACAATCCACAAATTGTGGCAGGTGACGTGGCAAGTGGACAATGCACAACTTGTGGCAGGTGACGTGGCCAGGTGACGTGGCAAGTGAACAATCCACAACTTGTGGCAGGTGACGTGGCCAGGTGACGTGGCAGGTGGACAATCCACAAATTGTGGCAGGTGACGTGGCCAGGTGATGTGGCAGGTGACGTGGCAAGTGGACAATCCACAACTTGTGGCAGGTGACGTGGCCAGGTGACGTGGCAAGTGGACAATCCACAAATTGTGGCAGGTGACGTGGCCAGGTGATGTGGCAGGTGACATGGCAAGTGGACAATCCACAACTTGTTGCAGGTGACGTGGCAAGTGGACAATCCACAACTTGTGGCAGGTGACGTGGCCAGGTGGACAATCCATAAATTGTGGCAGGTGATGTGGCAGGTGATGTTGCAAGTGGACAATCCACAAATTGTTGCAGGTGACGTGGCCAGGTGACGTGGCAGGTGACGTGGCAGGTGGACAATCCACAAATTTTGGCAGGTGACGTGGCCATGTGACGTGGCAGGTGACGTGGCAAGTGAACAATCCACAACTTGTGGCAGGTGACGTGGCCAGGTGACGTGGCAAGTGGACAATGCACAACTTGTGGCAGGTGACGTGGCCAGGTGACGTGGCAGGTGACGTGGCAAGTGAACATTCCACAACTTGTGGCAGGTGACGTGGCAAGTGACATGGCCAGGTGACGTGGCAAGTGGACAATCCACAAATTGTGGCAGGTGACGTGGCCAGGTGACGTGGCAGGTGACGTGGCAGGTAGACAATCCAAAAATTGTGGCAGGTGACGTGGCCAAGTGACGTGGCAGGTGACGTGGCAAGTGGACAATCCACAACTTGTGGCAGGTGACGTGGCCAGGTGACGTGGCAAGTGGACAATGCACAACTTGTGGCAGGTGACGTGGCCAGGTAACGTGGAAAGTGAATATTCCACAACTTGTGGCAGGTGACATGGCCAGGTGACGTGGCCAGGTGATGTGGCAAGTGGACAATCCACAACTTGTGGCCAGGTGACGTGGCCAGGTGACGTGGCAGTTGATGTGGCAAGTGGACAATCCACAACTTGTGGCAGGTGACGTGGCCAGGTGACGTGGCAAGTGGACAATGCACAACTTGTGCCAGGTGACGTGGCCAGGTGACCTGGCAAGTGAACATTCCAAAACTTGTGGCAGGTGACGTTGCAGGTGACATGGCCAGGTGATGTGGCAAGTGAATATTCCACAACTTGTGGCAGGTGACGTGGCCAGGTGACGTGGCAAGTGGACAATCCACAACTTGTGCCAGGTGACGTTGCAAGTGAACATTCCACAACTTGTGGCAGGTGACGTGGCCAGGTGACGTGGCCAGGTGACGTGGAAAGTGAACATTCCACAACTTGTGGCAGGTGACGTGGCAAGTGACATGGCCAGGTGACGTGGCAAGTGGACAATCCACAAATTGTGCCAGGTGATGTGGCAAGTGGACAATCCACAAATTGTGGCAGGTGACGTGGCCAGGTGACGTGGCAGGTGGACAATCCACAAATTGTGGCAAGTGACGTGGCAAGTGGACAATGCACAACTTGTGGCCAGGTGACGTGGCCAGGTGACGTGGCAGGTGAGGTGGCAAGTGAACATTCCACAACTTGTGGCAGGTGACGTGGCAAGTGGACAATGCACAACTTGTGCCAGGTGACGTGGCCAGGTGACGTGGCAAGTGAACATTCCACAACTTGTGGCAGGTGACGTGGCAGGTGACATGGCCAGGTGACGTGGCAAGTGGACAATCCACAAATTGTGGCAGGTTGACAATCCACAAATTGTGGCAGGTGACGTGGCCAGGTGACGTGGCCAGGTGACGTGGCAAGTGAACATTCCACAACTTGTGGCAGGTGACGTGGCAGGTGACATGGCCAGGTGACGTGGCCAGGTGATGTGGCAAGTGGACAATCCACAACTTGTGGCCAGGTGACGTGGCAGGTGATGTGGCAAGTGGACAAGCCACAACTTGTGGCAGGTGACGTGGCCAGGTGACGTGGCAACTGGACAATGCACAACTTGTGGCAGGTGACGTGGCCAGGAGACATGGCCAGATGACGAGGCAAGTGAACATTCCACAACTTGTGGCAGGTCACGTGGCCAGGTGACGTGGCAAGTGGACAATGCACAACTTATGCCAGGTGACGTGGCCAGGTGATGTAGCCAGGTGGCGTGGCAAGTGAACATTCCACAACTTGTGGCAGGTGACGTTGCAGGTGACATGGCCAGGTGATGTGGCAAGTGGACAATCCACAACTTGTGGCAGGTGACGTGGCCAGGTGATGTAGCCAGGTGGCGTGGCAAGTGAACATTCCACAACTTGTGGCAGGTGACGTTGCAGGTGACATGGCCAGGTGATGTGGCAAGTGGATAATCCACAACTTGTGGCAGGGGACGTGGCCAGGTGACGTGGCAAGTGGACAATGCACAACTTGTGCCAGGTGACGTGGCCAGGTGACATGGCCAGGTGACGTGGCAAGTGAACATTCCACAACTTGTGGCAGGTCACGTGGCCAGGTGACGTGGCAAGTGGACAATGCACAACTTGTGCCAGGTGACGTGGCCAGGTGACGTGGCAAGTGAACATTCCACAACTTGTGGCAGGTGACGTTGCAGGTGACGTGGCAAGTGGACAATGCACAACTTGTGGCAGGTGACGTGGCCAGGTAACGTGGCAGGTGACGTGGCAAGTGAACATTCCACAACTTGTGGCAGGTGACGTGGCAGGTGACATGGCCAGGTGACGTGGCCAGGTGATGTGGCAAGTGGACAATCCACAACTTGTGGCCAGGTGATGTGGCCAGGTGACGTGGCAGGTGATGTGGCAAGTGGACAATCCACAATTTGTGGCCAGGTGACGTGGCCAGGTGACGTGGAAGGTGATGTGGCAAGTGGACAATCCACAACTTGTGGCAGGTGACATGGCCAGGTGACGTGGCAAGTGGACAATGCACAACTTGTGGCAGGTGACGTGGCCAGGTGACATGGCCAGGTGACGAGGCAAGTGAACATTCCACAACTTGTGGCAGGTGACGTTGCAGGTGACATGGCCAGGTGATGTGGCAAGTGAACATTCCACAACTTGTGGCAGGTGACGTTGCAGGTGACATGGCCAGGTGATGTGGCAAGTGGACAATCCACAACTTGTGGCAGGTGATGCGGCCAGGTGACGTGGCAAGTGGACAATGCACAACTTGTGGCAGGTGACGTGGCCAGGTGACGTGGCAAGTGAACATTCCACAACTTGTGGCAGGTGACGTTGCAGGTGACATGGCCAGGTGATGTGGCAAGTGAATATTCCACAACTTGTGGCAGGTGACGTGGCAAGTGGACAATGCACAACTTGTGCTAGGTGATGTGGCCAGGTGACGTGGCAAGTGAACATTCCACAACTTGTGGCAGGTGACGTGGCCAGGTGACGTGGCCAGGTGACGTGGCAAGTGAACATTCCACAACTTGTGGCCAGGTGACGTGGCTAGGTAACGTGGCAGGTGACGTGGCAAGTGAACATTCCACAACTTGTGGCAGGTGACATGGCCAGGTGATGTGGCAAGTGGACAATCCACAACTTGTGGCCAGGTGATGTGGCCAGGTGACGTGGCAGGTGATGTGGCAAGTGAACAATCCACAACTTGTGGCAGGTGACGTGGCCAGGTGACGTGGCAAGTGGACAATGCACAACTTGTGGCAGGTGACGTGGCCAGGTGACATGGCCAGGTGACGAGGCAAGTGAACATTCCACAACTTGTGGCACGTGACGTTGCAGGTGACATGGCCAGGTGATGTGGCAAGTGGACAATCCACAACTTGTGGCAGGTGACGTGGCCAGGTGACGTGGCAAGTGGACAATGCACAACTTGTGCCAGGTGACGTGGCCAGGTGATGTGGCAAGTGAACATTCCACAACTTGTGGCAGGTGACGTTGCAGGTGACATGGCCAGGTGATGTGGCAAGTGAATATTAGACAACTTGTGGCAGGTGACGTGGCCAGGTGACGTGGCAAGTGGACAATGCACAACTTGTGCCAGGTGACGTGGCCAGATGACGTGGCAAGTGAACATTCCACAACTTGTGGCAGGTGACGTGGCCAGGTGATGTGGCCAGATGACGTGGCAAGTGAACATTCCACAACTTGTGGCAGGTGACGTGGCCAGGTGACGGGGCAAGTGGACAATGCACAACTTGTGCCAGGTGACGTGGCCAGGTGATGTGGCAAGTGAACATTCCACAACTTGTGGCAGGTGACGTGGCCAGGTGACGTGGCAAGTGAACATTCCACAACTTGTGGCAGGTGACGTGGCCAGGTGATGTGGCCAGATGACGTGGTAGGGGAACATTCCACAACTTGTGGCAGGTGACGTGGCCAGGTGACGGGGCAAGTGGACAATGCACAACTTGTGCCAGGTGACGTGGCCAGGTGACGTGGCAAGTGAACATTCCACAACTTGTGGCAGGTGACGTGGCCAGGTGACATGGCCAGGTGAAGTGGCAAGTGGACAATCCACAAATTGTGGCAGGTGACGTGACAGATGACGTGGCAGGTGGACAATCCACAAATTATGGCAGGTGACGTGGCCAGGTGACGTGGCAAGTGGACAATCCACAACTTGTGGCAGGTGACGTGGCCAGGTGACGTGGCAAGTGAACATTCCACAACTTGTGGCAGGTGATGTGGCCAGGTGACGTGGCATATGGACAATGCACAACTTGTGCCAGGTGACGTGGCCAGGTGACGTGGCAAGTAAACATTCCACAACTTGTGGCAGGTGAAGTGGCAGGTGACATGGCCAGGTGACGTGGCAAGTGGACAATCCACAAATTGTGGCAGGTGACGTGGCAGGTGGACAATCCACAAATTGTGGCAGGTGACGTGGCAGGTGACGTGGCAAGTGGACAATCCACAACTTGTGGCAGGTGACGTGGCAGGTGACGTGGCGAGGTGACGTGGCAAGTGGACAATGCACAACTTGTGGCAGGTGACGTGGCCAGGTGACGTGGCAGGTGATGTGGCAAGTGAACATTCCACAACTTGTGGCAGGTGACGTGGCCAGGTGATGTGGGAAGTGGACAATCCACAACTTGTGGCAGGTGACGTGGCCAGGTGATGTAGCCAGGTGGCGTGGCAAGTGAACATTCGACAACTTGTGGCAGGTGACGTTGCAGGTGACATGGCCAGGTGATGTGGCAAGTGAATATTCCACAACTTGTGGCAGGTGACGTGGCCAGGTGACGTGGCAAGTGGACAATGCACAACTTGTGCCAGGTGACGTGGCCAGGTGACGTGGCAAGTGAACATTCCACAACTTGTGGCAGGTGACGTTGCAGGTGACATGGCCAGGTGGCGTGGCCAGGTGATGTGGCAAGTGAACATTCCACAACTTGTGGCAGGTGACGTTGCAGGTGACATGGCCAGGTGATGTGGCAAGTGAATATTCCACAACTTTGTGGCAGGTGACGTGGCCAGGTGACGTGGCAAGTGGACAATGCACAACTTGTGCCAGGTGACGTGGCCAGGTGACGTGGCCAGGTGACGTGGCAAGTGAACATTCCACAACTTGTGGCAGGTGACGTGGCTGGTGACATGTCCAGGTGACGTGGCAAGTGGACAATCCACAAATTGTGGCAGGTGACGTGGCCAGGTGACATGGCAGGTGGACAATCCACAAATTGTGGCAGGTGACGTGGCCAGGTGACGTGGCAAATGGACAATGCACAACTTGTGGCAGGTGACGTGGCCAGGTGACGTGGCAAGTGAACATTCCACAACTTGTGGCAGGTGACGTGGCAGGTGACATGGCCAGGTGATGTGGCCAGGTGATGTGGCAAGTGGACAGTCCACAACTTGTGGCCAGGTGACGTGGCCAGGTGACGTGGCAGGTGACGTGGCAAGTGGACAATCCACAACTTGTGGCAGGTGACGTGGCCAGGTGACGTGGCATGTGAACATTCCACAACTTGTGGCAGGTGACGTTGCAGGTGACATGGCCAGGTGATGTGGCAAGTGGACAATCCACAACTTGTGGCCAGGTGACGACGCAGGTGACGTGGCAAGTGGACAATCCACGACTTGTGACAGGTAACGTGGCCAGGTGACGTGGCAAGTGAACATTCCACAACTTGTGGCAGATGACATGGCCAGGTGACGTGGCAAGTGGACAATCCACAACTTGTGGCCAAGGTGACGTGGCCAGGTGACGTGGCCAGGTGACGTGTCAAGTGGACAATTCACAACTTGTGGCAGTTACGTGGCCAGGTGACGTATCAGGTGACGTGGCAAGTGGACAATCCACAGCTTGTGTCAGATGATGTGGCAAGTGATACGCTAAATACAAGTACACTGCTGCTCTCTCAGCTGCTGGTCTCCCAAAATAGCTGAAATGGTTAAATAATACATTTTTTTGAGCTTAGGGAGGGTCTTATGATGTTTCTTAACTAAACGCCTATAGACGCAAACGCGGTAAAACGCTGCTAAAATCGTGGCAAAACAGGTGTTTTTAAACGCCGGTTTTAGCCTTTAGGCCTCATGCCCACGGACGTTTTTACAACCGCGTTTTTTACAGCTTAAAAACGCCTGTCCATGTTATTGTATACATTTCTTGACTTTTTTTTCGAAAAAAAAAAAACGTCGGAGCTCAAAAACGCTGCGTTTTTGCACGTTTTTTAACGCTTCACGTTTTTTATGCCTAACGCCAACGCCGAGGAACACACTGGTCTTGGGTTTTTTTACAGCTTAAAAACGCCTATGCTATTTGCAGCTCAAAAACGTCTAGGTGGGCATGAAGCTATAGACTAACATGGGCAGGCGTTTTTAAGCTGTAAAAAACGCTCAAAAACGCGGCTGTAAAAACGTCCGTGGGCATGAGGCCTAAAAAACGTGTGTTCAGCAGAGTTTGCACCGGCGTCTCGTGTGCATGGGGCCTTATAAGAAAGAGGCAAAGCTTTTACTACTGCTAGGGGTGCATACAATGGTCAGCTTTTATTTGTTTAGTTAAAGCCTTTATTTATCTCAAAAGGAAACAAAAAATATTTCTGTAACTGCCAAAAAAGAATTATCAGGAGTGCAGTTTATATTTTTATGTAAAGTCCATCGAAATCTACTAGTCAATCTAATACTACCCTATTAAGGTTTAGCCTGCAGTTCCCTGCCTGTGAAATTCTTACATCCTTGCTGCATTGGTTCTGCTGGGCCTTTGATTCTATTCACATGTTGTCTGGCTTCTGTGTTCACCTATTGGTGTTTCCTGCTATACTATACAAACAACAAAAACAAATTCCCAGTATATCAGCTAGCCTGCAAAAAAACTAATTAGCTCTGTCCAACAGTTCATGTCAAAGACATGTTTCGTTGCACACATTTTCAGATACAGTATATGTGAAAGCCACAGTGCATTGTCAAGGCTCCTCTGTATACTGTGGTCCTAACTCAACAGTTTTGAGAGTCTCCAAGTAGGAGCATATATAGCAGTGGATAAATTGAGGGCAGGTCTGCCTGGAGTGAGCACACTCCTCCTTAAAGGCACAGGGACACATTGGATGCCCAGCAAGAGCACAATGACAGCTGAAAGCATCTCATGCATCCAGTGTTGCCAACCGCCCGTTAATTTCCGAGCAGCCCGTAAATTTCAGCCCGTTTCCGGGCCGCCCGTAAATGTCCGTTACGGGCAGCTGTGCCAGTAAAAAACATGGCTGATGGCTACGCTCATGCATAGTGAAGTGATGGTGCCGCCTGGCGCCATTTTTGAATGTCAGGCGCTCTGTTCTCGTCGGCATCTCACCACAGTGACAGCAGAGGAGGAGAGCGCCGCTGACTGACCATCCACTCCACTCCAGGTCAGTCAGAAACTGATTTGTATTGTGCTGACCAGCCTGATCTGAGGAGGGAGGACAGCTAGAGCAGAGCTGAGCCATTCAATAGGAGAACACTACACATGCAGCCTCTGACCCCCTGTACCATGTCCACGCAGCCTCTGACCCCCTGTACCATGTCCACGCAGCCTCTGACCCCCTGTACCACGTCCATGCAGCCTCTGACCCCCTGTACCACGTCCACGCAGCCTCTGACCCCCTGTAAATGTCCGTTACGGGCAGCTGTGCCAGTAAAAAACATGGCTGATGGCTACGCTCATGCATAGTGAAGTGATGGTGCCGCCTGGCGCCATTTTTGAATGTCAGGCGCTCTGTTCTCGTCGGCATCTCACCACAGTGACAGCAGAGGAGGAGAGCGCCGCTGATTGACCATCCACTCCACTCCAGGTCAGTCAGAAACTGATTTGTATTGTGCTGACCAGCCTGATCTGAGGAGGGAGGACAGCTAAAGCAGAGCTGAGCCATTCAATAGGAGAACACTACACATGCAGCCTCTGACCCCCTGTACCACGTCCATGCAGCCTCTGACCCCCTGTACCACGTCCACGCAGCCTCTGACCCCCTGTACCACGTCCACGCAGCCTCTGACCCCCTGTACCACGTCCACGCAGCCTCTGACCTCCTGTACCACGTCCACGCAGCCTCTGACCCCCTGTACCACGTCCACGCAGCCTCTGACCCCCTGTACCACGTCCACGCAGCCTCTGACCCCCTGTACCACGTTCACGCAGCCTCTGACCCCCTGTACCACGTCCACGCAGCCTCTGACCCCCTGTACCACGTCCATGCAGCCCCTCCTGCACCATTCCACGCAGCCTCTGACCCCCTCCTGCACCATTCCACGCAGCCTCTGACCCCCTATCATGACAGGTCCTCTTTATGGAAAGATGCTGGGTCAATAAGACCCCACATCTCTCCTCCAGGCTGAAAAACATGAGATTGAGAAAAAAAAACACAGTTCTCTTGCTGACAGCCGTGATCGTAGCTTTGCTTACATCCGCGGCCGGGACATGACATCATAACGTCACGTCCAGGCCTCCGACGGTCATAGAGATGACTGGTGACCAACTGGTCACCGGAAATCTCTATGGTCGTCATCCGGCACCAGCCGATTCTTTCTCTGGGTCCCCGATGGCACAGGAGAGCCAGGAGAAGCACCGGATGGCGGCGGGAGGGGGGACGTCCTCTCCCGTCGCCTGTAAGAACGATCAATCGCCGGAACTGCCGCTATGATTGTTTTTGCACAAAATTGCGGGCAGAAAATAATTATATCTGAATGATGCCTGTAGCTGCAGGCATCATTCAGATATCCCCGCTGAAGTTCAGGACGTAATATGACGTATTTCGGGCGGGAAGTGGTTAAAAAGGGGGCCCCCAGATCCTGGCCCCCCACCCTATGTGAATGAGTATACCCATTCACCTGAAAAAAAGTATCAAAAATAAAACACACTACACAAGTTTTTAAAGAAAATTATTAAGCAGCTTGGAGTCTCTCCCGACTTCTTCTCCCCTCTCCGGCTCTTCTGCCTCCTCCGCTAATGTCTTCTAGCCCTCTCCGGTTCTTCTCCTCTCTCCGGCTCTTCTCCGCTCTCTCCATTTCTTCTCCCTCTGTCCGCTGTCTTCTGCCGGGTCTCCTCCGCTATCTTCTGCTCTTTTGCTCGCTGTTTTGCTGGCTCTTGCCTGGTCTTCTCCGTTGTCTTCTCCCTCTGTTCTTCTTCCGATGTTGACTTGACGCTCTCCCGCTCTAATGCCCGGTACGTGGTCTGCCACTACTTATATTGGCATGGGGTGGGGTCACCGGGGGCCCGCCCCTTATGATGTCACCACCCACCGTGCCCTGGTGGTGACGTCATAAGGGGCGGACCTCTGGATGACGTCACACGGTGACCCAGCCCCATGCCAATATAAGTAGTGGCACACCGCACACCGGCATTAGAGCGGGAGAGAGCATCGAGTCATAGTCATATACTAACCTGCTCTGTGAAATGGTTTTGCACAGAGCAGCCCAGATCCTCCTTTTCTCAGGCCCCTCTCTCCTGTTGACTGCCCCCACAGCAAACAGCTTGCTATGGGGGCACCTAAGCCGCAGCTCTTGGTGCCCATTCAGCCACAGAGCCGTGGTTCGGTCCCCCCTCTCTCCTAAATGGCTAACTGACTTTGACAGCAGCGGCAGCCAATGACGCTGCTGCAGTGTCTCAGCCAATCAGGAGGGAGAGTCCTGGACAGCCCAGGCACTCGTGGACATTGCTCGATAGAGAGGGGCTCAGGTAAGTATTAGGGGGGCTGAGGGGGCTGCTACACATGGAAGGCTTTTTATCTTAATGCAAAGAATGCATTAAGATAAAAAAATCTTCTGACTCTACAACCCCTCTAACTAGCCCTAAACAGGCCAATATTAAAACGTGATGCTCCCAGTTTTGAGAATTCGTTGTGATAATCTGTTATCCTAAGACACCCCCTCAAGCATTTGTAGGCATTTATTATTGCACACAATCTTGAAAAATTCGGACAGTTAATGGGCAGGCTGAATGTACCAAGTTGATCGATCGATTCTGGATTCTCTTGCAAATATCGCAAGTGACTGCTATAGCCGCTAGCAATAATCACTGTCTTTTTCCTGGCGGGGATGGTTTTCCCCACCCGCCGGTGGGAGAAAGAAATTGCTGATTCCCCTGTCAACACTGTCTGTGTTGATGGGAGAAAAGAACTTCACAAGGAAATTGCAGGAAAGAAATTCGCACTGTGTATGGCCGGCGTAAGTTTACAACTTTTCCAAACTTTTTTTTTTCTCCTTTAAGTAGTCCACTCAACAAAAATATATTTCAGTTTTTGGTAGCTGCTAGAAAATGACAGAGCTCCATTCCTAAACTTTTTTTTTTTTAAACGTTCCATATAGCAGGTCTATTCCAGTTGCTAATAAAACCGGCCTCTCACTGGAGCGGTGTGCTGGCAGGACGTTAAAAAAAATGTCCTGCAAGCAGTATCTTTGAGGCACTGTAGGAGCGGTGCATACACCGCTCCTAAAGCGCCCCTGCCCATTGAAATTAATGTGCAGCGGCGCTTTGCGGGTGCATTTAACCCTTTTTCGGCCGATAGTGGGGGTTATTAGCGCCCCGCTAGTGGCCAAAAAGCTCAGCAAAAATTACGGTAAAGCGCCACTAAAAATAGCGTCACTTTACCGCCGACGCCCGCTCGCCCCAGTGTGAAAGTGCCCATAAAATTGAAATGGGAGGTGTGGTGTATTTACACCCTCTCTAACACTGATAGCCATGACATGCCATTGAGGGTATTTGTCACAACTGCTGAACAAAAAAAGAACTTTAGTTGTGCCCGACCCAAAGCACCATGTAGTATCTGCTATTATGTTTCTTAGCCAGAAATTCCTATTTTATAGACTAATCTAGTCATTGTTATTGAAAGTCCCAACTTCGTAATTAAGCCTTCTCAAGTTAAGCCCATAGCACCAGCCATCTATCCCCCTGGGCAATGAGAACATCCCTTTGGGCCATCATCAGTCTAGGATGAGATAATGTAAACTATAATTTAGTAGGTGACTCTGGACAAAATGTCTAATTTACTAAAAGAGCATCACAGTAATTTTCAGGGTTAAAACAGAGCTTGGAACAAAGCAAGTATCTTTGGTATGCAAACAATATATTTATTTATATAATGCAGACCCAAAAATGGGGGGACAACTGTGGGAAAAAGATTTTTGTACAACGTCAACACCCAAATGTTTCTAGTACCTGCTGCAAAAATTACTGCTGAAAGTTGATCGCAGAGCTGAGATTATACTGGCTTTAACCACTTGCTTACTGGGCACTTAAACTCCCCTCCTGCCCAGACCAATTTTCAGCTTTCAGCGCTCTCACTATTTGAATGACAATTGCGTGGTCATACAACACTGTACCCAAATTAAATTTTTATAATTTTTCCCACAAATAGAGCTTTCTTTTGGTGGTATTTGATCACCTCTGTGGTTTTTATTTGTTAAAAAAAATAAAAAAGACAGATTAAAAAAAAAAATACAAAACCTTTTTTTATTTTGTTATAAAATTTTGCAAACGGGTAATTTTTCTCCTTCATTGATGTACGCTGAAGAGGCTGCACTGATGGGCACCAATGGGCTGCACTGATGGGCTGCACTGATAGGCGGCACTGGTGGGCACTGATAGGTGGCACTGGTGGGCACTGATAGGCGGCACTGGTGGGCAATGAGAGGTGACACCGAGAGGTGGCACTGAAGGGCATTGATAGGTGTGACTGGTGGGCACAGAGATCTGGCACTGATAGGTGGCAGTGATGGGCACTGATGGGTGGCAATGATGGGCACTGATCAGCACTGGTAGGTGAGACTGATAGGCAGCACTGGTGGGCATTGATAGGTGGCACTCGTGGGCATTGATAGGTGGCACTTTATTGCACTGGTGGTCACTATGGGCACTGGCAGGCGGTACTGGTGGGCACTAATGAGGCTGATGTGCCTCTTCCACTGGGGACCGATGTCCCTTACAGAGAAGCCGTGATCGGCTTTTTTTTCTCCTCACGCTGTCAGCGTGAGGAGAAAAAAAAAAGATTACCGTGCTTTGTTTACATCACGTGATCAGCTGTCATTGGCTGACAGCTGATCATGTGGTAAGGGGCCGGGACCGGCCCCTTACTCGGATCTGTGATCACCCGATTCTCAGTGACTCAGTGATCAATGCGCACGCCGGACATGTGCAAAGGAGAGGACGTCTATTGACGGCCTCTAGGAAATTCAGGTCCGCGCTGTAGCCGTCATTCGGCTATAGCATGGACGGCAAGTGGTTAAAGCAGTAGCAAAGCCTGCTTGGTGATTTTTACCTACAGGTAAGCCTATAAAAAGGCTTACCAGTAGGTAATATTAATATCTCCTAAACGTGCAACATTTAGTAGATATTCACACTGGATGCAGCCAGTTAGGTCACTGGCGCATGTGCTTTGAATGTCCAGTGTACCTTGTTGGACCTTCAGAGCTTGGCCAATCACATAGCCAGAGAGCGCGAACCCGGAAGAAGGACTGTGGGAAGATGTAGGGTTGCCACTTCATCCCTTTAAAACCAAACACATATTAATTACACAGGTTCTGGGGCCAATTTAATGCAGGTAAGGCACCAAGTTAAATTAATTACCACCTTAATAAGCCACAGAACCTGTGTAATTAATATGTGTTCGGTTTTAAAGGGATAAGGTGGCAACCCTAGGAAGATGTCAGCCCTCTCAGTGGTGACAGCGCCCCGCTGGAATGCTTCATTCTAAGGTAAGTATTTCATAATGTGCTATTATGCGATGCATACTTTGATATATCATGTACTTTGGTATATCATGTACAGGCCCTGGGACCTCAGCAATTGTTACGGGGAACATTGATTAGAGTAATAGCATTGATCTGTGTTAGCCTTATGTAACTTATTCCTAGTTGCATATGGTCTTGTGCAGCATATCCCCAGCCAAATATGTAGCTTGTCCACACTCTCTGACCTTCATTTCCTCTATTAGACTCCACTCACACATGATATAAAGCAGTGGTGTTACTAGGGTTGGTGTCACCTGGTGCAGTAAAATTTGGTGTTACTGAGCAGGCTAGCACATCAGCACAGCTCCCCCCCCCCCCCCAGTGTAATCCCCCTAATGTAAACCCCGTGTAATCCCCCTAATGAAACCCACCTTCGTGTATATCTCCCCTCCCTACATTTACAGACCTCAGATCAGCGTGGCTCTGTCCACACAAATGTCCCTCCATCTAGGCTCCTGTTGTGGATATACTGTCAGTGTGGAGGAGGAGCCTAGGCTCCATTGGCTCTGATGAGTGTAATTGTAATAGGCAGCCAGTGCCTCTCCCCGCCTGCCTGTCATAATAATAGGCAATTGCAGTGCCGGTTCTCGGAGGACATGCGTGCGCCGGTCACTGGGCTATGGGACTCCAGAACTGTCTGCCTCTCAATTCTTTCTCCGCCTCCCTGCCCGAACATCGCAGGGAGCCAAGGAGACAAAGTAACAACAGCAGAGGTACCAGAGTGCGCAGGGGAAGGAGGAAGAGGAGAGAGCCACTGCGCCTCTCTCAATCCAGTGCCGGGTGTCACCCTCTGGCAGGTGTCAGCTGGGTGCGGCCTGCACCCTCCGCTCTTCCCTAGCGATGCCACCGATATTGAGTATGACTTTGATTTGACTTCACACTCTCTGGAACTCATCAAAAGTAGTGCAGGCACCTTTTTAAAGTCACTGTGACTTTAGGTCGCAACAATTTGAACAGGTGCCATTGAAAAGAATGGACTGAGACTTGCCATACGACTTTGATGTCCAAAGTCGAGTGACAAGTCACACATGTGTGAATGGAGCCTTAGGTCTTCAGTTTGTGACAGTCCTCCATACTTACAGAATGGCGATCTGCCTTGTTTACATAAACAGACCACCATTCTGCCTGTGTACCGGTGGACCCAGAAATGCAGGATCACGTATATACGTGATCCTTCGTAGAGCGGCCGCCCTGTAGCAGTAAATCTGCTATCGGGCGCTTGGCAACTGGTTAAGATTATCAACATTATGATAACACACAGGCAGCAGGCACTCTATCATGGCTCTGACTGGCTCTGTCACAGTCAGTGTGTCACATAACATGGCTGCTGGGTGCTGGTTTTGTTAACTTATGACCAATATGCCAGAGAGACAGACAAAGTGCAATGTCATCTATTCACAGACACCCCCAAAGCACACCTGTGTTAAAGCCTTGAAGGCACTGGCAGCCCTACGATCGATCTACTTCCCCTCTGTTCCTGCTGCTGGACACCATCAGCTCAGTTGCCTCTCTCTGCCCGTCACTGCCGCCACCCACCACACTGTCTCTCAAGTCTAAGCCCTGGGTACTATTGGGTGGGGAGCGGAGAAAGGTCACTCCATCAGGAAAGGCAAGGAGATAGGCACAGGTAGGCAGCTGGCCGGGACTTGAGCCAAGGCAGAAGAACATGCGTGTGGAGCTGAATGGGCATGCACCCGAAACTGAAGAAATAGTCCCTCCACTCCGACCAGCACATGATCATCACAATGGGGCACAGATAATGGAAAAAATACACCCCCTAAGCTAGTAGGAGCGGGGGTGTGTAATTCAGATTTTTTTTTTTTATTCTGCACTGACTGTCTTTGAAATTGCTCCAGCCCCTGTTTAAATCCAATCCGGGGACAAAACCGGGGACAGACTTGGTCCGGGGACAGTGTCCTCAATCCGGCGACTGTCCCTGGTAACCAGGGATGTCTGGTCACCCTACTCTATGGTGATGGCTGCATTTGAGGCCCCCTTTAGCTCAGAAGTTGAAAACCACTGGCCTAAGGCCTGCAGCCTGTTCCACTGACTGCTCCTTCATCGGAAATTTAAATAAGGACCAGGTTCCTTGCCCAAATGTTACAAGACTTGTCTAATTGTGCATCATGTAGGTGAAAGGTTAAATACACATGAAATACGTGCAGTATATAAGAGCTGATTTACCTGCCAAAGTATTTGTCAATTTGTCCATGCAATCCTGAGGTTTATATAGTCCTTCAAGAGAGAACAGTCATTTTGCTGAAGGATGAAACATATCAGGAAATACTATGGGATTTTATTATGTAGAGTCTTGAGGAAGGAAGAAAGGGAAGGAACATGACTGAAAATTTTAAAAATATAAGGGTGTGAATAAGGTTCAGAAGAGCAGTGATTTCAATATGAAGCAAAGGTCAAACTAGCAGGATTAAATACCTTTAAAAAATGATATATATATATTTTTTGTTCAAATCTGTGTGTTTTTTATGTGCACTTTAAGTGTGGTGTGTTAAAAAAAATACTTTGATGAGCTTTCATTAAAATGCACACTTTATAAACGTTCAATGGTAATGCACCTAAGACGCATTTAAATTGCACCTAAAGCATGCCACACAGATATAAACTAGAGCTTAGTTTGGAACAGACTTTCAGCAGACGTAGTAAGTCTCTAAACAAAATAAAATGATAAAAAAATTGTTACTTACTTTTAACATACTGTGCCCAGTCAGTATCACTGATCACCACCAATCCATCCAGTCATATAATGACACTGTACTGCACTGGTGACAGTATGATTACTTTCTTTGTAGAGAAAGATCAAAAAGCTCAGAGCAGAATCTCTCTTACAGTAGCATAAAAGATGATAAGATCATACATATATGCAAGTGTGAAACTGCTAAAGAAATGTGGGAAGGATTACAAAGGGTGCATGAAAGAGCTAATCTCAGCAATCAACTGTACAGATTAGGAAGTTATACCAAACCAAGCTGATGATAGACCAGGATCTTGGAAATGGCTGAACACACCTGAGAGGTATAGGAGAAGAAAGAAAAGATTTTCATATCGCAGCACAATTTCTCAGTGGCTTAACAGAACGTTATGAAATGCTTGTTGCACTTTATGCACGTCCAGATGATGAACTGACATTTGTATTCATCCACACGCTTCCCCTTAAAGGGGTTGTAAAGGTTCGTTTTTTATTTTCTAAATAGGTTCCTTTAAGCTAGTGCATTGTTGGTTCACTTACCTTTTCCTTTGATTTACCTTCTAAATGTTTTTTTTCTTTGTCTGAATTTCTCACTTCCTGTTTCTCCTCACTAAACTTCACACCATCATCCGAGTGGTATTGAGTCAGCCAGAACAGCTTACTGAACAGCTTACTGAGGAGGAACAGGAAGTGAGAAATTCAGACAAAGAAAACAAAGAAAAAAAATATTTAGAAGGGGAATCTAAGGAAAAGGTAAGTGAACCAACAATGCACTAGCTTAAAGGAACCTATTTAGAAAATAAAAAACGAACCTTTACAAACCCTTTAACATATTCCAGAGTAAAACAAAAAGCATTAATAGTGACGGTGCTTCTGTCACAGAGTCTGCTTTAGAGATGAAAAATAGGTATAAAAACAGTAACATGCAACATAAAACACATGTAAACGGTTTGTTTGCAAGAAATAAGGTAATTTAAAAGCAGATTGCAGAAACTGGAAAGCTAAAATGCAAAAACAAACTGAACTACAAAAGGCTAAAAGTGTGAAGGAAGAAACTGATTTTGCTTCACAAAAGGGGGGGGGGGAATCAGAGCCATCTTAATGAGCGGGCACCCCTGGGCACTGCCCAGGGGCCCCAGGTGAACATGGGGCCCTATCCCCATGAACAGCAGGCTGGCAGTGCTGAGGTCAGGTGAAAATAAGGATGGTAACTGCAGTCTGCACATGCTAAGCTATGAGTAAGCA
Source organism: Rana muscosa (assembly GCA_029206835.1). Lineage (NCBI taxonomy): Eukaryota > Metazoa > Chordata > Amphibia > Anura > Ranidae > Rana > Rana muscosa. Next base: position 1,101,167,979 of record CM055116.1, read on the forward strand.
CTAGATTATAGTGTGAAACGCGTCAGTTACCATCCCTGCTTTGCTGTGATTTGTAGTGAATCTACCTATTTTTTACAATAAAGGCGACCGCCAAGGTTTTTTGGAGTGCGGCTGACCATATTGTTCTTTTTCTGTTTTTATCTGCACATGCTTAACAGTAGCAGTGGGGCTCGTGTTGAGCGGGCACCGGTCCGGCAGGCAGAAGTATCTTCTGTTTCACCTGCCATCTCCAGACTCAGCTAGGCTGTCACCTGAGCCTCTCTTAGCAATCAATGCTGAATGTTGGTGCGCTTCCACCCACCAGCCAGCTGGGACTCTGTGGCTGGGAGCAGGTGCACAGTGAACTGTGGTTGTGCCAATCCTATCACTCAATATCTCACTCACACAAATCCTGTGAGTGAGATATTGAGAGACAGGATTCAGAGTGAAAAAGCAGGGTGCTAATGAGTACCATCATTTTTACCCCACCTCCTTGTTATGTAACCAGTCTTTGCTGTGCCTGCGCTAGCAGCCCCACCCCCTTATGTGGACACACACTCACAGCGTGGTGCTAGAAGTATGGAAGGTTATGTACAGTGCAGCAGGCAACAAATTTAATTGGAGGACACAGACCAGAGGCTGCAAAATTGGGTGAGTCCAACACACACACCCCTTGACAAATGCATATGTCCCTCCCTCGCCTCTGCTGCTCTGAGCACCTAACAGGTATATTGCCACCTCACCGCCTGCTTTTAACCTGCTAAATGCTGCATCACCCCCACCACAACCACATGCATTGCATACGGTTGTGGGAAGTTGCCGCATGGACCCTTTTATTTGAATAGGTTGTGTTTGGTTAGTGGTGGTGTCCGCCAAATGCAACTGGAGATATAATTCTTGCCGCAGTCACAAAGCAAAGCATCGTGGCTGCAGTATGTGTACACCCCCAGTTGTTGCCTTGTCAACTAAAGTACTCTTTACACCGGTGGGCTGAAAGGTTCCGCCTGTCCATTTTTCAGGCAGACCCAACTGGACCATCCTTTACCCTCTATGGAGCGGCGGATGTAAATGTGTGTATTTTGTGTCTATATTGTGCATAGGCTTAAATATTTGTTTTTCAAAACTTTTTTTAATAATGTTTGCATATTTGTGTTGATTAATCTTTGATTTATGGCATGTTATCTTATTGTTTTAAAATCAATTTTATTAAAAGAGCCAAGAAATATAGTGTATATTCAAATCTATCAACTATTTATAATTTAATTCTTAAATGTAGGTGCATAAATTGGAGCAGGCTTGTAGGGGCCCCAGGGCATTACTTTGCCCAGTGGCCCATGATGCTATTAAGATGGCCCTGAAGGGGATATCGTACTTGCAAAGGCTAAAATTACAGATTAACTGTATCAGCTGAACTGCAAGGAGGAAAAACAAGCTTTTACACATGGCACAGACACCTTGGACACAGAAGTCCTGAAATAATAAAGAAATTAACTGAGAAAGACTATGCAAGTGGAACAAAAATTAGTCCATGTGATCAAACAATGAAATGCAAAAAATTTGTCAAAATGCAATATATTGTGCACAGACAATGGAGATGAATATACAAATGATAACACACAGGCAATTCTCAGAAAGCATGGCATAATATTTCAAACTACTGTACCATACAATACCAACCACATACTGGGGGGAGGCAATTATGACCACATGCTATCTACCAAATCGACTACAAGTAAAATCATATGAACTGAAAACTCTAGTTGAAATTGGAAAAAAGCCCATGTGCACATCCCAAAAGAAAATGTACAGAATGCGATGCTTGTGCAAAGGAAGATGTATTTGTGGGGTACAGTGAATTATAAAACTGGTACAGAATTCTACACCAAGACACAATGAAGGTAACCATCAGTAGAAGTGTAATTGTTGACTTCCGTGTGTTCAACATTTCACAAACTAACACCAATACTCCAAACTGCAACAAGCAACAAAGTGACACGGAAATAGAAAATAACGCAGGCAATCCAAATGCTGTAAAAGAAGAAACAAGGCCACTAGATGCTTCAATCAGGAAATCCACCAAAAGCAATAAAGGCATCCCAGTCAAACGTCTGTCCTATGTTGCTCGTGTCACATTAAAACCAGAGCCAAATTCATGGAATGAGATGCAAAGACTTCCAACCCTTAAAAAACTAAAGTGGAGCAGATGATTTGACAAAACCTCATACAAGAAACAGATTTATAGAACTGAGATCCAAAATGGGACTAGTATAAAGAGTAAATGTTGGGTGGGGGTGTTGGCATACATTGTTCAGTATTTTTGTGCAACAACTATCAGTATAAGTATTCAGTAGAGATATATTCTTTAACCAGTAGATGGCAGTGTTTAAGTTTGTAGCTGTATCTATGACTATGTCTTTTCTCTGTATAATAAATTCCCGTTTCCAGTTAAACAGCAAAGCCCATGTGGACTGTGCACTGGTCTGTTCTGTAGAGCTATATACAGAAGAAATATAGACATTGTTTTTTAATTTTGGGTAGAGTAAAAGAGGGTTTTTTTTTCTATCAGTGTCCTATTCTGGGATTTATCTTCACTTATCTTCACTTCCTGTCCCATAGCAAAAACAGGAAGTGAGAGAAAATCCCTGCAAATTAAGGGAATCCTTTGGGGCCCCGGGTCACCAGAACAAGTGTCTACATGGGTAGATTTCCTTTCTATTACGTTTCTGGGAACAACCCTTTAATGCTATTTATTTCTAAAAAAGATTGTTCTATCAACAGTTCGCTGCTCGCACCAATGCTAGATCTGCTCAGACCAGGGCCAACACTCGGAACATACACCTTCCAATCCAACATTGTACTTCCAAACTGCACCATCTTCCAGCAACCAGGCACACGTGGCAGCACTTCCTTATCCTCCTCTGCAGAGCGGTAGCTCCTCCCCCTGCCACAGGATTGGTCAGCACACTCTCTAAATACTTTCCTTGTGCGCAGCGTGAAAAAACTTTAATGGGGTCCGTTTTAACCCCTGCAGCACTGACGTAAAGTGTCAAAAGACCAGGCTGACACTCTCCCATGAGCAATGAGACCTGTTGGTTCTTCCCCACATTGTTGGAATGCACAATAACACAGTCTATACGAAGCAAAGATGATACTTGCCATCTTCCCACAGAGCCAGACGAAATCCCGATGTAGCTGTAGCTGGTTGCTGTGGGCGACTGCTGCAGGATCAACGCCTTTGCCCCATGTTGGGCGCCAAATGTAGCAAAGTCCCGGGCCCTCAGAGGCCCAATGATGACCCCAAGAGTTAGGGAGAGCGGACATCTTTGTAGAGTGGGTTACAAGGCATGGTGGGTGTAATGTAAGGGGGAGTGATGGGCGCCAGACACTTTTTGAAAGCAAAAGAGATTTATTGTCTCTTAACAGAACTGCGGGAGATAGGGTTGGGGCCAGGACACCAAAGTAGATTCAATGCTAATTGTCAGACTCCGAGACTTCTATAGGTAGACAGCTATACAGGGGAAGGCCTCCAGCCAGATACCACTTCTGTATAGGTAGGACCGCTGTCTATGGCAATAATCTAGTAAAAGTCACTAACGCAAATTTTACTTAACTATTGGCAACACAGAATAGTTGTTCTCTTACACTACAGTCTCTCACTGTAGATTCCATTGAGGAAAGGCAGCAAAATATTAACCCTTTCCCCCTGACCTGGGCAGCCAGTTGCTAACTAAATATACACCTGTACTGTATGTGTGACAGAAACGAACAGCGCTCCTACATCTTTCTAGTTGACTTAACTTGCAGATAAATGCAGTGCTGGTGATAAATAAATAGATAAAACAGTTCCACAGGAGGGATCCAAAGAATGGTGCTACGGCGGGGCAATAAGCTCTGACACCCGCTCTCACTCTATTAGCAAATCCCTCTCCTTATGAAGTGTACACTTACCAGACCGTGGCAAGTAAAGAGCCTGGATGGATGGTCGTCTCAGCAATCCTCCTTGTAGGCTGTTAGCAACGCTGCTAGATGATTATGGGTTAGGTATGTCAGGACATCTGGGAATGGTTGGCTCGTCCTGCTGATTGTTCCGTCTGTGTTATCCACCGCCCGATCGTCCTCACTCAGAGATCCCAAAGATGATACTGTGGTCTCATAAAAACAGATAGCAGCACCATAGCGTTATTCCGAAAAGTGATTTATTGATAAAAATAAAACTTTTAAAATCACATATGCTATGTGCATAGGTTCAAAGACTTGGATCGATACAAAAAATTTCAGCACCAACAATGGATGATAGGGTTTTCGCTATGCGCCACTGCAGACTGACGCGTTTCGAAGGGTTACCTTCTTCCTCAGAGGCTCTGAGGAAGAAGGTAACCCTTTGAAACGCATCAGCCAGCAGTGGTTCGCACGTCCTCTCTCTAGGATCTGGAGACTGCTACCACTAGACAGATTGCCATAAGCCAGAGACTGTTACATTGTGGTTTTCTTTCCATGCTTGTGAGAAGTTTTTAATAACTTCCCTTTTAACCACTTGCCGACCGCCGTACGCCGATGAACGTCGGCAGAATGGCATGGCTGGGCATATTGGCGTACAGGTACGTCCCCTTTAATATGCACAGTCGTGGGTCATGCACGCAACAGCAGCGGCATGCTCGCGACCCGGTCGGGTACTCCGTGACCGCGCCCGCGGGACCCGCGGACTCGATCGCCGCCGGTGTCCCGCGATCGGGTCACAGAGCTGAAGAACGGGGAGAGGTAAGTGTAAACAAACCTCTCCTCGTGCTTCCTAGTGAGCCTGTCACTGATCGTCTGTTCCCTGTCATAGGGAACGACGATCAGTGACGTCACACGCCAAGCTACGCCCCCCTACAGTTAGAATCACACATTGGGTCACACTTGACCCCTTTAGTGACCCCTAGAGGTTAACCCCTTCACTGCCAGTGTAATTTTCACAGTAATCAGTGCATTTTTATAGCACTGTTCGCTGTAAAAATGACAATGGTCCCAAAATGGTGTTAAAAGTGTCCTATGTGTCCGCCATAATGTCGCAGTCACGATAAAAATCGCTGATCGCCGCCATTAATAGTAAAAAAAAAAATATTAATAAAAATGCCATAAAACTATCCCCTATTTTGTAGATGTTATAACTTTTGCGCAAACCAATCAATAAATGCTTATTGCGATTTTTTTTACCAAAAATATGTAGAAGAATACGTATCAGCCTAAACTGAGGAAAAACAATGTTTTTTTAAATATTTATTTGGGGATATTTTTTATAGCAAAAAGTAAAAAATATTGCATTTTTTTTAAAATTGTCGCTCTATATTTGTTTATAGAGCAAAAAATAAAAACCGCAGAGGTGATCAAATACCACCAAAAGAAAGCTCTATTTGTGGGAAAAAAAGGACATCAATTTTGTTTGGGAGCCACGTCACATGACCGCGCAATTGTCAGTTAAAGCGACGCAATGCCGAATCGCAAAAAGGGGCCTGGTCCTTTAGCAACAAAATGGTCCGGGGCTTAAGTGGTTAATAAATACATCAAAGGATAATTCACGAGGCTGGTGCGCCCTCTTTTTTCTATTCCATTTTCTGACTGCTAGGATACCTCTATCCTGGAGGGCAGCAAGGCCTAAATATTATCCACTCTGAACTTTGGATTGCCTGGTCAACACATTTGTGTGCAAGATTATTTGTTTTGCTGCTATTGACTATTTCCACCCTGCCACTGAATAGAAGAAGTCATGCAGCATGATCCTATTGCATGACTAGCACATTTTCTCCAAAATGTGACTCTTATGCCGCGTACACACGATCATTATTCACGGCGGTTAAAAAACCGCCGTGAATAATGACATTTTAAACGAGGGAACAGCTTGTTCCCCACACACGGTCATTTTTCTCGTCATTTTTTAAAATGACGAGAAAAACGATCGTCTATGGGCTCCGCGGCAGTGTTTCCCTATGGGAAACACTGCCGCGGAAGAAATGTCAGGAAAAACAACAAGAAAAATTAGAACATGTTCTAATTTTTCTCGTCGTTTTTAATGCCGTTTTTCACGTCGTGAAAAATGACAAAAAGACCACACACGGTCGTTTTTCTTGTTGAAAACAAAAAATGTCATTTTTCACGACGTGAAAAATTATCGTGTGTACGCGGCATCAATGTTAGGCTGTGGTCACTAGACAGTAGGCTTGTGCACAACGGAAAAATTCGTTCCGTTTCGGTTCGTTTCTTTCCGGTCCTGTTGATTCGTAATCATTCGTAATTTTGCTAGACGGGATTTTTCGTGTTCGGACTCATTCGTATTTTTGCAAGCGACATTTTTCGTTGAATTTTTTGTTGCTTTATAATTCGGACTTTCGGTAGAGTACGTTGTTTTTCGTTGATTCTGGACACAACTCCTACTTTCGTAACTTTTTTTGGGTTCGTTGATTCGTAATTTTCTGTGTCTCTCACAACGACGCTGCCTATTATGCCTAATGTGCTTCGAATGGATTTGTACTTTTCTAAATACATAGCGGTTATTTGTAACGATTCGAAATCTCGTATTTTACTTTCGTTTTTTACATGCGGCTATAGGCTCCGCCCCTGTACACCATTTTGAGAGGGTTCAGCATGGTGAGGGAGAAGCAGAGAGCAGAGCAGAGTGAGTGTTATTGTGCTTCGAATGGATTCGAAATCTCGTATTTTACTTTCGTTTTTTCATGCGGCTATAGCCTCCGCCCCCTGTACACCATTTTGAGAGGGAGTTCAGCACGGTGAGGGAGAAGCAGAGAGCAGAGCAGAGTGAGTGTTTTTGTGCTTCGAATGGATTCGTACATTCGTAACTTTTTTCATAACGAATTATGCCGAAGACCTTCGGGCATTCGCTATTTTGCGGTATAATTTATTTCGGATTCGGTTTTATTCGTAATTGCTCTGTTCGGAAATTCGAATGCTTCCGAATGTCCGAAAGTTGCTAAATTCGGACGAATTTCGATTCGTTACGAAACGAATTGCACAAGCCTACTAGACAGGGACTCCAAAACCTAGAGAGAAATATCTGAGTAGATTCTTAGTTACTGGAGTTGTATGTACCTTGAATTGTTAATAGACCATAACCCAGCCTAAATACATGTTCACCATTTCAAAATGAAATGCATATTTTTGTCTTAAAAATTATATATGTTTCCTGAAAGAGGAGGATCTGTAAAAGAAAAAGTTGGTACTTGCAATTGTTTATGTTTCTCAATATTTCATAGCCAAAAGTGTACAGAGCAGTAAAAAAAAAAATTCAGCTTATCAGTTTAGAGTTACGGTAACTCTTATTTATGGCCCTCCAAGGGAGGATGCACTTGTAAGCATCTGGTATCTGACAGGTTGGGCCAAAGGAATAAGGCGCCAAAGCTGCTGCCTTGCCTAGGACCCATTCTGCCTTTTTATCCATTTTGCTTTTGTAATGTTTTGTTTCTTCTTTTCAGTAAAACCATCCCATTACCTAAAAAAAATGCCCAAAAAATAGGAGTATTACACACCAAATATATAAAGGATACAAAATATTTATTACAAATATTAAAAAGGGCATGCAATTAACTATATCAAACATTTAGATTTTGTTTCAATTGTATACAGTTACCATTGTATAGAAGTGTGGTAGTTTAACGCATTTGGCATAACTTGCTTCTTCAGGATCCACACTCACATATAGGCTATACAAACAAAGATGACATATAAAGCATACTAATGAAAGAAAATAAAAATATAAAATATACCTGCACATCCTAAATATCCTCCAATGTCCATAAAAGACAGGCAAATAAAGGGCAAAGAAAAAACCTTAACCACATCCCCAAGATCTATCTAACCCCAAAATATTTTAGCTCTATCCACATTTTGTATCCATATACCAGTACCTGCTCAATTACAGCCAAAGTTCTGTGTTTTTGCTAAAGATTTTGTTACATTAGGGCTCGTTTACACTTGCTTTGACTTACACACATTACAGTGCCTACCACTTCAACGTGCTTTTTTGATATGTGTTTTTGATACTTTTGTGATGCTCTTTTGAAGATTTAATGAAGCTTGGCATACAGCAGGCATCACTAAATGGTGGACAACGGTCCGGCCCCAGTAGCCATACTACCCGGACCGCAGCCTCGCCAAAATAGTTGCCTATGCGTTCCACTCCTCTCCCTGCCGCTGGCTCACCTGCCTGCTGCTATGTTCACAGCATGGCAGGCGCGCCGCACACGGGTTTGTCTGTCCCTTTGGTAAGATCGCTGCACTGCCCCCACCCTCCGCCTGTCTTATTTACACATGATGAGAAGCGCGGCCACTCTGGACAAAGGGCGGGACTTTTTAAGTTAAGAAGCATGTGATTGGTTGCTACGCAGCGGGGCGGTCCTAGCAATCAATCACTCACCTTTAACTTGAAAAGTCCCACCCATTGTCCAGAGCGGCTGCCAACCTCTACCCTGCTGACACCTTCCGCTGCACGTCTTGTGTGAATAAGGTAGGGTTCTGTGGGGAGGGGGAAGTGTTGTGCTGTTATGATAGGGTGACCAGACATCCCCGGTTTCAGGGGACAGTCCCCGGATTGAGGACACTGTCCCCGGACCAAGTCTGTCCCCAGTTTTGTCCCAAGTTGAACAGGGGCTGGGACAATTTCAAAGACAGTCAGTGCAAAATAAAATTAAAAAAAATCTGAATTACACACCCACCTCCACTAGCTTAGGGGGGGTGTATTTTTTCCATTATCTGTGCCCCTTTCTGATGATCATGTGCTGGTCGGAGCGGAGGGAATATTTCTTCAGTTTCGGGTGCCCATTCAGCTCCGCTCGCATGTTCTTCTGCCTTGGCTCAAATCCCGGCCAGCCGTCTTCCTGTTTATCTCCTTGCCTTCCCTGGTGGAGTGATCTTCCTCCGCTCCCCACCCAGTAGTAGCTGGGGCCCGGAGAGTGAGACTTGAGAGGTTATGTAAACAAGGCAGATCGCCGTTCTGTCAGTATGGAAGACATTGATCCTGTGTTCCTCAAAGCAGGTACAGGGATCTATGCCTTTCCTTAGTAAAAGCACCTCCCCCACAGTAAGAAAACACTTGTTAGGCACACATTCAACCCTTTGATTGCCCTAGATGTTATCCCCTTCCCAGCCAGTGTCATTAGTACAGTGACAGTGCATATTTTTAGCACTGATCACTGTATTAGTGTCACTGGTTCCCACAAAGTGTCAGTTAGGTGTCCGATTTGTCCACCGCAATATCGCAGTCCAGCTCTGAGTCTCTGATTGCCGCCATCACTAGTAAAAAAAAAAAAAATGTCCCCGGATTTCATTTGAAAAATCTGGTCACCTTATGTTATGAGGACAGGAGTCTGCTATCTAGGGGGGTCTGTGAGGGGGGGACCAGTCTGTGATGGGGGGGCAGTCTGTAAGGGGGGACCCAGTCTGTAAGGGGGGGACAGTCTGTAAGGGGGGACCCAGTCTGTAAGAGGCGGAACAGTCTGTGATGGGTGGACCAGTCTGTAAGGGGGGACCAGTCTGTAAGGGGGGACCAGTCTGTAAGGGGGGACCAGTCTGTGATGGGAGGGGACCAGTCTGTGATGGGAGGGGACCAGTCTGTGATGGGGGGAACAGTCTGTGATGGGAGAGCTTAGACCCAAAACTTAAACCAGCAACTCCTATTATTTTATCATATACATTATATTTTGGCAAAATAAAGGTTTTTTTTTTGGGACTTAAAATTAGGTGAGTACACATGGCTAGAAGATGAGTTGATATCAAAAACCTGTTTTATAGGTGAAACAAGGAGCATGGCAAAATGACATGATACATGCAGCAATAAATAAAGTTGTCAATCACATATTACAGACCATATATAGAAACAAATAATGGTAGCAACCAGCCAACCTCTGTGTGGTATGGAACAAATCCTGGATAAAGTAAAAACACTTAAAAATACATGGTAGGTGGTGAATCCAAGATAATGTATTGAGTAGGGGCATCTGCATGAGAATAAGTGCATCCAAATTAGCCCGACTCGTTTTGTGGATAATACCACTCTTCAGGGGTGGGTGCACGCAAATCTATAAAACAAAACATGAGTAGACCAGTATGATCCAATGTTGTACCCCTCAACAGGGAGGATATCTACAAAAAGAAAGGGAGTTACTCATCCCTATACATACTTACATCGTAATAGGTCTGGAAAATGGGGAGGCTGTCCAAATTGTCTGCAGAAAAAGGTAAAATGGCGCAAAATAGTTCTGGCATAATAAGAGTTAAAATGTCACTGGAAAATACACTAAAAAATATTCCAATGTCCATCAGATGATGTATGCACCAGCGGCAGCTACCATAGGCAGAAGCTACGCCCAAGACTTCCATTGCTGACACTACATCTGCCTTCAGCCTTATCCTCCATCTGGGACCTACATCCTTCCCTCGGACTGTTGATGACACCGGACCCCGTATACTATTTACATACTACATGCCTGATTACTTCTTCCTATTTGTGAGTAGCCATTTGGCTGTTTTTATTAATGGTTATTAAAACGTTAATACTGCACTTAGTTTGGCGCACCTTCCTTTCCTCATTGTCCAAATTGTCTGTACCGGGAGCTGTGGAAGGGACCCGCAGAAGAGGGACACAGCAGTAGTAGTTGGAACAATCATCAATTCCCGACTCGACTACGCAAACTCTCGCTTTGAATGACAATTGCGCAGTCGTGCAACGTGGCTCCCAAACAAAATTTACGTCCTTTTTTTCTCACAAATAGAGCTTTCTTTTGGTGGTATTTGATCACCTCTGCGGTTTTTATTTTTTGCGCTTTAAACAAAAAAAGAGCGACGATTTTGAAAAAAACACAATATCTTTTACTTTTTGCTATAATAAATATCCCAATTTTTTTTTTTTTTTTAAATACATTTTCCTCAGTTTAGTCCGATACGTATTCTTCTACATATTTTTGGTAAAAAAAAAAAATCGCAATAGGCGTTATTGATTGGTTTGCGCAAAAGTTATAGCGTCTACAAAATAGGGGATAGTTTTATAGCATTTTTATTAATATTTTTTTTTTTACTAGTAATGGCGGCGATCAGCGATTTTTATTGTGACTGCGACATTATGGCGGACACATCGGACACTTTTGACACCTCTTTGGGACCATTGTCATTTTTACAGCGACCAGTGCTATAAAAATGCACTGGTTACTGTAAAAATGACACTGGCAGGGAAGGGGTTAACACTAGGGGCGAGGAAGGGGTTAAATGTGTGCCCTGGGAGTGATTACTACTATGTGGGGGAGGGGACTGACTGGGGGAGGTGACCGATCTGTGTCCCTATGTACAAGGGACACAGCATCGGTCTCCTCTCCCTGACAGGACATGGATCTGTGTGTTTACACACACAGATCCACATCCTTGTCTGTGTACCGGCCGATCGCGGGTACCTGGCAGACATCGCGGCTGCCAGGCACGCGCATCGGCATCTCAGTGATGCGCCGGGTGCGCGCGCGCGCTGCCAGCGGCGCTCGCGCGCCCCCCAGTGGCCGGAATAGCCGAGGCCGTATAATGACGGCCTCCTGGATTTCTAGATCCACCTTGAGACCGTCATTTGTACATGGCCCAGGTCTCAGGTGGTTAATATTAGGACACTTACCTGTCCTGGAGTCCAGCGACGTCCGCAGCAGAGGTGAGGGAACCAGGAAGTGAAGTCTTGCGGCTTCACTGCCCGGTTCCCTACGGCGCATGCGCGAGTCGCGCTGTGCCGTTCTGACTGGTCCTCCCGTGTTCTGGGAGCCGAGTGTCTCCCAAAACACTACGGGTATTCTGCGGGAAGTGACGTGCTTCCCGCAGATTTCCCGCAGAGAGGACTCCCGGAAGTGGGTGCAAATACCTGTCTTAGACAGGTATCTGCACCCCCCTCCCCCCTGAAAGGTGTCAATTGTGACACCGGAGGGGGGAGGGTTCTGATGAGCGGAAGTTCCACTTTAGGGTGGAGCTCCGCTTTAAGACCCACCTCTTCTGAAGACACAAGGCCGAGACTGGTTGCAAAAAGCGCCTTGAGGCGATTTAGTTCGCATTTGTAGCGCCATACAAGTTACTCACTCACTTGCTCACTCATAAACATGATCCCCAAGAAGAAGAAAGACAAAGATCCAGATAGTGGTGTGAGTGGGCTTCATATCTAAAAAATAGGATTTTTTACTCACCGTAAAATCCTTTTCTCTGAGTTCATGGACCGACACAGCTTCCTATTGACATAGTGGGTATTAGCCGTTATTTAGGAGTGACTAGGCAGAAAAACTTGTAAAAAGTGTTGCATCACACCTTCTACAGTACCGCCCAGGGGGCGGACCCTCTGGGTATATCCCCTCTCTCTGCATCTCGCAGATCAGTTCGTCAAAAAGCAGTACAAACTTAAACAAAAAGGAGGGGTGGGTGCTGTGTCGGTCCATGAACTCAGAGAAAAGGATTTTACGGTGATTAAAAAATCCTATTTACTCTTTCGTTCATGGACCGACACAGCTTCCTATTGACATAGTGGGACGTCCCAAAGCAGTGTCAAAAAAACGAGGGGTGGTAACAGCATAAAAGTAAACTTCACCCCAAACACAAAACAGCACTCTTCCAACGGAGGAGTTGCAACTCTAAACAGCCACCTGCAAAACTTTGCGGCCGAAAGAGGCATCCGAAGATGCACCTACATCAACTTTGTAGAATTTAGTAAAAGTGTGAGCGGACGACCAAGTCGCCGCCTTATATAATTGGGAGAGAGACGCTTGATGTCGGAAAGCCCAAGAGGCACCTATTGCTCTGGTCGAATGCGCCGTGACAGGAAAGGGGAGCGCTTGACCCTTTAAGGCGTAAGCCTGGATTACTATCTGTCGGATCCACCTAGAGATGGTGGCCGACGAGACTGCTAGGCCCTTCTTAGGACCAGCCACCGAAACGAACAGTGAGTCTGACTTCCGGAACGAGGAAGTAGCAGATAGATATACTCTCAAAGCTCGGACAAAGTCCAAGGAATGTAACAGGCCCCGGTCTCTCAGTACCTGGTTCTCAATAGCCATGCCGTTAAAGCCAGTGACTGTAAAGCAGGATGGAGTATGGGACCTTGTGATAGCAGGTCTTTCCGTAGTGGTAGGCGCCAGGGGACGTCTGCTACCAGACGTACTAGATCGGCGTACCAAGGACGCTGAGGCCAATCTGGAGTGATCAGAATCATTGGAGTTGCCTCTGCTTCTACTCTGCGAAGCAGATGCGGCAGGAGCCTCATGGGAGGGAAGGCATAGATTAGCCGATACTGACCACACGATGTTACCAACGCGTCCGTTGCGTCTGCCCATGGGTCCTTTGACTGGGCCACAAACCTCAATACCTTCCGATTGAGTTGGGACGCCAGAAGATCTACGTCTGGCGTGCCCCATCTTTGGCAGAGGAGCTAGAACACATCCGGCTGTAAGGACCATTCTCCCTGGTCCAGCATTTGGCGACTCAGGTAGTCCGCCTGCCAGTTCTCCACACCCGGAATGTACACGGCCGGCAGTGCCGGTACGCTCCTTTCTGCCCACCTCAGGATGCAAGCGACCTCTGATGCTGCCGCTGAGCTTCTTGTTCCTCCTTGATGATTTACATATGCCACTGCCGTGGCATTGTCTGACTGGATCCTGACTGGACACCCTTGCAGCCTCTGAGACCATCTGAAGAGGCACAGCCTGATCGCCCGGAATTCCAGGACATTGATCGGCAGGCAGGATTCCTCCGGGGTCCAGCTACCTTGCGTTGACTGAACACCCCAGACTCCCCCTTCAACCTGTAAGGCTGGCATCCGTCGTGATCACTATTCAAAGAACAGGAAGGAATGACTTCCCGGCCAGCAGAGCCGGTGATGTCAGCCACCATACCAGGGATCTCCTGACTAGGTGGCTTACCCGGATTTGATAATCCAGAGATAATGGGCATCTGTTCCATCTGGACAGAACCTCCTTCTGTAACATCCGAGTGTGATATTGAGCATATGGGACCGCCTCGATGGAGGCTACCATTAAGCCCAAAACTTGCATGCAAAAACGGAGTGACGACCAACTCTTGGATGTCAGCTGCCGCACTGCAGCCCCAAGGGTCTGCAACTTTTCCACAGGGAGGAATACTCTTGCCTCTGAGGAATCCAGAATCAACCCTAGATACACTAGGCCAGTGGTTCTCAACCTTCTAGTGCCGTGACCCCTTGATAAAATTTCCCAAGTTGTGGGGACCCCTAACAGTAAAATAATTTTCGTGGCGTGGGTTGTCAGCACCCAAGGCAAAACAAGTAATTTGCGCCCCTAACCCACAGACATTTAGCGCTCCCTGAGTCCTTTTAATGGCAACGATAAATCACAGGTAGTGTAACTCACTGTGTCTCTGGCTTCACTGTGTTTCCGAATTTGTGGTGTCTCATAGCAGTGACACCTATGCCGAAATCAGGAGATAGGGTCTTCTCCAGCCCCTCCCACTTCACATTTCTCACCAGTCAGCTGACCTCTAGTCTTTGCCCCCCAGATATGCCGTGAACTGAATGGGCGCCTGCAAAGAGGCTGAGTGGGCTGCTGCGGGCTCCAGGAACAGCCCAGCTTGGCGGCCACAGGCTCCAGTAATAGCCCTGCTGGGTGGCTGCAAAAAGGCTGGGAGAGTGATGGAGGCTTCAGGAACAGCCCAGGATTCGGTGACCCCTAGCAAATCATCATTCGACCCCCGAGGGGGTCCCGACCCCAGGTTGAGAACCACTGCACTAGGCGTTGAGTTGGCACCAAAACTGACTTTTGCGTGTTTAGTACCCAACCACAGTCTCGGAGAGTCTGACAGGTTATGGACACGCTTACTTCTAATTCTGAGCTTGAAGCGGCCTTCAGAAGAAGGTCGTCCAAGTAGCCCACGAAAGCGATGCCCCGCTGTCTTAGAAGGGCCAGGATCGGGGCGATCACCTTGGTGAACGTCCTGGGTGATGAAGCCAGGCCAAACGGGAGGGTGTCTGGAGTATATGGGGACATGCAGGTATGCGTCCTTGATGTCCAAGGATGCCAGAAAGTCCCCTGGATGGAGAGTAGTGACTACAGATCGAACCGACTCCATCCGGAATCTTTGTACTTTCACAAAGCAATTGAGGGCCCTGAGATCCAGGATAGGACGACCCCCCTCCTTCTTTGGCACTATGAACAGATTCGAGTAAAAACCCTGAAATGGTTCCTGCTCTGGAACTGGAATGACCACCCCGCGTTCCAGCAGACACTGGACTGCCCCGTACAGGGCCTCCCGACTGGTCGTGTGTAGCTGGAGGTTGGAGGGAATGAATCTGTCCGGTGGAAAAGAGAGAAATTCTGTCTTGTAGCCTGAAGATATCACTTCACAAACCCACCGGTCGGAGATCAGAGATGTCCACTGAGTCGCGAATTCGCGAAGGCGTCCCCCCACCCGAGAGATGGGTGGGGGCAGACCTTTATGCGGACGTAGATTTGTCCGCAGGCTTGTTGGGTTTGCGGGGCCAAGGACGCTTCTGTCCTTGAGCAGGCGCGTTGTCAGTCTGGGGTCTTTTCCCTGTCGGCCTGGGCGGACGAAAAAAAAACGCTTGCATGCAGTAAAGGAGGGGCCTTGCCCCTGGCATGGCCCCTTACCCCTCTTGGTTTGAGGAAGCAAAGTGCTCTTACCTCCTGTGGCATCCTTGATGATGTCATCCAGAGAGGCCCCAAAAAGTCTGTCGCCCTTAAAGGGCAGATCCAACAGGGCTTTTTTGGAAGCCTGGTCCGCAGACCAGCCCTTTAGCCAGATAAGGCGGCGTATTGCTACCGCATAAACCAAAGCTTTAGACAGCAAGGAAATAGTATCCATGTCTGACTTGCAGACAAACTTAAGGCCCTCTACCAACTGGTCGGCCAAATTTATTTTATTAGGGGTAGCATCTCGCTCCTTTAACCCCAGGAGAAGCAATTTTGACCCCTCAATAAGTGTCTGAGACACTAAGGCCCCGGCCAAAGCCGGGCGCACCGCTGAGCCTACCACTGAGTATGAGCAGCGAGCGAGTGCTTCAGCTTTCTTATCCGCAGGGTCCTTGAAAACCGGAGCCCCTTCCACTGGAATTGTGGTAGCTCTATTAAGTCTGGACACCGGAGGGTCCACTATCGGGGGGAGAGGTCCATTTCTTCAGAAAACTCTCCTCAAAGGGGTACCGTACCTCAAAATTCTTTGGGGATGTAAACACCCTTAGTGGGTTTTCCCACTCCTTGTATAAGAGTTTATCAAAATAAGACACACAAGGAAACACTTTAGCAGTGCGGGCAGGTCTACGGAACCCAAAGGGGACTGGTGTTTCTGCTGCTTCTGCAGCATTCTCCAATTTTAGCGTATCCCGCACTGCAGTAATAAGGTCAGATACCAAAGCCTTATCGCGTACTGACCTGGATTTGGAGTCATTCTCACTGTCTGATCGGTCACGGTCTGCAGTCTCTGATGCATCAGAATCCGGGCCATGAGCCATAGCTGGGCCTGGTTCTGCATCAGAATTATCCCCGGAAGATTGCGGGGGATGGGGGCGTTTACTACCCCCCGTGTTCCCGTGTGCTGCTTCCACTCTGGCAACAAGGGCCTCTAGAATTGCCGACATAGCATCCATAGCTACCTCAGGGGCACCAGCTGCCAAATCAGGTGTTTCAGGGGAAAAGCCGTCTGCATCAGATGCCATGCTGACCCATGTGCTGAGACCCGCAGGGACTCCAGACAAGGTATCAATAGGCCACCCTCCTAGCTGTACAGAGATGCAGGGTCTTTTCCCAGAGGACTCACCACCCTTGGAACGGTACTGCTACTGCTGCCGTGTGTTCCGCCTGTGATGCTATCCCACCGCTGTAGCGCCAGTCTGATCCCTATCAGCGTTTCCTGTGTAATTTGCGCCAGTGAAAATGCACCCTAGAGGCCGGAGACTACCGCAAAATGGCCGCCAAGCGGCTGTATGGAACAATGTGGCCTCTAAGAAAATTACCGCCGAGCCGAATATAGAGGCAAAAGCGGCCGCGAGCCCCAAAAAGATGGCCGTCGAGTGGCGGTATCTACATACAGGCGCAAGTCATAAGAAATATGGCCACTGGGCAGTCTATAGAGGCCAAAGCGGGCGTGAAACCACAAGAAAATGGCCGCCGAGCGGCGATCTATAACTATAGGCACGAAACCACAAGAAAATGGCAGCCGGAGAGTCACTAGAGGCCAAAACAGGCATGGACCACCGCAAAATGGCCGACGACAGCATGGAGGGAGACAAGCACTCACACAGGTAAGCAAAATTACATTTTTAAATGACAACACAGCACAGCCCCGCTCCCGATGGAGCCCCCCCCCCCCGGTGACCCCCAGCACCCAGCCACCTTAGCTCAGAGCCCAGGGAGGAGGGAAGGCAGGGAGAGAGGAAAGAAAGGGGCCACAACCACTTACTTGATCTCTCCAGGAATGTCCAGCCAAGTCACCCTGCCGAAGCAGGGGAGCTACTTACCTGTCCTGCGTGGATCGCGCTGGAAGACATTCCGGACAGATCATCATCCGTGCACAGAGGTGACTGTCGGCCAGGCATGCTGTGATTGAACCCTAGGGAACAATCGTATGCATGCCCTGGAGCGCTAGCTCACCAGACAGGCTACTGCGACTCGGCCGTAAGGTCAGCCGAAGCTGAGCGGTCCGATGCAGGCCTTGGAGCGTAAGCTCACCGGACAGGCTACTGCAACTCGGCCGTAAGGTCAGCTGAAGCTGAGCGGTCCGATGCAGGCCCTGGAGCGTAGGCTCACCGGCCACCCATAGAGCAACGGGCATGTCATGGAAAACCCAGCGCATAGCTAGGGTCGGGACACACGCGATGGCCAAAACTGGGGGGGCTCCAAGGATCGAGCATCCAGCCTGTCACCCAGCCGACAGTTGATCGCAGGAACCAAACAACAAAAAACAAATAAAATTATTTTTTTTTCCCCCCGGACCAATGGGCCCGAAGGGAGCCATGTCCTACTCCTTGCTAGACAGAAAAAAACTGATCTGCGAGATGCAGAGAGAGGGGATATACCCAGAGGGTCCGCCCCCTGGGTGGTACTGTAGAAGGTGTGATGCAACACTTTTTACAATTTTTTCTGCCTAGTCACTCCTAAATAACGGATAATACCCACTATGTCAATAGGAAGCTGTGTCGGTCCATGAACGAAAGAGTAATATATATTGGGTATACTGTAAATACTCTTGTAGCGCCCCCCTGGGTATACTGGGAGCAAAGGGGTACCTCCAGAGACAGGGAGTGAGCTTACATTCACCCCAGGGCTGAGTCCATGGCTATAATGGGAAGTTAGGACAAATGTGGGCACCAGTCACTTTAGTATTTTTCAATGCTTTAATGAAGAACTTGGAAGCAGTAATAGGATAGAGGGTTAGGGGAGGTTTCAGATACCTTTAGCAGATCACTGACGGACTCCTTGAATCCAAAGGACAAAAACAGCTTTCTTTAGATGATCTTGAATATCTGGCTAGGTCTCTCACACAGACCTAGCAACTGGTATGGTTCCTGGACAAGCCTCTCTCACAGGACCTAGCAGCCAGTAGCACTCACGGACAAGTCTCCCTCACAGACTCAGCAGCCAGCAACTAGTTACCTTGATGTAGATTTGTAGAACAGCTTCACAGTACCAGAATCTTTAAGCCACCCGGCAGTGCTGTGGGGGTAGTTTAGCTTAGGTGCGTCCTCCAAACGAGTCACCAGGCCCTCCTGAGAAACCAGCCTTCATCCTGGCTCTCTCCAGCAAGGGTCCTCCCCTGGATCTCCTCAGCTTGGCTCGGCTTCTTCCAAACAGGCAAGACAGCCTAGGACCACCTCAGGATTAGTAGGCCCCAGACAGGCTTCTGGACCTACTTGCAGAGCTTGCACTAACGTGGCCTCAGGCCTGGGAGGCCATGAGGTAAGAACTGACTAGAGCACGTGGCGTCTGTCCCATAAATACCCTCTCTTAGAATGCACAGCGACCAGGAACCTCCTACTGGGCTGTTTCTGGAAAAGAGAATATTCATTACAGCTCAGCTTGTTGTAAATCTCATAATTCTCGTAATTCTCTATATTGTGGGAAGTTGCTAGAGCCCAACACCAAGGTGCAGGTGAACAAGTTAGTGGAAAGAAAAATAGTGTGCGAGGAGGAAAGAGCAGATCAGAGATGAAAAAGGAAAAAAATATGTGCTTTTCCTTTATTTGTCTTATGTCTGGGAGCTGAGATTTGGGGTGTGAGCGCCTTCTCCCTGCCCCCATCTTTGTAACGTTTGGTGCAGGGAATCGGGTGGGCTTGCCTCTTCCACAAATCGGCGTCCCCACAGGGCTTCCTGGCACTGGCGTGTTTGAATTTTACCATTTGGTGTCACCATATAGAGGAGGGCATCTCCAGCCTCCGTGGCTGCTGCTTGGGCGTTGACATCTCCCTTCATCTTCTGATGCACCTGTGTGACATTGGGAGGAGCCCGTGGGGTGTGCCGAGTGTATTTAACATCCTCACTCTATGCTAGCCAGTCCTCATGGCATCACATTTTTGTGCACACTATTTGGAATTCACTTTTCTACATCAGGAACAGGTAATTACATGGTCATTCTTTTCCTGTTCATGCTCACAGAGGCTCATCCTTATTTTTGTCATCTGTATCGGTTTCATGGTTTTCTTTTTTTCTTCTTTATCTCTGATGTGCTCCTTCCTCCTCACACACTATTTTTCTTTCCACTCACTTGTTCACCTGCACCTTGGTGTTGGGCTCTAGCAACTTCCCACAATATAGAGTATTTACAGTATACCCAATATATATTTTTAGATATGAAGCCCACTCACACCACTATCTGGATCTTTGTCTTTCATCTTCTGGCACCCGGTTCCTCTTCTGCGGGTCCCTTCCACAGCTCTCGGTACAGAAAATTTGGACAGCCTCTGACTTCTCGTCCCCCATTTTTTAGACCTATTACGATGTAAGTATTTATAGGGACGAGTAACTCCCTCCCTTTCTTTTTGTAGATATCCTCCCTGTTGAGGTGTACAACACTGGATCATACTGGTCTACTCATGTTTTGTTTTATAGATTTGAATGCACCCGCCCCTGAAGAGTTGTATTATCCATGAAACGCGTCAGCCTAATTTGGATGCACTTATTCTGATGCCGCGTACACACGATCAATTTTTTCGACGCTGAAAACACCGTCGAGAAAATCAACGTGAAAAACGAGGAACAGCTTGTTCCCCCCACACACGGCCGTTTTAAATGACATTTTTTTTTTGGTCGAAAAAAACGACCGTGTGTGGGCTCCGCGGCAGTGTTTCCCTATGGGAAAACTGCTGCGGAAAAAAACGACGGGAATCACGACGAGAAAAATTAGAGCATGTTCTAATTTTTCTCGTTGTGATTAATGACGTTTTTCCCGTCGAGAAAAACGACAAAAAGCCCACAGACGATCGTTTTTCTCGTCCAAATGAAAAAATTAAATTTTTCTCGACGGGAAAAACGGTCTTGTGTACGCGGCATCATGCAGATGCCCCTACTCAATACATTATCTTGAGTTCACCACCTATCATGTATTTTTAAGTGTTTTTACTACATCCAGGATTTGTTCCATACCACACAGTGGTTGGCTGGTTGCTACCAATATTTGTTTCTATATATGGTCTGTAATATGTGATTGACAATTTTATTTATTGCTGCATGCATCATGTTATTTTGTGACTTTGCGGCAGCATACCGATTCCCAAAAGTAGTGGGGGCGATTTGAATGGACATCAGTGAATGAACCCGCACAGATGTCTGTCAAATCGCCCCTGAAGTCGGACTGCATTGCCGGTTTGAAATTTCAGCTGAACTCGCACGATTTCTAACTTGCATTCAGTGTGAACCTATTCTAAAAGGAAGAAAAAACAAAAGAGTTAATAGGCAAAAGAAAGAGAAAACATAAAGATTGTACATTATATCAGCTAGGGATGAGCCGAACACCCCCCGGTTCGGTTCGCACCAGAACTTACGAACTGACCCAAAGTTTGCGCAAACTTTAGAACCCTATTAAATACAATGGATGCGAACGTTCAAAATCAAAAGTGCTAATTATAATGGCTAATATGCAAGTCATTGTCCTAAAAAGGGTTTGGGGACCCAAGTTCCGCCCCAGGGGACACATATCAATGCAAAAAAAAGTTTTAAAAACTACCGTTTTTTGGGGAGCAGTCATTTTAATGATGCATAAAGTGAAAAAAAAAAGTGAAATATTCCTTTAAATATCGTACCTGGGGGGTGTCTAAAGTATGCCTGTGAAGTGCCACGTGTGTCCCGTGTTTAGAACTGTCCCTGCACAAAATGAAATTTCTAAAGGAAAAAAAGCCATTTAAAACTGCTTGCGGCTTTAATGTCATGTCTTGTCCTGGCAATATGGATGAAAATCTTTGAGAAAAATGGCTTGGCTACCCCATCACTCCCCCCCCCCCCTACCCCAGCCCATTACCAGCCCCTTTGGGTCTTGTATGGATATTAAGGGGAACCCCGCACCCAAAATAAAAAAGCCCCTATATACTCTGAACAGCAGTATACAGGCGGTGCAAACAAGACAGGAACTGTAGGTTTGTTCTTAAGTAGAATCGGTTTGTAATTTTGAACAGGTACACTGTTTAAGTGTAGCTCCAGCCAAAAAATATATTTTTAAGCTTTTTGGAAAACATAGGGAAGGGTTATCACCCCTGTAACATTTGTTTTGCTGTCTGTGCCCCTGTTCAGAACATTTCACCTCACTTTCCGTCCCAATGACAAATGTTTTTGGAAAAGTGGGGTTTTTATTGAAACAAGGATTGGTGATAAAGCATCAGTAGAGAGAAGACACCTTTTTCCCATATTAACTCTTACAGGAGAGAATTTCCCTTCCTAGGGGTAGATTTCCTCTCACTTCCTGTTGTCTTCTTCCGTTTGCAAGTAGGAGTCGTTTGTAAGTTGGATGTTTGAAAGTAGGGGCCTGCCGTATATACTCTGCAGAAATTTGCCCCTTAGGTGTCGGTGTTGCCACAACACTGTAAGCCCTCACAGTTACTCTTGGTGGGCACTGGAACGCCCTGCTGTGAACTATTATATCAGGAATTGTAATTACATGCCATTTTTGAACAGTGGTAGGAAAAATTGGGCCTTTGGTGGTGGTGCTGGTGCTACAACACTGTCAGCCCTCACAGTTACTCTTGGTGGGCGCATGAATGGGCCCTACTGTCAATTATTAGATCAAGAATTGTAATTGCATGCCCCTGTTGAAGAGGGGCAGAAAAATTGGGCCTTTGGTGGTGGTGGTGGTGTTGTTGCCACAACACTGTAAGCCCTCACAGTTACTCTTGGTGGGCGCAGGAATGGGCCCTACTGTGAATTATTAGATCAAGAATTGTAATTACATGCCCCTGTTGAACAGGGGCCCGAAAAATTGGGCCTTAGGCACTGGTGCCACAACACTGCAACCCCTCACAGATACTGTACTTGGAGCACAGCAATGAGCCCTGTTGCAAAGTATTGCATCAAAAATTGTAATTACACGCCCCTGTTAACCACTTAACGACCGCCCACCGCCGATTTACGTCGGCAGAATGGCACGGACAGGCAGAATCACGTAGATCTACGTGATCGCCTTTGTGCAGTTGGGGGGTCCATCCGGACCCCCCTTCACTGCAGTGAGCGGCCGTTAAGTGTTCGGGAGCGATCAGGCATGAGGGGGGGGGCGCTCGATTCCGCCCCCCCCCTCGCGATCGCTCCCGGCCAATGAAAATGCTTCCTCCGCCATGTGATGTAAACAAGGCTGGAGGAAGTGATGTCATCTCCCTCGCCGCGGTCTTTCCGTTCCCGGCGCCGAGCAGAGAGGAAGCAGGTTAGTGCACTAACAGTCCACTGACACGTAGGTACACATAGGCACACAAATCACCCCCCCAGTCACCCCCAGATCACCCCCCAGGTCACCCCAAAGCCCCCAATCACAGTGTCACTGATTGCAGTGATCATTTATTTTACTGATCACTGCATTTAGTGTCATCTGTGATTGTAAAAAGTTGCAGGGCAGTTAGGATTAGGCCCCTTTAGGTCCAGGGTAGCCCCCTAACCCCCCTAATAAAGGTTTAACCCCTTGATCACCCCCCAGGTAACCCTTTCACCCCCTAACTTCAGCGTCACTAAGCGATTGTTTTTCCGATCGCTGTATTCGTGTCGCTGGTGTTTTAAATAGGCAGTTATTTTTTTTTAGGTTCGCCGCAGGTTTTTATTAGTGTCAGGTACCCCCATATATTATTTTAACCCCCTGATTGCCCCTAGAGTTAACCCTTTCACCAGTGATCGCCGTATAAGCGTCACTGGTGTCACTGGTTAGCCAGTAAGTTATTTAGTTATTTAGGTTACCCGTCAGGTTTTTATATAGTGTCAGGTACCCCCATATTTAACCTAATAAAGATTTTAACCCCCTGATTGCCCCTAGTTAACCCTTTCACCAGTGATCACCATATAAAGGTTACGGGTGACGCTGGTTGATTAGTTTGCTTTTTATAGCATCAGGGCACCCGCCGTATATAACCCAATAAAGGTTTAACCCCCCTGATCGCCCGGCGGGTGAGATCAATTAGGTTTTAGCGCCAGAGAGGGTCTGCGTCGCCCCAGGCAGTGTTAGGTTAGTGACAGTAACGCTAACACCCACGCGCAAAGCATACACCCCCCTTAGTGGTATAGTATCTGATCAGATCTGATCAGATCTATACTAGCATCCCCAGCGGTTTAGGGTTCCCAAAAACGCAGTGTTAGCGGGATCAGCCCAGATACCTGCTAGCGCCTGCGTTTAGCCCCTCCGCCCAGCCCAGCCCAGCCCAGCCCAGCCCACCCAAGTGCAGTATCGATCGATCACTGTCACTTACCAAACACAACACACATAACTGCAGCGTTCGCAGTGCTTGGTTTTTGGGGTCCCGTACGCGGCTAGGCTCCCAATAAGTCCCACACATGTGGTATCCCCGTACTCAGGAGAGGCAGCAGAATGTATTTTGGGGTGTAATTTCACATATGCCCATGGCATGTGTGAGCAATATATCATTTAGTGACAACTTTGTGCAAAAAAAAAAAAGTTTGTCATATTCCCGCAACTTGTGGCAAAATATAAAATATTCCATGGACTGAACATGCCTCTCAGTAAATAGCTTGGGGTGTCTACTTTCCAAAATGGGGTCATTTGGGGGGGTTTTGTGCTATTTTGGCATTTTATGGCCTTCGAAACTGTGATAGGTAGTGAGGAGTGAAATCAAAAATTTGCGCCCTTAGAAATCCTGAAGGCGGTGCTTGGTTTCCGGGGTCCCGTACGTGGCTAGGCTCCTAAAAAGTCCCACACATGTGGTATCCCCGTACTCAGGAGAAGCAGCAGAATGTATTTTGGGGTGCAATTCCACATATAACCATGGCATGTGTGAGCAATATATCATTTAGTGACAACTTTTTGTAATTTTTTTTTTTTTTTTTGTCATTATTCAATCACTTGGGACAAAAAAAAAAAATATTCAATGGGCTCAACATGCCTCTCAGCAATTTCCCTGGGGTGTCTACTTTCCAAAATGGGGTCATTTGGGGGGGTTTTGTACTGCCCTGCCATTTTAGCACCTCAAGAAATGAGATAGGCAGTCATAAATTTAAAGCTGTGTAAATTTCAGAAAATGTACCCTAGTTTGTAAACGCTATAACTTTTGCGCAAACCAATAAATATACGCTTATTGACATTTTTTTTACTAAAGACATGTGGCTGAATACATTTTGGCCTAAATGTATGACTAAAATTGAGTTTATTCGATTTTTCTTATAACAAAAAGTAGAAAATATCTTTTTTTTTCAAAATTTTCGTTATTTTTCCATTTATATCGCAAAAAATAAAAATCGCAGAGGCAATCAAATACCATTAAAAGAAAGCTCTATTTGTGGGAAGAAAAGGACGCAAATTTCATTTGGGTACAACATTGCATGTCCGCACAATTTACAGTTAAAGCAGCGCAGTGCCGAATCCCAAAAACAGGCTTGGTCCTAATGGCCCGAAATGGTCCGGGGCTTAAGTGGTTAAACAGGGGCTGAAAAATTGGGCCTTAGGCACTGGTGCTGGTGCAACGACACTGCAACCTCTCCCAGATACTCTAGTTGGAGTGCAGGAATGAGCCCTGTTGCAAAGCATTGCATCAAAAATTTTAATTACATGCCCCTGTTAAACAGGGGCTGAAAAATTGGGCCTTAGCCACTGGTGGCGGCACCCAGAAACAAAAAAGTTCTTCCAAGCTATCATCAAGAATCGGATCATTGAGGAGGAGGAGGATAGTCAGTCAACATAACAGGACAGTCACTCAGCATCAGCATCAGTCTTGAAGGAATGTGACATTTGAAAATAAATTATTCTGTTATATCAGCTTCAGGTGCTTGGTAGCTGGTGGTGATCCAAGACTGGTTCATCTTTATGAAGGTCAGTCGATCAACCGAGTCGGTGGACAGGCGCACCCTGTGATCCGTGACAAAGCCTCCAGCAGCACTGAATGTGCGTTCCGAAAGAACGCTGGATGCAGGACAGGCCAGTAGCTCAATTGCATACTGTGCAAGCTCTGGCCAGTGATCCATCCTCAAGACCCAGTAAGCCAGAGGATTTTCGGTGGGAAAGGTGTCCAAGTCTGACCTTGCCCCTAGGTATTCCTGCACCATGTATATCAGACGCTGGCGATGGTTGCTGGAACCGATCATACCTTGGGGCTGCGGACTAAAAAATTGTCTGAACGCATCGGTCAGACGGCCAACCTTCTCCACCGCTCCTTCTGCTACTGACTGAAGCCTCAGCAACTCGTTGTCCAGGACCAGGAGTTTGTAACCTCCCAGTCTCTGGGAACGCGTTGCACAGACCTTTCTGCAAGGCCTCCCGGAGTTATCTCATCCTCTGCTCCCTCTGCGACGGCAAGACAAGGTCCGCAACCTTACCCTTGTACCATGGATCAAGGAGAGTGGCCAGCCAGTAATGGTCCCTCTCCTTGATCTGAAGAATACGAGGATCCTTCCGCAGACTTTACAGGATCAGGGAGGCCATGCAGCGTAGGTTAGCTAAGGCATTCGGTCCGGAGTCCTCTGGATCACTAAGGACGACATGATCTGCAGCCACCTCCTCCCAGCCATGTACAAGTCCACGGGTTTGTTGGGACTGTAAATCATCCCTAAAAGACTGCTGCTGTTGATGCTGAGTGCCATGCTCCACCTCCATGCTGACACAATCCTCCTCCTCCTCCTCCTCTTCCTGTGTGATGGGTGGGACACAAGGAACACTGTCTGGGTAAAGGGGGCCTTGAGAGGCAAGGAAGTCCTCCTCTTCCTGCCTCTGTTCTGCCTCAAGTGCCCTGTCCATTATTCCACACAGCGTATGCTCCAACAGGTGGACAAGAGGTACAGTGTCACTGATGCATGCATTGTCACTGCAGTGCTCACCATCCTCGTGACCTCCACAAATGGTGCCAGGACAGTGCATGCATCCCTGATCATGCCCCACTGGCGTGGTGAAAAAAAACCGAGCTCCCCTGACCCTGTCCTGGTGCCGTAGTCGCACAGGTACTCATTGATGGCCCTCTGCTGTGTGTGCAGCCGCTGCAGCATGGCCAACGTTGAGTTCCACCTGGTGGGCATGTCACATATAAGGCATGGACATTGCTTTCCACATGCCGGTAGAGAGCCGGAATCGCCTTCCGTAAGAAAAAGTGGCGTTTGGGAACCTGTCACTGAGGAACCGCACATTGCATAAACTCACGGAAGGGGGCCGAGTCTACCAACTGAAAAGGCAGCAGTTGAATTGCTAGCAATTTAGCCAAGCTAGCATTCAACCGCTGGGCATGTGGATGGCTGGGAGTGAACTTCTTTTGACGGTCCAGCAGCTGGGGCAGGGAAATTTGCCTGCTACAATCGGACGTCGGTGTACTGCTAGCAGAGTGCCCGCAAGTACTTGGCTGTGACACACCTAATTCTACACCTTCATTCCTCTTAGTGCAGGTTTCAGAGAGGACTGAAGGTATAGTGGGGTTGGAGATCCCAGCTGATGAGGAGCAAGAAGAGGTCCGCTTTGTTCTTTGGTGTGGGTCTTTAAGGTACGCTTGCCAACGAGCTGCATGGCTGGTCAACATATGTCTGGTCAAGCAAGTGGTGCCCAGGCGGCTAATGTTTTGGCCACGCGAGATACGCTTGAGACATATGTTGCAAATAGCAGCGGTGTGATCTGATGCACTCGACTCAAAAAAGGCCCACACCAAAGAACTTTTGGAATAACGGGCAGAGGCAGCGCCCTGCACAGGCGTAGCTCTGCGGTGTGATTCAGTTGGTGTGCTGCCCTTACGCTGGCCCCCGGAGGGCATCCTGCCTCGTTGGAGATGTGCCTCCTCCTCATCCTCTCTCCTATCAGGCACCCACGTGGAGTCAGTGACCTCATCATCACTGGAGCCAATCTGGCAGTATGCTGCAGCTGCTGGAACATGACTGCCAGATTGCTGTCCTTCTTGAGCATCCCCTCTCTCTGCTCTCAGGCTACTGCCTTCCTCTAGCTGGGTATCATCATCAGACCCTTCGAAACGCTGGGCATCCTCCTGGGGCATGTACCCAACACTGTGCTCAAACAGTTCGGTGGACTCCTCAGGAGGACATGGTGGGTCTAGGGAAGGAATGACTGATGATGACATTGATACGAGGGAAGAGGACGCTTTGGCAGCTGCTTTGCCAGTACCCTGAGCCTGGGTGAGAGAGGATGAGGAGGATGAGGAGGGCTTGGTCATCCACTCTACTAAGTCTTCGGCATGATGCGGCTCAACACGTCCAGCTGCTGAAAATAAGGACAAGCGTGTCCCATGGCCACGTGCTGATGACAATGCACCGCGTCCACGACCAGCACTGTTGCCCCCAGACACAGAGCCTGCTTGCCCTCTTTTATTGGCTCGTGACTGTCTGCCTCTCTTTGTTGGCCTTCCAGACATAGTAATGGCCTGCGGGGAGATGGGAAAACCAGCAATTGGGTAGTGTATATTGTGCTGGAGGCACACAACACCCACTAACTCCAGCAGATACCTTTATTAGAGAACAGCAATGACGGGTATATACAGGTGTATACTGTGCCACTAACTCCTGCAGATGCCTGTATTAGAGAACAGCAATGACGGGTATATATAGGTGTATACTGTGCCACTAACTCCTGCAGATGCCTGTATTAGAGAACAGCAATGACGGGTATATACAGGTGTACACTGTGCCACTAACTCCTGCAGATGCCTGTATTAGAGAACAGCAATGACGGTATATACAGGTGTATACTGTGCCACTAACTCCTGCAGATGCCTGTATTAGAGAACAGCAATGACGGGTATATACAGGTGTATACTGTGCCACTAACTCCTGCAGATGCCTGTATTAGAGAACAGCAATAACGGTATATACAGGTGTATACTGTGCCACTAACTCCTGCAGATGCCTGTATTATAGAACAGCAATGACGGGTATATACAGGTGTACACTGTGACACCAACTCCTGCAGATGCCTATATTAGAGAACAGCAATGACGGGTATATACAGGTGTATACTGTGCCACTAGTGATGAGCCGAACACCCCCGGGTTCGGTTCGCACCAGAACCCGCGAACGGACCGAAAGTTCGCACGAACTTTAGAACCCTATTAAATACAATGGATGCGAACGTTCGAAATCTAAAGTGCTAATTATAACAACTATTATGCATGTTATTGTCCTAAAAAGGGTTTGGGAACCCGGGTTCTGCACCAGGGGACATGTATCAATCCAAAAAAAAGTTTTAAAAACGGACGTTTTTCGGGAGCAGTCATTTTAATGATGCATAAAGTGAAAAAAAAAAAAAGTCAAATATTCCTTTAAATATCGTACCTGGGGGGTGTCTAAAGTATGCCTGTGAAGTGTCACGTGTTTCCCGTGTTTAGAACTGTCCCTGCACAAAATTACATTTCTAAAGGAAAAAAAGCCATTTAAAACTGCTTGCGGCTTTAATGTAATGTCTGGTCCCGGTAATATGGAAGAAAAATGGCATAGCTACCCCATCACAGCCCCCCCCCCCACCCCAGCCCATTACCAGCCCCTTTGGGTCTTGTATGGATATTAAGGGGAACTCCGCACACAAAATAAAAAAGGCCCTATATACTCTGAACAGCCGTATACAGGCGGTGCATACAAGACAGGGACTGTAGGTTTGTTTTTATGTAGAATCTGTTTGTAATTTTGAACAGGTACATTGTTTAAGTGTAGCTCCAGCTAAAAAATCAATTTTTAAGCTTTTTGGAAAACATAGAGAAGGGTTATCACCCCTGTAACATTTGTTTTTCTGACTGTGCAGTGTGCACCTGTTCAGAACAG
Source organism: Rana muscosa (assembly GCA_029206835.1). Lineage (NCBI taxonomy): Eukaryota > Metazoa > Chordata > Amphibia > Anura > Ranidae > Rana > Rana muscosa. The sequence continues at coordinate 1,101,197,367 of CM055116.1, forward strand.
TTCACCTCACTTTCCGTCCTAATGACAAATGTTTTTTGAAAATTTGGGGTTTTTATTGAAACAAGAATTGGTGATAAAGCATCAGTGGAGAGGAGACACTTTTTTTCCCATAATAACTCTTACAGGAGAGAATTTGCCTTCCTAGGGGTAGATTTCCTCTCACTTCCTGTTGTATCCTTCCGTTTGCAAGGAGGAGTCGTTTGTAAGTTGGATGTTTGAAAGTAGGGGCCTGCCGTATATACTCTGCTGAAATTTGCCCCTTACATGTTGGTGTTGCCAAAACACTGTGAGCCCTCACAGTTACTCTTGGTGGGCGCATGAATGGGCCCTGCTGTGAATTATTAGATCAAGAATTGTAATTGCATACCCCTGTTGAACAGGGGCTGAAAATTTGGGCCTTTGGTGGTGGTGGTGGTGTTGACACAACACTGTAAGGCCTCACAGTTACTCTTGGTGAGCGCAGGAATGGGCCTTGCTGTGAATTATTAGATCAAGAATTGTAATTGCATGCCCCTGTTGAACAGGGGCTGAAAAATTGGGCCTTTGGTGGTGGTGGTGGTGGTGTTGACACAACACTGTAAGGCCTCACAGTTACTCTTGGTGGGCGCAGGAATGGGCCCTGCTGTGAATTATTAGATCAAGAATTGTAATTACATGCCCCTGTTAAACAGGGGCAGAAAAATTGGGCCTTAGGCACTGGTGCCACAACACTGCAACCCCTCACAGATACTGTACTTGGAGCACAGCAATGAGCCCTGTTGCAAAGTATTGCATCAAAAAATTGTAATTACACGCCCCTGTTAAACAGGGGCTGAAAAATTGGGCCTTAGCCACTGGTGCTGGTGCCATGACACTGCAACCTCTCCCAGATACTCTAGTTGGAGTGCAGGAATGAGCCCTGCTGCAAAGCATTGCATAAAAAATTGTAATAACACGCCCCTGTTAAACAGGGGCTGAAAAATTGGGCCTTAGCCACTGGTGCTGGTGCCACAACACTGCAACCTCTCCCAGATACTCTAGTTGGAGTGCAGGAATGAGCCCTGCTGCAAAGCATTGCATAAAAAATTGTAATTACATGCCCCTGTTAAACAGGGGCTGAAAAATTGGGCCTTAGCCACTGGTGGCGGCACCCAGAAACAAAAATGTTCTTCCAAGCTATCATCATCAATCGGATCATTGAGGAGGAGGAGGATAGTCAGTCAACATAACAGGACAGTCACTCAGCATCAGCATCAGTCTTGAAGGGATGTGACATTTGAAAATAAATTAGTCTGTTATATCAGCTTCAGGTGTTTGGTAGCTGGTGGTGATCCAAGACTGGTTCATCTTTATGAAGGTTAGTCGATCAACAGAGTCGGTGGACAGGCGCACCCTGTGATCCGTGACAAATCCTCCAGCAGCACTGAATGTGCTCTGGCCAGTGATCCATCCTCAAGACCCAGTAAGCCAGAGGATTTTCGGTGGGGAAGGTGTCCAAGTCTGACCTTGCCCCTAGGTATTCCTGCACCATGTATATCAGACGCTGGCGATGGTTGCTGGAACCGATCATACCTTGGGGCTGCGGACTAAAGAATTGTCTGAACGCATCGGTCAGACGGCCACCTTCCCCACCGCTCCTTCTTTGACTGACCGAAGCCTCAGCAACTCATTGTCCAGGACCAGGAGTTTGTAACCTCACAGTCTCTGGGAACGTGTTGCACAGACCTTTCTGCAAGGCCTCCCGGAGTTGTCTCATCCTCTGCTCCCTCTGCGATGGTAAGATTAGGTCCGCAACCTTACCCTTGTACCGTGGATCAAGGAGAGTGGCCAGCCAGTAATGGTCCCTCTCCTTGATCCGAAGAATACGAGGATCCTTCCGCAGACTTTGCAGGATCAGGGAGGCCATGCAGCGTAGGTTAGCTGAGGCATTCGGTCCGGAGTCCTCTGGGTCACTAAGGATGACATGATCCGCAGCCACCTCCTCCCAGCCACGTACAAGTCCACTGTTTTCTTGGGACTGTAAATCATCCCTAAAAGACTGTTGCTGATGATGCTGAGTGCCAGGCTCCACCTCCATGCTGACACAATCCTCCTCCTCCTCTTCCTGTGCGATGGGTGGGACAGAAGGAACACTGTCTGGGTAAAGGGGGCCTTGAGAGGCAAGGAAGTCCTCCTCTTCCTGCCTCTGTTCTGCCTCAAGTGCCCTGTCCATTATTCCACGCAGCGTATGTTCCAACAGGTGGACAAGAGGTACAGTGTCACTGATGCATGCACTGTCACTGCTCACCATCCTCGTGGCCTCCTCAAATGGTGCCAGGACAGTGCATGCATCCCTGATCATGCCCCACTGGCGTGGCGAAAAAAAAACGAGCTCCCCTGACCCTGTCCTGGTGCCGTAGTCGCACAGGTACTCATTGATGGCCCTCTGCTGCATGTGCAGCCGCTGCAGCATGGCCAACGTTGAGTTCCACCTGGTGGGCATGTCACATATAAGGCGGTTCTTGGGCAGGTTCAACTCCTTTTGCAGCTCAGCCAGGCGAGCACTGGCATTATAAGATCTGCGGAAATGCACACAGACTTTCCTGGCCTGCCTCAGGACATCCTGTAAGCCCGGGTACCTGCCCAAGAACCGCTGCACCACCAGGTTAAGGACGTGAGCCACACAGGGCACATGGGTCAGTTGTCCCTGTCGGAGAGCGGAGAGGAGGTTGGTGCCATTGTCGCAAACTACCATTCCTGGCCTAAGCTGGCGTGGCGTCAACCACCTCTCGGCCTGCCCCTGCAGAGCAGACAGAACCTCTGCCCCAGTGTGGCTCCTGTCCCGCAAACACACCAGCGCAAGCACGGCATGGCATCTTTTTGCCTGCGTACTTGCGTAGCCCCTTGAACGCCTACGGAGCACCGCTGGTTCCAGAGACAAAGCACAGGAAGAGGCCATGGAGGAAGAAGAAGAGGAGGGGGTGGAGGAAAGAGGTGTGTCACAACCAGTAGTAGCATTTTGGAGGCATGGCGGTGGAACAACCTCCAACACTACTGCACCTTGTCCTGCATCCTTCCCAGCTGCCAAAAGAGTGACCCAATGGGCCGTGAAAGAAAGGTAACATCCCTGTCCATGCCTGCTGGACCATGAGTCAGCGGTAATATGCACCTTACCGCTGACCGCCCTGTCCAGCGAGGCCAAGACATTGCCTTCCACATGCCGGTAGAGATCGGAATCGCCTTCCGTGAGAAAAAGTGGCGTTTGGGAACCTGCCACTGAGGAACCGCACATTGCACAAACTCACGGAAGGGGGCCGAGTCTACCAACTGAAAAGGCAGCAGTTGAAGCGCTAGCAATTTAGCCAAGCTAGCATTCAACCGCTGGGCATGTGGATGGCTGGGAGTGAACTTCTTTCGACGGTCCAGCAGCTGGGGCAGGGAAATTTGCCTGCTAGAATCGGACGTCGGTGTATTGCTAGCAGAGTGCCCGCAAGTACTTGGCTGTGACACACCTAATTCTACACCTTCATTCCTCTCAGTGCAGGTTTCAGAGAGGACTGAAGGTATAGTGGGGTTGGAGATCCCAGCTGATGCGGTGCAAGGAGAGGTCCGCTTTGTTCTTTGGTGTGGATCTTTAAGGTACGCTTGCCAACGAGCTGCATGGCAGGTCAACATATGTCTGGTCAAGCATGTGGTGCCCAAGCGGGTGATGTTTTGGCCACGCGATATACGCTTGAGACATATGTTGCAAACAGCAGCTGTGCGATCTGATGCACTCGACTCAAAAAAGGCCCACACCAAAGAACTTTTTGAATAACGGGCAAAGGCAGCGGCCTGCACAGGCGGAGCTCTGCGGTGTGAGTCCGTCGGTGTGCTGCCCTTACACTGGCCCCCCGAGGGCATCCTGCCTCGTTGGAGATGTGCCTCCTCCTCATCCTCCTCCTCGTCTCTCCTATTAGGCACCCACGTGGAGTCAGTGACCTCATCATCCCTCCCTTCTCATCACTGGAGCCAATCTTGCAGTATGCTGCAGCTGCTGGAACATGACTGCCAGATTGGTGTCCTTCTTGAGCATCCCCTCACTCTGCTCTCACGCTACTGCCTTCCTCTAGCTGGGTATCATCATCAGACCCTTCGAAACGCTGGGCATCCTCCTGGAGCATGTACCCAACACTGTGCTCAAACAGTTCGGGGGACTCCTCAGGAGGACATGGTTGGTCTAGGGAAGGAGTGACTGATGATGACATTGATACGAGGGAAGAGGACGCTTTGGCAGCTGCTTTGCCAGTACCCTGAGCCTGGGTGAGAGAGGATGAGGAGGATGAGGAGGGCTTGGTCATCCACTCTACCAAGTCTTCGGCATGATGCGGCTCAACACGTCCAGCTGCCGAAAAGAAGGACAAGCGTGTCCCATGGCCACGTGCTGATGGCGATGCACCGCGTCCACGACCAGCACTGTTGTCTCTAGACACAGAGCCTGCTTGCCCTCTTTTATTGGCTCCTGACTGTCTGCCTCTCCTTGTTTGCCTTCCAGACATTCTAATGGCCTGCAGGGAAATGGGAAAACCAGCAATAAGGCCTAGCTTCAGGAGTATATTTTGCAGGAATCACACTACGCCTGCTGTAGGTGCTGCAAATGCCTGTTGGTGTAACACACCAGGAAAACGCAGCAATACAGGCTAAGTTCAGGTGTAATATGATCAGGAGGCACACTCCGCCCGCTGTAAGTGCTGCAAATGCCTGTTGGTGTAACACACCAGGAAAAAGCAGCAATACAGGCTAACTTCAGGTGTAATATGATCAGGAGACACACTCCGCCCGCTCTAAGTGCTGCAAATGCCTGTTGGTGTAACACACCAGGAAAAAGCAGCAATACAGGCTAACTTCAGGTGTAATATGATCAGGAGGCACACTCCGCCCGCTGCAAGTGCTGCAAATGCCTGTTGGTGTAACACACCAGGAAAAAGCAGCAATACAGGCTAACTTCAGGTGTAATATGATCAGGAGGCACACTCCGCCCGCTGTAAGTGCTGCAAATGCCTGTTGGTGTAACACACCAGGAAAACGCAGCAATACAGGCTAACTTCAGGTGTATAATGTGCAGGAGGCTTAGCAACAATGACACTGACACCGTCCCCTGCCTATCCTTCTCTCTCCCTGCACACAAGGTTTATCAAAGTATATGACACTGACACTCTCCCTGCCTATCCTTCTCTCTCCCTGCACACAAGGTTTAGCAAAGAATATGACACTGACACTGTCCCCTGCCTATCCTTCTCTCTCCCTGCACACAAGGTTTAGCAAATAATATGACACTGACACTGTTCCCTGCCTATCCTTCTCTCTCCCTGCACACAAGGTTTACCAAAGAATATGACACTGACACTCTCCCTGTCTATCCTTCTCTCTCCCTGCACACAAGGTTTAGCAAAGAATATGACACTGACACTCTCCCTGCCTATCCTTCTCTCTCCCTACACACAAGTTTGAGGTACAAATAGCACTGACACTGTCCCTGCCTATGTAACTCTTTCCCTGCACCGGAACACACTACACAAGGCCGCCGCGCTGGCGGCCTTTTATAGGGTGGGGCGTGTGCTAAACCCCCTGAGCTATAATTGGCCACAGGCAACCTGCCTGTGGCCAATTATGGCTCTCCTAGCTGCCGGCGCTGTGATTGGCCAAGCATGCGGGGTCACAGTGCATGCTTGGCCAATCACAGCGCCGGGATTGCACTGCGATGGCGCAGTGTATTGTGGGCCGTTTGCGTCACTCGAATTTGGCACGAACGGCCCAAATCGTTCGATGTTCGCCGAACGGTCGAACAGCCGATGTTCGAGTCGAACTTATGTTCGACTCGAACACCGAGCTCATCCCTATGTGCCACTAACTCCTGCAGATGCCTGTATTAGAGAACAGCATTGACGGGTATATACAGGTGTATACTGTGCCACTAACTCCTGCAGATGCCTGTATTAGAGAACAGCAATGACGGGTATATACAGGTGTATACTGTGCCACTAACTCCTGCAGATGCCTGTATTAGAGAACAGCAATGACGGCTATATACAAGTGTATACTCTGCCACTAACTCCTGCAGATGCCTGTATTAGAGAACAGCAATGACGGGTATATACAGGTGTACACTGTGCCACTAACTTCTGTAGATGCCTGTATTAGAGAACAGCAATGAAGGCTATATACAGGTGTATACTGTGCCACTAACTCCTGCAGATGCCTGTATTAGAGAACAGCAATGACGGGTATATACAGGTGTACACTGTGCCACTAACTCCTGCAGATGCCTGTATTAGAGAACAGCAATGACGGGTATATACAGGTGTATACTGTGCCACTAACTCCTGCAGATGCCTGTATTAAAGAACAGCAATGACGGGTATATACAGGTGTATACTGTGCCACTAACTCCTGCAGATGCCTGTATTATAGAACAGTAATGAGGGGTATATACAGGTGTACACTGTGCCACTAACTCCTGCAGATGCCTGTATTAGAGAACAGCAATGACGGGTATATACAGGTGTACACTGTGCCACTAACTCCTGCAGATGCCTGTATTAGAGAACAGCAATGACGGGTATATACAGGTGTACACTGTGCCACTAACTCCTGCAGATGCCTGTATTAGAGAACAGCAATGACGGCTATATACAGGTGTATACTGTGCCACTAACTCCTGCAGATGCCTGTATTATAGAACAGCAATGATGGGAATATACAGGTGTACACTGTGCCACTAACTCCTGCAGATGCCTGTATTAGAGAACAGCAATGACGGGTATATACAGGTGTATACTGTGCCACTAACTCCTGCAGATGCCTGTATTAGAGAACAGCAATGACGGCTATATACAGGTGTATACTGTGCCACTAACTCCTGCAGATGCCTGTGTAGCGGGGTCTCCTTTAAGGCCCCTGGACTACGTTACCCAGAACCCCGTTCGGCACCCAGGGTTCATTTGGCCACTGCAGAGACTCATGGGTGGGGCTATAAAACAAGGGGGCGAGGCTAGGCTCTGCCTCTTTGGACACAGAGCTGCAAGCAATAGGACTCCCTGTGCGGATCTGCTGCTGTGAAAGGCCTGAAGCCAGGGCCTTGCGTACCTTCCAAAGAGCCTTCCACCCCACCGTGGAGCCTGGGTGGCACCTGTTCCTGTTCAAGTTGCTGACATCAGTTGGACCGGAGACCCGGCCGTTGGAGAACACTGTGTGCGGATACACAGAAGGTGGAAGCCCGAACTGGGATCGCGTCCGGAGGAGTGAACGAGCACTTGCTCACTACATTAGCTGCACTCTGTTGGGTCTAGTGACTGCCTTGGCCCTTTTCCTTTTACATTTACTATCCCACCGGAGACTAGCGGGGGAACTGAGTTGCATAGTCTCCGGTGAAGTGTTCTCATTTGTGAATTACCCTTGGATTACAAATATTGTTTCCTGAAAGTGCACCACCGTTCAAGTTGCATGCGAAGAAATTGTTTTCATAAGGGACTGAGGTTTATCTGAGTCAGGCCTGACCAAGGGGGGTTAAAACTTTATTAGGTGCGCCATACTGCCTATAAGGAAATAAGGATAGTTGCACGTGGCGGGTGATCACTCAGCACTATCACTTATGAACATGTTTATTGCTGCAGGGCTCTGCATGTATGTTATGTGATGTGTTTAATCCTGACCTTTATACTAAAGTAAATCTAGTTATACTTTAACACCCTTGTATCAGTGTTATTCTTGCAGATAGTAGTTACCTATCAATACTGCCAGATTGTGTATAATCAGGTATAGACCGTTACAAGGTAATATTCCCTAGACTAACTGTGCCAGCAGGGGTTGAGTAGATTATCGGGGGTTGGTGATGCTGTATACAGGGCCCGAAACAAAAAAATCCAGCGGCTCTCTTAACTGGGGGTAGCGCTACACGTGGGGGCTCTCGAGTCCGGGATTCCTGATACAGCAAGCAACGCGCCACAATTACCGGCATGGACCCCACTGGAAGTAGAACAGTGGTGCACGGTGGCTGGCACCGATTCAGCCGCAGCAGTAGTTATTGAACTCCCGGGGATCTGGCAAGAAGTAGCAGTAAAACAGTTAGTAATGTCGCTGTCCCCACACCAGAAAGCATGGGTGATAGATGTCAGGTTGAATTCTTCGCTGACCCACGCACTAATAGAATGGAAGAATGAAATCCCAGAGCATTTCAAAAGTCCAAGCATAAAAGCAATGGATGATCAGACCTATAGCTTAATACATGCGCTGCCAGTCAGGGGAGGATGGTTTCAGACACCAAAACCGTCACCTGCACAGATATCTCCACCGCAGTCCCCAAAAGCAGAAGGCTAAAGAGAGTCCCGGGTCACCACCGGCCACCCTCAGCGCAGAGTTGTGCGCGGTCCTGGGGGAGATTGTGGCCCAGTGTAAGAAGGACCCTACAGACTACCCGATGTCAGGATACAGGAAACTTAGGATATTTTCTGGAAGGAAACCTGTACCTTCGGGGGAAGAGGGATTTGAGGAGTGGTTAGACGGTGCCACTCAGGCTTTAGAAGAATGGGAAGTCCCAGAACACCGTAAGAAACAGAGAATCACTGAAAGTCTGAAGGGGCCTGCCTTGGAGGCCATACATAACCTCAAGCTGAGCAAGAAAGACTGTGATGCACAGGATTATCTGGACATTCTGCAGAATGTGTTCGGTGGAACAGAAAAAGTCACTGAACTCACTTACCAGTTGGAACACTGCTATCAAAAGACAGGGGAAAAGCTGTCAGAGTTCATGAGGCGCCTGGATAAGATCCTGCATAAAATTCTACTGAAGAAGGGGATCAACCCAAGGAAGGTAGATGAGGCCCGTGTTCAACAGGTGTTGAGGGGAGCTCAGCCCCTAGACCCCATCGCATTGGCGTTACGCACCCCACAGGACGGGAAGAGCCTGGAGTACCCCGACCTGATCCGAGTGGTCAGAGAAGAAGAGGCTATGTTGGAAGACAAAAGGAGGAGCCAACCAGTTGAGCCAACCCATCCTCCGGCGGTGATGGTCAGGACGGCCATGACCCTCGAAAGAGACTCAGAGGTGGATACCTTGAAGTCACAGATGTCCCAAGTATTGGGGATGCTGACCTCCCTGATGGCCAAGGATCAAAGGGTACCAGAGAGGGAAAGTCCGAGGAGGGAACTGTTTCCAAACACCTCAGTGCCAGAATCCCTGCAAGATTGGGGGGATGCGATTTGCTTCAACTGTGGAGGAGCTGGTCATGTCGCCAACGTGTGTTCCAGTCCAAAGAAGAAGAAGATGAATAATCGCAAGCCACCGGAAAACTTCAGCGGGCCCCGGTGAAGGAGTCAACCGGGTGCCCATCATCTCCAGTGAGCTCCAAACTGAATGAGAAGTACAGGAAGAGAGAGGACAAAACCCCTCAGAAGAAACACAGTGTTCCCCAGCGGGAATATACACCAAAAAAAGAGAATAGTGTCCCTCAGCGGGTAGTTACACCCATTAAGAGGAGGGAGATCAATGCATACCAAGCCCAAGAGAGACTAAAGTCCAAGGAAAAATGGAAGAAAGAGAGTCCAAAAGGGAAAAGCAAACATCAAAAGAAAGAGACCCCTTTGAAGCAGTATCCAGAGAAGCTGATAGGCCCCTCCCCCATAGTACCTGTTCAAGTGGAGGGAGTCTACACAAGAGCCATATTGGATACTGGGGCACAAGTGACCCTGTTATACAGGGACTTTTATGACAAGCATCTAAGTCACCTACCCATCCAGGAGATTGAAGAGTTGGAAATATGAGGAATTGGGACCCGGAGCTTCGCTTATGATGGCTATCTGCCCATAAAACTGACCTTTGACCCATCTGTAGCCGGGAAGGCTGAAATGTTCGACACCCTTGCTGTTGTATGTCCCTGACCGCCTGGAGCTAACAAGAGCTTCATGATAATAGGGACCAACACGGACCTGGATCGGAGACTCTTGGCCCCTCTAGTACGGAAGAAGGACCCCACGGTCACCAAGATTCACCCAATGCTGAAAACAGCCTATCAGCGACTGATCTTGGAGCAGAGAGCCCCGGAAGAGGGGGTGGGGAAGGTCTGGAGGCTGGGAAGGAGAGGAATAGTGCTGCAGCCCGGTGAAGTAACCTGTCTCAGAGCCACAGTGAAGCTCACTTGGGAATAGCATGGGCCTTTCATCATGTTGGAACCTGATCCAAGGGAAGAACACAAGGGCTTAGAAGTAGTCCCAGAAGTGGTCCTGTTGAGGGCCTTGAAGAAGGCTCACTGTAAAGTACCTGTGAGTGTCAGGAATACTACAGATGGCCCCAAGGAGATCCCAGCTATGATGTTGCTGGGCCAGGTGAGCCCTGCTACCCCAGTTTTCTTGTTGGATGTGGAGAAGACAGAGGGAGAAAGGACTATTTGGGAGAAGCTCTGCATGGAGAACCCAAACCTGTCAAGGGCTTGGAAAGAGAGAGCCAAGGCCCAGTTGACCAAGTGGAGAAGGATCTTTTCCCAAGATGAGTTCGATGTAGGGTGTGGGAAGAGTGCCACCAACCGAATCCGCCTCCAGGAAGACGAACCCTTCAGGAAGAGAGTCCCATTGGCAGACCTCGAAGACTTGAGGGAGCAGCTCGCCGAGCTCAAGCGAACCGGTGTTATCCGGGAGTCTAGAAGTCCCTATGCCTCTCCGATAGTGGTGGTCAGGAAGAAGAATGGGTCGCTGAGGCTATGTATAGACTACAGGACTCTCAACAGGAGAACCATACCCGACCAGTATACCACCCCGAGGATAGAGGATGCCTTGCAGAGCTTGTCTGGAGCAAGGTAGTTCAGTGTAATGGATCTCAAGAGTGGGTACTATCAGATCCCCATGCATCCAGAAGATAGGGAGAACTCCAGTGGGGTTCTATGAGTTTGACAGGATGCCCCAAGGCCTGTCTGGAGCTCCGGCCACCTTTCAACGCCTTATGGAAAAGACTGTGGGAGACATGAACCTCATCAAAGTCCTTGTATACTTAGATGACATCATCGTCTTTGGAAGAACCCTGGAGGAACATGAGGAGAGACTGGAGAAGGTCTTGAGAAGACTCAGTGAGGAGGGGCTCAAGCTTTCACCCGAAAAATGCCAGTTCTATCAGTCATCCGTTAACTATCTGGGACACATAGTGTCCAAAGAGGGGGTAGCCACAGACCCCGAGAAGTTGGAGGCAGTCACCTCCTGGCTAAGGCCCACCACTGTGACAGAACTCAGATCCTTTTTGGGATTCTGTTCCTATTACAGGAGGTTCATGAAAGGGTTTGCCCGGATTGCCAAACCACTGAATGAACTGCTCAAGACGGAAGGGGAAGAGGATGACTCGGGCCCCAGGAAGCCGGGGGAGTCAAAGACCAGTGGAACCAGAAGTGTGAAGAGGCCTTCCAGATGTTGAAGAACAGCCTAACCACTGCCCCTGTCCTGGCTTACGCAGACCCAAAGAAACCGTATGAACTCCATGTGGATGCCAGTCATGATGGCCTGGGAGGAGTGCTCTATCAGGAGCACGAGGAGCAACTGCGACCTGTTGCATATGTGAGCAGGAGCCTGACCCCCTCAGAAAAGAACTACCCCACTCATAAGTTGGAGTTCCTGGCCCTCAAATGGGCTGTAGTCAACAAGCTCAAAGACTATCTGTATGGGGCGGAATTCACTGTGAAAACTGACAACAACCCCCTTACTTATCTTTTCACCACAGCAAAGCTGGATGCCACGGGACACAGATTTTCAATTTTAGTTTGAAATATAGACCTGGAGCTGGAAATCGAGATGCGGACGCCTTGTCAAGAAGATCTCATGCCCTCACCAGCAGTACAGAAGACTGGACCCAAGTGGCACCCGACGGGGTGCGGGCCCTTTGTCAGGGGGCCGAACTCCAGGCCAGTGGCGGGTCAAGAGCAGAAGAGATAGGGGTCACTGTAGTAGGGGCCCCAAACAATACTGTGGGGTAACCCAGCTGGAGGAGGCTGACTTGCCAAAACTGTCAAAGAAGGAGCTGAGGTGCGACCAATTGGAAGATCCCATGGGGAGATTGGTCCTGGAAGCCCTGGAGAGTCGGGATCCAGATAGACTCTTGCGCCACCCTTCAAAGGAAGCTCATTTGCTGAGGAAGGAGTGGGACAGGCTGCAGGTGCACCAGGGAGTGGTCTACCGAAGGGGCCCCTCTGATGACCTAGAAGATAAATGGCAACTGTTTCTACCCGAGAAACATCGAGAGACCGTCCTGGTCTCCCTGCATGACAATCATGGCCACTTGGGAGCGGAAAGGACTTTCCAGCTTGTTAGGAGCCGGTTCTATTGGCCCTGCATGAGGGCCGAAGTCAAAGAATACTGCCACTCATGTGCACGCTGCATCCAGAGGAAGACTTTACCCCATCAAGCTGCCCCAATGGGCCATCTGCAAAGTCAAAGCCCACTGGATTTGGTATGCATTGATTTTCTCTGCCTCGAACCCGACTTGAGCGGACTAGGAAATGTTCTGGTGATAACCGACCATTTCACCCGGTATGCCCAGGCCTTTCCGACCAAAGACCAGAAGGCTTCCACTGTAGCCAAAGTACTCATGGAGAAATACTTTGTACACTACGGGATACCCCAACGGCTCCACTCAGATCAAGGAAGGGACTTTGAAAGTCGGCTGATTCGGAAGCTCTTGGATTCCTTAGGGATCAAGAAGACCCGAACCACCCCTTACCATCCACAAGGTGATGCTCAGCCAGAGAGGTTCAACCGAACCCTGCTCAACTTGCTAGGGACATTAAGTAGTAAAAAGAAGCAGCATTGGAGCAAACATATAGCAGCAATTGTACATGCATACAATAGTGCCACAAGTGACGCTACAGGGTACTCACCCTATCGACTTATGTTCGGAAGAGAAGCAAGACTACAGGCAGATCTGGCCTTTGGTACCTCCATAGACCATTGCTCGGGCGCTTCCCACAAGGGATATGTAGATAGGCTCAGACACAGTTTGAAGTTGGCCTATGAGCAAGCACAAGCGGCCTCAGATCAAAGGGGAGCCCGCAACAAGAAAAACTTTGACTTGAAAGTCCGGATTCAGGATCTACAACCTGGGGACAGAATGCTGCTACAGAACTTGGGGGTCCCTGGAAAGCACAAGCTTGCAGACAGATGGAGACCTGAACCCTATGTTATTTGCAAGAAACTGCCGGGCCTACCTGTTTACAGACTAAAGCCAGAAGGAAAGGTGGGGCCTTTAAAGACTTGGCATCGGAACCACCTACTCCCACTTGCCGAAGCAGTTCGGATACCCCCTGCAAGGGATTCTCCAGAGCCAGCTTCCATCCTGGATACTCCCAAGCCAAGCACTCGGTCCCAGACTCCTCGGATTGAAGAATCAGATGTCTCTGAGCTAAGTGGGGATGAGAGAGAGGAACTCAATTGGCTATGGCCTTCCCAAGTCCCAGAAACTTCTGCTATAGATCTTCCACCTACTGAAGACACCATAGACAGTACACTAAATGCAGAAGCCACCGAGTTCGTCCCGTCCAGCCCTTTGTCAGATTCTTGGGAAGATGCCTGTATCTTCCTGCTCCTGAGTCAAGTGCCCCAGAACCAGTGGAAACTCCCAAGACGGTTCCAGAAGAGGAACCTGTGTTACCTGAACCAGAAATTCCAAGAGAACAAAAGCTGAGAAGGGCCATAAGGCCTCAGCGAAAGTTGACTTACCCACAGATGGAGAAGAGCTCGGAGGACACTGTGGTTACTGCCAGGAGGAGTGTGAAAGACCCTGATCCCTCCACTGTTCATTTAGTGGGGGGCAACCCCAACTCACCCACTGGCACAGCTAGGCAGGCCACTACTGACAGTGTGTTACGTACCTCCGATGATGAGTCTGACTCGTAGGAGAAGACCTCTCATACAGCTCTGGTTCAGGAGCCACCGGAGTGGGAACAGTAGTCTCGGGAACACAGCGGGGTAGGAGTGCCTGTAGAGACTGTGGTGGTTGACGCTGTAGCTGGTTGATGATCCTCCAGATTTGGCTGGAACTGTGGATGACAGCAGGATCAGTAGCAGGCTGAAGCAGGGAGAGATAAGCCAGGTTAACACGGTAACACACAAAGTAAGTAGCAGGCAGGTGCAGGGTCAGGCGAGCCGGGTCAGATCGGGTGGTCCGGCAGAGCAATGCGGAGGACTGGAGCAGGGTCAGATAAGCAGGCAGAGGTCTGGCAACGGAGCAGCAAGCAGTAGTAGCAGAGTCAAGACAGGCCGTGGTCAGGGTTGGAGATAACAGGTGAGTCAGCAGAGCCGGGTCGTTCAGGTAAACAGATAGCAGATGCGGGTAGAGATACTCAGAAGCTGCAGATCAAACAGCACTGCATGAGTGCAGCTGCTGTCCTTTTAAAGGCCCATGCGCAATAGCTGTGGAGGATCGCGCATATGCGTGCGCAATAGCGGTGGATCGCGCATATGCGTGCGCACACGCGCCGAAGAGGCAAGCGCATTCCTGTGTCCAGTCATGGTAAGTCCCTGACATTGCCCCCCCCAAGGGGCAGCCTCCGGATGCCTAACCGGCTTTTCTTTTCAGGATGGGCAAGAAAAAATGCATGAATCAATTCTTTAGCATGAATGTTACGTTCAGGTTCCCAGGAGTTATCCTCCGGACCGTAACCTCTCCATTTAATTAGAAATTGCACTTGGCCCTGCCGTTTCCTACAATCAAGGATGGCTTCTACCTCGTATTCCTCACTTCCATCAATAATAACAGGTTCTGGTGGTCTGGACCCTCTGTCAGGGAAGGGATCAGGTACTGCAGGTTTAAGTAAGGAGACATGAAATACTGGATGTATCTTAAAAGAGTCAGGTAAGGAAAGTTCATACGATACCTCATTAATTTTTCTCTTCACTGAAAAAGATCCCAAGAACTTAGGTGCTAATTTTTTCGAAGGGCAAGCCAACCTGAGGTTATTTGTGGAGAGCCATACCTAATCGTCCACTTGCAGGTCCAATTCCCCTCTCCTTTTTCTGTCGAAAGCTTTCTTGCTGTCTGCCTGGGCCTTGGTCACGGCTTCCTGCAACACTTGGTTATTGCGACTGAGGAAGTCCACCATGCTCTGTACTGCTGGAATTAAGGATTCTGGAAGAAAATCAGGTAAAAAAGACAGGTGAAAACCATAATTAGAGAAGAAGGGAGATTGTCCTGTGGCCGAGTGGCTGGCGTTGTTATAGGAAAATTCTGCTAGGGGCAGTAAGGATACCCAGTCATCTTGGACAAAGGACGTGAAACATCTGATGTATTGTTCAAGAGTCTGATTCGTCCTCTCAGTTTGTCCGTTCGTTTGGGGGTGATAGGCCGAGGACAAAGCTAGTTCGATCTTCAGGGTCTTACATAATGCCCTCCAGAAACGTGAGGTAAATTGTACTCCCCTATCTGATACGATGTTTGCAGGAACTCCATGCAATCTGACAATCTCCTTGATGAATACACGGGCTGTTTCCATAGCGGATGGAGTACTCTTTAATGGTAGGAAGTGGGCCATCTTAGAGAGTCGATCCACGACTACAAAGATCGCGGTACACCCTTCAGAACGTGGAAGCTCTACTATAAAGTCCATGGAAATCATCTTCCATGGTCTATCCGGTACAGGTAAGGGTTTCAATAGTCCCCAGGCCCGACTTCTTGCTGTTTTGTTCCGGTTAAAGACGGGGCATGTACTTACATATTTCTTGCAAAACTCCTCCAGGCCTGGCCACCAGAACGTGCGACGTACCAACTCGAGGGTCTTGCGGACCCCGTAGTGCCCTGCCAGTGGATGATCGTGAGGAAGTTTTAGTACTTCAACTTGCAAGTCACCAGGGACAAAGATTTGACTCCCCCTCCACAGTAGGCCATCTCTGGACGTCAAGGTAATCCCAGGGGGTCTCGAAGAGTCAGTGGAAGCTTCCTTAATCTGGGAGAGAAGATCCGTTTGCAGGAGCAGAAAGTTGCCTGCAGGTAAAATGGTGTCAGGGACAGAAAGGTCCTTAGGGTCGTCATACATACGCGATAGCGCGTCTGGTTTGGTATTCTTAGATCCAGGCCGGTACGTGATATGGAAGGAAAAGCGAGAGAAAAACAGGGCCCAACTATGGGGTTCTCCTTGGAGTAGGGTGATGACAAACCCCACCTTGGTGGCTTCAAGTGAAAAAGTCCGGGGTTGTAGAGTGAAGTATAGATGGCATGCATTGTGGAAAGCCCGGAACTGGGTTCGATCTCCTGCGAATCTTTCCGGAACGGGAACTCTGGGTTCAGGCGGGAGCATTACTACAGAAGGAGTAGAGGCAGACTGTACAGGTGCAGTGGAGGAACCCGAAGCCACATGACTGGAATCTGATAAGTTCTGGAACTGCTTGTCCAACTTGACATATCCTTCTTGTAAGGTTTTAACGGCTTGCGTGAGAGCCGTGAGGTGTGTGCAAATCTCCTCCATGGGTGAGGTTTCTCCTGCAGACTCGGTTATGGCTGTTTGATACTGTTACGTATCTCCGATGATGAGTCTGACTTGTAGGAGAAGACCTCTCATACAGCTCTGGTTCAGGAGCCACCGGAGTGGGAACAGTGGTCTCGGGAACACAGCGGGGTAGGAGTGCCTGTAGAGACTGTGGTGGTTGACGCTGTAGCTGGTTGATGATCCTCCAGATTTGGCTGGAACTGTGGATGACAGCAGGATCAGTAGCAGGCTGAAGCAGGGAGAGATAAGCCAGGTTAACACGGTAACACACAGAGTAAGTAGCAGGCAGGTGCATGGTCAGGCGAGCCGGGTCAGATCGGGTGGTCCGGCAGAGCAATGCGGAGGACTGGAGCAGGGTCAGATAAGCAGGCAGAGGTCTGGCAACGGAGCAGCAAGCAGTAGTAGCAGAGTCAAGACAGGCCGGGGTCAGGGTTGGAGATAACAGGTGAGTCAGCAGAGCCGGGTCGTTCAGGTAAACAGATAGCAGATGCGGGTAGAGATACTCAGAAGCTGCAGATCAAACAGCACTGCATGAGTGCAGCTGCTGTCCTTTTAAAGGCCCATTGGCTCCAAACAGCGCGCACGCGCATGCGCGTGCGCAATAGCTGTGGAGGATCGCGCATATGCGTGCGCAATAGCGGAGGATCGCGCATATGCGTGCGCAATAGCGGTGGATCGCGCATATGCGTGCGCACACGCGCCGAAGAGGCGCGCACCCGCGCAAGCGCGTTCCTGTGTCCAGTCATGGTAAGTCCCTGACACAGTGTGACCTGTGGGCAAGGGAGTTCGCCCCCTCGTTTTTGGTGGGAACTTCCTCTGCCGACATCATACGCATCTTTGTCTCATGTTGTGCGTAGTATCTGTTAACAGTTGTCTTTGGGGACCAAAGAGTTTAAGTGGGGGGAGTGTGTAGCGGGGTCTCCTTTAAGGCCCCTGGACTACGTTACCCAGAACCCCGTTCGGCACCTACAGTGCATTTGGCCACCGCAGAGACTCATGGGTGGGGCTATAAAAGAAGGGGGCGAGGCTAGGCTTGGCCTCTTTGGACACCGCGCTGCAAGCAATAGGACTCCCTGTGCGGATCCGCTGCTGTGAAAGGCCTGAAGTCGAGGCCTTGCGTACCTTCCAAAGAGCTTTCCACCCCACCGCGGAGCCTGGGTGGCACCTGTTCCTGTTCAAGTTGCTGACATCAGTTGGACCGGAGACCCGGCCGTTGGAGAACACTGTGTGCGGATACACAGAAGGTGGAAGCCCGGACTGGGATCACGTCCGGAGGGGTGAGTGAGCACTTGCTCACTACATTAGCTGTACTCTGTTGGGTCTAGTGACTGCCTTGGCCCTTTTCCTTTTACATTTACTATCCCACCGGAGACTAGCGGGGGAACTGAGTTGCATAGTCTTCGGTGAAGTGTTCTCATTTGTGAATTACCCTTGGATTACAAATATTGTTTCCTGAAAGTGCACCACCGTTCAAGTTGCATGCAAAGAAATTGTTTTCATAAGGGACTGAGGTTTATCTGAGTCAGGCCTGACCAAGGGGGGTTTAAACTTTATTAGGTGCGCCATACTGCGCATAAGGAAATAAGGATAGTTGCACGTGGCGGGTGATCACTCTGCACTATCACTTATGAACATGTTTATTGCTGCAGGGCTCTGCATGTATGTTATGTGATGTGTTTAATCCTGACCTCTATACTAAAGTAAATCTAGTTATATTTTAACACCCTTGTATCAGTGTTATTCTTGCAGATAGTAGTTACCTATCAATACTGCCAGATTGTGTATAATCAGGTATAGACCGTTACAAGGTAATATTCCCTAGACTAACTGTGCCAGCAGGGGTTGAGTAGATTGTCGGGGTTTGGTGGTGCTGTATACAAGGCCCGAAACAAAAAATCAAGCAGCTGTCTTAACTGGGGGTAGCGCTACACCTGTATTAGAGAACAGCAATGACGGCTATATACAGGTGTATACTGTGCCACTAACTCCTGCAGATGCCTGTATTAGAGAACAGCAATGACGGCTATATACAGGTGTATACTGTGCTGGGGGCACACAACACCCACTAACTCCTGCAAAAGCCTGAGAAAAGAATAGAACATAGAACACACTGTCCCTGCCTATGTATCTCTTTCCCTGCCTGCCTATCTAGCTTAGAGAACAGCAATGACGGATATATACAGGTGTAGCGGCCTCACTCTCTCTCTCTCTCTCTCTTGTATCGGTTGTTTGTGGCTGTTGTCTAGGGGTACTCTGGAGGAGAGAGTGCAGGACACTACGCCAAGCTCTCACCCTCTGTGTCTGTGAGGTTTGAGCAAAGTCTTTTCTGAATTACCTTCGGGTCTGCATCCTGCATATGGAGCCTCCGCTTCTTCCGTCTAGGTGTATCTGCCAGTAATAGAGCCCCACACCATTCAAAGTTCAACACTCCTTTATTTCTTCAATGCCAGAATGAACATAATCAGTTGAACTTCCATAACAGACAGACAGGGGTGTGGATACGAGTAGGCCCAGGCACAATTAACTCTCCTATCCCTTTCTCATGCGGATAGGCCTGGCGCACGGTCTCTGCCACCGACCGTGAAGTTGGTAGCTACCACCTACCGGGTTAACTGTTTGGGGCCCCTGCCACGGGCCTAAGTAACGGTCTCTGTCACGACCTTAGAGTAACGTTCTCTGCCACCGACCTTAGAACATGGACCACCTTCCGTGTGAATATGGCCCCTGTTTGGCGAGGACATCCATCCCGATGGTCTCCGGAGGCCCTGTCCCGGCACTGGCAATCTGCTGCACCAGATCTACGGGAAGTTCACCTGCGCGGTCCCTTACGCCTGGATTCAGACACCCGATTCTGTGGGTGCCTTAGGATGGTTCCTCCCGGGGGGATCCCAATGGAAGAAGCTGGGCCCCAGGCCTGATCGATGCACCTCACCCCAGACTGAGGGTGTCTGGGGTGACTCCCGAACTCCACGTGTCCAGGCCTAGGCCGCCTGGACACCGACCGCTGGACAGCAGCCCTCAGGCTAAAGGTGCCTGGGACTCGGACCTCGTGGCGAAGATGTCCGCCCCCTTTATAGCCTCTCCCAGCTAGCACAGCGGGTTCCCCGCCCTGCCGTACAACCGATGCGAGAGACCAAAAAGGGTACGGCACTCCAGCGAAGGTTCAACCCCGGCCCAAAGTGACAGCGCCACCTGCTGGGCCGCAGGGAACTGGACATCACTGATGTCTCCACCCGAATCAACATACTGAAAAGTACCTACCCGCTACACTTTCCCCCCAGGTTGTTTGACACTGGTCCCCAGTGTCTGGAGCAAACTATGCCCAAAAAAAAACTGACATAGCCCAATCCAGAAACCAACTATAAATCTCAAAAGTGTAAAAAGTTTTTTCTTTTTAAAAAAAACGAACTAAACCGTTGTGCCTGAGCCTAACATGAAAGGGGTGGGAAGGGAAACAATCAACACCTAACAACAAAACATATTCACAAATCACATTAACATTTTCCCCACCCATACTAACTAAGACCCGCCCCATTCTCAGCGGTCTTGATGGGACGTTCTCCTGCAGAGGGGAAAAGAAACATTAACACACGCAACCCTGACACATATGTTCGTGTAAGAACGAAAAAACTTCTCCGTAAAGAAATCCTTTCCTTCTATAAGTGTGTGTGAAAAGTGAATAGATGCCAACACTGCCACCTGGTGACAGTGTCGCGGTAACTGCACCTGTTGAAGACTTTCCTCCATCTCCTTCTGCAGCTCTAACTACCCCAAAGTCCACGATCACTCAGTGAAAAGGAAAAACTGAAGAACAAACAATGGCAACAGTCCTCCAATTCCTCCAAAGAGCACAAACACCCGTTAAACTCGGGTACAGTCACTGGGTTTCCGGGTAATAGAACAACAACCCCAGAAGGTTCAGCAGCAGTAGACTAAGCAAGAACGGAGTCTTTTTCCTCCTATAGATAGAACCTTGGGTGCGGCAGGACAAGAGGCTTCAAATCATGGTCCATTGTCTCCAAATGGTATTCGACATCCTCCCCTTCTTTCCGTCGAATCAGCACCTTATCCGTGTGGATGTGCCGACCCAACATCCATTCTGCCTTACAGTCCTTGAAGCGTTGAGATGCTTTGGGGGGGACACGCGAGGTACCTGCGGGCGTGTGGGACCTGAATGTGCGTCCACACAAAGTCATTGTACCAGCGCTCCCTGCAAACCTCCACCTCATACAAAAGTTCCTTGGATAAATATGGGAATTCCCACCCGTACTCATTGGCAACCTTTTGGCAGAAAAGGCGTTGTAGTCTCGCTAACGGAGGCATGGTATGGCGATCTCCTTCTCCCGGCAGAACAATAGCATCAGGGTGCCGCGGTACTTTGATCACCTCCATCCTGGGCATAGGTGCCCGCAATAACAGTCTCTTTCCCCCGGTACTAGATGCAGGTGGCACCGGGGGTGGAAGGGCAGACTGGGGACAGGATCCCTCCTCAGGCGCTGGTGCCTCCACCCGGGGTGTACTATCCCCCATTGACATCGGTGGATCCCTGACTCGGCGGGACGAGGAGAGAGGTATCTTGTCCCTACCCTTTTTAGCAAAAAGTTTGTCTATGACGACGTCGTCTCCCAAATCGGAGAGCGACTCTAGGTCGGAGGTGTCACACTCCTCCGCGGGCAGGTAGCCTGTAGTAGAGACTGAATCGCTACCTCCTGTGAACACACAGGGCCGTGACTCCCCAACACCTCCGCCCGAACACCAAGTCCCTTTGCCCGGCTTACCTCGGCCCATACTTGAGGAGGGATGTCCGGGACTCTTCCTACCAGATCCATCCTGGCCGGGCGTAGGCGGGCAGGATGATCCACCGCTGGACGGGGCTACCATGCCGGTCTTCCTCTTCGACAGTGGACGCTGGGAAGAAGTGGTGACCGAGTCAGCATCCTCGGATTTCTCCCGTGTCTCTCTAACCACGACCTCCCCCGCGGTCGCTTCAGTGCGCACAGGGACGGCTGTCAAAGCAATGATTCCTCCTTCCTGAGTGGTGGTGCCTGTAGTGCGGTTGAGGTGGATGGTTTTTGGCTTCTCGACAGGTGGCTCCACCTCAAATAAGAACTCCCTGCAGGCCTCGCAGCGCCCGAACGGCTTCAGCTGACACACCAGTCCCGAACAGCCGGGACAAATCAAACCCAGGGCCTCAACGTCCATGCATGAGTACAGGGTGAATCGTCCCCGGGGCTTTAGCCAGATCCCCGTATCTATTATCGGAGCAGCAGTAGTAGTCAAACTCATGGTAGAAGGATGAAATCGAATCCACAATGTATTTCCGAACATGGCGACTCTCTGCTGATCCATTGTGCACTGCAAGGTTGGCGCCAAAGTCCCCACGTGTAGTACTTCACATGACTGGACTCCTCCCCTTTTCCGCCCCAGTTTGCGGGCTTTCCTCTCTCGGACTAGGTCACGCCCATGAACTGAGCAGGGAGGGTGTGCCTCTTGACGCAGTGGCCAACATGGCCGACCTACTCTGAACTCTTCCGGGCAGACACATTCAAATTCCACAACTTCAGCTCCATAGTAACACGAACACATCCCGGACACGATGACCCCACGTGTAGCGGCCTCACTCTCTCTCTCTCTCTCTTGTATCGGTTGTTTGTGGCTGTTGTCTAGGGGTACTCTGGAGGAGAGAGTGCAGGACACTACGCCAAGCTCTCACCCTCTGTGTCTGTGAGGTTTGAGCAAAGTCTTTTCTGAATTACCTTCGGGTCTGCATCCTGCATATGGAGCCTCCGCTTCTTCCGTGGAGGTGTATCTGCCAGTAATAGAGCCCCACACCATTCAAAGTTCAACACTCCTTTATTTCTTCAATGCCAGAATGAACATAATCAGTTGAACTTCCATAACAGACAGACAGGGGTGTGGATACGAGTAGGCCCAGGCACAATGAACTCTCCTATCCCTTTCTCATGCGGATAGGCCTGGCGCACGGTCTCTGCCACTGACCGTGAAGTTGGTAGCTGCCACCTACCGGGTGAACTGTTTGGGGCCCCTGCCACGGGCCTAAGTAATGGTCTCTGTCACGACCTTAGAGTAACAGTCTCTGCCACCGACCTTAGAACATGGACCACCTTCCGTGTGAATATGGCCCCTGTTTGGCGAGGACATCCATCCCGACGGTCTCCGGAGGCCCTGTCCCGGCACTGGCAATCTGCTGCACCAGATCTACGGGAAGGTCACCTGCGCGGTCCCTTACACCTGGATTCAGACACCCGATTCTGTGGGTGCCTTAGGATGGTTCCTCCCGGGCGGATCCCAGTGGAAGAAGCTGGGCCCCAGGCCTGAACGATGCACCTCACCCCAGACTGAGGGTGTCTGGGATGACTCCCGAACTCCACGTGTCCAGGCCTAGGCCGCCTGGACACCGACCGCTGGACAGCAGCCCTCAGGCTAAAGGTGCCTGGGACTCGGACCTCGTGGCGAAGATGTCCGCCCCCTTTATAGCCTCTCCCAGCTAGCACAGCGGGTTCCCCGCCCTGCCGTACAACCGCTGCGAGAGACCAAAAAGGGTACAGCACTCCAGCGATGGTTCAACCCCGGCCCAAAGTGACAGCGCCACCTGCTGAGCCGCAGGGAACTGGACATCACTAATGGCTCCACCCAAATCAACATACTGAAAAGTACCTACCTGCTACACAGGTGTATACTGTGCTGGGGGCACACAACACCCACTAACTCCTGCAGATGCCTGAGAAAAGAATAGAACATAGAACACACTGTCCCTGCCTATGTATCTCTTTCCCTGCCTGCCTATCTAGCTAAGAGAACAGCAGTAAAGTGTAGATGCAGGTGTATACTGTGCTGGAGGCACACAACACTCACTAACTCCTGCAGATGCCTGAGAAACTAATAGAACCTAGAACACACTGTCCCTGCCTATGTATCTCTTTCCCTGCACGCCGGAACACACTGCACGAGGCCGCCGCGCTTGCGGCCTTTTATAGTGTGGGGCGTGTACTAAACCCCCCTGAGCTATGATTGGCCACAGGCATCCTGCCTGTGGCCAATTATGGCTCTCCTCGCTGCCGGCGCTGTGATTGGCCAAGCATGCGGGGTCACAGTGCAAGCTTGGCCAATCACAGCGCCGGAAATGCAGTGCGATGGCGCAGTGCATTGTGGGCAGTTCGCGTCACATGAATTTGGCGCGAACGGCCCATAATGTTCGCAATTCGGCGAACAGACGAACAGGCGATGTTCGAACTCATCCCTAATATCAGCCTTCAGCATTTGCTCTCTGGCCTGTGGTCAGATAGTATCAGGCAAAGAAGTGTTTACATGAAAATCCACAGAAATCCACACTCAAGAAATCATACAAACGGAAACATAAACAACAGCTAACAAACACGTATTAAAACAAGATAATATTCTGGTGGAAGATGCGACTAGTAGTTTATTCCTTCATAAAACTGTTTGAATGATGTGGCTGTGCTGGCAGAGCCCCACCAATTTCAAAAGAGACAGTTGCTGCCCTCACAGATGGAGTTGCTCTGGAGGTGAGGTGGGTTTGCCTAGCATAGGGTGACCAGACATCCCCGGTTTCAGGGGACAGTCCCCGGATTGAGGACACTGTCCCCGGACCAAGTCTGTCCCCGGTTTTGTCCCCGGATTGGATTTGAACAGGGGCTGGGGCAATTTAAAA
Organism: Rana muscosa; assembly: GCA_029206835.1. Lineage (NCBI taxonomy): Eukaryota > Metazoa > Chordata > Amphibia > Anura > Ranidae > Rana > Rana muscosa. The sequence goes on from CM055116.1 coordinate 1,101,221,505, forward strand.
ATACATTAATTGCAGAATTAAAAAAAATAAATCTGAATTACACACCCCCGTTCCACCGCACCTACTAGTTTAGGGGGGGGTGTATTTTTTCCATTATCTGTCCCCCTTTCTGATGATCACGTGCTGGTCAGAGCGGAGGGAATATTTCTTCAGTTTCGGGTGCATGCCCATTCAGCTCCACTCGCATGTTCTTCTGCCTTGGCTCAAGTCCCGGCCAGCCGCCTGCCTGCTTATCTCCTTGCCTTCCCTGGTGGAGTGATCTTCCTCCGCTCCCCACCCAGCAGTAGCCGGGGCCCTGAGAGTGAGACTTGAGAGGCTGTGAGGCGGGCGGCGGTGGCGACGGGCAGAGAGAGGCAGCTGAGCTCAGCTGACAGTGTCCAGCAGCAATAACAGAGGGGAAGCGGATCCGATGGTGGGGCTGTCAACACAGGTGTGCTTTGGGGGTGTCTGTGAATAGACTACATTGCACTTTGTCTGTCTCTCTGGAATAATGGATGGTATCATAACTCACAGGCAGCAGGCACTCTATCATGGCTCTGGCTGGCTCTGTCACAGTGTGTCCAATAACATGGCTGCTGGGTGCTGATTTTGTTAACTTATTGGTCATAAATGTCAGCATCCAGCAGCTATGTCATGTAACACACTGTGACAGAGCCAGCCAGAGCCATGATAGAGTGCCTGCTGCCTGTGTGTTATCATAATGCTGATGATGTTAACCAGTTGCTGATCGCCTGATAGCAGATTTACTGCTACAGGGTGATTGCACTGCACAGGGTTACTTATATATATACGTGATCCTGCATTTCTGGGTATCGGAGCCAACCAGCGGCTCCGGTGGAGTTGATGTCCACCGGTACCCGCTGATCGGTATGTACAAAGGCAGAATGGTGGTCTGCCTATGTAAGCAAGGCAGATCGCCGTTCTGTCAGTAGGGAAGACTGATCCTGTGTTCCTGCTAAGCAGGTACAGGGATCTATGCCTTCCCTTAGTAAAAGCTCCTCCCCCACAGTAAGAAAACGCTTGATAGGCACACATTTAACTCTTTGATTACCCTAGATGTTATCCCCTTCCCAGCCAGTGTCATTAGTACAGTGACCGTGCATATTTTTAGCACTGATCACTGTATTAGTGTCACTGGTTCCCCCCAAAGTGTCACTTAGTGTCCAATTTGTCCGCCGCAATATCGCAGTCCAGCTATGAGTCGCTGATTGCCGCCATTACTAGTAAAAAAAAAAATGTCCCCGGATTTCATTTTAAAAATCTGGTCACCTTAGCCTAGCAACATGTTACATGTTACTCCCTAAATATGGGTGTAACATGTAAAATGTTGCTTAAGCTGAAGTTAGCCTGTCAAGCCTCGTACACACGACCGAGTTTCTCGTCGTAAAAAACACGTCGTTTTTTTCGACGAGATTCTTGTTAAGCTTGTCGATTTTCTCGTCAAGCTTTCCATGCGTACACACTGACATTTCCCAATTTCCTCGTTGTTCTCCGCGGTCACGTCCAGCACGTACGACGGCACTATAAAGGGGAAGATCTTTTTTCTTGGCGCCACCCCTTGGGCTGCTTTTGCTGATCTCGTGTTACCGCGTGTGAAGTAAAAGTTTGGGAAGAGACGATTCGCGCTTTTCAGTCTTCGTACTTTTCAGATCGTTTTCTGTGGTTCAGTTTGTGCTTGTGGGTTCGTATCTTGACTTTCAGGGCGTCTAGGCAGGTCGTATCTGTTTTACAATGCGTTCTTGCCTGTTCGTTTCTGTTTTTCAGTTCGTTATTCACAGGCCTTGCTGTTCTAAAGTGCGTTCTGTTCTGTACGTTCTGATAAGACGACCGTTTCCTAGCCATGTCGCCTGGACGTTCTCGTCGTCGAGTTCGTGCTGTGCGTGCGCTTGGTGTTGGTCTGCTTGTTTTGGACCAAGACCAGTCCATGAATGGTGTGAGGAGGAGTTCATGGACCAAGAATTGGTTGCTCCAGCGGGACCAATTCTGCCACATGCCTCTGCTGCGGGAGATCGTCGAGAATAATCCTGAGGACTACAGGAATTTTCTGCGGATGTCTGACCCCGTTTTTCAGGAACTGTTGGCTTTGGTGTCCCCCTATATTACCAGGAAGGACACCGTTATGCGGGAAGCCATCAGTGCTGAGCAGAGGCTCATCACCACCTTACGGTACCTGGCGACAGGGAGAAGTCTTCAGGACTTGAAGTTCACGACAGGCATCTCCCCCCAGGCTCTGGGCCTCATAATCCCAGACACCTGTTCTGCCATTATACAAGTCCTGCAGGAGGACTATATTGGGGTAAGTTTTCTCCTTTAACATCACATTTTATGTATTTCATGTATGCTAATGTATTGTATTTCTTTCATCCTTCCCTAATTACCATGATTGTAATATGCTGAGAATGTCCCCTTTGTCCTCATGTATGCCTGAAGTTTTAGATTGCCCCTTTTTTCTCCTCCATGCATATTTCCCTTCACTAACCTTTCCAGCAGGGGTGCCTGTTGCTCCAAATGTTTGGGGGTTCAAACCCCAATTTAGGAAATAAACTTCCTCCTTTTTTGCTCTGGTGCCTATTAAACGCCCCCATTTGTTCCCTCCAATGCAGCCATTTTGTCCCCTCCAATGCAGCCATTTTGTCCCCTCCAATGCAGCCATTTTGTTCCCTCTAATGCAGCCATTTTGTCCCCTCCAATGCAGCCAGTTCTCCCGCAGCCCTGCACTTACCTTCTTGTGGTCAGCGCCATCCTTCTTCTGTCCTTGATGTCTTCTCCTTCCCTTGATGTTGCATCAGCCAATTATGTTACCATTAAACAGACTTGGTGAACATGATTGGCAGAGCAGCCTGTCAGTTTTTACCCAAGGAATGCCCCCCCCCCGCGTCCCCTATTTAACTTTTCTGCAGCCAATTACATCCCTCAGGCTGTAATGGGCAAGACAATTTTCCTTACTGTTTCTGCTATGCAATTTTAAGCCCATAAATGCTGCAGTTCTTCATATGTCGGTCGCTTAACAGGGGGCCATCCACCTGAATAGTGGGCGGCATAGACAATAAATACATAGGTTAATGCAAGGCATAAACCTATGTATTGTTCTGAGTGACGGGCACAGGAGAGAGGGGGCAGTGCTCCAGCGCCCACTCTGGACGCACCGCCACTGCAATGCTATCCTGTGGCCAAACACATCTCCCCCCCCCCCCCTCCCCATTATAATTTATTAATGGACCATCATAGGGGGTGATGAATATGATACATGAGCCTTCCATTATACTTATTTAAAACACCTTAATAAACGTAGACTTTGCTTGATGTTGGCCTCTAATGTATTTTCTTAGAATATACTTGTAATGTTTGATTTGTGTATTCTAATATTTTTTCATCTTGTTTGACTCCACAGCTTCCTTCCACGCCACAGGAATGGCAGACTGTGGCATCGGAGTTTGCCACGCGGTGGGACTTCCCCAACTGCGGTGGTGCCATAGACGGGAAGCACGTCCGCATCGTGCCGCCACCCCGTTCTGGGTCCTACTACTTCAATTACAAGGGGTTTCATAGCATTGTGCTGATGGCGGTGGTGTCAGCACGGTATGAATTCCTCTATGTTGATGTAGGGAAGAATGGCCGGATGTCCGATGGGGGATCCTTCATCCAGACGGAGTTTGCCCTCCGTCTCCAGAGTGACGACCTTGCATTGCCACCGGATGCAGGGAATATTGAAGGACTCCCCTTTGTTTTTTTGGCTGATGAAGCCTTCGGGCTCGGACCACATCTTATGAGGCCATTTCCTCAGAGGACCCTGACCCCAGAGAAGAGGGTGTTCAATTACCGGCTGGCCAGCGGCCGAAGAGTCGTTGAAAATGCCTTCGGCATAATGGCCAGCCGGTTCCGCCTTTTTAGGACTCCCATCCACTTGGCGGACTACAAAATAAACTATGTAGTGTTATGCTGCTGTGTGCTACACAATTTTCTTTGCCGCAAATCGAATTCATATATGGCCTCAGTTTTGCCTGAGGCTGGACTTTCCCCTGATAATCCCCTGCCGGGCCTGGAATCTGCCCGTGCTGGCTTGCCCCCCCAAAATGCCCGTGAGGTTCGGGACAAATACATGGACTATTTCACGGGTAGGGGGGCAATTCCTATGCCAGGCTATGTCTAAAGATTGCTGTCTAACGATACAAATAAAAATCTTGTTTAAACTTCTAACTTTTCTTGGTTTCCTGTCTCCTAGTTTGTCTTAGTGCATTTGTAGTGCCAAGTGTATTTTCCTTTAGTAAATACCAACCATTTCACTATGTAACCTTAAAAAATGTACCAAATAAGGTTAGAGCATATTAGAAAAAGAAGCTACACGTTGTTTGTGTTCAAATCTTTTACTATGTGCAAATTCACACACATTTTCTTTTTTTTTTTTACATTTTTTGTTTGCCTGGCCACAAACCGGCAATTGTTTTCTTAGGAAAATACAAAAACAACAGTTGCATTCCAAAAATTACAAAGTTGGATACCTCGGAGCAATCTGAGACATTCACTTACACAAACTATATGTCTCTATGTGCCCGTCCTAATATGGGGTCCTGCCACCCCTTGCCCAGCCAAAAATTGAATATGCACACAATTGGGATTATTTTCCTATAGGGATTTTAGACTCCTGATCCCTATTGTCAACATGTGCTATCTGCCATCCGGGGTGATCAATGGACGTGTTTTGGGGGTGCAAACCCTTCCTCAGTTCACCTACTTTAGATACGAGGAAGGGGTTGCACCCCCAAAAGACGTACATGGATATCCCCTGATGGCAGATAGCACATGTTGACACACTGTGTGCAGATTCAATTTTTGGCTGGTTTGATTGTCAAAAAGTTTTTTAAAAGTTGAAGAACAAACATGAGAAAAAAGGGGGTTGGGATGCCTTATTGAATTCTCCCCAAAACATTGAGAATGTCTTTAAATGTTTGATCCATCACATGTATTCTTTCTTTAATTTTGTCCAGTTCCGTGCTACATTCCATCACTTGCTGGATGAGGCGGAGGGCACTGTCAGCAGAGAAACCTGTACTATCCTTCACCCCAACATTCACATCCCCTAAAAACAAAATAAAAAGGTATTATAACTCTGCAGGCCTACCTCTCTTACCTGAAGCTGTGGTGACAGATACTGACCTGTTGTGGTGACCAGTTCCACAACGTCATCCACCTCTCCTTCCTGCACTTCTCCTTCCTCCACCTCAACTTCCTCTACATCCTTCGTTTGTGGGTCTTTGGGAGTTTGGGGTTGTTGTGAAGCTGTGGGGTTCTTGTGCTCCCTGGAGTGTCCTCCTCCCAGTCTTCTCTCCCCTATGAGAATCAAACAAAAGGTAGAGTTATCACACAGAAATGTTAAACAAAAAAACAGGCTAAATTGCTTGGAAGTGGGGTACAAGTGTGTGTTTGGGCGGAAGTTAAAGATGAATGCATTATTTCTGACCAAGAATATGTTTAGTATTCACCTTTGTCTGTCATTTTTTAGACATGTAGGCAACACAAAAATTCTCTGAAGCACCTGTGTGGGACACCCAAAAAAGGCGGGTCTGGTGGCCCACACTATAGTGCTCAAAAGTACAGATGTGGAAGCAGCTGCTGAGTGTCCTCTCCTTTACACTGACAAAAGTTTGCATTTCATTCTCTTTACAAACACATCATCTAGCCTAAAACTTTGTGCCCCAAATTTGCGAATAAATGGCAGATGTCTAATTACTTTTGTGGCTGTAAAATAATCCAAAACAGCGGATAGTGGCCGAAGGAAGTGTCTGTAACGTAACGAACGATTACTGTGCCCAACCAAGTTCAAAATATAACATTTTGGAAGGGAGTCCAATAAGAAAAACAAAAAAAAACAGCAACATGTCAGTTTAGAAAAGGATTAATAGCATAAAAGTGTACATTTTACTTTCTTTTAGCGAGCATTCTCTTAATGCTCCTTAACTGCTCTGGCTCCCTCAGTTTGAGGTCTGACCACCTCTTTCTGAGCTGCTCATTTGAGCGTTTCACCCCGAAATTCGTCTTCAGACTCTTCACGACTTTAGTGAGGATTTTGGCCTTCCTTCTATTTGGTTTGCTATACGGCCCATGCTTAGCGTCATAATCAGACTTGAGCAAGATGTCCACCATCTCCGCCATCTCCGCAAAAGACATATTCGATGCCTTGAATCTCCTCCTTGAGCGTGACGTTTCCTCGGTCTCCGGGCTTGTCTCCTCCTCGTTAGTTGCGGAATTATCAGACACCTGCTGTAACTCCGCCATATCTGTCTGCGCGCCGAAAGAGAAGGGGCGGGGAAAAGATGTTAGTTAGAACGTCATGGGCGGGCGACGTGTTCGAATTTTGACGCATGCGTGGTGTGTATATAGCAAACACACATGTGACTATAGTACGTTCGGTGTGCGGAGAGAGGAGTTCAAGTGACGGACGTGCGAACGAAGGTATGTGATTTTGTGACTTGTACAAATTGTTGGCCTATACTGTTTTGAGAATGTTGTAGGATATATATGGTGACTACGATGTTAAGGAGGTTAGACTGTTTGCCTCACATTAGTTATATATTATTTCTTAAACTTGCAGATACAATATGAATGTCTTTATTAGTGACAAAGAGTTCCTGGCGGAATTTATTGACCGGGTAAGGGAGCTGCCCGCTCTGTGGGAGACGAAAAAACCCCATCCATAAAAAAAGAGGGGTGAGAAAAGCAGCGCTGGAGAAGCTGCTCCCATTTGTGTAGACCAAGGTGCCCACAGCCACAGCAAAACAAGTGGACACTAAAATTGGGAGCTTGAGAGGCACCTACAGGACTGAACGCTCTAAGGTCCTGGCTTCTCAGAGGTCAGGAGCAGCAGCAGATGATGTGTATGTCCCGATTTTGTGGTACTACAGCAGGATGTCCTTCCTGGATGACCACATTGAGGCAAGGCCATCACTCTCCACTCTTCCCCCCAGACTTCCCTGCAGCCAACCTGAGCCTTCTCTGGAGCAAGAGGAGGCAGCCATCCTGGATGATCCTGATTTGGCCATCTGGAGCCAGGTATAGTATTAAATGAAAATGTATTGGGATAAAATTAATGTTTGACAAATATGTCAAGAGGAGAAACATACAATATTTTGGGTTCCACAAGTGAAATCAAGATCTCGAGACATTAGTCTGCACTTAATTGGGTGCTAAATAGTCAATCTGATGTAGGTGTAAATTATAAAAAATTATTTCTGGATTTACATTCTAATTGCTTCAATCATGTTTATAAAGTTTGATGCAAAGATTAAAACAACATATTAAACTATGTCCCTTTTTCATACACAGGATGAAATCAGCCAGGAGGAGGGTCTGGAAACTGTCAGGCAGGAGGAGGAAGGGCCCAGTGGCAGCCAGGAGGTGGCAGGGCCCAGTGGCAGCCAGGAGGTGGCAGGCCAAAGGAGAAGCACCAGATCCCAGGTGCCTCCCATCCGGCTTCCCAAAAGAGGCAGGAGGGACAGGACCACCAGTGAGGCAGCAATGGCCCTTATTAAAGAGGCCCATGCCACCCTCAAAGAGCCCACATCCCCTGAAGAGGCCATTGCCGGCCTAGTGGAGGCAAAGTTCAAGGTGATGAGCATGGAGCAACGCCTCCTATGCGAGCCCCTGCTCATCACCTTGCTCAACAAGGGGGTGATGGAAAAAATTACCCCCAATACCGCCATTTGTGAGGTGGCACAACTGTCCCAACCTCAACCTCCTCCTCCACCTCCACATTCTTCTTCCGCCCCACCCCCTTCTCCTCCACCTCCACCTTGTTCTTCCGCCCCACCCCCTTCTCCTCCACCTCCACCTTCTTCTTCCGCCCCACCCCCTTCTCCTCCACCTCCACCTTGTTCTTCTGCGCCACCCCCTTCTCCTCCACCTCCTCCTCCTCCTGACAGGAGTACCCCTCCAGTGGCCCAGCCTCCAGCCAAACGAAGAAGGAAGGCTGTAGGGAGGGCTTCAGGAAAGGTTGCAGGGAAGGTTGCCAGGAAGACGAGGAAGTGATGGCCTTGCTTCATTGTGGTCGGACAGAAGGCAGCCTGTTGTAGTACCACACACTTGGGACATATATATCACCTGTTGGTGTTCCTGACCTCTGGGAGGCCAGCATCAGATTAAGCTCAGAAATGTTGGCCTTCTCAAGCTCCCAATTTTAGTGTCCACACAGGGTTGCTGTGTGCTCTGGGGTCCCTGGGATGCACAAATGGCAGCAGCTTCTCCAGCGCTGCCTTCTCTTTATTTTAGTTCAAACATGAATAAATGTTATTTTTCTTTAAGTTCATACTTGACTATGTGTATTTGTAAAAATGTAAAATCTAGCTTTGGAGTAAGCAGATACATTTGACTGACAAAAAAAGGGACAGATAACAACCCCCCAAAAAAATAACTAAATCGTGTTTCCCAAAAAAGTGTGTAAAATTTAAATCATATATATTAAAAGATTCAATGGGAGATCACTACCAAAACATTGCGAAATTACAATTAACATCAGTTAGAAAAATAATTTTTTTTTAAATATTCCTAAAAACTTGCACGATATAATACACATAAATCTTCTTAAGAGCAGCATGAAAAAGGTTAAAAAAGATAGTCATAACTCTGTGTGAATATCAGCAGCAAAAGAAGTTCATTAGTTTGGATTAATGTCACATTCTAACGAAGATTTCAATGCACAACATTTAAACGATGCAAAAATTTTGAGCGTGACGAATGTGCTATCTCCATTACGAAGGCTTGTTTTACCAGAAGATGCGCTCCCGTCTCATAGTTGCTTGTGAGCATGCGCGCTTTTGGAAGAGTCGTAAAAGCATACACACAAACCATTTTCTCGTCACAAAACAGGCCGACGAGAAACACGACGAGGAAATCTGGAATCCTGACGAGAAAATAGAGAGCAGGTTCTCTATTTTCTCGTCGAGATTCACGGCAATTTTCTCGTCGTAAAACCATACACACGAACGGTTTTCTCGACAAAAAAGCTCACGCGGCACTTTTCTTGCCGGTTTTGGACGAGAAACTCGGTCGTGTGTACGAGGCTTCAGTCTATGTTTTATATTATTTATGGGAATTATTGTTGATTTCATAATTTTTTGATATGCAAATGGCCCAGAGAAATTGTATGTAATAGAGCACTTTGTATATGAATTTATAAATCCATTGGATTGTTATTCTATGGCCCTTAGGTGAAAGTGACCAATAGCCAAACAGACAAATCCACAGATCCTTGAGTAAAGTAGTTTTCTGGACTGCATTGATAAACCTAAGTATATTAATTAGCGAATTACATTATCCAAAAAATGAGAGGCATAGAGAAAATCCAATAGACCTCTTGTCAAGTTACCCCCCAACTTTTAAGATAGGGGCCTTCATTTTGTGAAAAAAATCAAATGCATAGCATACTCTGTGTAGTATCCAAAATTGGGTTTCCCTGCAAGTCTTGTTTAAAATACTGTTCCGGATTTGAAGTTAGCCCTGAAGTATTCGATCAGCCATCTTCTGCTTGTCTTGAGGTTCGGGTATAGAGAAGTAAAGACGTGGGTCTTTTGGAGATAGGAACATGTCTCACTCAGGGCCGATCCTAGACGGGGTGCAGGGGGTGCCCCGCACCCCAGCGGCTGTTAGCTGCCGCAGAGAAGGGGCGCCGAGCCGCCGTTCCACCGGCGCCGAAGCTACTTTGCGCTGCTTGCTAGAAGAATCTACCTAGCAACCAGTGACGTCAGAGCCGCGGCCGTCCCAGCATTCACATCGTGCCTCGCCCGGGCCACCCCAGCATTCACAGTGCGCCGCCTCCGCGGCTGCAAATGTAGTTTTCGCTCTGCTCCACCCACCTCTGCCATCTTCAGACAGCGTGGCTCAGAGGGAGGGGAGCGAGCGCCGAGGCCGAGAAGACTGAGGAGCATAAATCTGAATAGTGACTGAGGCGAGCTGCCTACCTCTGCCGACTGCCTGCCTTGCTGTGAGAGAGGACTGGAGACTAGTACTACTGACTGCACTTCCACTGCACCTGACCTGTAAGTAATCTGCTGTGCCATTAAACGCAGCCACTGTGCCCATCAAAACGCAGCCACTGTGCCCGTCAAAACGTAGCCACTGTGCCCGTCAAAACGTAGCCACTGTGCCCGTCAAAACGTAGCCACTGTGCCCATCAAAACGCAGCCACTGTGCCCGTCAAAACGCAGCCACTGTGCCCATTAAATGCAGCCACTGTGCCCGTCAAACGCAACCACTGTGCCCGTTAAATGCAGCCACTGTGCCCGTTAAATGCAGCAACAGTGCCCATCAAATGCAGCCACTGTGCCCGTCAAACGCAGCCACTGTGTCAACAAACGCAGCCCCTGTGCACCTCAAACGCAACCACTGTGCCACTACCAATTAAATGCAGCCCCTGTGCCCATCAAAACGCAGCCACGGTGCCCGTCAAATGCAGCCACTGTGCCCAAACACAACCACAGTGCCCAAACGCAGCCACTGTACCCAAACGCAGCCACTGTGCCCAAACGCAGCCACTGTGCCCATTAAACGCAGCCACTGTGCTCATTAAACGCAGCCACTGTGCTCATTAAACGCAGCCACTGTGCCCATTAAATAGTGCCACTGTAACCCCCCGCCTGCTCGCTGTCTGCCCGGCCCTTACCCTGTCGCGGTGGGTGACGGCGAGCGGTGGGACCTTGCAGCGCGTCAGACAGCGGCTTCTGTGTCTTCCGTGCGTCTCCTCCCCATAGGCATCCAATCGTAGCGCCTGACGTTTCAGCCAATCAGGTGATGGGTAACAGACCTGTGCACCTGATTGGCTAAGAGTCGGTTCAGTGTTAGGAAAGCGAATATTCATATTTGCTTTTCTAACACACCTGGGTGAACTGCTTTGCGCTCGCAGTTCACCTTTTTTTAAGCCTATTAGAGCCTATGGCTCTAATCAGGTGCTTCAAAAACACCCCCCGCCGCTGTAATTGATGTGCCCGGTGTCCGAAAAGGGGCTGGACACCTAAATAGTGGTTGGCTACAGCGGCCATGGATAGATTCATGCAATGCATGAATCTATCCATACTACACAGAGGAGGTGCCTGGAAAGAGGGGGCGGCGCCCTTGTGTCCTTAATGGACGCACCGCCACTAAGGAGCGGTGTATACACCTCTCCTAAAGCGCCCCTGCCATTGAAATCCATGGGCAGCGCCACCAAAGTGCCTCGGCAGCGGTGCTTTGCGGGCACTTTTAAAGAACCCCGCTAACAGCTGAAAAGCACAGCTAAAACAACAGTAAAGCGTGACACTAATACAGTGATCAGTGCTAAAATTATGCGCTGTCACTGTACTAATAACACTGACCTGTGTTCGTGCAAACAGAAAGAATTGCGATCTGCCTTGTTTACATATGCAGAACACCATTCTGGCTCTCTGCCTAATAATCGGTGGTTTCTGGTGGACATAAAGTCTGCGGTACCCGCAGATCATCTCCTACTGTGTGTAATCACAGCAGGAGTGGGTCACCGGCGGCGCTAGGGTTGCCTCCTTTTCATCAAGTCAAACCCGAACACTTTAAACACTTCAGCCCCGGAAGAATTTGCCCCCTTCCTGACCAGGCCATTTTTTTGCGATATGGCACTGCGTCGCTTTATCTGACAATTGCATGGCTGTGCGACGTTGTACCCAAACAAAGTTTATGTCCTTTTTTACCACAAATAGAGCTTTCTTTTGGGGGTATTTGTTCACCTCTGCGGTTTTTATTTTTTGCGCTATAAACAAAAGCACCTCAGCCCCCTTACATCAGATGTGACACCAGAGCCCCCTTTACAAGAGATGTGACACACCAGAGCCCCCCCCTTACATGAGATGTGACACCAGAGCCCCCTTACATGAGATGTGACACCAGAGCCCCCTTACATGAGATGTGACACCAGAGCCCCCTTACATGAGATATGACACCAGAGCCCCCTTACATGAGATGTGACACCAGAGGCCCCTTACATGAGATGTAACACCAGAGCCCCCTTACATGAGATGTGACACCAGAGCCCCCCCTTACGTGAGATGTGACACACCAGAGCCCCCCCTTACATGAGATGTGACACCAGAGCCCCCTTACATGAGATGTGACACCAGAGCCCCCTTACATGAGATGTGACACCAGAGCCCCCCTGCCCTGTGACACCAGAGCCCCCCTGCCCTGTGACACCAGAGCCCCCCTGCCCTGTGACACCAGAGCCCCCTTACATGAGATGTGACACCAGAGCCCCCTTACATGAGATGTGACACCAGAGCCCCCTTACATGAGATGTGACACCAGAGCCCCCTTACATGAGACGTGACACCAGAGCCCCCTTACATGAGACGTGACACCAGAGCCCCCTTACATAAGACGTGACACCAGAGCCCCCTTAAATGAGATGTGACACCAAAGCCCCCTTACATGAGATGTGACACCAGAGCCCCCTTACATGAGACGTGACACCAGAGCCCCCTTACATGAGACGTGACACCAGAGCCCCCCCCTTACATGAGATGTGACACCAGAGCCCCCCTGCCCTGTGACACCAGAGCCCTCCATGTTGCATAGTCCTAACCAAAGTGTTCATTCTCTCAACAGTTACTCAACAGTTACTGATTTTAACAAAGTTCTTCTGTAAGGTAGGCTCAGACAAAGTGATATCATTCTTTGTGCAAATGTTATTGAAAATGAAAATGTTTTAAAAAAGGATCCTCTAGCCCTAGGCGTATGTGTGAGGCTGTCAGTTGTGGTACAGTAATTAGGAGAATTTTGTGGGTAAATAGAATGTGGCATAGGAGAGCATAAAGCGACTAGGCCCAGGTTCTGACCATAATAACGCTTTTCCACATTGTTCTATATGAATCTTTGCATGCGTTTTCCCTCCCCACCCATTTTTCCTAAGTTTTTCATAATTTTAGTCACACTCCACTTTTTATCAAGCTGACTTTTCAATTGTAAAGCCAGGCAGATTTACATCTAGGCTGCTGTGCTTGATGCGTTTTTCATGCACGTTTTGCAGTGCTTTTTGTGTTTTTAAACCCTCGTTTTTGCATGCAGTTTTCATGCATTTTGCATTTTTTTCTATTTAAACACACTGTATATAGCTGGTTGCTAATGTAGCGACCTCACCCTCTCTCTAGCTTTATCGGTTATCCGGCTGTTGTCTAGGGGTACCTGGGAGAGAGAGATGAGATACACCACGGCCCATGTCCTCCAAGGTGTAGAGGTCAAGGCCAGAACTATCGGGTTTGTGTATGTGTCCCTGAGTCCAATCCTCTCCTCGGATTGACTCCCCTTTGCTCCTAGTAACCAGAGTTCCACACACTGAATAGGTCCAACTCGTATTTATTCTTCTCAATAAATAGTAGACTTGTGCACAACGGAAAAATGTGTTTAGTTTCGGTTCGTTTCTTGTGCACAACGGAAAAATTTGTTTCGTTTCGGTTTGTTTCTTTTCGGTCCTGTTGATTTGTAATCGTTCGTAATTTTGCTAGACGGGATTTTTCGTGTTCGGACTAATTCGTATTTTCGCAAGCGACATTTTTCGTTAAATCGGAATGATTCGTATTAATGTAAGCCTTATTTTTAGTTGATTTATAATTTGTACTTTCGGTAGAGTACATTGTTTTTCGTTGATTCTGGACACAACTCCTACTTTCGTAACTTTTTTTGGGTTCGTTGATTCGTAATTTTCCGTGTCTCTCTCACAACGATGTTGCCTATTATGCCTACTGTGCTTCGAATGGATTTGTACTTTTCTAAATACATAGCGGTTATTTGTAACGATTCGAAATCTCGTATTTTACTTTCGTTTTTTACATGCGGCTATAGCCTCCGCCCCTGTACACCATTTTGAGAGGGAGTTCAGCACGGTGAGGGAGAAGCAGAGAGCAGAGCAGAGTGTTATTGTGTTTCGAATGGATTCGTACATTCGTAACTTTTTTCATAATGAATTATGCCGAAGACATTCGGGCATTCGCTATTTGCGATATCATTTATTTCGGATTCGGTTTTATTTGTAATTGCTTTGTTCGGAAATTCGAACGCTTCCGAATGTCCGAAAGTTGCTAAATTCTGACAAATTTCGATTCGTTACGAAACAAATTGCACAAGCCTAATAAATAGTCATACAGCACAGACAGGTTGAGACCCATGTAACACTTCAGTATTTGTGGAGAGTAGGCCAAGGCACAATTCTTCTAGATAAAGCTAACCACTGTAGTATCACCAGTGGCGAATAGTCACTGCCACTGACTATATTGATCAGAACGTGAATTACCTTCACTATTGTAGCCCCTGTCAGGGGAAGGTAATCCGTCCAAGGGAGTCACCGGAGGCCTCTCTGTCACCAGCAATGCTGCGCCGGACTCTCCAGAGAAGTTCCGCTTACCAGTCTTCTCAACCTCAGACACGGGCACCCAAGGAGTTAGGGCCCCCTCGGATTCCTCTACCCTCGCGGAACTCAGTCGAAGGTACTGAGCTCCAGGCTTCCGCCATAGTACCTCACCCCAGGCTAAAGGTGCCTGTGATGGACTCCATCCCTCGCTCCGGCCAGGTCAAAGGCACCTGGGCCTGGAACTGCGGAACGCCAGCACCCAAGCTGAAGGTGCCTGGGTGCAGCCGTGTCCTCCGACTCTGAACCCCAAGGTCAGGGCGTCCGCCCCCTTTATCCCCTCGCCCTTTCCGTCACAGCAGGTTCCCCGCCCCGCTGTACCAGCGCTAGGAAAAAGACAAAACGGAAACAGTCTTGCGGTGAGTGTTCAGCTCCGGCCCAGGGCGACAGCGCCACCTGCAGGCCGCAGGGAACCTCACACCACCAGAGTCCTCCAAGAACCACAAAAGGGTCTCAGATTCCCTGACAATCAATGCATCTGGGTTACACTACCACCCAGATGCCTCCCCTAAAATCAAACACCCGCTACACTAAGAAGGAGGTTGGGAAGCCAGCCACTTTAACTTTATTTAATTGATATTTGCACTGTTTTGTGATTGTATGCATGAATCTGTTATTTGCACTTTAGTGATTGTATTTATTGAAAATGTAAAAAGTACAGAATCAATCTATCTTGCATGTTTTGCATCTGTAGTTATAGATTTTCTGCTACCTCATTTTCTGTTCAAAATTTTTATATTGTTCAGTTCATATTTATATTCCAAGTTTTGTTTTTTTGCTACACTATTTGATTTTCCATGCACTTGACACAGAATTGTCAATAAATAAAACATTTATTTTGACTTGTCAAAGCCGTTGACTAAGTTATTGTCAAAGCAAAGGGGTGGGGCTTACAGATGGAGAGGTGAAGTTGTTGCCATAGAAACATTTATAAAGGGGAAGAGTTAGTAAGATAACCACGCCCATGGACCTAGGATCAGCCCTGGTCTCACTCTTCCAATATTGTGTTAGTTAACAGTTCTATTAAAAGGGGTCGGGATATGTATTGAGTATGTAGCGGGGTCTTAAAAGTTAGTGGGATACACCTGGGGGTAGAGAGACCCAGGTGTGTAATTATGTCAGGGATTAGACCCCTTTTTCTTATTCGTGGAGGATTGGGTGGTGTAATATTCTCTTCGACCAGTGGGTGTCAGTGTACCTACAGGCTCGAGGTAGAATCACTACCACAGTGCTACCCTTCTTTGTCCCTTCCTGGAGATGGTACGGCTGGGGTGGGGAACCCGCCGTGGTGTCGATGGGAGGAGATAAAAGGGGGAGACGCCCTCGCCACGAGGTCGGTTGGTTTTCGGAAGAGATCATCTCTTCACGCACCCAGGCACCTTAGGCCTGGGTGCGGGCGGTTCAAGGTTCCGGCCTAGGCGCCCTAGGCCTGGCCGGAATGAAGATGGAGTCCATCCCAGGCACCTTCAGCCTGGGGTGAGGTACTATTGAGGAGGCCTGGGACCCGGTGACTCCGACTGGGTCCCGCGAGGGTGAAGTTGCTCCAGGGCGCCCCTTGCGAGGGGACCTGCATCTGAGGTGAGGAGGCTGGGGAGGTCACCCGTCCGAAGACCCGGTGCAGTGTCAACCCGGTGACGGATGGGCCTTCGGTAACTCCCTTGGAGGACATCTTCCCCTGATATGGGCTACAGCGCAGCGGAGGAGCTTTCATCAAGATTCCTGCAACCCCTGGTCATAGCACAGGGAGTGTAGGGACTAGGAACCTGTACAGTGCCTCGACCTGCTTCCCCATCGTATCCTGCCGTTGCATTTGACTGTATGTGGAGATACGCAATAAACCTGAGTTTGGACTTTGATGGGTGTATGGACTCTGTTGATGGGAACAAAGGGAGATTCCGGCACGGAAGGACTGACCCTCATAACCAGCACACATTTGGCCGAGGAAAAGATTAATACTGGCCTTCACCTCACCCACATGCACGGGGAGGACATGGGCCGTAGCGCACCTCACTCTGTCGCTCGACATACCCCTAGTTAAAGAGGTCGGGGTGAGGCCGCTACAAGTATATAACGCTGGTGACACATAACTGGTTGAGGAACCTGAAGTGGTAAGGATGGCCTCTCATACACCTGGCTCATGGACCTTAGTAGAGTGAATAGGTGGTGCAAGGGCACGGAGTGCCACAAGTGAATTGTAGTTCTTGGCAGCAGCTTGTACAGGTAGATAGGCTGAACATCAGTGGAGTCAGGCTGGGCAACAGATAGATGGGCAGCAGAGACCAGCCCAACAGCAGGCAGAAATGGGCTGGGCAGCAGGCAACATATTAGGAGAATGTGAACAGAATCGGATGGGAAGGACGTGACGTCACCCGCAGCCATCTGCATCTGCTGTTTACATACCCACGCTGTTACACTCGGCACTGGTTTAGTGCCTTTTATCTGTAAGTGCAATTCTTTCTTATTAAACTTACTATTTTATACGCAGAGAACACTATGGTCTTCCTTTTTATCATTACATGCTATATACTACACTGGAACCATTTGTGAGCCAGTTTGTCTATTGTCGCCATCCAACCACCCTGGAAAGCTCTAATACAAGCCAGATACGTATATACCCTCATGGGAAGGTGCCTGTGACCCTCTATAACCAAAGGGTCCACTTTGTGAGGTGAGCGGACAATTTTTTCTCACTGGTGGAGGTCTCTCACTGTGCCCACGTCATCACCTGCATGTTTCCATTGCTTTAAATCACTTGAGAAGATCACTGGGATCGTTTTTGATTTATGGACTTGATTAGCGCTGCACTGCCTCCTTTATAACATATTAGGAGAGACTAAGTAGGCAGCAGGCAGATCATTAGCAGAGAGTGGCTGGGCAGCAGGTAGATGATCAGCGAAGTAAGGCAAGCTGGGCTGGAAACTAACGATCAACTTGAGTATAATCACTTGTAGCACCCTCTACTTTAGGTAGGCGCTAGAGGATAGGACTTTTTGTAGTACAGGTATGTATCGATACCCCCTAGAGCAGTGTTTCTCAACTCCAGTCCTCAAGGCGCTCCAACAGGTCATGTTTTCAGGCTCTCCATTGTTTTATACAGGTTATGTGACCAGTTTAACTGCTTTAGTAATTCCCACAACTGTTTCATCTGAGGGAAGTCCTGAAAACATGACCTGTTGGGGCGCCTTGAGGACTGGAGTTTAGAAACACTGCCCTAGAGGGCTTCTGGATTAAATTTGGGTCCTGCCGTTACCCCACCTTTCACCGTCCCAGAACTAAGAGTCTATGTTAGGAAGTTTTAGATAGATGTGAATGCCAGTCACTTCAGTCTTTTTACAATGCTTTATTAAACAAACTTTCAGTAGCAGAAGGATAGAGGGTTAGGGGAAGTTCAGATACCTTGTTTGCAGATCACTGATGAGGTTCTTGGATCCAGAGGACAAACAGCTTTCTGTCTCTGGATCTTGCGACAACCGGATAGGCCTCTCACACCGACCTAGCAGCCGGTATGAAGCACGGACAAGTCTCTGCCACAGACTTAGCGATACGTGGAACTCCTGGATAATCCTCTGCCACAGGATTGTTTAGCCAGCAGTCAGTTAGTTGTAGGTCAGCTGCACAGTACCAGACCCTTTAAGCCATCCGGCAGTACTGTGAGGTAGGTTAACTTGGGTGCATCCTCCAAACGAGTCACCAGGCCCTTCCTGAGAAACCAGCCTTCAGCCCGGTTCTCTCCAGCAAGGGCTGCCCCCTGGAATCTTCTCAGTTTGAGTGGCTTCTTCCGCCTAGGCAAGACAGCACAGGACTACCTTCAGTTAAGTAGGTGTTGGAGGATGTTTGCTCCTCCAACAGTAGGCACCAGACAGACTTCTGGGCCTACTCGTAGTAGCACTGCCTCGAGCCAGCAGGGCCCGAGGTAGAAAAGAGCAACTGCCACATACCTTAGGCCAGGAGGGCCATGAGGTCAGAGAGAGATAATCATGGCGTCTGTCTCTTAAATATCCTCTCTCAGAATGCACAGCAGTAGAACACTCCCACTGTGCTGTTTCTGGGAGGGAACAGTCAATGCACATAGCCTGCAGGTAAATTTCCTAAATGTCTTAGGGAGCCCTGACCAATCACCAACTAGGATTGGCAGGGGGCAGGCCACCTTGAAAAACCCAGAGCCAGCCCAGCTGGGCAGGAGTTTGTCGGGTGGAAGAGCTGAGGATGGAGTCTGGGGGGGGGTGACCTTGAGTCTGGGACTCAGGTGCAGGACGGAGCCCTTCAAGAACTCATGAAGGATCTGTACGGGAGGCGTGGGGGGAGTAGGAGAGGACGGCGGGGGGCTAGTGCTGCCGGGTGGTTTCTTCAAGAGGGGGCCACCGGTTGTTGCCGGGAGGGCTGGTGGGTGACATGTGCATTCAGGAGGACTGGGAAGGGCATGCCGGGGGGGCAGGGGGGAAGCAGTCAGAGCTGGGTGTAGAGCCAGTAGGGAGGATTGCGATGTCATGGGCAGTGGAGTCCGACGGCTGCGGCCAGGAGGGCTGGCGGGGCCTGAGGAGGACCTACTGGGAGCAGTAGTCCACCAGTAGGGCAGCTAGCACTGAAGACTTTCTATTTATATTTTTGCTGCATTAGAGGGCCCCGCGGTCCCTGCCTGCAAGGGTCAGGCCTGAAACATGTGCTAGCTGTGCCGGAGGAGTGTTGTGCTGGAGAGAGAAGAGAGAGTAATAGTCTGCAAGCAAGTGATGTGCTGGAGGAGACTGGAGAAATAAAGTGTATATAGCTGTCCCAACTAATTGCTATACAATCTGCTAACCGATTGATATACAATCAGTCGATATTTTCATTCCACTGGGCATCCCATAAATTCCCATACCCATCCAAGTTAAATTCCCTCAATAAAAATAACAAAACAAACACATGGACTGTTTCCAAGGTGATTGGGAGGTGAATGCCAGGCTGGGCAGGGTGACTGTGGGCCACATCACTCAGCAGCCCCTACGGGGGTACCGCTACCAGGGCCGTCTTTAACGCAGAGCAAAAGGGGCAGCTGTCCTGGTCCATGTCATGGTCGGGGGGCCCGCCAAAACAGCTGTCCCTAGCGCCCGCGCTGCCCGCAAATTGGGGCAGCAGGGCGGGGGCGGGGCCGGGAGCTCCACTGCCGCTCTGACCCTGCCCCATGCAGCCTGTATGCTCGGAGCTGACATCGGAGTAGGAGAGATGAGAGCCCCGCCTCCAAACCTCTTTGAGTCCCGCCCCCTGCTAGCCCTGCTTCCAGACCCCTGAGGGCCCCGCACCTGGACCCCTGAAGGCCCTGCACCTGGACCTCTGAGGCAGGGGTGGATCCAGAGTCTAGTCTCAGGAGGGGCACTACCAGAATTTTTTTTTTTTTGGGGGGCAATTTCTCAGGGAAATGACTGGTGTTAGCGCTTCAATGATCACGGCACCAGGTTTGTTATGGTGTCAGGATGATTGAAGCAAATTATTTATATTATTACATTGTAATATAAAATGAAATTGTTCAACTCACCATAATGCAGAATCAGTGGGTGCCCCAAGTGTGTCACTTGCCCCGTCACCTGCCACACGTTGCGGATTGTCACTTGCCACGTCGCCTGCCACATGTTACGGATTGTCACTTGCCACACGTTGCTGATTGTCACTTGACATGCCACGTCACCTGCCACACGTTGCAGATTGTGACTTGCCACATTACCTGCCACATGTTGCGGAATGTCACTTGCCTGCCACCAGATGCAGATTGTCACTTGCCACATCACCTGCCACATGTTGCAGATTGTCACTTGCCACGTCACCTGCCACATGTTGCAGATTGTTACTTGCCACAAGTTGCGGATTGTCACTTGCCACATGTTGCAGGATTTGTCACTTGCCACAGATTGTCACTTGCCACCTCACCTGCCACACCTTGTGGATTGTCACTTGCTAAGGTGGTGTTTTGCTTGTCAGAGTCAAGCAGCAGAGAGATGATGTCATCTCTCTGCTGCCTGCACAGTGAGGACAGAAGTTGCTGCAGGGTTGCAGGGCGGGCGCGGGGCAGTGAGAGATGATGTCATCTCTCTGCTCCCCGGCCGCCGGCTTGTTGATTGGCCAGCCACCCGCTCACCCACATACCCGACCAGCTGACCGCCCACTTTCTGATTTGCCCGCCCACACACCGAGGCACCCAGCAGCCCACGCTGTCACCCACCCATGGAGCCGCCCGCTCAGACTCCCCAGGCGCACACAAGTTCCGCAACTACCGCTTGCTTAGACTCTCAGGCACCCGCAAGTTCCGCAACTAAAATTAATTTCTCGGGGGTGGCAATTGCCCCGTTGCCCCCACCTTGATCCGCCCCTACTCTGAGGGCCCTGTCCCTGAATCAATGAGAGTGAGTGGTGAGCCTGGCTCGCTAGGTAGGTCCTTCTCCCCATAGACTGTTATCTTAACCCTGACCTGTTGTTTATGAACAGTATAGCAGTACACTGCTGATCTGTAACATTTTTAAATGGTTACTTAGTTGATCACCTCCTGTACCCTGGTCTCTGGTCATCTCCTGTATTAGATCCACAGTCTCTGGTCATCTCCTGTATTAGATCCGCAGTCTCTGGTCATCTCCTGTATTAGATCCGCAGTCTCTGGTCATCTCCTGTATTAGACCTGCAGTCTCTGGTCATCTCCTGTATTAGACCTGCAGTCTCTGGTCATCTCCTGTACTAGATCCGCAGTCTCTGGTCATCTCCTGTACTAGATCCGCGGTCTCTGGTCATCTCCTGTACTAGATCCGCAGTCGCTGGTCATCTCCTGTATTAGATTTGCAGTCTCTGGTCATCTCCTGCACTAGATCCGCAGTCTCTGGTCATCTCCTGTGCTAGATTTGCAGTCTCTGGTCATCTCCTGTATTAAATTCGCAGTCTCTGGTCATCTCCTGTAGTACGTTTTTCAGTCAGCAGTAATGATGTGCAGTAACCTTTAGCAATGAATGAGAAAGCAGAAATTATGTGTTGTAACCTCTAACAACCAGTCAGTGATCGGTAATAATATGCTGTATCCTCTGGCAACCAATTGCAATTGCTGCCTGATCTTCTGCAGTAAACTGATTTTGAGTCTTACTGCTATTTATTATATGTCTAAGAACGGTTGGGGGCCCCAAGAAAATGTTTGCCCAGGGTCCAATTAACATTAAAGACGGCCCTGACCGCTACACACGTAAGCAGAAGTGCTTTCGGAATTCAGGCCAGAGTTGGTAATAGATAAGCAGGTCAGGAACAGAAGGAGCAGACAGAAGCATAGTCCAAGTGAAAGTCAGGGTCAGTACAGGTGGATATTAGGAGTAGACAAGGCAGGGTCAATAACGGGGATGTGGGAACTGAGGATTTTCTCATAATGCTAATGTTTGCAGAAATATAGGGATGGAAATCAAATGTCTTTCTGGTTTCTCTCCAGGCAACAGTTGAGTTTCCGAATAGGGAATTGGTTCTAAGAGGGGAAGAGAGTTTATATATCCTAGTGTGGAGGAATGATACTTTTACATGTTAACAGCTTTAATACTGGGCACTGTCACCCCCTTCCTGCCCAGGCCAATTTTCAGCTTTCAGCGCTGTTGCACTTTCAATGACAATTGCGCAGTCATGTATCGCTGTACCCAAACAAAATTGTTATAATTTTTTTGAGACAGATAGAACTTTCTTTTTGGTGGTATTTAATCACCACTGGGTTTTTTATTTTTTGCAAAAAAATGCAAAAAGACCAAAAATTTTGATGTGGGCTCATGAGGCTGCACTGACGGGCACTGATAAGAAGGCACTAATATGCAGCACTGATATGCAGCACTGATGAACACGGATAGGTGGCATTGATGGGCACTGATAAGTGGCACTGATAGGGAGCACTTATGGGCACTGATAGGCGGCACTGATGGACATTGGTGGGCAGCACTGATGGACACTGATGAGCAGGCACTGACTTGTATCACTGACTGGCATCACTACTGGGCACTAATTTGCATCACTACTGGGCTCTGTTGGGGTTGCACTGATAATCAGGGCACTTATGATCAGTGCTCTGATTGTCTGTGCAGATCTCCCCTGTGAGGAAATGTTGCTGATCGGCTCTTCTCACACGCTGTCAGTGTGAGGAGAGGAGAGCCGATAATCGCATTTCCTTGTTTACATGTGGTCAGCTGTGATTGGACACAGCTGATCACATGGGTAAAGAGCCTCGTCATCTGCTCTTTACTGAGATCCAAGGGACGCAAGTGCAGCGAGAGTGGGATGGCGTCATATGACGCTGTCCTAGAATGAGAGAGCACCCGTCATTTTACTATATGGCGGGCGGGAGGTGATTAAAGTGGAATTCCTGCCTAACACTAGCTATTCTTAAAAAATGTTCCCTCACCCTCTTGCTACCTATCCTGTCTACCCTCTGTAAAAAAGATCTGTATACTTATCTTTTTTCAGTCTGCTCTGGTCCTGTCACATGATCCTGCAGCTCCGACTCCTGTTTCAGGGGGTGGCAGCTACAGGGGAAAGGAAAGAGTGCTGATAATGGCTGGGCTAATTGAGTCTATAGGTGATGTCACCACTCTCGGAATTCTCAGCCTTTGTTGAGCGCTCCTCTGACACAAGAGAGCCCAAGCTGCAGGATCACGTGACCAGACCAGAGTAGACTGTAAGGATAAGTATGCAGATCTTTTTAAATAGGGTCTGGTCCTGTTGTTATTATCTCACATGCACGTTGCCGGATAGCTAGGTATGTGCTACTATATGTGTGTAGTGGTCACCTTGCTGGTATTCTATAATTAGTTTTAGCTCAGGGCCAATAACCAGCATAAGCTAGAGCCAGGTTATGCATCTGATGGCCACTTGGTAGTCATAGGTCTGTTTTCATGACAGATTAGACTAGGTAGTATGACACAAGGTAGCTAGGCTGACTCCGAGTTCCAGTGGCACATCACAGTTTCTACTGGTAAAAAGCTGCATTCCAGGCTTGTTGGACAACAGCTGGAAGGTCTCCCCATCATTGCAGATATTGTCTTCAGGTCTCTGACACCAAGACAGTAATTGACCAGTAACTTGACTTTGCTGCAAATTCATCTGGAGGTAGCTCTATTAATAATTAGATCTACTCAGGTATATGTGCACAATTCCACCAGGACTTTTATAAGGCCTTTTGCTGATAATACCTATTTGTACATTGGATCTATTTACTGTTATTAATCTCTTCAATAGGGATGAGCTTGGTGTTCGAGTCGAACATACGTTCGACTCGAACATCCGCTGTTCGATCGATCGACGAAGATCGAACTATTTGGGCCGTTCGCGCCAAATTCGAGTGACGCGAATGGCCCACAATACACTGCGCCATCGCAGTGCAATCCCGGCGCTGTGATTGGCCAAGCATGCACTGTGACCCCGCATGCTTGGCCAATCACAGCGCCGGCAGCTAGGAGAGCCATAATTGGCCACAGGCAGGTTACCTGTGGCCAATTATAGCTCGGGGGGTTTAGCACACG
Source organism: Rana muscosa (assembly GCA_029206835.1). Lineage (NCBI taxonomy): Eukaryota > Metazoa > Chordata > Amphibia > Anura > Ranidae > Rana > Rana muscosa. Next base: position 1,101,245,394 of record CM055116.1, read on the forward strand.
CCCCACACTATAAAAGGCCGCCAGCGTGGCGGCCTTGTGTAGTGTGTTCCGGCGCAGGGAAAGAGAAGGATAGGCAGGGACAGTGTCATTGTGCTATTCTTTGTGCTATTCTTGTGTGTAGGGAGAGAGAAGGATAGGCAGGGAGAGTGTCAGTGTCATATTCTTTGCTAAACCTTGTGTGCAGGGAGAGAGAAGGATAGGCAGGGGACAGTGTCAGTGTCATATTCTTTGCTAAATCTTGTGTGCAGGGAGAGAGAAGGATAGGCAGGGAGAGTGTCAGTGTCATATTCTTTGATAAACCTTGTGTACAGGAAGAGAGAAGGATAGGCAGGGGACAGTGTCAGTGTCATTGTTGCTAAGCCTCCTGCACAGTATACACCTGAAGCTAGCCCGTATTGCTGTGTTTTCCTGGTGTGTTACACTAACAGGCATTTGCAGCACTTACAGCAGGCGGAGTGTGCTTCCTGCTAAATATACACCTGAAGCTAGCCCGTATTGCTGTGTTTTCCTGGTGTGTTACACTAACAGGCATTTGCAGCACTTACAGCGGGCGGAGTGTGCTTCCTGCTAAATATACACCTGAAGCTAGCCCGTATTGCTGTGTTTTCCTGGTGTGTTACACTAACAGGCATTTGCAGCACTTACAGCGGGCGGAGTGTGCTTCCTGCTAAATATACACCTGAAGCTAGCCGGTATTGCTGTGTTTTCCTGGTGTGTTACACTAACAGGCATTTGCAGCACTTACAGCGGGCGGAGTGTGCCTTCTGCACATTATACACCTGAAGCTAGCCCGCATTGCTGTGTTTTCCTGGTGTGTTACACTAACAGGCATTTTCAGCACTTACAGCGGGCGGAGTGTGCTTCCTGCTAAATATACACCTGAAGCTAGCCCGTATTGCTGTGTTTTCCTGGTGTGTTACACTAACAGGCATTTGCAGCACTTACAGCGGGCGGAGTGTGCCTCCTGCACATTTTACACCTGAAGCTAGCCCTTATTGCTGGAGCTTTTTTTCTTTTGTATTACACTAACAGGCATTTGCAGCACTTACAGCGGGCGTAGTGCGCTTCCTGCAAAATATACACCTGAAGCTACCCCTTATTGCTGGTTTTCCCATCTCCCTGCAGGCCATTAGAATGTCTGGAAGGCAAACAAGGAGAGGCAGACAGTCAGGAGCCAATAAAAGAGGGCAAGCAGGCTCTGTGTCTAGAGACAACAGTGCTGGTCGTGGACGCGGTGCATCGTCATCAGCACGTGGCCATGGGACACGATTGTCCTCATTTTCGGCAGCTGGACGTGTTGAGCCGCATCATGCCGAAGACTTGGTAGAGTGGATGACCAAGCCCTCCTCATCCTCCTCATCCTCTCTCACCCAGGCTCAGGGTACTGGCAAAGCAGCTGCCAAAGCGTCCTCTTCCCTGGTATCAATGTCATCATCAGTCACTCCTTCCCTAGACCCACCATGTCCTCCTGAGGAGTCCCCCGAACTGTTTGAGCACAGTGTTGGGTACATGCTCCAGGAGGATGCCCAGCGTTTCGAAGGGTCTGATGATGATACCCAGCTAGAGGAAGGCAGTAGCGTGAGAGCAGAGAGAGGGGATGCTCAAGAAGGACACCAATCTGGCAGTCATGTTCCAGCAGCTGCAGCATACTGCCAGATTGGCTCCAGTGATGAGGAGGGAGGGGATGATGAGTTCACTGACTCCACGTGGGTGCCTAATAGGAGAGAGGAGGAAGAGGAGGATGAGGAGGAGGCACATCTCCAACGAGGCAGGATTCCCTCGGGGGGCCAGCGTAAGGGCAGCACACCGACTGAATCACACCGCAGAGCTCCGCCTGTGCAGGGTGCTGCCTCTGCTCGTTATTCAAAAAGTTCTTTGGTGTGGGCCTTTTTTGAGTCGAGTGCATCAGATCGCACAGCTGCTGTTTGCAACATATCTCTCAAGCGTATATCGCGTGGCCAAAACATCACCCGCTTGGGCACCACATGCTTGACCAGACATATGTTGACCTGCCATGCAGCTCGTTGGCAAGCCTACCTTAAAGACCCACACCAAAGAACAAAGCGGACCTCTCCTTGCACCGCATCAGCTTGGATCTCCAACCCCACTATACCTTCAGTCCTCTCTGAAACCTGCACTGAGAGGAATGAAGGTGTAGAATTAGGTGTGTCACAGCCAAGTACTTGCGGGCACTCTGCTAGCAGTACACCGACGTCCGATTCTAGCAGGCAAATTTCCCTGCCCCAGCTGCTGGACCGTCAAAAGAAGTTCACTCCCAGCCATCCACATGCCCAGCGGTTGAATGCTAGCTTGGCTAAATTGCTAGCGCTTCAACTGCTGCCTTTTCAGTTGGTAGACTCGGCCCCCTTCCGTGAGTTTGTGCAATGTGCGGTTCCTCAGTGGCAGGTTCCCAAACGCCACTTTTTCTCACGGAAGGCGATTCCGGCTCTCTACCGGCATGTGGAAGGCAATGTCTTGGCCTCGCTGGACAGGGCGGTCAGCGGTAAGGTGCATATTACCGCTGACTCATGGTCCAGCAGGCATGGACAGGGACGTTACCTTTCTTTCACGGCCCATTGGGTCACTCTTTTGGCAGCTGGGAAGGATGCAGGACAAGGTGCAGTAGTGTTGGAGGTTGTTCCGCCGCCACGCCTCCAAAATGCTACTACTGGTTATGACACACCTCTCTCCTCCACCCCCTCCTCTTCTTCTTCCACCATGGCCTCTTCCTGTGCTTTGTCCTCGGAACCAGCGGTGCTCCGTAGGCGTTCAAGGGGCTACGCAAGTACGCAGGCAAATAGATGCCATGCCGTGCTTGCACTGGTGTGTTTGGGGGACAGGAGCCACACTGGGGAAGAGGTTCTGTCTGGTCTGCAGGGGCAGGCCGAGAGGTGGTTGATGCCACGCCAGCTTAAGCCAGGAATGGTGGTTTGCGACAATGGCACCAACCTCCTCTCCACCCTCCGACAGGGACAACTGACCCATGTGCCCTGTGTGGCTCACGTCCTTAACCTGGTGGTGCAGCGGTTCTTGGGCAGGTACCCGGGCTTACAGGATGTCCTGAGGCAGGCCAGGAAAGTCTGTGTGCATTTCCGCAGATCTTATAATGCCAGTGCTCGCCTGGCTGAGCTGCAAAAGGAGTTGAACCTGCCCAAGAACCGCCTTATATGTGACATGCCCACCAGGTGGAACTCAACGTTGGCCATGCTGCAGCGGCTGCACACGCAGCAGAGGGCCATCAATGAGTACCTGTGCGACTACGGCACCAGGACAGGGTCAGGGGAGCTCGGGTTTTTTTCACCACGCCAGTGGGGCATGATCAGGGATGCATGCACTGTCCTGGCACCATTTGAGGAGGCCACGAGGATGGTGAGCAGTGACAGTGCATGCATCAGTGACACTGTACCTCTTGTCCACCTGTTGGAACATACGCTGCGTGGAATAATGGACAGGGCACTTGAGGCAGAACAGAGGCAAGAAGAGGAGGACTTCCTTGCCTCTCAAGGCCCCCTTTACCCAGACAGTGTTCCTTCTGTCCCAACCATCGCACAGGAAGAGGAGGAGGAGGAGGAGGAGGATTGTGTCAGCATGGAGGTGGAGCCTGGCACTCAGCATCATCAGCAGCAGTCTTTTAGGGATGATTTACAGTCCCAAGAAACCCGTGGACTTGTACGTGGCTGGGAGGAGGTGGCTGCAGATCATGTCGTCCTTAGTGACCCAGAGGACTCCGGACCGAATGCCTCAGCTAACCTACGCTGCATGGCCTCCCTGATCCTGCAAAGTCTGCGGAAGGATCCTCGTATTCTTCGGATCAAGGAGAGGGACCATTACTGGCTGGCCACTCTCCTTGATCCACGGTACAAGGGTAAGGTTGCGGACCTTATCTTACCGTCGCAGAGGGAGCAGAGGATGAGATAACTCCGGGAGGCCTTGCAGAAAGGTCTGTGCAACGCGTTCCCAGAGACTGGGAGGTTACAAACTCCTGGTCCTGGACAACGAGTTGCTGAGGCTTTGGTCAGTCAAAGAAGGAGCTGTGGGGAAGGTGGCCGTCTGACCGATGCGTTCAGACAATTCTTTAGTCCGCAGCCCCAAGGTATGATCGGTTCCAGCAACCATCGCCAGCGTCTGATATACATGGTGCAGGAATACCTAGGGGCAAGGTCAGACTTGGACACCTTCCCCACCGAAAATCCTCTGGCTTACTGGGTCTTGAGGATGGATCACTGGCCAGAGCTTGCACAGTATGCAATTGAGCTACTGGCCTGTCCTGCATCCAGGGTTCTTTCAGAACGCACATTTAGTGCTGCTGGAGGATTTGTCACGGATCACAGGGTGCGCCTGTCCATCGACTCGGTTGATCGACTGATCTTCATAAAGATGAACCAGTCTTGGATCACCACCAGCTACCAAACACCTGAAGCTGATATAACAGACTAATTTATTTTCAAATGTCACATCCCTTCAAGACTGATGCTGATGCTGAGTGACTGTCCTGTTATGTTGACTGACTATCCTCCTCCTCCTCAATGATCCGATTGATGATGATAGCTTGGAAGAACATTTTTGTTTCTGGGTGCCGCCACCAGTGGCTAAGGCCCAATTTTTCAGCCCCTGTTTAACAGGGGCATGTAATTACAATTTTTTATGCAATGCTTTGCAGCAGGGCTCATTCCTGCACTCCAACTAGAGTATCTGGGAGAGGTTGCAGTGTCGTGGCACCAGCACCAGTGCCTAAGGCCCAATTTTTCAGCCCCTGTTTAACAGGGGCGTCTTATTACAATTTTTAATGCAATACTTTGCAACAGGGCTCATTGCTGTGCTCCAAGTACAGTATCTGTGAGGGGTTGCAGTGTTGTGGCACCAGTGCCTAAGGCCCAATTTTTCTGCTCCTGTTTAACAGGGGCATGTAATTACAATTCTTGATCTAATAATTCACAGCAGGGCCCATTCCTGCACCCACCAAGAGTAACTGTGAGGCCTTACAGTGTTGTGTCAACACCACCACCACCACCACCAAAGGCCCAATTTTTCAGCCCCTGTTCAACAGGGGCATGCAATTACAATTCTTGATCTAATAATTCACAGCAGGGCCCATTTATGCGCCCACCAAGAGTAACTGTGAGGGCATACAGTGTTGTGGCAACACCAACATGTAAGGGGCAAATTTCAGCAGAGTATATACGGCAGGCCTCTACTTTCAAACATCCAGCTTACAAACGACTCCTACTTGCAAACGAAAGGAGACAACAGGAAGTGAGAGGAAATCTACCCCTAGGAAAGGAAATTCTCTCCTGTAAGTTAATATGGGAAAAAGGTGTCTCCTCTCTACTGATGCTTTATCACCAATCCTTGTTTCAATAAAAACCCCACTTTTCAAAAACATTTGTCATTGGGACGGAAAGTGAGGTGAAATGTTCTGAACAGGGGCACAGACTGCAAAACAAATGTTACAGGGGTGATAACCCTTCCCTATGTTTTCCAAAAAGCTTAAAAATAGATTTTTTTGCTGGAGCTACACTTAAACAATGTACCTGTTCAAAATTACAAACAGATTCTACATAAGAACAAACCTACAGTCCCTGTCTTGTATGTACCGCCTGTATACGGCTGTTCAGAGTATATAGGGCCTTTTTTATTTTGTGTGTGGGGTTCCCCTTAATATCCATACAAGACCCAAAGGGGCTGGTAAGGGGCTGGTAATGGGCTGGGGTAGGGGGGTAGCTATGCCATTTTTTTCAAAGATTTTCATCCATATTACCGGGACCAGACATTACATTAAAGCCGCAAGCAGTTTTAAATGGCTTTTTTTTCCTTTAGAAATGTCATTTTGTGCAGGGACAGTTCTAAACACGGGAAACACGTGGCACTTCACAGGCATACTTTAGACACCCCCCAGGTACGATATTTAAAAGGAATATTTGACTTTTTTTTTCACTTTATGCATCATTAAAATGACTGCTCCCGAAAAACGGCCGTTTTTAAAACTTCTTTTTGCATTGATACATGTCCCCTGGTGCAGAACCCGGGTCCCCAAACCATTTTTAGGACAATAACATGCATATTAGTTGTTATAATTAGCACTTTAGATTTCGAGCGTTCGCATCCATTGTATTTAATAGGGTTCTAGCGTTCGTGCGAACTTTCGGGCCGTTCGTGGGTTCTGGTGCGAACCGAACCCGGGGGTGTTCGGCTCATCCCTATTCTTCAAATATAAAGCTTGTATTATTCCTATAATGGAGTGCATCTATTTGGTTATGGTTAATGTTCTATGCTGGTTGCAGTAGTTCTTCTGTTTCCAATTACTTTGATTAGATTACTGATTCATTTCCTCTGTTTACAGTGGCCTGGGTGGAAGCACTGCCAATTTTATTATCAAACCTGCTCTTCCACTTCTGCAAAGGTTCTGGTTCTATTATTTACTTTACAGGCTTAGTGCCATATCCTGTTTGGAGAATATCATTTGTCATAATCACCTTCTCCAAAAGAGAATACATGGTACACATACATGGTAGGTGCCCTGGCATAGGCACATAAGCTTCAGAAATCAGACCTGCTATGTTGTATAATCTAAATGCATCATTTGACTGGAAGATACATTTGGACTGGTTCACAAATAAAGTAAAAGCAAGAAGAAATGAAATGTGTTTTCTTTGATTTTCTATTAGCTGAAGAAGAGAAGAGCTACTGTACTTGGAGGCAGACTTGGAGCTGAAACTGTAGGCTCCAAAGCTAGGGTTTGTGAAGACACCTAGGGCTGGTGCTGATGGCTTCTTTATTTTACAGACTATGCCCGGAACTGATTGCTCAACTTGAGTCAGAGCTGGCAAACATGGAGCAGTGCCAACCTTTCCACACAATCTTACAATAAACAGAGAGGAGACATTAAACAACAAAGTAGATCACCATCAATAAGCACAAGCAGGGATTTTTTTCAGCGGGAACGCGGGGGAAAGCAGTTCCGGCACCTCCTGGACTGACTGTATGTAATGACGAGGGGTGCTGGGGTGTGCTGCAGGGTATTGATTTTAACTATTTTTGCAGGGGGGTCTATTGTTGCTGGGGAGGTCTTTGTTGCTGGTGGGGCCCTATTGTTGCTGGAGGGGGTCTTATGTTGCTGGAGGGTCAGTTATTGCTGAAAGAGATTTACTGTTGGGGAGGGATCTATTGTTGATGGCAGCCAGAGAGTCTATTCATGCTGGCTGTGCGGAGATCTGTTGATGCTGCCGGGAGTCTATTGTTGCTGATGGGGAAATTTTGTTGTGGATAGTCCATTGTTGTTAGGGGGATATATTTTACTGCTTTTCTTGATATCATTACCAAATTCCATACAAAATACTTAGCACCACAAAATGATACTTGGTCCTATATTGTCTAAAAGGGACGGTACTGGGAGGTGGGTAGGGCCGGAGAAAAGGGGTGAGTCGGAACGGGGGAGTTCCTGCACCTATTGTCTGAGAAAAAAAACCCTGAGCACAAGTGACAACAAAAAGTTGGTATCAACTACCAGGAAGGTAGTAGGGTAAACAACTATATATTTATAAAATGGCTTTCTCAAAACCCCAACACTAATTTCAAAGTTTACCGCTTTTTCACAAACACAAGAAAGAATAAAGAGAAATTAATGTTCACTCCAAAATATTAAATATATATATTACACCATTAAAGCTGAACTCTAGGCAACTATCAAAGACAGAATAATGCAGCTCTGTAATCATTAATACATTAATAATATATTTTTTAAATGCTAGCAGGAAAAGTACCTGAATTTGGCCAGGTATCAACCTCTTGCAGTCCCTGTACCGCAGGGCTGAAGATTCAAAAGAACAATCAGTTCAAGGAGCCAATCGGTTAATGTGCTGACAATAAATATTTTGACAAGAGATGAGCACAGAGTGATAGAGAGAGGAGCTTAAAGTGGTTGTAAACCTTTGCGTTTTTTCACTTTAATGCATCCTATGCATTAAGGTGAAAAAACACCTTACAGTCACAGGCCCCCCTGAGCCCCATTTTACTTACCTGAGCCCCGAATCTCCATGGGCGTGATCCCGCGTTGCTTTCCCCCAGGTCTTGTCGGCTCTTCATTGGATGATTGATAGCAGCTGCTGTTAATCAAATCCAATGACGCGGCCGCCGGGGCCGAGTCATAGAATTGGCGTCTATAGACGCTGATTGTATGGCACGGGAGTGTGCCCGTAAGGTAACCCCCTCGGGAGACAGCTTTCCAGAGGGGGTTAGCTCTTGCGGGGAGGACCCGCGAGAGCCGCCGTGGGACCCCAGAAGAGGACGATCGGGGCCACTCTGTGCAAAACAAACTGCACAGTGGAGGCAAGTATGACATGTTTGTTTTGTTTTTTAAATAATAGCGGAACCTTTACAACCCCTTCAATACAGTGCTGCATCTCTTTTCACTTTCCAGTCAGTCAACATGTTCAGAATGACCTGGGTTCAGAGAAAGTAACTTGAATTATGCTGACCATCAAGCTAAAGGATATCTAGTGACAAAGAAAAAAAATGTACTGCTTGGGCAATCTCTAGATTAAAAGTAAATTTCGCAGAAATTTGTATTTTGTTATTTTGTCTTTTAATAATCTCTTTTCTCCTGGTATTTTTGGCTGGAGTTCTGTTAATTGCATGATCCTTTTATAAAGCTACTAACTATAAAAAGTCAACTAAGTAGATTATATAGACATGTCAGGGTTACTATTCAAAATGATTAATGCCAGCTCATACAAAATTAATACGGCTTTGTGTTAAAACAATACACGAACACAAACACAAACGTGCCTCCCAAATTTCTAAGATGGGAAAGAGGGACACAATGTAGCATGAAAGGGTTTGTAAACCCACGTTATTTTTTTTAAATTAACAAACATATCATACTTACCTCCACTGTGCAGTTCGTTTTGCACAGTGTGGCCCCAACCTCGTCTTCTGGGGTCCCTCGGCGGCACTCGCGGCTCCTCCTCGCATCGGTAAACCCCCTGGGAGAAGCACTCTCCCTGGGGGTTACCTTGCGGGCGCACTCCCGAGTCCAGCATTTGCATCCATAGACACAGAATGGCGGGCTCGGGCCCGCCCCCCAGCGCCTGTGTCATTGGCTTTAATCACGTGCTTCACAAAAAAAAATCCCTGTATAACTCTATGCATCTGGCTCCCAGCATGGAGATTAGGGGCCGGACGCATAAAGATTAGGGGAGGCGGTGCCCCTGCGCCCCTTATGGACGAGCCGCCGCTAAAGGAAGCAGACATACATGAATTGAGATGCTTTCTGCTTAACAGGCTGAATTTTGATTCATGCATGGCCAGCTTAAAGGGGTTGTAACCCCTCGTGTTTTTTCACCTTAATCCTGGCAGTCACCTGCCCTCCAGTGACTGCCAGGAACATCTGGCAGTCACCGGCCCCCCAGCCTCCCCTCTTTTACTCACCTGAGCCCCTTCATCTCTTTGGCGGGGTCCCGGCTGATCCTCTCTCCACAGAGTCCTGGCTCTTGATTGGATAGATTGATAGCAGCGCAGCCATTGGCTCCCGCTGCTGTCAATCAAATCCCATGACGGGGGGCGGGGCCCGAGTCCGGCATTCCTGTCTGTGGACGCAAATGCTGGACTCAGGAGCACGCCCGCAAGGTAACCCCCTCAGGAGAGCGCTTCTCCTAGGGGGTTATCTGATGCGGGGAGAAGCCGGGGGGGACCCCAGAAGAGGATGTTTGGGGCCACTCTGTGCAAAGCGAGATGCACAGTGGAAGTATGTATGATATGTTTGATATTTAAAAGAATCTGGAGGATAGCTACGTTTGTTCCCAATGGTCCCACTGTATGTAGAAATGTAGCCTCCCTCTCTTGCATGCTCCCGAGATAGGGACTATAGGATTTTTAGAGTACATAGAAAATAAGAACAAAAGACTGCAGCTAAGTTGCGCTGCTCAGTCTAAAAAAAAGAAGTGACTGGGAAAAGAAGAGGTTTGGGAGCTCATGAAGGACATTACAAGCAACACAGATAAACACAGGAAGAAACAATTTAATGAATTATCGATTACAGGGCCATTAAAGTGATTGTAAATGATCACCTTGTAAAAACATTCAGTTTAAAATAGAAATGAAAGGCAAACATTTTTGTATAGATAAAAAAAAACATAACATACCCTTTTTCCCATTCCCTCTGCTATCAGCTGCATAAGAGCTGGGAGGAAGTGAAGCAGCAGTACACTTATCTTCACAGTGAATGGCTTTGCAGGAGGAGTGTGTCAGGACAAGTCTTATCATTGGAGGAGAGCACACAAAGTTCCTAGCATAGCTAGAGAACTGACCAGGCTGTGCTCTCCTGTTAGTGTGGTCAGTTTTTAATAGGAAAGCCTAGGGACTGGGAGAAACACTAGGGATTTCACACAAAGGAAGCAATACAAAGAGAACAGGATACTTTCTCATACAAGTACATGGTACTGCAGGCACAATCAGGAATATAAAGTGTTGGGGTAACAAATATTTTAAGTAGTTGATGTGTATGGTTTATTTATTGAGAATAGGTATATTGTTTAGTGTCACTTTGTTATACTCCTTGCTTCCTGTGTTGTTCTGGGTGGTATAATGGCCACAATGACCTTTGCAGTTGGCTGCTATTAGGGCTTGTTCAGCAGCGTTGGGTTGCGTTGCCCAACACAAGAAGAAAATAATCATATTTTCTATGGTTTCAGTTCAATACACTGTATTGGTGTACTCAGAAAAAAAGACCTTATTGTGAAGCTCATAGAGATGTAAATTTTCCAGAAATTTTGAAGCCATGGGGAAAATATTTTTTTTCCCTTTTTTTAGTGTGGAGTCGTTTTAGAAATTGAAAGTCATTTTGTTACACTGGGATCGTGAAATCATGCGATAATCGGAACGTGTGTACGGGGCATAAGCCCTCACAGTTACTCTTGGTGGGCGCTGGAACGCCCTGCTGTGAACTATTATATCAAGAATTGTAATACATGCCATTGTTGAACAGTGGTAAAAAAATTGGGCCTTTGGTGGTGGTGGTGGTGGTGGTGGTGCTGGTGCCACGACACTGTAAGTCCTCACAGTTACTCTTGGTGTGCGCTGGAACGGGCCCTGCTGTGAAATATTAGATCAGGAATTGTAATTACATGCACCTGTTGAACAGGGGCAGAAAAATTGGGCCTTTGGTGGTGGTGGTGGTGTTGCCACAACACTGTAAGCCCTCACAGTTACTCTTGGTGGGCGCAGGAATGGGCTCTGCTGTGAAATATTAGATCAAGAATTGTAATTACATGCCCCTGTTGAACAGGGGCAGAAAAATTGTGCCTTAGGCACTGGTGCCACAACACTGCAACCCCTCACAGATTCTCTAGTTGGAGCGCAGGAATGAGCCCTGATGCAGAGTATTACAGCAAAAATTATAATTACACGCCCCTGTTAAACAGGGGCAGAAAAAAATGGGCTTTAGGCACTGGTGGCGGTACCCAGAACCAAAAATGTTCTTACAAGCTATCAACATAAACAGGAGGAAGAGGATAGTCACTCAGCATAACAGGATAGTCACTCAGCATCAGCATAGGCAGTCTTGAAGGGATCTCACATTCAAAAAGAAAATTTCCCAGATTCCTTCAAAAATACTGATATTGCTTGTACCTCTAGATGGTGTGGGATGCTGGAATAAAGACTTGCAACGTCGCCTGTCACCTATCTATAATTGTCCTTCCATTTAAAGTCCTTTAACTTGATCAGTAGCTGTTTGGTGTCGCAAAGGACCTGGGAGATTGGCTACCAAAGGTTGAAGTTGACCATCTACCCATTCCCCCAGGCGCTCATTTAGAGATCCAATGCCTGCTACTATGGGTCTGTGTATAAGGGGGTCTAGCCCCTTGTGTATTTTTGGGAGATGATGAAATACAGGCATGATTGGACTCTCTGGGATAAATAGCATCTTTTCTTTGTCAGAAAAGATGCCTGCATGGACCGCTCTGTCAAGTAAAGAGGAAAGAATTTTAGTAAAGGGGATAGTGGGATCAGATTTGAGTAACTGGTAAGTGCGACTATCTGATAACTGGCGTACAGCCTCCCTCCTATATGTGTCTGAATTAATTACAACCACCATATACCCCCCTTGTCGGCATTTCTGATAACAATGCTGGAATCAATTTCCAAATCCTTGAGTGCCATTTTTTCCAATGGGGATATGTTATAGGTCATAGGTTTCCTGTGACATTCTCGTGCCAGGTTGGTGAGGTCCCTCTCCACCATCCTCTGAAAAAGATCCATTTCCCTACCCCGTGATCCCACTGGGTAGAAATCAGACCTAAGTTTGAATGATATACTATTGGGAGTGTCACTGGGATCTATGGGGCAGGGATCAGATTCAGCAGCCAAATCTACCAAGTCTTGAAGGGCGCAGACCTCTTTAAACAAAGTAGGAGAAGAGGGAGACTCACCAGACTTGACGGGGACCATTATCTCCAAAGATGCGGGGCCTCTATGGGGGCAAAATTTTCGCCCTCTCTTGCAAACCTTTACATGGGGTTGTGGGAGAGGTCCAGCATCTTTGGACATGGTTGCCCCTGGCGTCTGGACACAGTGTTCTTTTGTCGCTTTATTGATGACCTCCTATTTGTGACCTCTGATGAGGACGCTGTTCTGGATGTTTGGCTTAGTTTTTTTAATGACAATGCTATGAATCTCCAATTTACAGGAAAGCTCAGTCTCATTAAAGTGGTTGTAAACGACCTTTTTCAACTTGCATCTACAGGTAAGCCTAGATTAAGGCTTACTTGTAGGTGCAAGAAATATCTCCTAAACCTACACGGTTTAGGAGATATTTACTAAAAATGACAGGCGCCGCTGTCTACGGCGCATGCGCGGCGTAGACAACGGCGCATTCATGGGGTTAATACCATTCACAAAATCGGCTACTTCCCAGCAATCGCTGGGCGTAGCCGAATGTGACATCTCTCGCGCGCTGTGATTGGCTGGTGCGGCGATAGCCGGAAGTAACCTTCCGGCTATCGCCGCAGTGATGAATGCGGCTGAAGAGGGAGACAAGGACGGCTTCGGGGGCCCCGACCTAAGGCAAGTGATGCATAATGAGCTATTATGCTAGTCATATGAGCTCATTATGCCTTTCTCTTCCAGGTTGTTATAAAAAAAAAAAATTTTTTTTACCGGGTTTACAACCACTTTAACATTGATTTCCTAGATGTCAGTCTTTCTGTCAGCAATGGCATAGTAACCACTAGGGATGAGCTCCGCGTTCGAGTCGAACATACGTTCGACTCGAACATACGTTCGACTCGAACATCGTGTGTTCGCTCGTTCGACGAAGATCGAACGTTTTGGGTCGTTCGCGCCAAATTTGAGTGACGCGAACGGCCCAAAATCCCGGCGCTGTGATTTGCCAAGCATGCACTGTGACCCCGCATGCTTGGCCAATCACAGCGCCGGCAGCGGGAGAGCCATAATTGGCCACAGGCAGGATGCCTGTGGCCAATTATAGCTCAGGGGGGTTTAGTACACGCCCCACACTATAAAAGGCCGCCAGCGCGGCGGCCTTGTGTAGTGTGTTGGCTTGCAGGGAAAGACGTAAATAGGCAGGGACAGTGTTAGAGAAATTGTGTGTAGGGAGAGAGAAGGATAGGTAGGGACAGTGTCAGTGATATTGTGTGTAGGGAGAGAGAAGGATAGGTAGGGACAGTGTCAGTGATATTGTGTGTAGGGAGAGAGAAGGATAGGTAGGGACAGTGTCCGTGATATTCTGCTAAACCTTGTGTGCAGGTAGAGAGAAGGATAGGTAGGGACAGTGTCAGTGATATTTTTGCTAAGCCTCCTGCACAGTATACAACCGAAGCTAGCCCTTATTGCTGTGATTTCCTGTTGTGTAACACAGGCAGGCATCTGCAGCACTTAAAGCAGGCGTAGTGTGATTCCTGAAAAATATACACCTGAAGCTAGCCCTTATTGCTCGTAGTTTTTTTTTTGTGTTACACTAAGGGCTCTTTCACACAGGACGGATCAGTAATGATCCGCCCCGTGAAGCTCCGCTTGCTTAGCGGGGATCGCTCCGTTGATCCCCGCTGAGCCGGCGGATGACTGGGTGGTTCCCGCACACTGTGCAGGGACCGCCTGTCAGAGCGCCGCTCTCCCCTATGGGGGGATCGGATGATGACGGACCGTAGAGTCTGTTGTCATCCGATCCGATCCACAGACGGAAGGAAAAATAGGGTTTTCCTCCGTCACACTTTTGCGGTTGGGAGCAGGTCGGATGTCAGCGGACATGTCACCGCTGACATCCGTGGCTCCATAGGAGGACATGTAGCATCCGTTCAGGTCCACCTAAAAAACTGACAGGTGGACCTGAACGGACCCTCCGTGTGAAAGAGCCCTAACAGGCATCTGCAGCACTTAAAGCAGGTGTAGTGTGATTCCTGAAAAATATACACCTGAAGCTAGCCCTTATTGCTGTGTTTTCCTGTTGTGTAACACAGGCAGGCATCTGCAGCACTTAAAGCAGGCGTAGTGTGATTCCTGCACATTATACACCTGAAGCTAACCCTTATTGCTCGTAGTTTTTTTTCTTTTGTGTTACACTAACAGGCATCTGCAGGGGCATATAAAAAAATATATAATGTGGCGCTTTGAGAGAAGTAGTAAAAAACCCTACTTTATGTATAGCACAATGGTGCACATAAAAATATGGTGTCAAACAAAACGTTTGCACACAATAGGTGTACACAAATGAATGTGATAAAAATGTAAGTGAATACTAACAGTGAAATAATTGGTATGGGGTATAGGTGCACAACAAAAACCAGCAATTAAACTGGAATATTGATCATACCCATAATAAACAAAAATAAAAATGAAAATATAATGTAGGTGGAGACAAACTCATATAAGGCGTCACAGATGAGTATGTAGAATAATGTCCAATCTTATCACATATGAAAAGAAGTTCATAGGTCAAAATCCAACTAGGAGCTGCATCGTTTGAAAATAGGTTTGAAGGGTGCATCTATCACATTTTCTCTCACAGCGCCACATTATATATTTTTTATACGTTCTATATATCCTTTCTGATTTTATGTTTGGCTGCTTCATTTAGTATTTAGAGTTGGCGCAGTATTATTATTATTTAATCTGCAGGGGCATGTAATTACAATTATTGATCTAATAATTCACAGCAGGGCCCATTCCTGCGCTCACCAAGAGTAACTGTGAGGGCTTAAAGTGTTGTGGCAACACCACCACCACAGGCCCAATTTTTCAGCCCCTGTTCAACAGGGGCATGCAATTACAATTCTTGATCTAATAATTCACAGCAGGGCCCATTCATGCGCTCACCAAGAGTAACTGTGAGGGCTTACAGTGTTGTGGCACCAGCACCACCACCAAAGGCCCAATTTTTCCTACCACTGTTCAACAATGGCATGTAAATATAATTCCTGATATAATAGTTCACAGCAGGGCGTTCCAGCGCCCACCAAGAGTAACTGTGAGGGCTCACAGTGTTGTGGCAACACCAACACCTAAGGGGCCAATTTCTGCAGAGTATATATGGCAGGCCCCTACT
The DNA here is from genome assembly GCA_029206835.1 of Rana muscosa. Taxonomy (NCBI): domain Eukaryota; kingdom Metazoa; phylum Chordata; class Amphibia; order Anura; family Ranidae; genus Rana; species Rana muscosa. The sequence continues at coordinate 1,101,260,950 of CM055116.1, forward strand.
TTCAAACATCCAACTTACAAACGACTCCTACTTGCAAACGGAAGGAGACAACAGGAAGTGAGAGGAAATCTACCCCTAGGAAGGGAAATTCTCTCCTGTAAGAATTAATATGGGAAAAAGGTGTCTCCTCTCCACTGATGCTTTATCACCAATCCCTGTGAGTATATAGGGGCTTTTTTTATTTTGTGTGCGGGGTTCCCCTTAATATCCATACAAGACCCAAAGGCGCTGGTAATGGGCTGGGGTGGGGTGATGGGGTAGCTATGCCATTTTTCTCAAAGATTTTTATCCATATTACCGGGACCAGACATTACATTAAAGCCGCAAGCAGTTTTAAATGGCTTTTTTTTCCTTTAGAAATGTCATTTTGTGCAGGGACAGTTCTAAACACGGGAAACACGTGCCACTTCACAGGCATACTTTAGACACCCCCCAGGTATGATATTTAAAGGAATATTTGACTTTTTTTTCACTTTATGCATCATTAAAGTGACTGCTCCAGAAAAAACGTCCGTTTTTAAAACTTCTTTTTGCATTGATACATGTCCCCTGGTGCAGAAGCCGGTCCCCAAACCCTTTTTAGGACAATAACATGCATATTAGTCGTTATAATTAGCACTTTAGATTTCGAACGTTTGCATCCATTGTATTTAATAGGGTTCTAACGTTCGTGCGAACTTTCGGTCCGTTCGCGGGTTCTGGTGCGAACCGAACCCGTGGGTGTTCGGCTCATCCCTAGTAACCACCAGTATTCACAAGAAACCCACAGCCGGGAATGGTCTTTTGAGAGCAGACTTGGGACATCCGAGCCACACAGTCCGTAGGGTCCCCTATGGACAATTTCTTAGGTTAAAACGGTTATGCAGTAGATCTGATGACTTTAAGATTGAAGCTATCAACATGACACAGAGATTTCTAGATAGAGGCTATCCCCACAAAATTGTCAGCAAAGCCCTAACGACTGCCAATACCATCTCCAGAGAAACATTGTTACAAAACCATACAAATAAACACAAAACAGCCATGTTCTTTAATAGGAGTCCAGATTTCTCAACTCAATAAATACCTCCCTATTTTGCTGAATGATTCAGCCTATCAAACCATTTTGTCCAAAGGCGTCAAATCGGTGTCCCGGAAAGCACCCACTTTGGGGGGGGATACCTCTCACGAGCCTCTTTTGCAGTAAAACTTCTACATCTAGCTGGCTGCACTTTAAGGGTATATTTAGGTGCAGCATTCCAGGGTGCAACTACTGTAAACATATCAAGACAGGCCAGGCTGTACACTCCAGCAGCAATAACAAAATCTTTGATATCCCACAGTTCATTAACTGTAATACTACATTCTTGATTTATGTTATTAACTGTGAATTATGCAACATTCAGTATGTTGGACGCACCATCCGCAGACTCAGGGATCGCCTGTATGATCATCTATATGATATACAAAAAGACAAGAATACCAATGTCGCTCGACATTGGAATTCTGTACATCAGAAAGACGTTTCCTGCTTTTCCATCCAAGGGATAGAAAAGATTAGTACTCCCCCAAGGGGAGGTGATAGGTTCAGGATCCTGTGCAGGCGAGAGGTTTACTGGATTTTCTCATTACACACGAGAATACCGGCCGGCCTCAACTTCGAGTGGGATGTATCCCATTACTATGATTAGACCTCTCTAACTGCACAGTATCCTTTAGTCCAAAAACTGAAGTCTCATATATACCAACATATCTATCTACATTTGAATACTACGATTTAAACGACCAAACAACAGGCAACATCCACACCTAGGATTGCCCATATATATGGACATTTTACACATTTCACAGTGGGTTGCCGTAGTCGCACAAGTATGCAATAGTATTTGAGATGTAGACAATGTGGTTATTCCGACCACAAGAGTCATACTGATTTTATGAATTTTTTCTTTATTCTTTTTCCTTTTTCCTATTTTTACAGTCTATGCATCTTCATTGATACATTACTCTATAACAGTTTGGAGGATACGGGTTGATCTATTTATATAGTTGCACAATTACCAACTAGTGCGAAATGAACTACATAAATGTTTATGTTTTTGCTATATATACCGATGTATAGATTCATATATTAATTATTTTTATTTTTATGTTTATGTGAAATGTTTAGTCGTGATAACACATTTTTTGAGATTATGTAGGTTTATAAGATCTAGTCTGTGCCTCTCATGCAAAATAGTAGGTTTTAACATGAACTCTAACTATCATCCATGATTTGGGAGACACCTGTGTATATGCATTTTCAGTTAATTAGATATGGGTTGGTTGTGTGAGCTGTGTTGAGATCTAGATGAGATTCTATACCATTGTATCAAACATGCATCTTTACCTCCTTACCATACACCTTTATGTCTATGCACGCTGTCATGACCACTCAATGGATTATACACGCTTTAGTCTACTACGGACACAGTTACAGTCGCTTTTTTCAAATTACCGACGACTTGACTTATATCTCATTAAACACTACTTTATGTGGTGTCATAGTCTTTGAATAGTCCATGTTTAGAATATGATTCGACAGACAGTTCCGATAATTACATATGTAGCGGGTATTTAAATTCAGTGGGAGCATCTGGGTGGTAGTATGACCCAGATGCACTGATTGTTAGGGAATTTGGGACCATTTTCTGTTCGTGGAGGACTCCAGTGGTGTGCAGTTCCCTGCGGCCTGTGGGTGGCGCTGTCGCCCTGGGCCGGGGTTGAACTATCACTGCAGTGCTGTTCCCTTTTTGTCCTGATTCGGCAGCCGTACGGCGGGGCGGGGAACCTGCTGTGCCTGTCGGGAGAGGAGATAAAGGGGAGAGACGCCCTCAACACGAGGTTCAGTCGGAGGAGGTCACAGCCGCGCCCAGGCACCTTCAGCTTGAGTGCCGGAGTTCCGGGCCCAGGCGCCCTTGGCCTGGCCGGAGCGGGAGATGGAGTCCATTCCAGGCACCTTCAGCCTGGGGTGAGGTACTACGGAGAAGGCCCGGGGCCCAGTACCTTCGACTGGGTTCCACAGGGGTGGAAGAGTCCGAGGGGCCCTAAGGTGTTGGGCGCCCGTATATGAGACGAGGAGGCCAGGAACCGTAACCCCTCCGAACAGTCTGGTGCAGCATTGCCGGTGACGGCAGGGCCTCTGGTAACTCTCTTGGAAGGATGTCTTCCCTCTGACAGGGGCTGCACTTAGCGAAGGTAATTCTGTTCCTGTTCTACACGGTCGGTGGCAGCGGCTGGGCGTAATAACCATTGGTGACACTACAATGGTTAGTTCTATTTGAGGATTGTGCCTTGACCTACTCCCCACTTGTACTGAACTGTTCTTTGGGTCGCAACCTGTCTGCTGTTAGAGGGAGAATTTATTGCTGTCAGAGAATAAATAAGAGTTGGACCTTTTCAGTGGTGTGGAACTTCAGTTACTGGGAGCAAAGGGGGGTCATCTGTAGAACGGACTTGGCTCTGGGTTATACACACAGCCCGAAGGTAAACAGGTGTTGGCTTTCACCTCTACACATTAGAGGACATAGGCCGTAGTGTACTGCATCCCTCCTCCCTGATCCCCCTAGACAAGACAACAAGCCGAGAAGAAGAAGGGGTGAGAGGGGTGATGCCGCTACACATAATTTTGACACTAACATTTAGATCGATAGGGGGCTACCTTTGTACAAGTTTTGTTGTCTTCATTTTACTCACACAAATTGGTACACTGTCATACATATTTTGTTCTTCCCCCCCTCTTTTTTTCATATATAAAACGCTACATACATAGTGTGGGGTTTACTCCCCACATATGTTCATACATTTAATTTTATTGAACTTTTTCCACACCGTGCTTCCATAAAATATTTTTCTCTTCTTTTGTATTTACTGGTGTGGAATATACAGATCAATACAGATATGCATGTAGCGTTATTGTGTCTATATTGGACAACTCACACATGTGCACGGCATACCCACATCTTCACATGCCGGCGCAATTGATTTTCACATTCAGCATAAACATACTTACACAGGAATGGATATTTATGTCTGTCTTTCTTATACTTCCATATATTTTTTTATATAATCACCTATATATATATTTTTATATATAGCCTGTTGTCCATATATATGTTGTTTTTTTACTTAAGGTTCTAGTTTGAGCTCTGATTCTACAATCAGTGTCACTTACATATATTTAGTCATTGACTTAATTCACTTCATATATATATATATATATACCCATTTTGCATAGTAGTTCCACATTCTCTGTGTAGGGATGTGTTACATGTGGGTGTAGAATGCCATACATTCACATATTTTATGTTTTCTGCCACTTAGGACAACCCAAATAGCTTGCATATATATACTATACATGATGGGAATTCTTCCATGTATCCCTAAACTTATACAACATGCTGGCTGTCCTTGACTTTTACACCGCACTTCAACATATACTACATATTCTCAGAATGAGGTTCATTTCATGTTATTCACTATCCAGTCCCATTTATTGGGGTTATACACATATACATCATCACATTCATCGAATGGTTTTACTTATTTATTCTGCACAGAAACACAAGGATTTTTCAATTCACTAATTAAGCACTAATTACCCATTCTCCTCCCCTCCCCTTCTGTTCTGATCACATGGGGTTTTAATGAAAGGTATAAATTAGAAATGATTTTGTGCACCAGATAGCTATGATTAAACACTAATACAGTGTGAAACGCGTCAGTTTGACGGGGGCGTGCTGTGACTTGTAGTGCTGTGGTGATTTTACAATAAAGGTAATTTTTATTCGGAGTGCAGCCGTCCAGAAGATATTTTCTTTCTTTTGTCAAGACCCAGTAACGCAGAGGATTTTCGGTGGGAAAGGTGTACAAGTCTGATCTTCCCCATAGGTATTCCTGCACCATGTGAATCAGACGCAGGCGATGGTTGCTGGAATCGATCATACCTTTGGGCTGTGAACTAAAAAATTGTCTGAACGCATCGGTCAGACGGCCACCTTCTCCATCGCTCTTTCTGTGACTGACCAAAGCCTCAGCAACACGTTGTCCAGGACCAGGAATTTGTAACCTCCCAGGCTCTGGAAAACGCGTTGCACAAACCTTTCTGCAAGGCCTCCCGAAGATGTTTTATCCTCTGCTCCCTCTGCGACAGCTGGATAAGGTCCGCAACCTTACCCTTGTAACGTGGATCATGGAGGGTTGCCAGCCAGTAATGATCCCTCTCCTTGATACCACGAATACGAGGATCCTTTTGCAGGCTTTGCAGGATCAGGGAGGCCATGCAGCGTAGGTTTGCTGAGCCATTCGGCCCGGAGTCCTCTGGGTTACCAAGGATGACATGATCCGCAGCCACCTCTTCCCAGCCACGTACAAGTCCATTGGTTTCTTGGGACTGTAAATGATCCCTTGAAGACTGCTGCTGATGCTGAGTGCTAGGCTCCACCTCCATGCTGACACAATCCTCCTCCTCCTCCGCTTCCTGTGTGATCGGCCAGCAGGAACACTGTCTGGAGAGGTAAGAAAGTCCTCCTCTTCCTCCCTCTGTTCTGCCTCAAGTGCCCTGTCCATTATTCCATGCAGCGTGTGCTCCAACAGGTGGACAAGAGGGACAGTGTCACTGATGCATGCACTGTCACTGCTCAACATCCTCGTGGCCTCCTCAAATGGTGACAGGACAGTGCATGCATCCCTGATCATGACCCACTGGCATGGCAAAAAAACAAACAAGCTCCCCTGACCCTGTCCTGGTGCCATAGTTGCACAGGTACTCATTGATGGCCCTCTGCTGCGTGTGCAGCTGCTGCAGCATGGCCAACGTTGAGTTCCACCTGGTAGGCATGTCACAGATTAGGCGGTTCTTGGGCAGGTTGTATTCATTTTGAAGGTCAGCCAGCCGAGCACTGGCAATATATGACTGGCGGAAATGCACACAGACTTTCCTGGCCTGCCTCAGGACATCCGGGTACCTGCCCAAGAACCGCTGCACCACCAAGTTAAGGACGTGAGCCAAACAGGGAACATGGGTCAGTTGTCCCTGTCGGAGGGCGGAGAGGAGGTTGGTGCCATTGTCACAAACCACCAATCCTGGCTTAGGCTGGCGTGGCGTCAACCACCTCTGAGCCTGCCCCTGCAGAGCTGACAGAATCTCTGCCCCAGTGTGGCTCCTGTTCCCCAAGCACACCAGCTCAAGCACCGCATGGCATCTTTTTGCCTGCGTACTTGCGTAGCCCCTTGAACGCCTACGGAGCACCGCTGGTTCCGATGACAAATCAGCACAGGAAGAACAAGAGGAGGGGTGGAGGAGAGAGGTGTGTCAGAATCACCACTAGTAGCATTTTGGAGGCGTGGTGGCGGAACAACCTCCAACACTACTACACCCTGTCCTGCATCCTTCCCAGCTTCCAGCAGAGTCACCCAGTGGGCCGTAAAAGATAGGTAACGTCCCTGTCCATGCCTGCTGGACCATGAGTCAGCAGTAATATGCACCTTACCGCTGACCACCCTGTCCAGCGAGGCCAAGACATTGCCTTCCACATGCCGGTAGAGAGCCGGAATCGTCTTCCATGAAAAACCTGCCACTGAGGAACCGCACATTACACAAACTCACGGAAGGGGGCAGAGTCTACCAACTGAAAAGGCAGCAGTTGAAGTGCTAGAAATGTATCCAAGCTAGCATTCAACTGCTGGGCATGTGGACGGCTGGGAGCGAACTTCTTTCGGCGGTACAGCAGCTGGGGCAGGGAAATTTGCCTGGTACAATCAGACGTTGGTGTACCGATAGCAGATTGCCCGCAAGTACTTGGCAGTGACACACCTAATTCTACACCTTCATTCCTCTCAGTGCAGGTTTCTGAGAGGACTGAAGGTATAGTGGGGTTGGAGATCCCAGCTGATGAGGAGCAAGGAGAGGTCCGCTTTGTTCTTTGGTGTGGGTCTTTTATGAATGCTTGCCAATGGACTGCATGGCAGGGTGACATATGTCTGGTCAAGCATGTGGTGCCCAAGCGGCTGATGTTTTGGCCACGTGAGATACGCTTCAGACACTGTAGTATCTTAGCAACAGTAGAACAGGAACGGATCTAGCTAAACTGAATACAGTGTGTATATATATATATATATATATATATATATATATATATACATACACACATACATACATACATACACACACACACACACACACACACACACACACAGTCAGGTCCATAAATATTGGGACATCGACACAATTCTAATCTTTTTGGCTCTATACACCACCACAATGGATTTGAAATGAATTGAACAAGATGTGCTTTAACTGCAGACTTTCAGCTTTAATTTGAGGGTATTTACATCCAAATAAGGTGAACGGTGTAGGAATTACAACAGTTTGTATATGTGCCTCCCACTTTTTAAGCGACCAAAAGTAATGGAACATTTGGCTGCTCAGCTGTTCTATGGCCAGGTGTGTGTTATTCCCTCATTATCCCATTTACAAGGAGCAGATACAAGGTCCAGAGTTCATTTCAAGTGTGCTATTTGCATTTGGAATCTGTTGCTGTCAACTCTCAATATGAGATCCAAAGAGCTGTCACTATCAGTGAAGCAAGCCATCATTAGGCTGAAAACAAACCCATCAGAGAGATAGCAAAAACATTAGGTGTGGCCAAATCAACTGTTTGGAACATCCTTAAAAATAAAGAACGCACCGGTGAGCTCAGCAACACCAAAAGACCCGGAAGACCACGGAAAACAACTGTGGTGGATAAACGAAGAATTCTTTCCCTGGTGAAGAAAACACTCTTCACAACAGTTGGCCAGATCAAGAACACTCTCCAGGAGGTAGGTGTATGTGTTTCAAAGTCACCAATCAAGAGAAGACTTAACCAGAGTGAATACAGAGGGTTCACCACAAGATGTAAACCATTGGTGAGCCTCAAAAACAGGAAGGCCAGATTAGAGTTTGCCAAACAACATCTAAAAAAGCCTTCACAGTTCTGGAACATCCTATGGACAGATGAGACCAAGATCAACTTGTACCAGAGTGATGGGAAGAGAAGAGTATGGAGAAGGAAAGGAACTGCTCATGATCCAAAGCACACCACCCCATCAGTGAAACATGGTGGTGGTAGTGTCATGGCGTGGGCATGTATGGCTGCCAATGGAACTGGTTCTCTTGTATTTATTGATGATGTGACTGCTGACAAAAGCAGCAGGATGAATTCTGAAGTGTTTCGGGCAATATTATCTGCTCATATTAAGCCAAATGCTTCAGAACTCATTGGACGGCGCTTCACAGTGCAGATGGACAATGACCCGAAGCACACTGCGAAAGCAACCAAAGAGGTGTTTAAGGGAAAGAAGTGAAATGTTATGCAATGGCCAAGTCAATCACCTGACCTGAATCCGATTGAGCATGCATTTCACTTGCTGAAGACAAAACTGAAGAGAAAATGCCCCAAGAACAAGCAGGAACTGAAGACAGTTGCAGTAGAGGCCTGGCAGAGCATCACCAGGGATGAAACCCAGCGTCTGGTGATGTCATTGCGTTCCACACTTCAGGCTGTAATTGACTGCAAAGGATTTGCAACCAAGTACTAAAAAGTGAAAGTTTGATTTATGATTGTTAATCTGTCCCATTACTTTTGGTCCCTTAAAAAGTGGGAGGCACATATACAAACTGTTGTAATTCCTACACCGTTTATTTTATTTCAAATCCATTGTGGTAGTGTATAGAGCCAAAAAGATTAGAATTGTGTCGATGTCCCAATATTTATGGACCTGACTGTATATACAACGCCTGGGGTGCATATATATACTAAATACACTGACTGCAGCTAACTCAATCGCCTGCCTGCTCTAAGTAACTGAAATTAAATGACACTCTCTCTGTCTCTATCTCTCTCTTTCAACGCCGGAATTCACTACATGGCACCGACGCGCGGGCGGCCTTTTATAGTGTGGGGTGTGTACCTAATCCCCTGAAACATAATTGGCCAAAGGCACCCTGACTTTCTGGTGCATGGGGAACAGAACGCTGCCCCAGCATGCCGACAGACTCCCCCCGTCAGTGTCACGCTGGCACGGCACAGATGGAGAGACACCCCGGTGGAACGCCGGAGTGACTCCCTGTGTATCAGCCAACCTGATATGCCGGACGCGTGCGTGATGGGACGCCCAGAGGGGACGTCACACGCACAGCGCCAGGGGCGTGGCGCCGATGCACGGTGACAACGCCCACCCAGCCCCCCGCACACCCGGCCAATGCGGAGGGGAGGGGGAAGGGGAGGGCGCACAGCACGCATCGCAGCTCCCAGACAACAAGACGCACGCCAACCCCATGGCTGCAGATCAGACGGACACAGATAGGCTACAGGGAGTAAAATTGCAATTGAGTTTGGCAGTAGGGAATGTGTAGATGCAAGCTACGTTCTATATCTGACATGTGGAATTATGGTCTGACACAATGAAGGTCAGCCATAAGAAGATGGATGGTCCCAACCGTGTAGCACACTTCCATCCCTGTTCAGTGTGAAAAAAGGGGGGAGAGCAAAGCTTGGGACTTTAGATGGGACGTGAGGAGCAGTTCACGCCCCCATCCCTGATACATATGAGAGGAGGGGGGAGTTTGGAACTTTGAATGAGGCGTGCATTGTGGGACCAATCAAATTCACATAGGTGCAAGCATATGTGAGTACAATTTTGGCATGGCTAGTGAATTTTACATTATTTCTCCTTTCCCCGGATGGGTATTTTAACCATATTATATGGGTTTTCACATTTTTTATAGAACATGGATGCACTTGGCTCCTGAGGAGTGGACAGAAGTCCATGAAACGCGTCGAGCCCAACTTTGATTATTTTAGATGGTTTTACCCCCCCCCCTTGACATATTTCTGTGTTATGGTTCATTCCAGTATAAGGAGGACACGCTATTACTATTTTACCTGTTATGCCATGCTGTCATTCATGATGTTTAATATGTACTTGAACAACATTCATGTTTTATGTATGCAACAATGTTTTTATGCCATGTCGATCATTGGTCAAATAAACATACATATGTTTGCACTTATGTGAATTTGATTGGTCCCACCATGCACGCATCATTCAAAGTCCCAAACTCCCACCTCCTTGGTCCCATCACGCATGCGTCCGGCATATCAGCTTGGCTGACACGCGGGGAGTCCCTCCGGCGTTCCACCGGGGTGTCTCTCCATCTGTGCCGTGCCAGCATGATGCTTGGAGGGAGTCTATCGGCATGCTGGGGCAGCGTTCCGTTCTCTATGCACCAGAATTCCGTTGTTGAGTCAGCACAGTGCCCATACTTTTAGACCCTCCTTTTCAACCTTTTTTGGATTCACCAAGGTAAACCTACAACCTCACTATGGCCTTGGGTTACTATTTTACTCTTGGGTTATCCCTTTTACGTACATTGTTACAGATATATACACTATCTTCTACTTTATATACTCTAGAAATTCCATGTTTTATGTATGCAACAATGTTTTTATGCCATGTCGATCATTGGTCCAATAAACATACATACGTTTGCACCTATGTGAATTTGATTGGTCCCACCATGCACGCCTCATTCAAAGTCCCAAACTCCCCCCTCCTCTCATATGTATCAGGGATGGGGGCGTGAACTGCTCCTCACATCCCATCTAAAGTCCCAAGCTTTGCTCTCCCCCCTTTTTTCACTATGCACTGGTGCCACAACACTGCAACCCCTCACAGATACTGTAGTTGGAGCGCAGCAATGAGCCCTGTTGCAAAGTATTGCATCAACAATTGTAATTACACGCCCCTGTTAAACAGGGGCTAAAAAATTGGGCCTTAGGCACTGGTGTTGGTGCCACAACACTGCAATCCCTCACAGATACTGTAGTTGGAGCACAGCAATTAGCCCTGCTGCAAAGCATTGCATCAAAAATTGTAAGTACACGCCCCTGTTAAACAGGGGCTGAAAAATTGGGCCTTAGCCACAGGTGGCGGTGCCCAGAACCAAAAATTTTCTTTCAAGCTATCAGCATGATTATTGAGGAGGAAGAGTATAGTCACTCAGCATAACAGGATAGTCACTCAGCATCAGCATAGGCAGTGTAACGTACCTTAGGTGTGAGCCTGACGTGCGGAGAGGGACCTCCCGTACAACCCCGGCTCGGAGACCACTGGAGTGGGGACAGTGGTGGTAAGAGCACGTGAGGTAAGGGTGCCTGTCTGATCCTCACTGCTTGGAGTGGTGGAGCTGAGTAGAGACTGGAACGGCTGGTTCCGGAAGCAGCGGATGCAGGTCAGCAGGTGCAGCTTGCAGAGCAGAGGATGCAGGTCAGCAGGTGCCGGTTTGCAGAGCAGGGATGCAGGTCAGCAGGTGCAGGTTTGCATTGCAAATGATGCAGGTCAGCGTGTGCAGCTCGAAGAGCAGAGGATGCAGGTAAGCTGGTGCAGGTTTGCAGAGTCAGACAAGCCGGGTCATACACATCAAGGTAAACATCATAAGTGGCAGGCAGAGAGTAGTCAAAGTCCAGGCCGAATCTTGGCAACAGGCAGACTGGCAGATAACTGAGCAGGGTCAAACGAGCCGAGGTCAGGACTGGAGACAGAAGCGTGGTCAGGAAGCCGGGTCAAACACAGGAACAGGATACAAGCACAGAATCAGGAACTCAGGGAACAGAAGCAGATCAAACCGCAACGGGCAACATCTCTAGAATGTCTTTTATAGGAAGTACATGGGAGGAGCAAGGGGTTCAGAGTTCAACAGTAATCAAGACACCAAGCAGTGTAGTCTAATGGATCAGATAGGTTATCCAGCAGATCAGGCAGGGAACTGTCCAGCATCTCAGATAGCTCCGTTGGAAGAGTCAATGCCAGACACAGAAGAGGTCCCAGGTTCAAGCCCAGCACGTCCCTGACAGTGCCCCCCCCCTTAAGGGCAACCTCCGGGTGCCCAATAGAGCTCTTTTCTGGGGGTGACTGCGAAAAAAGCCCTGGATTAACTCTCGGGCGTGGATGTTCTGTTGGGGTTCCCAGGAGTTCTCCTCCAGACCGTACCCCTTCCACTTGATCAGGAATTGAAGCTGGTTCCCTCTTCTTCGGCAGTCCAAGACGGCCTCCACCTCAAACTCTTCATCACCGTCAATGATTACAGGCTCGGGTGGTCCCGATCCCCTGTCTGGGAACGGGTCGGGCACTGCGGGTTTCAGCAAGGAAACGTGAAAGACTGGGTGAATCTTCAACGACTCCAGTAAGGCAAGTTCATAGGAGACCTTGTTTAATTTCCGTTTTACTGGGAAAGGACCGATGAACTTGGGTGCCAGTTTCCTTGCGGGGCAAGCCATCTTAAGGTTGGTGGTCGATAACCATACTTGGTCACCCTGTTGCAGGCATAATTCCCCTCTCCTTTTCCTGTCAAAGTTCCTTTTATTGGCTGCTTGTGCCTTAGTCATGGCTTCCTGCAATATCCTGCTGTTACGGGTCAGGAAATCAACTATACTCTGGACCACCGGGACTGTTGAATCAGGGATGAGGTCAGGTAAGAAGGTCGGGTGAAACCTGTAGTTGGCAAAAAATGGCGATTGACCTGTAGCAGAATGACTGGCGTTGTTAAAGGCAAACTCTGCCAAGGGTAGTAAAGCTACCCAGTCGTCTTGAACGAAGGTGGTGAAGCATCTGAGGTACTGTTCGAGCGTCTGATTCGTTCTTTCGGTTTGCCCGTTAGTTTGGGGGTGATAGGCTGAGGACATGGACAACTCAATCTTCAGGACCTTGCCCAAAGCCTTCCAAAAGCGAGAGGTGAACTGCACCCCTCTATCCGAAACGATGTCCGCAGGGACCCCATGTAGCCTTACTACTTCCCTAATGAAGACCTGGGCAGTTTCCATGGCAGAGGGCGTGCCTTTGAGAGGCACGAAGTGGGCCATCTTGGATAGACGGTCTACCACTACAAAGATGGCTGTGCAACCTTCAGACGGGGGGAGTTCCACTATGAAGTCCATGGCAATCATTTTCCAGGGACGGTCAGGGACTGGTAAGGGCCTGAGCAGACCCCAGGCCTTGCTTCTAGTGGTCTTGCTACGGATACAGGTGGCACATGAACCTACATATTCCCTGCAGTCTTTTTCAAGATCCGGCCACCAAAACGTGCGTTGAATCAGTTCAAGGGTTTTATGCATTCCGAAATGGCCTGCCAGGGGATGATCATGACACAAGTTTAACACTGTGACTCAAACTTCTTCTGGCACAAAGATTTTGTCATTCTTCCAAAGTAACCCATCCTTGGGTACCAGAGTGATTCCAGAGGAAGCAGACACACCTGTAGAAGCTTGCTTTAAGCCAGACATCAGGCTAGTTTGTAAAAGTAAGAAGTTGCCTTCCGATAGAATGGTATCTGGAGCTGACACCTCTTTTGGATCATCAAACATGCGGGAAAGAGCGTCTGGTTTGGTGTTCTTGGAGCCTGGCCGGTAAGTTATGTGGAACGAGAACCTAGAGAAAAATAGTGCCCAACGTGCCTGGCGTGGTCTCAGACGTTTGGCAGCTCTCAGATACTCTAGGTTCTTGTGGTCTGTGTAAATGAGTATAGGATGCGCTGCTCCCTCCAACAAGTACCTCCACTCCTCAAGGGCAGATTTAATGGCCAGAAGCTCCCGGTCTCCAACATCATAATTCCTCTCGGATGGGGTAAGCTTACGGGAGAAGAAGGCTACCGGGTGTATCAAGTCCTTGAGACCTTGGCGCTGGGAGATAACAGCTCCAACCGCTGTCTCTGAGGCATCTACCTCAAGTAGATACGGTAGGGCAGGATCGGGATGACTTAGGATAGGAGCAGACGTAAAAAGTATTTTTAGGTTTGTGAAATCCCTTGATAAACCTTTCGATAAAAATTGGCAAAGCCAACGAAGCGCTGCACCCCCTTTTTGTCTGAAGGTGCAGGCCAATCCAGAATGGCTGAAACCTTCTGTGGGTCCATCTTGAATCCCTCTGTAGAGATCACTAGGCCAAGGAACTGGATACTCTGTCGCTCGAATTCACACTTTTCTGGTTTTGCGTACAGTCCATGCTGGCGGAGACGACAGAGTACACTCTTGACGTGTTTCCGGTGCTGCTCGAGAGAGGAGGAAAAAAATCTAAATATCATCAAGATAGACAACTACATAAATGTCCAGACAGTCTCTGAAAACATCATTGACTAGATGCTGAAAGGTGGCAGGGGCGTTACATAGGCCGAAGGGCATTACTAGGTATTCGTAATGGCCGAACCTGGTACGAAAGGCAGTCTTCCATTCATCCCCTGCTCGGATGCGTACCAGGTTGTACGCCCCCCGCAGGTCTAATTTGGTAAACACAGAGGAAGTCCTGAGTCTTTGAAAAAGTTCAGGTACCAGAGGCAGAGGGTACCGGTTCTTGACCGTGATTTTATTTAATTCCCGGTAATCTACACAGGGCCGAAGAGAATGGTATTTTTTCTCCACAAAGAAGATTCCTGCCCCTGCTGGAGAAGTGGAAGGACGGATGAAACCCCTCTTAAGGTTATCATCAACGTATTCTTTCAGTACCTCAAGCTCCTGTTCAGATAGGGGGAAGATCCGTCCGAAAGGAATCTCAGCACCGGGAAGAAGCTCGATTGGACAATCGTAAGGACGATGAGGCGGGAGGACTTCGGCCCCTCGCTTGCGGAAGACGTCCAGGAACTCATGATATTGTTTGGGTACAGAAGCTCGTATCTCTGGATCTGAATCCAGGCATAACAGAGGCCCCGAGGTGCTGGGACGTGGAAGCATGCAGTGGTGTTGACAGTATGGTGACTGGAACTTAATACTTCCGGTTCCCCAATCAATCTGTGGATTGTGTGCCTGAAGCCAGGGTAGACCCAGGATAACTGGAAACATGGGAGATGCAATAGCATAGAAAGTCAATAGTTCCTTATGGTCCATGGAGGTGATCACAGGCAAAGGAGGGGTCTCCTGGGTCACTACTCCGGACTTGATGCGAGACCCATCTGCCAGGAAAATGGAAAGTCCCTGAGTCTTAGGTTGGAGTGGGATGTGTTGTTGTGCTGCAAAGTCTAGATCGACAAAACAACTACATGCCCCTGAGTCGATTATTGCAGTTACTGGTATTGTCCTCCCTGGTAGTTGGAAAGAGATAGGAAGAGCCAGGTAAGTAGCATTGGTAGATGAAGGTGAGTAGTTGGTAGAAGAGGTAGCCAGGACCTTGCGCAGCTTAGCGGGACAAGAAGAGACATAATGACCGGGTTCCCCGGAATACAGGCATAGATAATTCTGCAGCCGACGAAGTCATTCCTTGGCCGATAGGGAATGTTTCATTAGTCCAAGCTGCCCTGGCTTGACGGTCTGGTTGAGGGATGAGGGTTCAGTTGGACCCGTACTGGCACTGGCAGGGTACACAGGGGCTCGTATCCGGGGTAGCATCCAAGCTGGGCGGAGCTGCTGGGTAGACCTTTCTGCTCTGCGCTCCCGGAGTCGTCGGTCTATCTGGATAGACAAAGTAATTAAAGTCTCTAGAACATCAGGAACACCGACCCGTGCTAACTCGTCCTTCAGGCTTTCAGAGAGACCAAGACGGAACTGATGCCGCAGAGCCGCCTCATTCCACTGGGTATCCGCGCTCCAGCGTCTGAAATCAGTCACATAGTCCTCGACCGCTCGGCGGCCTTGCTGGAGCGCATGGAGAGCAGCCTCGGCAGTAGAAATCCGCTGTGGATCGTCAAAGTCGGGCCATGGCATCAAGAAAAGAGGGCAGAGAGTCTAGAACAGTGATGGGGAACCTTGGCACCCCAGATGTTTTGGAACTACATTTCCCATGAAGCTCAACTACACTGCAGAGTGCTTGAGCATCATGGGAAGTGTAGTTCCAAAACATCTGGGGTGCCAAGGTTCCCCATCACTGGTCTAGAACTACATGGCGGACTTCAAGTAGGTGATGGGCCCAAGCTTGAGGTTCCCCCTGCAACAAAGTGATAACGAAGCCCACCTTGGTGGCTTCCGATGAAAAAGTCTGAGGTAGCAACGAAAAGTAAAGTTCACATGCGTTGCGAAACGCACAGAATTTACTCCGATCCCCAAAAAACTTCTCAGGAACAGGGAACCTGGGCTCAGGAGATGGTATCATTCCAATAGAGGAAGTTGGGGTTGGAGGTGAATCTGCAGAGGTGGCTTGAGTTTGTGTCTGCTTATCCATTTGGACGTGGCTGCCCTGCAGAAACTTCACGATTTGAGTGAGAGCTGTAAGGTGTTGATAGACATTGTTCATAGGCAAGGTATCTCCTGCAGGCTCAGGCATGGCGGTTTGATACTGTAACATACCTTAGGTGTGAGCCTGACGTGCGGAGAGGGACCTCCCGTACAACCCCGGCTCGGAGACCACTGGAGTGGGGACAGTGGTGGTAAGAGCACGTGAGGTAAGGGTGCCTGTCTGATCCTCACTGCTTGGAGTGGTGGAGCTGAGTGGAGCCTGGAACGGCTGGTTCCGGAAGCAGCGGATGCAGGTCAGCAGGTGCAGCTTGCAGAGCAGAGGATGCAGGTCAGCAGGTGCCGGTTTGCAGAGCAGGGATGCAGGTCAGCAGGTGCAGGTTTGCATTGCAAAAGATGCAGGTCAGCGTGTGCAGCTCGCAGAGCAGAGGATGCAGGTAAGCTGGTGCAGGTTTGCAGAGTCAGACAAGCCAGGTCATACACATCAAGGTAAACATCATAAGTGGCAGGCAGAGAGTAGTCAAAGTCCGGGCCGAATCTTGGCAACAGGCAGACTGGCAGATAACTGAGCAGGGTCAAACGAGCCGAGGTCAGGACTGGAGACAGAAGCGTGGACAGGAAGCCGGGTCAAACACAGGAACAGGATACAAGCACAGAATCAGGAACTCAGGGAACAGAAGAAGATCAAACCGCAAGGGGCAACATCTCTGGAATGTCTTTTATAGGAAGTACATGGGAGAAGCAAGGGGTTCAGAGTTCAACAGTAATCAAGACACCAAGCAGAGTAGTCTAATGGATCAGATAGGTTATCCAGCAGATCAGGCAGGGAACTGTCCAGCATCTCAGATAGCTCCGTTGGAAGAGTCAATGCCAGACACAGAAGAGGTCCCAGGTTCAAGCCCAGCACGTCCCTGACAGTGCCCCCCCCCCCTTAAGGGCAACCTCCGGGTGCCCAATAGAGCTCTTTTCTGGGGGTGACTGCGAAAAAAGCCCTGGATTAACTCTCGGGCGTGGATGTTCTGTTGGGGTTCCCAGGAGTTCTCCTCCAGACCGTACCCCTTCCACTTGATCAGGAATTGAAGCTGGTTCCCTCTTCTTCGGCAGTCCAAGACGGCCTCCACCTCGAACTCCTCATCACCGTCAATGATTACAGGCTCGGGTGGTCCCGATCCCCTGTCTGGGAACGGGTCGGGCACTGCGGGTTTCAGCAAGGAAACGTGAAAGACTGGGTGAATCTTCAACGACTCCAGTAAGGCAAGTTCATAGGAGACCTTGTTTAATCTCCGTTTTACTGGGAAAGGACCGATGAACTTGGGTGCCAGTTTCCTTGCGGGGCAAGCCATCTTAAGGTTGGTGGTCGATAACCATACTTGGTCACCCTGTTGCAGGCATAATTCCCCTCTCCTTTTCCTGTCAAAGTTCCTTTTATTGGCTGCTTGTGCCTTAGTCATGGCTTCCTGCAATATCCTGCTGTTACGGGTCAGGAAATCAACTATACTCTGGACCACCGGGACTGTTGAATCAGGGATGAGGTCAGGTATGAAGGTCGGGTGAAACCTGTAGTTGGCAAAAAATGGCGATTGACCTGTAGCAGAATGACTGGCGTTGTTAAAGGCAAACTCTACCAAGGGTAGTAAAGCTACCCAGTCGTCTTGAACGAAGGTGGTGAAGCATCCCAGGTTCAAGCCCAGCACGTCTCTGACAGGCAGTCTTGAAGGGATCTGACATTTCCCAAAAAATTATTCGGTTACATCAGCATCAGGTGCTTGGTAGCTGGTGGTGATCCAAGACTGATTCATTTTTATGAAGGTCAGTCGATCGACCGAGTCGGTGGACAGGCTCGGTGGATCGGTTACAAAGCCTCCAGCAACATTGAATGTGGGTTTCGAAAGAACGCTGGATGCAGGACAGGCCAGTACCTCAATTGCATACTGTGCAAGCTCTGGCCCGTGATCCATCCTCAAGACCCAGTAACCCAGAGGATTTTCGGTGGGAAAGGTGTCCAAGTCTGATCTTGCCCCTAGGTATTCCTGCACCATGTAAACCAGACGCTGGCGATGGTTGCTGGAAGTGATCATACCTTGGGGCTGCGTACTAAAAAATTGTCTGAACGCATCGGTCAGACGGCCACCTTCTCCACCGCTCCTTCTTTGACTGACCGGAGCCTCAGCAACACGTTGTCCAGGACCAGGAATTTGTAACCTTCCGGTCTCTGGGAACGCGTTGCACAGACCTTTCTGCAAGGCCTCCTGAAGCTGCTTCATCCTCTGCTCCCTCTGCGACGGCAAGATAAGGTCTGCAACCTTAGCCTTGTAATGTGGATCAAGGAGGGTTGCCACCTAGTAATGATCCCTCTCCTTGATCGCACAAATACGAGGATCATTCCGCAGGCTTTGCAGGATCAGGGAGGCCATGCAGCGTAGGTTTGCTGAGGCATTCGGTGCGGAGTCTTCTGGGTCACTGAGGACGACATGATCCGCAGCCACCTCCTCCCAGCCATGTACAAGTCCATGGGTGTCTTGGGACTGTAATTGATCCCTTGAAGACTGCTGCTGATGTTGAGTGCTAGGCTCCACCTCCTTTCTGACACAATATTCCTCCTCCTCGTCCTCTTCCTGTGTGATAGCCAGGGCAGCAGGAACACTGTCTGGATAAAGGGGGCCTTGAGAGGTAAGGAAGTCCTCCTCTTCCTGCCTCTGTTCTGCCTCAAGTGCCCTGTCCATTATGCCACGCAGCGTGTGCTCCAACAGGTGGACAAGAGGGACAGTGTCACTGATGCATGCACTGTCACTGCTCACCATCCTCGTGGCCTCCTCAAATGGTGCCAGGACAGTGCATGCATCCCTGATCATAGCCCACTGGCGTGGGGAAAAAATCCAAGCTCCCCTGACCCTGTCCTGGTGCCATTTTGCAACAGATACTCATTGATGGCCCTCTGCTGCGTGTGCAGCCGCTGCAGCATATCAAACGTAGAGTTCCACCTGGTGGGCATGTCACAGATAAGGCGGTTCTTGGGCAGGTTGTAATCTTTTTGCAGGTCAGCCAGCCGAGCACTGGCATTATATGACGGGCGGAAATGCCCACAGAGTTTCCTGGCCTGCTTCAGGACCTCCTGTAAGCCCGGGTACCTGCCCAAGAACCGCTGCACCACCAAGTTAAGGATGTGAGCCAAACAGGGCACATGGGTCAGTTGTCCCTGTCGGAGGGCGGAGAGGAGGTCGGTGCCATTGTCAGAAACCACCATTCCTGGCTTAAGCTGGCGTGGCGTCAACCACCTCTGAGCCTGCCCCTGCAGAGCTGACAGAATCTCTGCCTCAGTAGACATGTGCATTAGTTTTCGTCCGAATGCATTTTCGTCCGAATTTCAGGTATTTTCGTTATCGTTTTAACAAACTAAAACGAAAGCACCGAATCCGAAAACTGAAAGATCCAACATAAACAAATGCTTTATTTTCGTTTTCGTTGTGACAACAGTTCGCTATAGATAGGAGATTCGACGTGACGCTGACAATAACAATCTGTGTCTATCGAACCTGTGGTCAAATGTGCCTAACCTTAACTCTATTAGTCCAAGATTATTCTACATAGAGAGAAAAGATTCGACATAGAGAGAAAAGATTCAACATTATAGAGAGAAAAGATTCGACATAGAGAGAAAAGATTCGACATTATAGAGAGAAAAGATTTGACATTATAGAGAGAAAAGATTCGACATAGAGAGAAAAGATCGCAGCTGGAATTGGGTGGGGGAAGTAAAATAAAAATAATGATGATGATGAATGTTATTGGCTGATTGTAACCAAAGAGGAGGAGCAGTAAAATAGCTAGAACTAACTTGACAATTCAACATGAACGACGAAGATTCGACAAAGCATCTAAAAACATACAAACGTCGAATCTGTCATTGAAGGCTTATGGTGCCTGTCGAAAGTTAGAAGATTCGACGGTGCAGCTAAACTGTACGACGCTGCAATCGTACATTTCCGGTCAAATGCATCCGCCCATAGGCTATAGAAGAATTCTAATGTTGGTTGACTAGTAATAGTAATTAATAAATATAATTATTACTAGTCATACAACATTAGAATTCTACTATAGCTTGTAGGCGGAACATTCGACCGGAAATGTATGATTGCAGCGTCGTACAGTTTCGCTGCTCCGTCGAATCTTCTTTGAACATTCGACTGACACCATAAGCCTTCAATGACAGATTCGACCTTAATTAATTCAGATTTTCGGACTAATGCAATTTCTAACGAAAAATGAAATAAATAAAAACAAATTTCGGGAGTAACTAAATACATTTATTTTTCGGACAAAAACGAAATTCCGAAACAAAATATTTCAGTGTGCACATGTCTATGCCTCAGTGTGGCTCCTGTCCCCCAAGCACACCAGCTCAAGCACTGCATGGCATCTTTTTGCCTGCGTACTTGCGTAGCCCCTTGAACGCCTACGGAGCACAGCTGGTTCCGAGGACAAAGCACAGGTAGAGGCCATGGAGGAAGAAGAGGAGGAGGGGGTGGAGGAGAGAGGGGTGTCAGAATCACCAGTAGTAACATTTTGGAGGCGTGGTGGCGGAACAACCTCCAACACTACTGCACCTTGTCCTGCATCCTTCCCAGCTGCCAGCAGAGTCACCCAATGTGCCGTGAAAGATAGGCAATGTCCCTGTCCATGCCTGCTGGACCATGAGTCAGCAGTAATATG
The DNA here is from genome assembly GCA_029206835.1 of Rana muscosa. Classification (NCBI taxonomy): domain Eukaryota; kingdom Metazoa; phylum Chordata; class Amphibia; order Anura; family Ranidae; genus Rana; species Rana muscosa. The sequence continues at coordinate 1,101,281,871 of CM055116.1, forward strand.
CACCTTACCGCTGACCGCCCTGTCCAGCGAGGCCAAGGCATTGCCTTTCACATGCCGGTAGAGAGCCGGAATCGCCTTCCGTGAGAAAAAGTGGCGTTTGGGAACCTGCCACTGAGGAACCGCACATTCCACAAACTCACGGAAGGGGGCAGAGTCTACCAACTAAAAAGGCAGCAGTTGAAGTGCTAGCAATTTAGCCAAGCTAGCATTCAACCCGCTGGGCATGTGGATGGCTGGGAGCGAACTTCTTTCGGCGGTGCAGCAGCTGGGGCAGGGAAATTTGCCTGGTACAATCAGACGTCGGTGTACCGATAGCAGATTGTCCGCAAGTACTTGGCTGTGACACACCGAATTCTACACCTTCATTCCTCTCAGTGCAGGTTGCAAAGAGGACTGAAGGTATAGTGGGGTTGGAGATCCCAGCTGATGAGGAGCAAGGAGAGTTCCGCTTTGTTCTTTGGTGTGGGTATTTTAGGTACGCTTGCCAACGGACTGCATGGCAGGTCGACATATGTCTGGTCAAGCACGTGGTGCCCAAGCGGCTGATTTTTTGGCCACGCGAGATACACTTTAGACATATGTTGCAAATGGCAACGGTGCGATCTGCTGCACACGTCTGAAAAAAGCCCCACACCAAAGAACTTTTGGAATAACGCGCAGAGACAGCAGCGCCCTTAAGCTGGCCCCTGGAGGGCATCCTGCCTCGTTGGAGATGTGCCTCCTCCTCCTCCTCTTTCCTATCAGGCACCCACGTGGAGTCAGTGACCTCATCCTCATCACTGGAGCAAATCTGGCAGTATGCTGAAGCTGGGGGAACATGACTGCCAGATAGCTGTCCTTGTTGGGCACCCCCTCTCTCTGGGCTCACTTTACTACCCCCTCTCTCTGGGCTCACATTACTACCTTCCTCCAGCTGGGTTCCATCATCGGAGCCTTCAAAACGCTGGGCATCCTCCTGGAGCATGTACCCAACACTGTGGTCAAACAGTTCGGGGGACTCCTCAGGAGGACACGGTGGGGCTAGGGAAAGAGTGACTGATGCCATTGAGCCGAGGGAAGAGGCTGCTTTGCCAGACAAAGTACCCTAAGCCTGGGTGAGAGAGGACGAGGAGGATGAGGACGGCTTGGTCATCCACTCTACCAAGTCTTAGGCATGTTGTGGCTCAACATGGCCAGCTGCCGAAAAGAAGGACAAGCGTGTCCCACTGCCACGTGCTGATGAGGATGCACCGTGTCCACGACCAGCAGCACTGTTGCCTCTAGACACAGAGCCTGCTTGCCCTCTTTTATTGCCTTGTGACTGTCTGCCTCTCCTTGTTTTGCCTTCCAGACATACTAATGGCCTGCAGTGAGATGTAGCTGCACAAAGGTGGGATGAATATATATATATATCTGTACTGATAATGCAGCTATCAGAATCAACTGCCTGCTGTGGTATTAGTATGGGAAAAGCAGCAATTGTCTTCAGTTAGTTTTAGGTGAAAACTGTGCAGAGAGGGACACAGTACACTAACTGAAAATACTTGCAGCTCTCTGCCTGTGGTTTAATTATGAGAACACCACTATTAGTCACTAACTGTATTCAGGTAAGCTTTAGGTGAACGCTATGCAAAGCACACAGTACACTAAGTGAAACACTGACTGTCTGCAGCTAGCACAATCACCTGCCTGCCTGTCACAGTATAGAGAAAACCAGGAACGGATCTAGCTAAACTGAATACAGTGTATAAGTATATATACACCTAGGATGCATATATATCCTCTACACACTGTAACTGCTGGTAACTGACTCGCCTGCCTGCTCTATCTAACTCAATATAAATGACACTGTCTGTCTCTGTAATCTCTCATTAAACAACTCCAACACACTACACAAGGCCGCCGAGCCGGCGGCCTTATATAGTGTGGGGCGTGTACTAAACCCCCTGAGCCATAATTGGCCAAAGCCACCCTGGCTTTGGCCAATTACGGCTCTCCGTTTTTTCTGCGCTGTGATTGGCCAATTATCAGCCAGCAATGCACTGCGATGCCGCAATGAATTATGGACCGTGACACGCCACTCAAATTTGGCGCGAACGGCCCATAATGTTTGCAATTCGCCGAACAGCCGATGTTCGAGTCGAACATGGGTTTGACTCGAACACGAAGCTCATCCCTAATGGTGATGTAAAGTGGTCCCTAACCATCGTCCTCCACTTTTGCAGTCCCTGTTGGCAGTGGGCAGGTGGATCCTTTTCTGCTACAGCTTCAACCAATCCAAGGATATGTATGGTTTCATACTGTTGTCACTTATGATATCACTAATGACCCCATCAAGCAAAACACTTCTCCTCCTCTATCCCTTCATTGTGAATTGCCAGGACAATATTTGAGCCATGAACAGAGCTTTTGGGTAACGTGAAAAAGCAACCCAGCACCGAAAATATATGTCCACATGGTTGGTTATGGGTGCTATTCTCTTAGTCCAGATTGGAAGATTGTGGTAGTGAAAAGACAGAGTGAAAACCTTTATGAGGGAGGGGGTTGATTGGGGAACAGAAGAGTACTGGCAAGCATATGCAGGTACAGTCTAAAAACTAAGCATCTCCTGCTTACATGCCTCTTACCTATGTTTGCATATTTATTCCTCTTTCCAAAGGTGTAACTATTAGCCATAGCAGATCAGGTAACTGCTATGGGGCTCATAAGCATGGTGTCCGCTCATTCCAGTCCAGTACATGGCTTGACTATGGACTCCATAGCCAAGCCATGTACTGGATGGGAGTGAGTGGACAGTCGGACACCATGCTTATGAGCTCCATAGAAATAACCTGATCTGCTATGGCTATAATTATACCTTTAGAAAGAGGAATAAATATGCAAACATAGGTAAGAAGCATGTAAGCAGGAGGTGTTTAGTTTTTAGATTGTATCTGCAACTACCCCTGTGGACACATATTTTTGTAAGCACTGCTTACAAAGTGGGGCAGAGCAGAAGAGGAGGAGGAGAAGTCGGGCAGCCGTGATCAGTTAGGGTGGCTGCCACTGGCAGTGTGTGTCCTCCATTTCATTCCAGGACACTGTATTGTCCCGGAATGAAGGTGCCCGGGACCTGGGACAGAGATTATGGCAATCCAATCCACCTTGCTGATCCCTGGAACCAGAGGCTGCTCTGAATTGGGACATCTGCATCCAGAATCACTGGCTGAAATCACACCCCATCCGAGGACTGCCTAAAGAGGGTCCAACCCGCATTTCAGTTACAAGCATCTGTTATCCTTTCTTCATTCTAAACTTGTTGAGCCACTTTCTCTCCACTGATATTTTATCTCAAGAAAATTATCACACCCACTGCTACATTCATCACTTGTTGTGAAAAATTGTATTCATGTATGTTGTCAAATGTCCCCCAGTGTCGGTTTTGCTGTAATGCGCTCATGTGAGCGTATTCGCACATACAGACGTTGGTGGAAGACCAGTGGCACGAAAATCTTCCTGTGGACACAGCGATGTTTGCTCTTTTAGGGATGTTTGTTTTATGCCCCGCCAAGGGACTGGCCACTTCTTGGGGTTGGTGTTAAATGACTCAGAGCGGACAAATCTGCATCCAGGAGAACTATAGCATAACTATACGGCAATTGTGGCCCATTGAACCATAATTTTCATATGGTTCTTTTGTTGTATACATGTATTGTATGGGACATCCTGTTAGAGGGACGCCCTTTTATGGACATTTCCTGTGTGAAGGGGACATCCTGTGATGACCACTCCCATGGAGGAGGTCACATGTTGTGAGCTCACTTCCTATGGAGGAGGTCACATGCTGTGACATCACTTCCGGCTGGGATTTTAATAAAAAGGAGCCGTGAGGCTCTGGGCGACCAGTGTTTGCTGGGATGCTGAGATGAACCTAACAGTGTGGTGATGCTTCTTGATTTGAATGAATGGAAATCGAATGGAAGGTGAGTGAATTTTAGCTTAAAGATGCATTATATCATTGAGACTAAATGTGTTACTATTAGAGACACGATATCTGGCTGTGTGATTTCGCTGACAGATGGCGGGCCAATGGTAGGACTAATTACGGCCTCTTTGAGCATCGGATCAGCAGAGGGGGAGAATGGATGCACGTTCTGATGCGTGGGGAGGCTATGCTTTGTAAAAGAACAAATTTTTCGTCTTTTTGAAATAATGCTGGCTGGAAGAGATCGTATGTGTGTGTGTGATTTTGTTGGGAGTTTGATCGTATGCCTGTGTATGCCTGTGAATTCGATCGTGTGTGCCTGTGTGTGTGTGCCTGTGTATGCCTGCGTGTGCCTGGGTGTGACTGTGTGAATGCATATGGAAACTGTATATTGTGGATGAAATGTAGGTATAGATTTGGGATTATTCAGCCTGCAATGTGTGTGTTTGGCTGAGCTGTTTGTATTTCTCAAAGTCTTGTTCCTGTGCACCATGAGGTTTAGTGGAGGAGGAGCAGCCAGCATGGCTATCATTTACAATGGTGGAAGTTGGTTACTCTCTGTAAACAATAGCATGCAGGAATTTTGTGTTGGAGGGGCTTCACCCTGAGGGATGATAATCTGATGTTCTGAGAAAGCATACAAGCAATATTATACTGTGTGTGTGGTGACTATTTCAGAGTATATGAACTTTGAGTAAAGAGTGTTGTTGTTTTTAAAGTGGTTGTAAACCCTGTTATAGAAAAAAAAATTCAGACTAACCTGCAAGACAAAGGCATAATGAACTAGTATGACTAGCATACTAGCCCATTATGCATCACTTACCTTAGATCAGGGCCCCCGAAGGCGTCCTCGTCTCCCTCTCCAGCCGCAGCCATCGCTGCGGCGATACCCGGAAGGTTACTTCCGGGTATCGCCGCTCCAGCCAATCACAGCGCCGCTACGGCGCTGTGATTGGCCGGAGCGGCGAAGACGTGACTCTGCGCATGCTGGATTTATGAATGGGATTAACCCTATGAATGCGCCATTGTCTACGGCGCGCATGCGCCGTAGACATCGGTGCATGTCATTTTTAGCAAATATCTCCTAAACCGTGTAGGTTTAGGAGATATTTCTTGCACCTACAGGTAAGCCTTAATCTAGGCTTACCTGTAGGTGCAAGTTGCAAAAGTGGGTTTACAACCACTTTAATGTTGCGCATGTAACTAACACTTCTTAAATGTTCTGTTTAGTTGGCCAAAGGGCCTGAGTTGAAGATTGTTCTTAAAATGTTTGTAAGTGTACATGTGGTGTCTCAGGTGTGTGGCTTTGTGGAGAAAGATTCTAGGGAGGTTTGTGCTGGTTTTGGCGGGAAAAACTGCATGTGGCGGCCATCTTGTTGTCTGCCATGCTGCCATGGTCGTCGGCGGCCATTTAGGAGGCACAGTCTCTGTTTGGCCTGTGGGTCATCCTATAGGGGAAGGTGCAGCCACCTTTCCTTTGGGTGTGATACCATGTGACCGTGCTGTGGCATTCGTCGGCTATCTTGTTGGTGGAATTTCGCAGCTTTTGGGGCAGATTTCGATGTTTGGTGCGAATTGAGTAGTGCAGTCTTTTCTGTGTTGGAATCTGGTGGATGCCATTTTTGTTTGCCTTTGTGTGTGTGTAGTACGGTCTGTCCTGTTTTAAAATGGTGATTTGGAGGCGCAGTTCTTGTTGCCATTTACAGTTTGGCCTGTGGGTCGTCCCAGAGTGGTGAGACCCTGGGATGACATACTGGGAGGCTGTTTTGTTTAATGTTAAATTCGCTGGTTTAAATTTGTTTTTCTAAACATCGCCTCTTGAGTTGAGTAGAGTGGTATCTTGATATAGCACGGTCTTGCCCCGAGGGGTCCCGACGCGCTTGCGGACACATGCACATGCTGGGGTCCATTTATGGATGGGATCTGGTTGACCTACCAGCATGTCTTTGGAGTGTGGGAGGAAACCGGAGTACCCGGAGGAAACCCACGCAGGCACAGGGAGAATATGCAAACTCCAGGCAGATGGTGTTGGGATGGGGATTTCTCTGTTTTCATTTAAGTGAATGTAAGCTATTGCAGGTTAGCTGACTTTGCAGTATATGAGTGGCGGTTTTTGTATTGGATTTTGGTTTTAAGTGAAATCCCTACTTTACACAGAATTTTCAAAGATCGTAAGACTAACTTTAACTGAGTTTTTATACACAGTGGTGTGTGTTGTATTTATGTTTAAATATTTGGGAGTTTCCCAGAAGGCAATTCATTGTTTTTGAAGCTTGTATTGTATAGCCTGCGAAGGGGGGTTTAGTTGAACTCCTTGAGCCATCTTTTTGCAGGAGTTTGTATTTGAGTCTCGAAACTTGTGGTTTGACTTCCAGGGGATGTTTGGGTCAGGGGGGATTCCCTCCCATTTGTAAAAGGGGGTTTATTCCATCATTTCCTCGACAAAGGTTTTTTTAAATTGTTGAAATATATATGATGTTTAGCCATGGATTTTTTGGTGTGTTGATAGACAAGGTGATGGGGGGCTCCCCCCTCCCCCTCCCCCTTCCTGTATGTCGATGTGTAAATAAACCAGTTTGGCATTTTAAGAGCTGAGCATGCAACAGGAAGTTATTTTTCATTATTTATGTATCAGCAAGAAGTTGGTGGGAGGAGCTTGGGGTCTTCTGAAAGGTGAGCAATGAAATTTGTGTTTTGAAAGGACAATGGAAAACATTTTGGCGAAAGAGAGTGTTTTATATTTTGTTCCAGTTTTGTGAAGTTTTATACTGAAATACAGTTTTGGGTAGAGAGTAGTACGGGGGGCATCACCATTATTGTTGTAACATCTAGATACAGAGAGAAGCCACATTGTTCTGTAGGTGGTAAACGGGCGTAAGTGTTCTGTGTGGTTTAGTCTGGCGACACAGTGTATGGGTGTATAGCGGAAAACGCTTGTGTATGCATACACTGTGAGGGGTAGAGGCCTAATTTGGGGGGTGATAACGCCTCGGTTAGGGTTTCTTGTTGGGGGACTGGACCAGATATAGTGGTTGTAGTTCGTCAATCCACCGTAGAAGAAGACACCGGGCGGTGCTCCCCGAAATGGGTGCAATGGTTTCCCCTGGACGCAGGGGCAAGACGATAAGCCGCTTCGAATCGCCATGGACACAAGGAGGTCTGTGCAAGGGAAGGAATGGAGGCTTCCCACAGTCAGATGGTTACACAGTGCACGAAGCCTAGTTTTGGGACAGAGGCCTTTGAACCCCAAAAAGATTAACATAGGTGGTCCAAGGATACTATTTTGGGTATCCCTCTGGAGTTGATGTAGTTCAGCTGCGGCTTCAGAAATCTGTAATGATGAGTGTTGATGAAGGTGTAGTACACGTTTTTGTGATTCTCAGAGGAGGAACAGTGGTTAAAATTCTCATGGCCATTTGTTTGAACTTTGTATGGCTGGTCCATGCAAAGTTTTCGAGCTACTCTCATGTTTGTCCCATTGTATTTTTTTCTTTATCGTACATCACGGGACACAGAGCGGCATATTAATTACTATGTGGGTTATAGAGCTTACCTTCAGGTGATGGACACTGGCACACCCAAGACTGGAAGTCCCCTCCCTATATAACCCCTCCCATATCGGGAGTACCTCAGTTTTGTTGCCAGTGTCTAAAGGTGTTGGTCACGGTTAAGCATGTATTCAAGTTAGCTCTGCGTATGGTCTTTGAGGCCTAAAGGCGAGCTATTCCGGATCCGTCCAAAGTGCTTCAATGCCAAAATGAACGGTACCCGGGCCTCGGGGAAGAAGATGTGGACCATCTACGAGGTTTGGCCTGTAATGCCTCTCTTAGGAGGGCTGGACCCTGGGATCCAGTACTCTGGTCAGATCCAATACCAAGAGGTTTTCTGGCAGGGTGCTGTACAGGTCCAGGGGAGGGGTGTTCCTTTCAGTAGGACCCCGGTCCCTGAAGGTCAAATGACGTTGCCCGCCAAAGAGGCGAAGTTTGGGCTGTCTGTTCCAAACAGGGTCCTGCGGCGGGGACAGGTAAGTGAGGGTCCCTGATGAACTTGGTCCAGCAGGGACCCTTCAAGACTAATGTGTTTGCCTGTATTTTACCTACATGGTATATTTCCCACTGTACCTGATGCCTAAAATATCTTTGATAAACCTGAAATGTATTTTCTTATGGTTCTATTGGACATTACGTAGTACCCCTATTTGGCCACAGGAGGGAGATACTTAAGAATGTCTATATAGCTGGGCATACCTTCTAAAAGTGTAATGCCTAGACAGATGGAGGAGCATTCTTCTATGTACAAGCTCTGCAGTACCCATCTGTAAAAATGTTACCATACCTGCTAGGGGGACCTGGAAACAGCGTTCTTAGACATGGTGCTGTGGTCTCCCTCTATAGTGTCAGCTAGGCTCCAATGTAAAACTGCAGCTCCCAGTGGGAAGCCTATGGAGGAAAAGTTCCGCCTGCTCCTCTCCCCATTCCTTCCAGGGAGCGTTTCTGGCGCGCGCGCATTGACGCGCACGCATTGGCGCACGCGCACTTCTGCGCATGTGCGGGCGTCCTCTGCTTTAAAAAGACAGCCTCTGCGAGACATGCTGTAAGAGGACGGACACATCAGCAGAGCTCCTTGGTGACATTTATTTTTGATATTATATTGGGCACGCTACAGGTGGTGATACAGGTATCCCCAAGGCACATTAGTTTAGTCACCTGACTAGCTCTGATAGCAAGCTTGTACGCTAGACTATAGCTAGTAGTGGGTGCAATTTTGGCTGTAAGTCCTTAGCTTGAGCTAGGACTATGCCTTCCAAGGGCTCTGGGAGTAAAAAGCCTAGGAGGCTAAAGGGTTCGCCATCGGGCTCTGAGGATCTGGGGCTTGCTCCTACTAATATATCCTCCCCTGATAAATCAGAGGTAGTTACCCGAGGGGAGCCATCAGGAATGCTAGGTGCTGCGGCTGGCCTCAGTTCACCTGCTCCGGTATATGTGACAGAGGAGGCTTTTACAGGAAAAGGTAAAAATGGCGCAAAATAGTTCTGGTATAATAGGAGTTAGAATGTCACTGGAAAATACACTATAAATTATTCCAATGTCCATCAGATGATGTATGCACCAGCGGCAGCTACCATAGGCAGAAGCAGGCTCTGGAAGATAAATGAGGAAAGGAAGGTGCGCCAAACTAAGTGCAGTATTAACGTTTTAATAACCATTAATAAAAACAGCCAAATGGCTACTCACAAATAGGAAGAAGTAATCAGGCATGTAGAGTGTAGAGGCTTTTACCTCTGCTCTGGGAGGATTAGAACAAAGATTGGCGGCATTAATCGCTTCCTCCCTGCCGGGAAAAAAGCGTGCCAGATCTCCATCTCCACCATTAGAGTATCTAACAGCAGAGCAATTGTCTCAGGATGAAATAGATTTTCCTGCAGGGGATCAGGAGGATGATGCAGCCTCGGAGGAATCTACTTTAGAGGAACCATTTTCAGCCTCTCAGGCTGAAAGATTGTTAGTTCAGTCTTTAACAGACATGGTTCGGTCAGCTTTCAAGCTGCCCCTTTCTGAACCAGCAACTACATCGGTTTCTTCATTGGGCTCTTTGAAAGCCCCACAGGCTAATGGTTCCTTTCCAGTGCATCCATTGCTAGAAAATCTCATCTATAAGGATTGGGAACATCCTGATAAACTGTTCCTTCCTCCCAAAAAGTTTTCTGTGGTATATCCTATGGAGGAAAAGTTCAGCAAAAAATGGAGCCTTCCTACTGTGGACGCTGCCATCTCCTCTGTGAACAAATCCCTGACATGTCCAGTGGACAATGTACAGATGTTTAAAGATCCAACAGATAAAAAGTTGGAAACCCTATTAAAGACTGCTTTTTATACAGCTGGTGCTGTAACTCAGCCTGCAGTGGCAGCCATTGGCATCTGTCAGGCCTTGAAAGACCAGATGAAGCTGGCTTTAAAAGACATGCCAGTTCAGCAGGCGCAGGATTTAGCAGATCTACCTAGGGCTTTATGTTTTGCGGTTGACGCCATTAAAGATTAAATTCATCAGGCCTCCCGCCTTACGCTGGTGTTGGTACACATGCGTAGACTCCTATGGCTGAAAAACTGGTCAGCCGAGACGCCCTGTAAAAAGCTCCTGGCTGGATTTCCATTCCATGGGAAGCGGTTATTTGGCGAGGACTTGGATAAATACATCCAGAAAATCTCCAGTGGGAAGAGTACCCTTTTACCTGTTAAAAGGAAATTAAGGGGTCCTGCCTTCAAGCGGCCCACCTCGCCAGTCCCAGGAACTTCAGCCTCTAAGCAGTTCCGACGGCCTCCCCGATCCAATCCTAGAGGGAGAGCTCAGGGACAGCCGCAGGGTAATAAAAAACCCTGGAACCGAAGGAATACTAAACCAGCTCCCAAGTCGGCCTTATGAAGGGTCGCCCCCACTCAGATGAGTGGGGGGAAGACTTCTGTTGTTTTCAGGGGCTTGGCGAGAGACGATCCGGGACAGATGGGCTCTCTCCACGGTATCCCTGGGATACAAGTTGGAGTTACAGGAATTTCCTCCTCCTCGGTTTATAACATCAAACGTCTCAAAAGATCCAGTAAGGAGAAGATCTCTCCTTTCGGCGTTAGACCGACTATTATTCCGAGGGGTAATTGTGGAGGTTCCGGTAAAGGAACAGAGGTTGGGATTTTACTCAAACCTCTTTACCGTTCCAAAGCCCAACGGAGATGTAAGACCCATACTAGATCTCAAAGGTCTAAACAAATTCCTAATCGTCAAATCAATTTGGTCAATAGCCGCCTCCCTACAAGGGGGAGAATGGTTGGCGTCCATCAATATCAGGGACGCTTATTTGCATGTTCCTATATTCCCCAGTCATCAAAAGCTTCTACGCTTTGCGGTGGAACAGCGCCATTATCAGTTTTGTGGCGCTACCCTTCGGGTTGGCCACGGCTCCGCGAGTGTTCACAAAGATCTTGGCCCCTCTGTTGGCCGACTTAAGAACTCGGGGAATATCTATAAGGGCCTACCTGGATGATCTATTAATAATAGATCAGTCAGCTTCCAACCTAAGGGTTGCTGTACACAACACGGTACAATACCTGGAATCCCGGGGCTGGGTCCTAAATCTGGACAAGTCAGCCTTGCAGCCAGCAAGAAGACTCGAATATTTAGGCTTACTCATAGACACAGACCAAAGAAAGGTTTTTCTGCCTCAGGCGAAAGTCTCTTCCTTAAGAGAACTAATTCAAGCGATCTGTGCAAAGAGACAGCCATCCACTCGTCTTTGCATGCGGTTGCTGGGAAAGATGGTGGCCTCATTCGAAGCAGTTCCGTATGCTCAATTCCATTCAAGGAAATTGCAGAACGCCATCCTAACCGCCTGGAACAAAAAGGTTCAAGCCCTAGACTTCCCAATGTCCCCGGCGTCGTCAGTACGCAGGAGTCTATGTTGGTGGTTGGTACCCCAAAATTTACAAAAGGGAAAGTCGTTCATTCCAATCTCTTGGAGGGTAGTAACTACGGATGCCAGCCTTCTAGGCTGGGGGGCAGTACTGGAGCAGTGTTCACTCCAGGGAAAGTGGTTGAATATCGAGAAGACCTTGCCCATCAACCTGCTGGAAATTCGGACGGCACGGTTGGCCCTGGAAGCATGGACTTCCAAGCTACATGGGTCTCCTGTCAGGATCCAATCAGACAATGCCACAGCTGTGGCATACATCAATCACCAAGGGGGCACCAAGAGCGGTGCGGCCCAGAAGGAGGTGAATCATATCCTGATATGGGCAGAAAAACATGTCCCATGCATATCCGCTATCTTTATTCCAGGAATAGAGAATTGGAAAGCAGACTTCCTGAGTCGGCAGCAGTTATCCCCAGGGGAATGGTCTCTTCACCCCGACATCTTTCAGACAATATGTCAGAGATAGGGGAAACCAGATGTAGATCTATTCGCATCCAGGGCCAACAAGAAATTGAACAGCTTTGTGTCCAGGACGAGAGACCTGCTCGCTTGCGGATCAGATGCTCTGGTGTTCCCATGGGATCAGTTCGCACTAATATATGCGTTCCCTCCGCTGCAGCTTCTACCTCAACTCCTCCGCAGTCAGGATGGAAAGGAGGCCGGTGATTCTGGTAGCCCCAGCATGGCCTCGGAGATCCTGGTATGCGGAAATTGTAAGAATGTCTGTAGGCAAGCCTTGGACCCTTCCGCTTCGGCCAGACCTGCTCACGCAGGGTCCGATATACCACCCTTCTTTACAAACTCTAATTTTAACAGTCTTGCTATTGAATCCCACATTCTAGGAGAGAGAGGTCTCTCTAACACAGTGGTGTCTACGATAATCAATGCTAGAAAGCCAGTATCTAGACATATATATTATAGAGTTTGGAAGGCGTATGTGGCATGGTGTGAAGCCAAGAAATGGCATCCTCGGAAGTACGTCATAGGCAGAATACTTGACTTCCTACAGTGGGCTGTTGTCAAAAACCTAGCCTTAAGTACTATTAAGGGATAGGTTTCGGCCTTATCAATATTTTTTCAAAGGCCACTAGCTACGCATTCCCTAGTAAAAACCTTCTTGCAGGGTGTGACTTGTGTCAACCCACCAGTGACGTCTCCCATATGTCCATGGGACTTAAACTTGGTTCTATCAGTTCTTCAAAGACAACCTTTTGAACCATTACTCCACATTCCTTTAGTGCTCCTCACCAGGAAATTTGTGTTCTTGGTAGCTATAGCCTCAGCCAGGAGGGTATCGGATTTAGCAGCTTTATCTTGCAAGGAGCCATATTTGATTATCCATAAGGATAAAGTGGTTTTACGTACACATCCAGCCTTTCTTCCGAAGGTCGTGTCAAGTTTTAATTTGAACCAAGATATGGTTCTTCCTTCCTTTTTTCCCAAACCTAGTTCGGTGGAAGAGAAATTATTACATTCTTTGGATGTAGTAGGAGCAGTTAAAGCCTATCTCGAAGCTACTGCTATGATTCGAAAAACTGATGTTTTATTTATTCTGCCAGAAGGCCCCAGAAGGGGCCAGGCAGCGTTGAAATCTACTATTTCTAAGTGGATTTGGCAGGTTATTATTCAAGCCTATGGTCTGAGAAAGAAGGTGCCTTCATTTAAAATTACAGCACACTCTACTAGAGCGGTTGGTGCTTCTTGGGCAGTGCATCACCAGGCCTCCTTGGCTCAAATCTGTAAGGTCGCAACTTGGTCTTCAGTCCACACATTCACAAAATTTTATAAGGTGGATGTAAGAGGTCATGAGGATATCGCCTTTGGGCGTAGTGTGCTGCAGGCTGCAGTATAGATCCTCATGCCTGATGGCGCCCAGCTTGTTATGGTGTCTCCCTCCCCTCATTTTGGCATTGCTTTGGGACATCCCACATAGTATATACTATGCCGCTGTGTGTCCCGTGATGTACGATAAAGAAAATAGGATTTTTAAAACAGCTTACCTGTAAAATCCTTTTCTTGGAGTACATCACGGGACAGAGCTCCCACCCCTCTTTTGGGGACACTTATTGCTTTGCTACAAAATTGAGGTACTCCCGATATGGGAGGGGTTATATAGGGAGGGGACTTCCTGTCTTGGGTGTGCCAGTGTCCATCACCTGAAGGTAAGCTCTATAACCCACATAGTAATTACTATGCCGCTCTGTGTCCCGTGATGTACTCCAAGAAAAGGATTTTACAGGTAAGCTGTTATAAAAATCCTATTTTCTATTGCTGAAAGAGTGAAGGGAGAATTCTGGCTGTTTTGTTTTTTAAATTTTGGTTTTGGAAACTGAAGTATCTCCCCCACATTTGTATCGGAATGTTTTTATGTAGTAACGTGAATATGTTCGAACTTACCGCGGTGATCCTCCGATGCATTGCGGCTGTTGTATTTTTGTAGGAACGGGAAGAGTAAGGGTTACAGAGGGTTTTGTTTGAATCGATTTTGAAAGAATGTCATTGACAATTTACCAATGTACAGGAATGTAATTTTTGTTTGCCATTCTTTGCAGGTTAAATATGAAGGATAGAGTAATCATTTTTGCTTATAAGTATTTTTTCAGGTCCAAGGAGTTTCTGAAAGTGTATGTACATCGAGAGCAGGTGTATGTAGACAGCTGTACATATGGATAAATACATGAGTCTGAGGAGGTAAAAGTATCATAGGCTATTTCATTGTTTCTTTTTTCCTGCACCACTCTAAATCCTGCAGTTCTTCCTTCAGTTTCTAATGAGGAAGAAAAGGGGGGGAAATGATAAATGTAAGAATGACAGTTTTTTTTTTTTTAAACAAATAATTTTAACCTCTGTAATTCTAACCAAGTTTGTGCCAAGACTGTCTTTCTTTGATAGAATTTGAATCGGCAAGCAGCAGTCTGGTGAAGTAGGTTCCCATCCCAGATGCTAAGAACCTTTTGTCAATGGTTCCAGGTATTGTAAGCCACGCACAGGTTATGCAGTGACCACAGTCCCGATGTCTGGGTTATTGTCATAGGAGGGTTGTTTGGAGGTCAATCAAAACCAGGGTCGTACTTTCCTCATTAGCTGTCACTTACATTCTCAGCTAATGGGGTGGGTGCGATCACTGTGACATGAACTTCAAAAGGTCCACCACAGGGTTCACGAGTCCTTCCTGGACCCTGACACAATAACCGGTTTACATTCTTTCGAACCAGATGACTGAGTCGTTGTAAAGAAGCTTGAAGGATGAGACCACGCCAGCCACTGCAAGAAGCGGTTCAACCACACCAAAAGTAGTATCTTCGTTTATTTATATTTTTTTGTTTAGTAAATTTTAGCATGGGTAACGATGAAAAGCGTCCCAAGTTATTATTTAAAGTGTATTTCCTGACTAGCTCAGAACGCGAACAGGACCAATTGCTGGGTCTGTTCTGAGTCTCCACCGAGTTTTAGTCCCCAGCGATGACAGCGGTACATGCCATTTATGATGTTATTATGGGTATGAGGAGTTTTGACAAACTAGTGAAGACTCCAAACAGACACAGCTCAATGGAATTTAACGATGCATTTTTAGAGGGTAAAATTGGTTCTAGTTTTAATAGCTCTGCCTCTTGTCGGTTTGGGTATTGGGACAACTAGGTAGCCCACAAGTGTGTTTGAACTTTAGTTTGGTGTTTATGCGGATCTGCAGCTTATAAGGTAATTCCCCCAATGCAAGAGGTTCATGCGTGATGGTGAAACTCGTCCCAGCATCTTATGTTGCGGCCGATCGCGAGGATCTGATGGTGCAAGAGAAATTAAGAATGGCAGGGACAGCTAGAAGGGAATTGTTCACCAACCCCGACCAGGTCTGGGCATGGTGTCCTGCATGTACAAGGTGGGGGGGGCTTGAGCTTATGATACGATTGAACAATTCTCATCCATTGAGGATGGGATGTTCTTGTAACTGTTGAAGCCAGATCTATAGCTAAGTGAAGGTTGGGAGTCCTTTTAAGGGTCAGGGAATCTTTGGGGATCTAATTTTTATTTTTACAGCGGATCGTGGTTAAAGGAAGTGGGAATATATATACTCATGTCGTTTTTATCTCTATTCTTTCTATGTCGCGATGAGTGCTCCTGTTGCCTGATTGGATGCATGACCAGAGCCCGAGCAAATGACCACATCTTCCTTGATGAGACGCCCCGAAGCCGGACCCACGTACAAGACACAGAGGATCACAGACCAATCGGTGATTACTACAGCTCACCATGTCGTGTCCTCCTTATAAGTCGTGCTCCTGAAGAACAGAGTCTACATGTCAAGTCATGTTTTAGTTTTTATGGACTTGTATGCACTGTAAGGACTGATTCATTTCCAGGTGTAAGAAGGAGATCAAGTTTCATCGAGGGACACATGGGGGCATATGACAAAAAAGGGAGGACTGTTGTGGAAAATTTTATTAATGTATGTTGTCAGATGTCCCCCAGTGTCGGTTTTGCTGTAATGCGCTCATGTGAGCGTATTCGCACATACAGGCGTTGGTGGAAGACCGGTGGCGCAAAAATCTTCCTGTGGACACAGCGATGTTTGCTCTTTTAGGGATGTTTGTTTTATGCCCTGCCAAGGGACTGGCCACTTCTTGGCGTTGGCGTTAAATGACTCAGAGCGGACAGATCTGCGTCCACGAGAACTATAGCATAACTATACGACAATTGTGGCCCATTGAGCCATAATTTTCATATGGTTCCCGTCATTGGAAGCAGTGCACATCACTGCTAGTCTATTTGAATGTATACATGTCTGTGATTGGTTCTTTTGTTGTATTCATGTATTGTATTGTATGGGACATCCTGTTAGAGGGACGCCCTTATATGGACATTTCCTGTGTGAAGGGGACATCCTGTGATGACCACTCCCATGGAGGAGGTCACATGTTGTGAGCTTACTTCCTATGGAGGAGGTCACATGCTGTGACATCACTTCCAGCTGGGATTTTAATAAAAAGGAGCCGTGAGGCTCTGGGCAACCAGTGTTTTCTGGGATGCTGAGATGAACCTAACAGTGTGGTGATGCTTCTTGATTTGAATGAATGGAAATCAAATGGAAGGTGAGTGAATTTTAGCTTAAAGATGCATTATATCATTGAGACGAAATGTGTTACTATTAGAGACACGAAATCTGGCTGTGTGCTCTGCATACAGCCTGATTTCGCTGACACACTAAACCCCGGCCATCAAAGCCTTATCTAGAACATGAGGCCACTAGTACTCTGACTTTGCCTTGCTTCCCATCTGCCTTCCATAGATGCATTATATTCTAGTTTTATACCTCCAACGGAGTATGGCAGTCTAGGAGTTCTTTCCAATCCCATGCATTTGTGCAGAGCCAGCACCTGTCGGCCTCAGTAGGGCAGGAGCCACTCAAGGGATCAGCAGCTTTTTCAGAGCTATATCACCTGTCTTCACCTCCAACTGCCACCTTTGAGCTTACGCCGCTATCTGCATTTCTGCAATAAATTAGTCTACATATCTTCTGAGCCCAATCTTACACTAGACTGCTGTTAAGCACCAATGGTTTTAAAGGGCCTCAACATAGCCAGCCGAAGTTCACTACAAAGACTTGCCCGAGTCATTCCAGTCCTGAGGGCAGAACTGGGTTGCTGTTACAGAGTTTAAATTTGAAGGCCTATGCCTAGCGCCTTTGAGAGCTCTCAAGTGACTTAGCCTGCTACATCTCCTTATAATGCCTTGAGGAATAACCTCTCATGCGGAGAGCTACTTCCTACGCTCCTATTATTGCAGTGTAAGCTGGGTTTGCCTCTAGAAGTACCTCTGTTGTGTACACTGGGACCTGTCACTGTTGTGTTTATGCGCATTAAAAATGATGTACCAATCTGTTTTGTTCTACTTGTAACTTTAATCTGCCAATATGGGTTGAAGGAAAGAAAACTGCTCGATTCCCCCATAAACACAGTCAGTCCCCCTGCACTATTGTATTCTGACAGTGGGAGGTTTCCCAGCCATCAGAATACAAAGATCACTGCCAGCAGCTATACCAACAAGCAGTGATCGCATGAAAAAAAAACAACAGACTGGTTGTACTGAAGTCGATCGATGGATCAACTTCAGTACAACCACTCTGCCCATAGATGAATCGAAATTCGTCCAGTTCCTGCTGAACCGGACAAATTTCTATCCATCTATGACCGGCCTTACAGTTCACTCGCAGACTACAATTTTCAGTTTAAATTGTTGTGTGCAGAAGTTTTTCTAATCTTGTGCCATTATACTGACTTATTTTTTGGATGGTACTGTGAAGATTCATGGACATTGTGGATAATAATTTTATTCATTAAAACTAATGGTGTTTGAACCACAAAAATGTATCAGCTGAAAAGGCCATACTCAAAAGTTCCTGCTACTAGGGAGACCCAGATTACTGAAGCTGTAAATATAAATGCATTTGCCAAGCAAATGAAGTAATCCTTTCACTGCACTGGTGACAGCCTGAAAACATGAAGCCTCGTTACAAAGGTGAAAGGCTAAACAACAGCTGCAAGGGGCTGGTTATATGCTCCAGCAAACTTGTGCCAAGGCCAACAAAAGCCAACAAAAAACAACAGGCATTCAGGAGGCAGTAGGATCGCCTTAGCCATGCTCTGAAAAGCAATCCACCATGGATCGCCTTTCAGAGAATCGGCTAGTGTGAACTTAGCTTATGAGAGGGTGAAAGCTGTTGCGGCTGGACAAAGTTGTGTGGTGCACCTAGCGGTGTGAACATTTAAGGCAGTATGCGCCTAGGGCCAAATGCAAGATGTCTGCGCTCTGGGCTTTTGCCCCGGGCACATATTGCCCTAAACAATCATACCACTGGGTAAACCATCAAGCCCCATCAAGCTGCAGCAGCTGTTAGCCTCTCATAGAGTTTCACAGGCTGCTGTCAGCACAGGGAACCCCAGAGCCCCCAGCATCAAAGCAGAATGCCCAGTGTGCATGGGGCCATACTGTGTGGTTGTCTACAACTGTCTGTACTTTCCCCCACACAGCCCCTGCGTCTTTCCTCCACACAACCAGGCAACAGGAATTTTTACACTTTCTTCACAGGCTCAATAAACAGTCTAGGGGTTTTGTTTTTGTTTTGTTTATTTAATGCATAGGGAATAGGGATGTGTGGGATGCCCAAACTGTAGAACTTGAATAGACTCTTAAGGACTTGCTAATGTCTGTGGCTAATAAGAACTGACTTCAACTGTGCTGTCCACCCGTGGGAATGATGGTGCAGCATCCAAATTTAAGATACAGGTATTGCTCCTTGCAGGAATGCCAAAGCACCTGGCAACTGCTATCCCAAGCTAGAGATATAGGGTTTCTTCTGGCTGCTTATCGCTGGCTCTATGTCCCCTGGTCCTGCACACGTAAAATTTTGCAGCCTTAAGCCTCGTACACCGTCGGTTTTCTCGTCAAGATTCCCGGCAAGCTTGCCTTGCTCGCCGAGTGTACACACGGCCATTCATAAGAACCGCCGTTCTTTTGAATAGCAAGAACGCGGTGACGTCATCGACTACGACGAGCCCGCGCTCATCACATTTGATGCCGTCGCCGCCATCTTGCTACACCCTACACTACCCTTGTATGCTACCGCGCATGCGTCAAAGTCTTTTCGAGCATGCGCAGGTTTACCATGGACAGGTAAGCATACACACTCACGGTTTTCTCGTCAGGAAACAGGCCGACCAAAATCCAGACGAGAAAATAGAGAGCAGGTTCTCTATTTTTCTCGTCGAGATTCCCGGCAGTTTTCCCGACGAGAAACGATACACACGGACGGTTTTCTCGGCAAAAAGCTCTCCCAGCTGTTTTCTTGCCGAGAAAACCGGTCGTGTGTACGAGGCTTTACTGTCCTCTCTCTACAGGCTTTCAGTAGGTTGAAATGGAAGTTACTCACTTAGTCCCTTTAGGTGGGTCCTGGAATCCAAGAGGCTGCTGTAAGGGCACTCTGCTATACAGGCCAGGCCTTGCTTCTCAGGAGGGCTTCAGCTAAGCCTAGCTGAGGCTGGTAAAGGTGTGAGGGTTCCAACTGCTCCTTCTCTCTTCCTCTCTCTCTCTTTCTTCCTCCTCGCCTTCCTTCTGACCAGGTGCAGACTTCCCCAGCCCAGGGATCCCCTCCAAGCAACAGGACCCTGGATTTTGCTCTCTTGACTGCCAGGCTTCTGACTATTTATGGGACTGTTCCCCCACCTCCTGAGCCTTGCCTCCTTAAGGATTGGTGGAACCCATAAATATTCAGGCTGCAGTCTCTGTTCATATACCCTTTAAGTTCTAGAACTATCCAGTGAATTCTAGAAGACAGGGGGGAGGTAACAGAGCCACAGCCCTGAAGCACTGCACAGTCAAAAACACATTACCCCTACTTCCCTGCCTAAAGAGGAGCCAGCGAAATTTACCTCACCTAGCAACTAGGAGAGTGCTACACAAGATTCCTCAATTTCAGGTTCTTCATGAAAGCATTCCCAACAGATGTTAGAAGAATACCCATGTACATTAACCCCCTGCCTACCGGGCACGAAAACCCCCTTCCTGCCCAAGCCATTTTTCAGCTTTCAGCGCTGTCACACTTTGAATGACAATTGCGCAGTCGTGCGACGTGGCTCCCAAACGAAATTTGCGTCCTTTTTTTCCCACAAATAGAGCTTTCTTTTGGTGGTATTTGATCACCTCTGCGGTTTTTATTTTTTGCGCTATAAACAAAAGAAGAGCGTCAAGTTTGAAAAAAAACACAATAATTTTTACTTTTTGCTATAATAAATATCCATTTAAAAAAAAAAAAAAAATTTTTCATCAGTTTAGGCCGATATGTATTCTTCTACATATTTTTGGTAAAAAAAAAAATCGTAATAAGCGTATATTGATTGGTTTGCGCAAAAGTTATAGCAGATACAAAATAGGGGATAGATTTATAGCATTTTTTTTTTTTTTTACTAGTAATGGCAGCGATCTGCGATTTTTATCGTGACTGCGATATTGCGGCGGACACATCGGACACTTTTGACACATTTTTGGGACCATTCACATTTATACAGCGATCCCTGCTATAAAAATGCATTGATTACTGTATAAATGTGACTGGCAGGGAAGGGGTTAACACTAGGGGGCGAGGGGACTGACTGGGGGAGGTAACCGATGGTTGTCCCTATGTACAAGGGACACACCATCGGTCTCCTCTCCCTGACAGGGCATGGATCTGTGTGTTTACACACACAGATCCACGGTCCTGCTCGGTTAGTGGGCAATCGCGGGTGCCCGGCGGCCATCGCGGCCACGCACATCGGGTCCCCAGCGACGCGGCGCGTGCGCCCCCTAGCTGCTTTTAAAGCCGCGACGTTATATGACGTCCGGTCAGAACAAGAGAGTCTTCCGCCCACCGTCATTTGACGGTGGGTGGTAGACAAGTGGTTAAAGTGTATCTAAACCCAAGAACAAAAACGTAATATTTTGAGATTTCAATGCACCCCTAGGAAGTTACAAGCTCAATGGTCTTTGTGGTAGGATCAACAGGTATTTGTTTGCACTTATCAAACTGATAACAAAGTGGTTCCAATGGTATATTTAACAGACCAAAACAGAACAAATGAGAGAAGTTTATTGTTAAGGTTTATGTACACTTTAACTTTAAATCTCACTTTCATGATCAAAGATGTAGTAAAGATATGTACTGCACAGAGAACAGCCATTCTCATTTCTCCACTCATAAAGGACTGAAAACAGCCAGGTGAAAATACAGGACTCTATGATACCTAATACTGAATCTCACACTTCACTGCTTGTCATTTAGAATTACAACAATGGGACAGTCCATCCATCTTTACACATTTTACATTAAAAGAGGAAGGCTAAAACACTCATGTGTGATTAAATCCTAGTTGTGAGATAAGTGGGTGGCTTAGAATTCCATAATTTTCTACCAAGGCATTGAATGTTCTAATCTGCAGAATATACTACCACACCCTGCCAATGTAAAAACTAAATGTGAAAAGAGAATGCTGTTCTTGTATGTCAAAGAAAGGAAGTGTGGCTTAAACTACAAAGCAGGGAGAGGAAGATGGGATCTCTGGCATGCTCTGCATAGTCTCTCTGCCAGGTGGTACCTTTAAGTGGCATCCTATCAGCGTTCTCAGCCAATGGCTGCGAGCGCTGACCGGTGTGTTCTGGTGGGTGGAGGAGCGTCGCCCTGTAAGAACACAATAGTTCAGTGGGGAGATCGCTGTACTAACATTGGATAGTTAGTAAAGTGAGCTCCTCCTGAGCTCCCCAGTTTTTTCTTTTCAGCCCACTGGGTTGAACAAATAGATAGTGTGCACCAGGCTTAATCAATGTGTGCAAACAATTCTGTACCTGGATGACAAAGCCACCATGCCAACTACGTCTCTGTACGAATGTGCGGTTACACGCCTACAGCAGAGCATCCACCAGTCTGTCATTGATTGATTTGTACTGGCTGCTACTGGCAACTGTATGCAAACTTCTGTGATTCCTGGGTGCAAAAATACACCGCTTCTTGAATCTGTACCCCCCCCACCATCACACACTCACAAATTACACAACACATTGGAGGTTATTTACGAAAGGCAAATCCACTTTGCACCACAAGTGCACTTGAAATTGCAGTCACTGTAGATCTGAGGGGGACATGCAAGGAAAATAAAAAATAGCATTTTTGCTTGCACAGGATTGGATGATAAAATCAGCAGAGCTCCCCCTAATTTCAGAGTTTCCCCTCAGATCCTCAGCGATCTACAGCAACTGCAGTTCCAAGTGCACTTGTAGTGCAAAGTGGATTTGTCTTTCGTAAATAACTCCCATTGTGGTAATGCACTAAACTTGAGTCGGTGCAATGAGGTGCATCAACACACTATGGGCCCATTCACACCAGCGTGTACACATTATGATGCACATGTGCTGGTGTGCGTTTTGCACAAACACTTCAGTGCAATGTTTTGAATGCACTTGAATTTTTTTTAAATCACAATAAGCTCTATGTGCAAAGCGTTGGCACTCATTGTAACACATTGCACTGAGATAAAATGTTTGTGAACAAGCAAGTTATCTCTTGTGAAAAGCATCCACTATTGCCTGTATCTGTCTGACCCTGTTGACAATAAAGATGACATCAAGATAAGTTGGAGTTCCAGTGTGTGACCAATTTCTTGTTTTATGAGATAAAATGTATGCCTGCATAATTTTAACGCCAATGCAGCATAAACATAGCACTGCGAATCAGACATTACCACAACGCATACTGTAGATGTAGGTGAGCCACCATCCACATTTTTAGCGCAAGTCACTTATTATTTACAGATTTGTAATTTTTTTAATTCCCTAATATGTGTTATTTATTAACTCAATACAGTTTTATCTTTTATATTTATTAAGAAATGTGTAAGCTGTGTTGTGTTTGTGTGCAATAATAAAGATTTAGTGCATTTTTATTGAAAATATTGTTTTGGATATTGATACTACCACAACTATCACGGAACTTAAAAATCAGTAGCACCATCTTTTTATTTTATCAGCGCTGTGCGTTCAGAAAATTTATTTTACAAACTCTGAAAGCTGTAACCAAAAATTATAAAAAAAGTGAAAAATTGCAAACATTATCTGGCCACCTAATCTTACAAGTAAAGGGCAGGACCTGTCAGCGAAATTGTTATGCGGCGTACACACGATCGTTTTTCATGCCATTTTTTAAACCAACGTTTTTCTCGTCGTTTTTTTTCATGTTTCCTCTCAAGCCTGTCTTGCGTACACACGATCATTTAAAAAAACGTTCAAGCAAAGCGCAGTGGCGTACACCACGTACGACGGCACTATAAAGGGGAAGTTCCGAACGGATGGTGCCACCCTTCATGTTAGTAAAGTTTGTTGAGCGACGATTCGCGCTTTTCAGCCTCCTGCTTTTCAGTCCGTTACAGCGTGACGAATGTGCTATCTCCATTACAAATGCTAGTTTTACCAGAACGTGCGCTCCCGTCTCATACTTGATTCTGAGCATGTGCGTTTTTTTTAACCTCGTCAAAGCATACACACCATCGTTTTTCACGTCGTTAAAAAAAATGACATGAAAAACGACGTGAAAAAATAGAGCATGTTCGAAATTTTTAATGGCTGTTTTTTACGTCGTTAAAAATGCTCTGGAGCATACACACGATCGGTTTTAATGCCCATTTTTAAAAATTGCATTTTTAACGGCATGAAAAACGATCGTGTGTATGGGGCATTAGGCCCCATGTACACTGCTGCCTGTAAACGAACGTTCAGAGGCAGTTGGACATTTTTTCCAGCTGCCCCTGAACTCATCCAATGTTATCTTATGTGTACATGTACACAGGTTTGTTTACTGTCGTATTTAGGCAGTTGCGTTTAGAGGCTGTTCTTTGGACGGCCAAAAATGGGTTCAGACGCAGAGTTTACCCTCGTTTTTAGACACCAGACACGGTAAAACACGGCTAAACGTGCCTAAACGTGGTACTGGCGTCTAGGCGTGTTTTCATTTAAGGGCCAGTTCACACCAGACGCAGTTCCGTTAATTTCCGTGTGCTTTTTTTCTGCACAAAATGTATGCACAGTACTTTCCATGTATTCCAATGGCTCTACTTGGCTCTAGTTCACACTATGCAGTCAGTTCCTGGTCAGTTTCTGCACAGAACTGCACGGAACTGCTTCTGGTGTGAACTGGCCCTTAAAGCATTTTTAACCACTTAACGACCGCCACATGTACATATACGTCGGCAGAATGGCACGGACAGGCACATCAACGTACCTGAGGGGGCGGCCATTGGTTTCTGGCCATCCCACTCGCGATCGCTCCCGGCGAATGAGATGCTTCCCCTGCCTGTGTAATAAAAAATAGGATTTTTATAACAGCTTACCTGTAAAATCCTTTTCTTGGAGTACATCACGGGACACAGAGCGACATAGTCATTACTAATGGGTTATATAGTTACCGTCAGGTGCTGGCACTGGCAACTTCCAAAACCGGAAGTACCCTCCCCTATATAAGCCCCTCCCATCCGGGAGCACCTCAGTTTTGTAGCAAAGCAATAAGTGTCCCCAAAGAGGGGCGGGAGCTCTGTGTCCCGTGATGTACTCCAAGAAAAGGATTTTACAGGTAAGCTGTTATAAAAATCCTATTTTCTTTTTCGTACATCACGGGACACAGAGCGACATAGTCATTACTAATGGGATGTCCTAAAGCAATGCCAAATGAGGGGGGGGGATACACCATATATAAGCTGAGCGCTATCAGACATGAGGATCTTTTGCGGCCTGCAACACACTGCGCCCAAAGGCGACATCCTCCTGACTTCTAACGTCCACCTGGTAGAACCTAGTAAACGTGTGTACTGAAGACCATGTTGCGGCCTTACAGATTTGAGCCAGGGAGGCCTGGTGATGCACTGCCCATGAAGTTCCAACTGCTCTCGTGGAGTACGCTCTAACTTTGAACGGAGGCGGTCTCCTTCTCAAGCCATAAGCTTGCATAATGACCTGTCGAATCCACTTGGCTAAAGTAGATTTTGACGCTGCCTGACCCTTTCTGGGGCCTTCCGGCAGTATAAACAAAGTATCCGTTCTGCGAATCTGAGCAGTGGCTTTTAGATAAGCTTTAACTGCTCTTACTACATCCAAAGAATGCAATAACTTTTCCTCTACCGAAGTAGGTTTGGGGAAAAAAGAAGGAAGAACCACATCTTGGTTCAAATGAAACCTCGATACCACCTTAGGAAGAAAGGCTGGATGAGGACGTAACACTACTCTGTCCTTATGGATAACCAGATATGGCTCCTTACAGGACATAGCTGCTAATTCCGATACTCTTTTAGCCGAACAAATGGCTACTAGAAAAATCAATTTCCTGGTGAGAAGCACCAAGGAAATATGCTGTAATGGTTCAAATGGTTGTTTCTGTAGAACCGACAGAACCAAGTTTAGATCCCATGGACATATGGGAATACTAACCGGAGGACTAATACGCATCACTCCTTGTATAAAGGCTTTGACTAGTGAATGCGAAGCCAAGGGCCTTTGAAAAAATATTGACAAGGCCGAAATCTGACCTTTGATAGTACTCAAGGCAAGCTTCCTATCTACAGCCCATTGTAGGAAGTCCAGAATTCTACCTATTACGTATTTACGTGGATGCCATTTCTTGGCTTCACACCAGGCGATGTACGCCTTCCAGATTCTATAGTAGATCTGCCTGGATACCGGTTTCCTGGCATTGATCATGGTAGACACCACAGCATTAGAGAGCCCTCTCTTTTTTAGAATGTGGGCTTCAATAGCCAGGCCGTCAAACCTAGGGCTGGTAAGGAAGGGTGGTATATCGGTCCCTGCGAAAGCAGGTCCGGACGATGTGGGAGGGTCCAAGGACTCCCCACAGACATTTTTACGATCTCCGCGTACCATGCTCTTCGGGGCCACGCTGGAGCCACCAGAATCACTGGTTTCTTTTCTACCCTGATTCTGCGGAGTAATCGAGGTAACAATTGTGGCGGTGGGAATGCATATATCAGCTTGAACTGATCCCAAGGGAACACTAGGGCATCCGAGCCGCACGCTAGGGGATCCCTTGTCCAAGAGACAAACCTGTCCACTTTCGTGTTGAACCTGGATGCTAGCAGATCTACATCCGGTGTTCCCCACCGCTGACATATTGTCCGGAAAACCTCGGGATGAAGGGACCATTCCCCTGGGCATAACTGTTGGCGACTTAGAAAGTCCGCCTTCCAATTCTCCACCCCTGGAATGAATACCGCAGATATGGCTGGGACATATCTTTCTGCCCATCTCAGGATGTAATTTACTTCCCTTTGGGCTGCACGACTCCTGGTGCCCCCCTGACGATTGATATATGCCACTGCTGTGGCATTGTCTGACTGAACTCTGACAGGGGACCCTTGGAGTTTGGATGTCCATGCTACTAGGGCATACCGGGCTGCTCGTATCTCTAAGAGATTGATGGGCAGGGCCTTTTCCGCATCCGACCATCTGCCCTGGAGAGACCATTGCTCCAGTACTGCTCCCCAGCCTAAAAGGCTGGCATCTGTAGTGACCACCTTCCAGGAAATCGGACTGAAGGATTTCCCTCTTTCCAGATTCCGGGGAACCAACCACCAACGGAGGCTTCTGCGAACGGAAGGGGACAAGGACATTGGTACGTCCAGAGCCTGAACTTTTTTGTTCCAGGCTGACAGTATGGCCCTTTGCAACTTCCTTGAATGGAATTGACCGTAGGGTACTGCTTCGAATGATGCCACCATTTTTCCCAGCAGCCTCATGCACAGGCGTATGGATGGCTGTCTTTTTGAACCCACTAAGTGGATCAAATCTCTCAAAGACGACCCCTTTTCTCGAGGCAAGAAAATTTTTCTCTGGTCTGAATCCAGCCTTAGCCCCAAGTATTCCAGACTTTTGACTGGTTCTAGGGCTGACTTGTCTCGGTTGATAATCCAACCGTGATATTCCAGATACTTGATTGTCTCGTGAACAACCACTTCTAGTTTTTCCACTGAGTGGTCTATCAGCAACAAGTCGTCTAGATATGCCATTATCGTTACACCTCGTGTTCTTAGATTGGCCAATAATGGGGCCAGAATTTTTGTGAACACTCTTGGTGCTGTGGCCAGACCGAAGGGTAAGGCTCTGAACTGAAAATGGCGCCCTTCTATCGCAAAGCGTAGAAATTTTTGGTGGGCTGGAAAGATGGGGATGTGCAAATACGCATCTTTGATGTCGATCGAGGCTAACCATTCCTCCCCTTGTAGGGCAGTGGCTACCGATCGGATCGACTCCATCCGGAAAGTCCTGATATGCAGGAATTTGTTTAGCCCTTTTAGATTTAATATGGGCCTCACGTCCCCGTTTGGCTTCGGAACTGTAAAGAGGTTTGAGTAAAACCCGAACCCCCATTCTTCCAGGGGGACCTCTATAATTACTGCTTGAAGCAATAATTGTTCCAGTGCCAACAGGAGGGATCCTCTCTTCTGGGGATCCCTTGGCACGTTCGACCTTATAAAGCGGGAAGGAGGGGAGTTTTTTAACTCCAATTTGTATCCCAGATTTACTGCGGAGAGCACCCATCTGTCTCGGATCGTGTCCCGCCAGGTTTCTGTGAACAACTGAAGTCTTCCCCCCACCCGATTGGGTGGGGGCAACCCTTCATGCATTTGACTTTGGGGGAGGTTTTGTACCTCTCCTGCTCCAGGGCTTCTTGTTACCCTGCAACTGTCCCTGATTTTTACCTCCGGGATTTGACCGGGGAGGCCGTCGGAACTGTTTCACAGCCGATGTCCTAGGGACTGGAGAAGCCGGCCTCTTAAAAGAGGGACCTCTAACTCTATTTTTGACCGGCAAGAGTGTACTTTTACCGCTGGAAATTCTCTGGATATACTTGTCCAGGTCTTCCCCGAATAAACGCTCCCCATGAAATGGGAAGCTGACCAGCAATTTTTTACAGGGAGCTTCAGCAGACCAGTTTTTGAGCCATAGAAGCCTGCGCATATGTACTACAGACAGCGTAAGGCGGGAGGCCTGATGGATTGAATCCTTTATAGCGTCCACCGCAAAGCATAAGGCTCTAGGTAGATCAGCTAGAGCAAGCGCCTGCTGATCTGGCACGTCCCTTAAGACCTGTTTCAACTGATCCTTCACTGCTTGGCAGACCCCTATAGCTGCCACTGCTGGTTGTGTCACCAATCCTGCTGTAGAAAAAGCAGATTTCAATAAGGACTCCAATTTTTTATCTATTGGGTCCTTGAACATTTGGACATTTTCCACCGGACATGTCAGTGATTTATTCACACAAGAGATGGCTGCGTCCACTGTAGGGACCTTCCATTTTCTGACGAACTTATCCTCCATAGGATAGACCACCGGAAATCTCTTGGGGGGAGTAAATATTTTGTCAGGATGCTCCCAATCCTGGTAAATGAGCCCCTCCAATAAAGGATGGATCGGGAAAGAACAAACAGTCTGGGGAGCTTTTAGCGACCCCAACGAGGAGACAGAAGAGGAGGATGGCTCCGCAAGTGGCATTTTAAATGCTGATCGGACCATATTAGTCAGGGACTGAACCCATAACCTCTCAGCATGTGATGCTGAGAACGGCTCCTCCACTGTTGATTCCTCTACAACTGAATCAACCTCATCCTGATCCCCCTCAGGTAGGTCGACCTCTGTATGGGACTGTTGCTCTGTTAACAGGCACTCTGAGGGAGGAGACGGAGATCGAGCACTTTTCTCCTGTGACAGGGAAGCAGCAATTAGTGCTGACAATCTCTCTTCCAACCCTCCCAGAGCTGAGGAAAAAACCTCCTCTGTTACATACACAGGAGCAGGTGAACTGGGGACAGCCACAGTACCAGGTACTCCTGGGGGTGCCCTACGGTCACTAACCTCTGATTCTTCAGGGGAGACTGGTGCAGCCAAAGCATGCCCAAGATCCTCAGAGCCCGATGGAGACCCCCTATTCCTCCTGGAATTTCTAGTCCCGGAGTTTTTAGACGGCATATTCCTAAGCCACAAAGCTGAGGTATTCCAGCCGAAAATACACCAGTTACTGATAATAGTCTAGCATAAATGCTGCTATAATAAACAGTTGGTGTCTACTAATGTGCCTTTCTAGGGGATGCCTGTATCAACCGCTTGCTGTATGCCTTTAAATGTTGTCAGCTCTGTCTCTGTACTTCATAGCCAGCTTACTGCAATAATGTGGCTTTTTAAAACCTGCTGGGACGCCCGCACATGCGCAGAAGCGCTGCGGCGCGCACAGAGCGTCATCCCCCAGGCCCCGCCCCTTTTTCCGGCCACCTCTATATATAGAGGCGCGTGCACGCGCACGCGCACGGCCACGTGCGCCTCGGCGCTAATTTTCAAACATGGAAACCAGGGACAGGAGCCAGGGCCCCTTTTGCCGCAGGACGGGGGATAGACGAACACTGCAACATGGCAGAGGAAACAGTTTCCTGTAGGAGAACTCACCAGCTGCCTGGACTTTCTCTCTGAGAAGAAACTAGTCCATATGACAAGAAAAACATTCCACAGCGGCCTCTAGTGGACAAACACAGGTACCGCAGTTTAATATACTAAACATATATAAAAAAACATTCTTTTTTTTTTTTTTTTTTCTTGACCACTATTAAAAATTATTACAGTTTTTTAGTAGTTACAGGCATGCACAGATATTAGCGGGAATACCATTAGGTAACAGACAGAAAGACAAATTAGGCTTGGGGGTCCCCCAATAGAACCAAGTTCCTGGGGGCCCCCACTTACCTGTTCCCCGCCGCAGGACTTTGTTTGGTCCACAAAAGCCCAAACTTCACCTATCACGGCAGGCATTGTAATCAAACCTTCAGGGACCGGGTTCCCAAGGATTCCACTCCCCTGGACCTGTATAGCACCCTGCACAGAAAACATCTTGGTCGTGGGTATGACCAGAGCTCTGGATCCCAGGGTCCAGCTCTCCTAAGAGAAGCATTACAGGCAGAACCTTGCTCTTCTCTGCAAGGCCCGGGTACCGACCGTTTAGCTATGAAGCTTTTTTGGTCGGATCCGGAATAGCTTACTGAGGCCCAAAAGAACCTGTACGCAAGCTCAGTGAAAAACACATGTTTCTTCTTGGCCAACACCTTAGACACTGGCAAAAAACTGAGGTGCTCCCGGATGGGAGGGGCTTATATAGGGGAGGGTACTTCCGGTTTTGGAAGTTGCCAGTGCCAGCACCTGACGGTAACTATATAACCCATTAGTAATGACTATGTCGCTCTGTGTCCCGTGATGTACGAAAAAGAAAAACAGGCAGGGGAAGTGATGTCATCTCTCCTCGTGGCGGTGTTTTTGTCCGGCCCGAGGAGAGGAAGACATCTCACAGTAAGTTGCACCAACAGCCCACTGACACCAGTACACGTAGGCACACAAATCACCCCCCAGTCACCCCCAGTCACAGTGTCACCATTTGCAGTGGTCATTTTTTACTGATTACTGCAATCAGTGTCATTTGTGACAGTAAAAAGTGTCAGGGCAAATAGCTTTAGGTCCCTTTAGGTCCAGGGTAGCCCCCTAATAAAGGTTTAACCCCTTGATTTCCCCCCAGGTAACCCTTTCACCCCCTATCACCAGTGTCACTAAGCGATCGTTTTTCTGATCGCTGTATTAGTGTCGCTGGTGCCGCTAGGTAGCCAGTTATTTTTTTAGGTTTCAACGCCAGGTTTTTATAGCGTCAGGTACCCCCATATACAACCTAATAAAGGTTTTGACCCCCTGATTACCCCTAGAGTTAACCCTTTCACCAGTGATCACCGTATAAGTGTCACTGGTGACACTGGTTAGTTATTAAAGTTATTTAGGTTACCCGTCAGGTTTTTATATAGCGTCAGGTACCCCCATATATTACCTAATAAGGGTTTTAACCCCCTGATTGCCCCTAGTTAACCCTTTCACCAGTGATCACCGTATAAGTGTTACGGGTGACGCTGGTTTGTTAGTTTGCTTTTTATAGCATCAGGGCACGCGCCGTATAAAATCCAATAAAGGTTTAACCCCTGATCGCCCGGAGGGTAATATCAATTAGGTTTTATCGTCAGTTAGGGTCTGCTTCGCCCCAGGCAGCATCAGGTTAGTGCCAGTAACGCTAACACCCACGTGCGAAGCATACACCTCCCTTAGTGGTATCTGATCTGATCAGATCTATACTAGCGTCCCCAGCAGTTTAGATTTCCCAAAAACGCAGTGTTAGCGGGATCAGCCCAGATACCTGCTAGCACCTGTGTTTAACCCCTCCGCCCAGCCCAGCCCACCCAAGTGCAGTATCGATCAATCACTGTCACTTACAAAACACAACACACATAACTCCAGCGTTCGCAGAGACAGGCCTGATCCCTGCGATCGCTAACAGTTTTTTTGGTAGCGTTTGATACAGTTGCTGACAGTCAGGTGCTTTTTTACCTGTGAATCCTTACTAGTGTACCACTAAATTTAGAGCCCAAAATGGCAAATCGAAGGTACACTAGTAAAGAGGCCTACGAGATTCTGAGCATGACAGATAGTGAAGAGGAGGTCACGCATCTGTCAGATTCAAGCTCAGAATACAACCCCGTAGAAGACAGTGGCTCCATGTCAGATAGCTCTGACGACGAAGGTGAGGTCCCTGCTAAGGTCAGACGTACCCGATCCCGATCTTCTGATGTTGTTGAGGAGCAAAAAAACGCAGGGCTCTCGTATTATGGAGCAGAGAAGTACTAGCGCCGCTATTCCTTCTGGTGAACTTGCAAGCACCAGCGGCCTAGTACACCCTGGACGTACATCCAGCACTGCAGTAACACTTGGTGACGTGACGAGTCCCATAAGTGCAGTTCAGGCTGGCGAGGTGGCAAGCACAAGTAGTGTCCCGCTGCCACCAAGAAGAAGACAAAGGCAGGCCCATCATGCCCATAGTACCCTTCCTGCAGAATTCGCCAATCCTGATTGGGTCCCCACCACTTCTGCAGCACCCGTACTTCCCCCATTCACTGGAGTAATTTATATGCTGGTCAATTCATCGCCGTTAATCCCCAGTTGCCTCCCCTTGCTAGAGATTGGAAACCAATTACGGTTTCCAAATTTAGGACCTTTCTGGGCCTTTCCCTCAACATGGGCACACATAAATTCTCGTTGTTGCGCGCCTATTGGTCCACGCGCCCAATTGACCATATGCCCGTGTTCTCTGCCTCCATGTCCAGGAAACGATACGAGCAGATCTTGCGGTTCATGCATTTCAACGACAAGGAACTTTGTCGTCCTCGTGGAGACCCTGAATACGATCGGCTCTACAAAATTCGGCCCCTCATAAACCACTTCAATTAACATTTTGCAGCCTTGTTTACTCCCGATCAAGTTGTCTGCGTTGATGAGTCCCTGATTAAATTTTGCCCGCTTGTCTTTCAAACAGTACCTTCCCAGCAAGCGTGCCAGATATGGGGTCAAGCTCTATAAGTTCTGTGACAGGGCAACAGGCTACAGTATGTATGGAGCTTTATGGTTTATGAGGGAAAAGACAGTCACGTAGAGCCGGAGAACTGCCCAGATTACATAGGGAGCGTTGGCAAGATAGTGTGGAACTTGGTGTCACCCTTATTCGGAAAGGGATACCACTTGTATGTGGACAATTATTACACGAGCGTGCCACTTTTTAGTCACTTGTTTGATCATCAGATTTGAGCATGTGGCACCATGCGACCTAATCGCCGGGGCTTTCCCCAGGGCTTGTAGATTCTCGTCTTAGGCTGGGGGAGAGAGCCTGCTTGAAGTGTAATAATTTGCTCGCTGTGAAGTGGAGGGATAATAAGAATGTTTTCGTTCTTACCTCCCTTCACGCAGACACGACAGTCCAAATTCGTACGGCGACTGGTGTTGTGGAGAAACCCCTCTGTGTCCACGATTTATAACCAAAATATGGGAGGGGTGGACCTCAACGACCACTTGTTGGCGCCGTATCACATTGCCCGTAAGGCGAGACGCTGGTACAAAAAAGTGTCTCTATACTTATTTCAATTGGCTTTGCAGAACGCTCATGTGCTATACAGAGCTTCAGGCAGGACTTTATCCTTCCATAATTTCCAGGATGAGATAGTCACAGACCTCCTGTATCCAGGCGGTTCTGCACCTCACCATTCCCAACCAAATGCAGTTAGCTGGCTGCATGAGGTATTTTCAGTATGTCCTCGAGAGTACCCCTACCCAACGAGCCCCCCAAAGAAGATGTTGTGTCTGTACCAAGTGCGGATTTAGGCGTGACACCCGTTATTATTGTCCACGCTGTCCTGACGATCCTGGTCTTTGCATTGGTAAATGTTTTGAACGCTACCACACACTAGTGAAGTTTTAGCATAGGGTACAGCAATGCACAGGATAGGACACACTTACACAGGGTCTCCCAAGATGCCATCGCATTTTGAGAGACCCGAACCGTTACAGTTGTTACAGTTACAAAAAAAAGTGTAAAAAAAAAAAACGATTTTTTTTTTTAAATATAAAATAAAAAAAATAAAAAATAGTTGTTGTTTTATTGTTCTCTCTCTCTTTCTCTCGCTCTATTTTCTCTCTACTGTTCTGCTCTTTTTTTTACTGTATTCTATTCTGCAATGTTTTATTGTTATGTTTTATCATGCTTGCTTTTCAGGTATGTAATTTTTTGTTTTCAGGTGCGCCATTCAGCTGCAGCGCGGATTTATTTATCTTGACAGCAACAGCGTTTGCTCCCACGATACATAAAGCCGTGACTCCAATGCTGTAGGAGGTGATTTCACCACCACAGTTAAAAAAAGAGCATATATGCCGAAGCATGGGGGCAGCAGGGGCGGAGGAGCGATTTTGCTCCTAATGCCGCGTACATACGGTCAAAATTCCGACGGAGGCTTGCCCGTGTAAAAGTCCGACCGTGTGTACGCGGCATAATTTTTTATGCCGCGTACATACGGTTGAAATTCCGTCGGAGGCTTGCCCGTGGAAAAGTCTGACCGTGTGTACGCGGCATAAATTTTTTGCGGGAGGATGCCCCAATGCTTCGGCATATATATATATTTTAGGCACAGGTTGCGTTAAAAAAATGTTTTATTTTTTACTGTATGGTATGGTAAGGTCTTACTGTTATACTGTAATGTTACTTTGTTTTAATGTTAACCATCATTTGCTTAGCAGGTACGCCATTCAGTTGCAGCGCGGATTTATTTATCTTGACAGCAACAGCGTTTGACCCAACGATACATAAAGCAGTGACTCCAGCGCAATCTCTTTTTTTTGTTCAGCCAACAGGCTGCATGAAAAAACAAATTATAATACATGTCCAACAAGGACCAGCAACGTACTGGTATGTTGCTGGACTTTAAATGGTTATACCAGAATGATGCCTGCGGGTTTTGGTATCATCTTGGTATCATTCTTTTCAGCCAGCGGTCGGCTTTCATGTAAAAGCAATCCTAGTGGCAAATTAGCCTCTAGACTGCTTTTACAAGCAGTGGGAGGGAATGTCCCCCCCCCCCGGATATAAACAGCACCATTGGGAAATTGGGAAAGCATTTTATCACACCGATCTTGGTGTGGTCAGATGCTTTGAGGGCAGAGGAAAGATCTAGGGTCTAATAGACCCCAATTAAAAAAAAAAAAGAGTACCTGTCACTACCTATTGCTATCATAGGGGATATTTACATTCCCTGAGATAACAATAAAAATGGTAAAGGTATGGTGAGTATTTTACATATGTCGCTTTTTGTCACAAAGTTTTGAAAATTAAAAAAAGAAAAAAAAAAAAACATTTTCAAAAACAAATGAGAGCTGTAAAATACTCACCATGCCTCTCAGCAAATAGCTTAGGGTGTCTACTTTCCAAAATGGGGTCATTTGGGGGGGGGGTTTTGTGCTATCTTGGCATTTTATGGCCTTCGAAACTGTGATAGGTAGTGATAGGTAGTGAGGAGTGAAATCAAAAATGTATGCCCTTAGAAATCCTGAAGGCGGTGCTTGGTTTTCAGCGTCCCGTACACAGCTAGGCTCCCAAAAGTCCCACACATGTGATATCCCCGTACTCAGGAGAAACAGCAGAATGTATTTTGGGGTGTCATTTCACATATGCCCATGTCATGTGTGAGCAATATATCATTTAATGACAACTTTGTGCAAAAAATAAAAAGTTTGTAATTTTCCCGAAACTTAAAATATTCCAAGGACTCAACATGTCTCTCAGCAAATAGCTTGGGGTGTCTACTTTCCAAAATGGGGTCATTTGGGGGGGTTTTGTGATTTTTTGGCATTTTATGGCCTTCGAAACTGTGATAGGTAGTGAGGAGTGAAATCAAAAATTTGCTCCCTTAGAAATCTTGAAGGCGGTGCTTGGTTTTCGGGGCCCCGTATGCAGCTAGGCTCCCAAAAAGTCCCACACATGTGGTATCCCCATACTAGGGAGAAGCAGCAAAATGTATTTTGGGGTGCAATTCCACATATAACCATGGCATGTTTGAGCAATATATCATTTAGTGACAACTTTTTGTAAATATATATATTTTTTTGTCATTATTCAATCACTTTGGACAAAAAATTTTAATATTCAATGGGCTCAACATGCCTCTCAGCAAATAGCTTGGGGTGTCTACTTTCCAAAATGGGGTCATTTGGGGGGCAGGGTTTTGTGTCATCTTGGCATTTTATGGCCTTCAAAACTGTGATAGGTAGTGAGGAGTGAAATCAAAAATGTATGCCCTTAGAAATCTTGGAGGCGGTGCTTGGTTTTCGGGGTCCCGTACGCGGCTAGGCTCACAAAAAGTCCCACACATGTGGTATCCCCGTACTCAGGAGAAGCAGCAGAATGTAT
Organism: Rana muscosa; assembly: GCA_029206835.1. Classification (NCBI taxonomy): domain Eukaryota; kingdom Metazoa; phylum Chordata; class Amphibia; order Anura; family Ranidae; genus Rana; species Rana muscosa. The sequence goes on from CM055116.1 coordinate 1,101,317,652, forward strand.
TTTGGGGTGTAATTCATTTAGTGACAACTTTGTGCAAAAAAAAAAAGTTTATAATTTCCCGCAACTTGTGGCAAAATATGAAATATTCCATGGACTCAACATGCCTCTCAGCAAATAGCTTGGGGTGTCTACTTTCCAAAATGGAGTCATTTGGGGGGGGGGGGGGGGTTTGTGCTATTTTGGCATTTTATGGCCTTCGAAACTGTGATAGGTAGTGAGTAGAGTTGAGCGGACACCTGGATGTTCGGGTTCGACGGGTTCGGCCGAACTTCGGAAAAAAGTTCGGGTTCGGAACCGAACTTTAACCCGAACTCGAACCCCATTGAAGTCAATGGGGACCCGGACTTCTAAGGACTAAAAAGGCTCTAAAAAAGTAATGGAAAGGGCTAGAGGGCTGCAAATGGCAGCAAAATGTTGTTAAGAGCATGGCAAGTACTCTGCAAACAAATGTGGATAGGGAAATAACTTAAAATAACATAAAAAATATAAAAAAATATGCTGGAGGCCCCCTTTTCAGCAGAAGAGGTACGGGAAGTCATTAAGAACCTCAGAAACTCAACGGCACGATGACACACATATGGTGGGAATGCCCCAGAATACGCCCTTTCTGGAATAAATTATTAAATTTAATGGATAAGCTAGTGGGAAAATAAAATACTTTGAAATAAAAATGTAGCGGGGTGCTAAATTTAAGGGAAGTGTTTGAGTGGTAAATAGGCTCAAACACCCTAATTCTGTAGGATTCATGGACCATTTTGTCCTCGGGGGACAGTATAGGTGTGCAGTTCCCTGCGGCCTACAGGTGGCGCTGCCATGGTAGGCTAGGGTTGAACCGCCGATACAGTGCTGTGCCTTTTGTGTCCCCTCTTGGCAGTAGTACAGCGGGGCGGGGAACCTGCTGTGCATGCCGGGAGAGCATATAAAAGGGGCAGACCTTTGGCCTGGGGGCTGATGTCCAGTGGGGTCCACGCCCAGGTGCCTTCGGCCTGGGTGCATGTGTTCCTGTTCCATCTCGGGTACCTTTAGCCCGGGTTGAGGTACTATCCTGGAGTTCCTGCTGCCCTGGGTATGGAGGCCGAGGTGCGGGAGTAAAGCCTGGAGTCCAGAGCCTTCGTCTGGAGTCCGCTGAGGGTCTAGGAGTCTTAGGGTGCCGCCTCGTGTAGGGGACCATGTTCCAGGGAAGGGAGGAGCATTCTGATGGACCGATGCGGGAGTCACGGTGAAGGAAGGGTCTGTTGACTCCCTGGAGAGATGTCTTCCCCTTGATATGGGCTAGGTTCGTAGAAGGAGAAGCTTAAGGTCATCTTGACTGTATCAGAGGCCTTATTCACCCGGCCCGTGGCAGGGGCCTTATACACCCTGGTCTGTGGCAGAGACCAAAGTTCTCCAGGTCCGTGGCAGGGGCCTTGTACACCCGGTCTGTGGCAGAGACCAACCCCAAGGTCTGTGGCAGAGACCGTGCACCTAAAACTGTTTGAGAAACCTAAGCAGTGAAGTGAATGTGCTACGTTTGTGCCCGGACCTCCTCCACACCTTAAGCTGTCCTGTTTCTTTGCTCTAACCTTTTCTATCCGAGTAGAGTTTATTTTGCCATGAGAGAATAAGAGTTGTAATTTCAGCTGGTGTGGACATTGACTTTACTGGGAATTAAAGGACTTGCCTCTACCTACAGTAGAGGTGAGAATCATCCTCTGGAGGAGTTTTGACTCCGGCTGTGGACACGGCCCGTCAAGTACACCGCTCAACCTCTTTATATAGGAGGGTACGGGCTGGTAGTGCGGTGTGCCTTTCTCCCTCTTGCGAGGAGCCAACAACATGAAGGCAGGTAAGGGGGAAAGGATCTGTGCGCTACAAAAAAATAAAATAAAAATTATAATCTTGACCTAGGAGGACGAGGTCCATATGGAGTAGGAGGTTGAGGTGGCGGTGGATGTGGCTGTGTAGGTGGAAGCGACGGTGGAGGAGGACGAGGTAGCCAACACTGGTTCAAAAATACAACAATGGCTGGGTAAGGCCGGTGAAGTGTCGAATTCTGTCCCCCGTCAAATAGTGTCCACCCTGTACTGCGCTTGCTCAGTATGTAGGACAAGGGGATTTCGAAAATCTCCCAAGACGAACGGCGCCTGCGTGGTGAGTTCAGGTGAAGGCCACACCATCCGTGGTTCAAGCCAAGCCAAGTGAGGCCGTGCCCGAAGCGTGGCGATCGAACCGAGCCCGTGAGGGGCCCTGTTACTATGTGCTACCGTATGTTCACTTGGATGGTGGGGCTTGAACCTGCACTCACTGCGCAGGCGCCGTTCATCTTCGGAGATTTTGTGACTCTGTACTGCGCAAGCGCTGCGCCTTCGCAGTATGGGCCGGGCACAATCCGATGGCCGGACAGTTTTTGTCACAACACCGGTATACATGTCTATTCTGCAGAAGGTACGGACAAGTCCTGTGGGATCCATGCCTGGTTCATTTTTTTTTATCAATAACTGTTTTATTTGAAGCCACGTCAGTTACAATTATAATGCATTGGTCTTACAACAAACAGAGTAATTGCCTGGTTCATTTTAATGAACGTGAGCTTGTCCACATTGGCTCTGGACAGGCGGCTGCGCTTGTCTGTGATAACGCCCCCTGCCATGCTAAATACACGTTCAGATAATACACTGGCTGCAAGGCAGGCCAGCACCTCCAAGGCATAAAGGGCAAGCTCAGGCCATGTGCCCAATTTGGAGACCCAGAAGTTAAAGGGGGCAGACCCGTCATCCAGTACGTGTAGGCCTGTGGACACATACTGCTCAACCATGTTGGTGAAATGCTGCCTCCTGCTAAGACGTTCCATCTCAGCTGGTGGTGCTGGTTGTTGTGGCGTGCTGACAAAGCTTTTCCACATTTCAGCCATGCTAACCCTGCCTTCTGAGGTGCTGCCGATGCCCCGGCTGCGTTGGCGACCTCTTCCTCCTCCTCTGCCTTCGCCTTGTGCTTCCACCGTACGCCCGCTGTCAGGTGGGAATGCCACCAGCAGCGCGTCTACCAGCGTGCGCTTGTACTCGCGCATCTTACGATCCCGCTCCAGTGAGGGAATTAAGGACGGTACGTTGTCCTTGTAATGGGGATCCAGCAGGGTGGCCACCCAGTAATCAGCACCAGTTAAAATGTGGGCAACTCGGCAGTCATTGCGGAAACACTGCAGCATGTAATCGCTCATGTGTGCCAGGCTGCCCAGAGGCAAAGAAAAGCTGTCCTCTGTGGGAGGTGTATCGTCTGTGTCCTCTGTATCCCCCCAGCCACGCACCAGTGATGGCCACGAGCTGGTCTGGGTGCCACCCTGCTGTGAAAATGGCTCCTCCTCCTCCATCTCCTCCTCCACCTCGTCATCCTCCAGAACTGTGCCCTTTCTGCCGGACAATTGTGTACCTGGCGTTTGTTGGTGCAGGAATCCACCCTCGTAGCCACTTGTGAAAGACTGCCCTGAAAGCCTTTGAAATGATCCCGCTTCCTCCTCCTCCTGTGCCACATCCTTTTCCATCATCGCCCGAAGCGTTTTTTCAAGGAGGCATAGAACTGGGATAGTAACGCTGAGAACGGTGTCATTGGCACTGGACATGTTGGTGGAGTACTCGAAACAGCGCAACAAGGCACACAGGTCTCGCATGGAGGCCCAGTTATTGGTGGTGAAGTGGTGCTGTTCCGCAGAGTGACTCACGCGTGATTGCTGCAGCTGAAACTCCACTATCGCCTGCTGCTGCTCGCACAGTCTGGCCAGCATGTGCAAGGTGGAGTTCCACCTTGTGGGCACGTCACATATGAGGCCGTGAGCGGGAAGGCCGAAGTTACGCTGCAGCACTGACAGGCGAGCAGCAGCAGGGTGAGAACGCCGAAAGTGCGCACACACAGCCCGCACTTTCTGCAGCAGCTCTGGCATATTGGGGTAATTTTTAAGGAACCTCTGGACCACCAAGTTCAGCACATGCGCCAGGCAAGGGATGTGCGTCAAACCGGCTAGGCCCAGAGCTGCTACGAGATTTCGCCCATTATCGCACACCACCAGGCCGGGCTTGAGGCTCACTGACAGCAACCACTCATTGGTCTGTTGTTCCATGTCCCTCCACAACTCCTGCGCGGTGTGGGGTTTTTCCCCCAAACAGGAAAGTTTTAAAACTGCCTGCTGTCGTTTACCCCTGGCTGTGCTGAAGTTGGTGGTGAAGGTGTTACGCTGACCGGATGAGGAGGCGGTAGAGGATGAGGAAGCGGAGTAGGAGGAGTTAGCAACAGGAGGCAAACTGAAGCGCCCTGCAATCCTCGGTGGTGGAAGGACATGCGCCAAACTGCTATCTGCCTCAGGCCCAGCCGCCACTGCATTTACCCAGTGTGCTGTTAGGGAGATATAACGTCCCTGACCGTGCTTACTGGTCCACGCATCCGTAGTTAGGTGGACCTTGCCACAGATGGCGTTGCGCAGTGCACACCTGATTTTGTCCCCCAGTTGGTTGTGCAGGGAAGGGGGATGGCTCGCCTGGAAAAGTAGTGGCGGCTGGGCACGACGTACTGTGGGACAGCCAATGCCATCAGGCTTTTAAAACTCTGCGTCTCCACCAGACGGAATGACAGCATTTCAAAGGCCAGGAGTTTTGAAATGCTGCCATTCAGGGCCAGGGATCGCGGGTGGCTAGGGGGGTACTTCCTCTTCCGCTCCAATGTTTGGGAGATAGAGAGCTGAACGCTTCCATGGGACATTGTGGAGATGGTTGGTGACCCAGGTGGTAGTGTTGCTGGCAGATCCTCGGTTTGCAGGGTGGCAGGTGCCACTGTCACTACAGAGGTGGATGAAGAGGCCGAGACTGCAGCAGAAGAGGAAGCAGGAGGAGCCAGAGACCTTTATTGGTTTTTGAGGTGTCTACTCCACTGCAGCTCGTGCTTTGCATTTAGATGCCTGGTCATGCAGGTTGTGCTCAGGTTGAGAACGTTTATGCCTCGCTTCAGGCTCTGATTGCACAGCGTGCAAACCACTCGTGTCTTGTCATCAGCACATTGTGTGAAGAACTGCCATGCTAGGGAACTCCTTGGACCTGGCTTTGGTGTGCTCGGTCCCTTGCTGCGTTGGGCAGTAGCAGACATACTGTCTAGGGGACGGACGCTCCGCTTTTGCACCCTGCTCCCTCTTCTGCTGTGCTGGTGGCTCTGTGCGACCACCGCCTCTTCCTCCAAACTACACTGGTCACCTGCATAACGTTGATTCCATGTGGGGTCGAGGACCTCATCGTCCTCCACATCATCTTCCACCCAGTCTTCACCCCTGCCCTCCTTGTCTGTCTGCACAATTGCGAAAGCAGCAGCAGTTGGCACCTGTGTTTCGTCATCATCCGAGACGTACTGCGATAGTCCTCCCATGTACTCATCATGAAACATAAGTGGTTGGGCATCGGTGCACTCAATCTCTTCCACTTCTGGGGCAGGGCTAGGTGGATGGCCCTGGGAAACCCTGCTAACAGAGTCATCGAAAAGCAGAAGAGACTGCTGCATGATTTGGGGCTCAGACTGCTTGGCTGATTTGCAAGGGGGTGAGGTGAAAGACTGATGGACATGGGTTTCAGGTGCCAACTCTGATCTTTCATCAGAAGAGTGGGTGGGAGACAATGTGAAGGAACCCGAGGCACTGTCAGCAACCCAATCTACTATCGCCTGTACTTGTCCTGGCCTAAACATTCGTACAGCCTCATTAGGCGCGACAAAATACCGCCGCAGGCTCGGTCGCCTACTCGCACCTGAGGAAGGTGTTTCACTTGTGCGTGTATCTGGCACAGATCCACCACGTCCTCTCCCTGCAACAGGAGCTCCACCAGCAGCACCACGACCGGGGCCACCACGTCCCTTTGACCTTCTCCTCTAAATGGGTGTTTTTGGAAGAGCAGAACACACCCACAGTACGTAACCGCTGAATCGCACAGCTACAGAACTGCAGAAAATGCTATTAAAAAAAATGTTTTTTTTTTAGTATAGCACAGTAGGAGAAAACTATATAGAAATTGTTTATTTCACACACCTCCACATATATATAACACACTGCAAACTATTTTTTGTGGCCCTGAATGGCTCTTTTTGCAAGCGTACATTAAAGTGCAAATTTTTAATTTTTTGCCCTAAACGGGTCTTTTTTTGCACGAGCAAAACAAAATGCAAATTTTTAATTTTTTTTGCCCTATGGGTCTTTTGGAAAAGAGCACAATAAAGTGCCTTTTTTTTTTTCCCCTAAATGGATCTTTTTCAAAGAGCAGAATACACCCACAGTATGGAAACGGTGTATCTCTCAACGTAATATATGCAGTGCTGGTGCACTGAGCTTGCAGATAAAAGTTAGATTTTCTCTGACACTGGGCTCATGGCAGTGTAAAAAGACTGTGCACTGCAACACAAACAGGTAAACCTATGCAGATCGCTGATTTTAATCTCTGAATCTGGACTCCTATATAATAAATCTCTCTCCCTGAAAGCACCAACAGGAACCTGGCCCTACACTACACTATCTCTCTATCTTTTCCCTCAGATTGCAGAATCAGGACTACCGCATGTATTTTACAATCTCTCCCTATTAGCAACAGCAGCAGCCAAGATCCTCTCCCTATCTATTCTGAAGCAGAGTGACGTGTGTGCTGTGTGCCTCTAGCTTATATAGAAGCTGGGTCACATGTTGCACTGACCAATCACAGCCATGCCATTAGTAGGCATGGCTATGATGGCTTCTAAGGGCACACCAGCTAATCAAAAGGTGATTGGCTGGCCCCTGAAGCATTTCTAACTGCGTAATTAGATTGCCGAACCCGAACCCGGACTTTTGCGCAAAGTCCGGGTTCGGGTTTGGGAAAAAGCTAAAGTTCGGTACGGACCCGAACTTTACAGTTCGGGTTTGCTCAACACTAGTAGTGAGGAGTGAAATCAAAAATTTGCGCCCTTAGAAATCCTGAAGGTGGTGATTGGTTTTCGGGGCCATGTACACGGCTAGGCTCCCAAAAAGTCCCACCCATGTGGTATCCTTGTACTCGGGAGAAGCAGAAAAATGTATTTTGGGGTGCAATTCCACATATAACCATGGCATGTGTGAGCAATATATCATTTAGTGCCAACTTTTTGTCAAATTTTTATTTTTTTTGTCATTATTCAATCACTTGAGACAAAAAAAAAATAATCAATGGGCTCAACATGCCTCTCAGCAATTTCCTTGGGGTGTATACTTTCCAAAATGGGGTCATTTGGGGGGGGGGGTTGTACTGCCCTGCCATTTTAGCACCTCAAGAAATGAGATAGGCAGTCATAAATTAAAAGCTGTGTAAATTTCAGAAAATGTACCCTAGTTTGTAGACGCTATAACTTTTGCGCAAACCAATAAATATACGCTTATTGACTTTTTTTTACTAAAGACATGTGGCTGAATACATTTTGGCCTAAATGTATGACTAAAATTTAGTTTATTCGATTTTTCTTATAACAAAAAGTAGAAAATATTTTTTTTTTCAAAATTTTCAGTATTTTTCCGTTTATATCGCAAAAAATAAAAATCGCAGAGGCAATCAAATACCATCAAAAGAAAGCTCTATTTGTGGGAAAAAAAGGACGCAAATTTTGTTTGGGTACAACATTGCATGACCACGCAATTACCAGTTAAAGCAGCGCAGTGCCAAATTGTAAAAACACCTCTGGTCTTTAAGCTGCATAATGGTCCGGGGTTTAAGTGGTTAAAGGTGCCCTATTTTTTTACAATTCAAAACTTAAAAATTATGAAAAATTATGAAAAACAACTAAAAAATACTTTTAAACACCTGTAATTGCTTGCAAGCTTGATAGACCATTTAATATACCCCTAATGAGCCAATGATCCATTCCAATACATCACTAGCATTGCTGTAAGCTGAAGTAGAATGGGAATTTGATCCATATGTTTAAACTTTGAGATTTAAACCAGATGACCCCACCATTGAGCTTGACCCCCTCCCTACTTGATCAAATATAATTGCATAAAATGTAATATCTGTCTGTTTTAATTTCATTTTGCCCTCATGTTATGTTTTCTAGGTAGCTTCGACAATGATTCACAGGACTGTTTCTTCCCCTCACCCCAACCTGTATCTCTGATGTGTTATCTTGGACATACATGTTTGAAAAGTATCCTGTAGACATGTGTTGCGCCATCAATAGACGAGTCCAGTAGCGACGAACTCTGATCCTCTCACGCAATTTCCAATGTCTTTCAAGAGTCAGCAACAGCAACGTCAGCAACGTTACGAGATGTATCTACAAGTACACTGCTCTCTCAGCTGCGGCTACTCACTCTGGTCTCACAGAATGGCTGAAATGGTTAATAAATACTGTTTCTTGTGCTTTGTAAGCATTTGGGAGGGTTTCCTAGCCACGAACACGGCAAAACACGACTAAACGCGGCATGCAAACGCAGCTAAACTGACGTTTTTAAACGCCGGTTTCCAGCTATCAAGAAAAAAACTTTCAAAAGAGGTTGTCTAAGCATCCCGTGTACATGAGGCCTTGCACTCAAAACTTTCAACATATTAAAAAGATAAAATGCAAAACTTTGGCTCAGACACATCTAAGTGGCATATTCCAGGACATGCAGATTACTTTTGTAATTACAGCCTTTATACTGTTTCATTGTGATATTATCTTGCATACTAGATAAATATGGTGCATTTACTTTGCATTTGAAAATCAACCAAGTGCATAAAGTACACAAGGGCTAAAATTCAGGCTCTAAACGAGATTAAGTTTGGGCAGAGAGCCATCATCATTTGGGCTACTATTTTTGCATCTTAGAAAAGAAAACAGCAAAACACTGTTGAAATATACATTTTTAGCCCTCGTTCACACCAATGGGGTTTGTGATGCGACTTGACAGTTCAAAATACAAAAACAAGTGAATTTTTAAGTGCAGTAAAGCCCCGTACACACGATCGGTTTGACTGATGAAAACCGTCCGATGGATGGTTTTCATCAGACCAACCGATCGTGTATGGTACCCATCGGTCTTTTTTCCATCGGTTGTAAAAAATAGAACTTGTTTTAAAATTTTCCGATGGATAAAAAACCGATGGGAATTTCCGATCGTCTATGGGCAAGTCCATCGGTTAAAAAACCCACGCATGCTCAGAATCAAGTCGACGCATGCTCAGAAGCATTAAACTTCATTTTTCTCGGCTCATCGGAGTGTTTTACGTCACCGCGTTTGGAACGGTCGGTTTTTTGACTGATGGTGTGTGGCCAAGACTGATGAAAAACAGTTTCATCGGATTTCCGATGGACAAATCCATCAGACGAAAATCCATAGGTTATCCGATCGTGTGTACGGGGCTTTAGTGGTTGTACACGCTCCCTGCTGACTTTTACCTACCGGTATAGGTAAGCCTAGAATAAGGCTTACCTATGGATGTGGAATTCACAGGGGACGGCGTGGGATTCGTTTGCAGGTAAGTGTCACATAATGGGCTAGTATGCGATGCATATGTAGCGACCCTCTCTCCCTTCTTGGTTTATCGGTTATGTGGCTGTTGTCTAGGGGTCCCTGGGAGGGAGAGATGAGATACACCACGGCCCATGTCCTCCATAGCTAAGAGGTGCAGGTGTCCTAGAGTCAAGTCCAGTACTTCGTTCCTGACTCCTTTGCTCCTAGTAACCAGAGTTCCCCACAGCGAATAGGTCCAACTCAGTTTTATTCTTCTTGCCAAACAATAAACAGTTTCTTCTACTGAGTAATAATGGGGAATAGATCGAGGCACAATCCTTTCTCTTCCGATGCTAACCACTGTGATATCACCAGTGGTGGATAGTCACTGCCACTAACTATGTTGAGTAGAACGTGAATTACCTTCGCTAGCACGGCCCCTGTCAGGGGAAGGAGATCCGTCCAAGGGAGAAACAGGAGGCCTCTCTGTCACCAGCGATGCTGCGCCGGACTCTCCAGAGAAGTTCCGCACACCAGTCCTCACGAACTCAGACACGGCACCCAAGGAATTAGGGCCCCCCTCGGATTCCTCCACCCTCGCGGAACTCAGTCGAAGGTACTGAGCCCCAGGCCTCCGCCATAGTACCTCACCCCAGGCTAAAGGTGCCTGGAATGGACTCCATTCTCGCTCCGGCCAGGTCAAGGGCACCTAGGCCCAGAACACCGGAACGCCAGCACCCAGGCCGAAGGTGCCTGGGTGCGGCCGCGTCCTCCAACTCTGAACCCCGTGGTAAGGGCGTCCGCCCCTTTTATCCCCTCTCCCTTTGCGTCACAGCGGGTTCCCCGCCCCGCTGTTCCAGCTCCAGGGGAGGACAAAAAGGTGCAGTCTTGCGGTGTGAGCTCAGCCCCGGCCCAGGGCAACAGTGCCACTTGTGGGCCGCAAGGAACCTCACACCACCAGAGTCCTCCAAGAACCAGAAAAAGGTCTCGGATACCCTAGCAATCTGTGCATCTGGGTTACACTACCACCCAGATGCCTCCCTTAAATTCAAGTACCCGCTACACATACTAGCCCATTATGCTTTTCATTTGCAGGGTTTGCACAGAGCAAAAGAGGAAGTAAAACCTGTCGGGGTTTACTTCCTCTTTAAATACCTGTGAATCTGCACATAAAATGCATATGTGAAGTCAGAGAATGGGCATATTTGTTGAACCTCACGTGTCCATAACTACTGAACAAACTGCCCTTTACAGCTATGGTTTGCCGGACAGCATCTCTAAAAGAAAAGCACATAGAACATTAAAGGGATTAAGCTTCAGTGCCAGAAGACCATGCCACATTTGACTCCTGTCACTAATAAGAGGACAGTTCAGTTATAGTGGTAGAGGATCTCCACTTCTGCTGTGACATAAATATGGAACGGTTAGAATTCGGCATACACAACTGGAATTCTTGGATCTATCGGCATTATTTAAATGCTACAGCATACACAGTTATTGTTGCTGACTAGAGATGGGTTCGGGCGTGTTTGAAAATCCCACGTGCCCGATCCCACCAGGAAGCGGACAATGCACACGGCTAATCACAGGCAGTGAGACATTTCCCGATCTGTGCAGCTGCGAACCTGGAAATGTCTCACTGCCTGTGATTTGCCGCGTGCAGTGTTGGCTTCCTGGCATGTGGGATTTTAAACACGCCCGAGCCCATCTCTATTGCTGACCAGGTACCACTTACTTTTATGGCCTACTTGACTTAGGGCTCTTTCACACGGAGGTCCGTTCAGGTCCGCCTGTCAGTTTTTTAGGCGGACCTGAAACGGATCCTCCATGTACCCCTATGGAGGCACGGATGTCAGCGGAGACATGTCCGCTGACATCCGCTCCGCCAAAGTGTGACGGAGGAAAACCCTATTTTTCCTTCCGTCGGCGGAGCGGATCGGATGACAACGGACTCTACGGTCCGTCGTCATCCGATTCCCCATAGGGGAGAGCAGCGCTCTGACAGGGCGGTCCCTGCACAGTGTGCGGGGCCTGCCCAGTCATCCGTCGGCTCAGCGGGGATCAACGGAGCGATCCCCGCTGAGCAAGCGGAGCTTCACGGGGCGGATCTGCACGGATCCGCCCCGTGTGAAAGGGGCCTTATATGGGCTGTCTTCTTATTGCAATTATCCTTTAACCTGCTCCAGATTACGATGTAATCCCTGCAGAGCAGAGCTCCTTTGTCTTTTTACCAAACTTTTAAAGCCTTCAAAGTATTTTTCCCAGTATACTTTTTTATACAAGAAAATTCCAAGAAACAAAATTTAATTCTGTTGTGATTCTTTTTATTAATTATTATAGTGTTTAGTAAAATTACAAATTATAATGCTGTAGTTCACATTTTCAGATTTTTTTTCCAAGGGACCTTAACAAAGAACAACTACAGCCAATTGCATGTTTTGATTAATATCTAAAGTTAGGAATCTGTGAATGGACTTCTACTATCATGTCCCAAACTGAACATTTTCCATAATAAGACCAGAGCCGTATTTTGCTGTGACCCTATGCCATCAACGATACCATAAACAGATGTGACAGGGGCTGCAATATGTCAAATGAAATCCAGCCGCTTAACTAAAAACATGTTTAACAAATATCAGAAGAAAACAAGATCAAACAAGATTAATATTAATTAAAAGAATTGACTTTGCTTTTCTAAGGATTTTTCCTCAAGGGTCCAGGTTATCACTGTTCAGAAATTCTTCCCAAATCTGATCCATAATGTGGCTTGGGAAAAAATCACTTTTATCAAACAGTAAGATGTCTTTCACTTTCTGTATAGTATTTATTGGATTCAGTACAGTATTCCCTGGATTCAGTACAGTATTCACTGGATTCAGTACAGTATTCACTGGATTCAGTACAGTATTCACTGGATTGTGAAGACTTGAAACAGCTGCAAATTTAAATAATAATTTTTATTTAAAAGTATCACATGGTATTGGAAAAACCTACAATACTATTTTTCATTGCTGGAGCCGGATGCAAATGTGCAGGCCAGGAGAATATGCCATTCATGGTCACTGGGAGCATATCTTATTAGTAAATGGCCATGGATGCTATTGTTTCTTCCCACTATTGGATGTAAAAGAACAGGTATAGTATTGTCAGCAGAGAAAATGGAAGAAGGTGGGATGTGCGTCTCCTTATGCCGCGTACACACGATCGGAAATTCCGACAAGAAAACCGTGGATTTTTTCTGACGGAATGTTGGCTCAAACTTGTGTTGCATACACACGGTCACACAAATCTTGTCGGAAATTCTGACCGTCAAGAACGCGGTGATGTACAACACGTACGACGAGCCGAGATCAATGAAGTCAGCTCTTCTGCTTGATTCTGAGCATGCGTGTTTTTTTGCGCGTCGGAATTGCATACAGACGAGCGGATTTTCTGATAGAAACTTTTTCCGTCGGAAAAATAGAGATACTGCTCTCAATCGTTTGTTGGCAGAAATTCCGACAGAAAAAGTCAGATAGAGCCTACACACGGTCGGAATTTCCGACAAAAAGCTCACGTCTGACTTTTCGTGTTGGAATTTCCGATCGTGTGTACGCAGCATTTGGCTATAAGCCGACCATAAAAAGAAGCAATTTTCTTTCCTGCAACCACGGGTCAGTGTTGATGGGGGAATCCTTCCCGCGGGGCCATTTTGTTCTCCCAGTGGGGGGCAGAGGAAGCTGTTATTGCTAGCGGTTATAACAGTCGCTAAAAATAATCGGATGTAAAATCTGACAAGTTGGTTGGAACCAAGTTGATCAATTGAGTTTCTGCTGAACCTACCAAGATTCAAACTGTCTATGGCCGGCTTTACTATGAGTAAAATAGTGGTAAGGGTAGGGGGTGTAATGGAGGCAGAACTTCAAATTCTAGCCAGGTGAGCCAGGAAATGCACCAGAAACATCACCATCTTTACAACAAGGGCAAGTATGCACAAAAGACAACTGTAAGGGAAACTGGTCTGTTTTAAATACACAGAACATATGTCTTCTTGGTCATGTAATGGCACAGTTACGCATTTCTAATATATTTACGTATTTTATGTATCCTGCTTCTTTTTTTTTCTTTTGGGCAGCACTACATTTCTAATAGCTAACATTTTAAGTTAATATGCCTTAAAGTGACTGTAAAGTAATTTTTTTAAATTGAAATAACAAACATTTTATACTTTATCCCTGAACATCCTTTTCTGGGGTCCCCCACCGGTGCTCTAGGCTTCTTCTTTTCTCCAAGTGCCCCCATAGCAAGCCACTTGCTATGGAGGCAGTCGTGCAGGTGCACTCCTGAGCTGAGCTGTGTGCTTCCATAGACACACACACACACAGAGTGGTTTGTGCCCCTCCCGCCCCCCAGATTCGACTGACAGAAGCAGAAGCCAATTGCTCTCACTGCTCTCAGTAAAGCCTGGGATCGTAGAAAAAATGCAGAGCAGGGCTTTTGGCGGGGACAGTGGTGTCAAGTGGTTAGGGGGAGGGGAGGCCTTTAGGCCACCTCATCCCTTTAAAACCAAGCATATATTAATTACACATGTTCTATGGCTAATTAAGGTGGTAATTAAACTCACTTGGTGCCTTATCTGCATTAAATTAGCCTCAGAACCTGTGCAATTCATATGTTTTCGGGTTTAAAGGTATGAGGTGGCAACCCTAGGCACAGACAGTGGAAGATTTTTTACCATAATGCATAGGATGTATTAAAGTAAGAAAAACTTTTGCCTTTAGAACCACTTTAAAAAGCATAGGTTGTTCAATTTATGCACAATTGCATGTTTGTTATCACCTAGCTAAAAAAATAGTAACTAGTAAATAAGAAGACTCAATTGATAAAGGTAACATTGAATTATAACTTATGAGAGGCCTGTAAAGGACCAACCCACTGTGGGAATACTGATCCGCTAGCACAATGGCACATAGGGTATGCAGCACCTTACACATGAAGGAGATAAACTTTTTAAAGGACAGGGTTTATTGATAGAGGCCTCGACATAATTTGAAATGTAACATCGCAACATGGTGCAAAATTAATATATCAAAATTGCATTAGTGAGTTCATTAGTTCAACTGTTGAAAGATTGGGGACTGCCATAATCATTAGGACTATTATTTATTTTACATTTAAAATGGCTGACAAACTGGCTTTAAACAGCATTATGATTTTATTGCTCTAAATCATTGTACATTGCAGTGTAGAATAGATTGTCATTTTGGTTAATAGAATTCTTTTGACAAAAAAGAACCATATCCAACACTCTGTGTAAGTAGATTTTACCTCTGAGGCTTGACTTTGTTAGCTTTGAATCTACTGTATATACGTGTCATTTGTTTAATCACTGACCATTTTTTTTTTTATTGAAACAGAAGGAGAAGTATTACTGTTAGTTTACCTATTTAAACAAATAATGTTTACAGGGAATTTACACATTTAGGAGTGGACATATTTTCCTTGCACAATGCAAACTGGGGCAAAGTGTATGTGTTACATGTGTATTAGTCTAACTGCAAAGAAAACCAAGCCACGTCATCTCAGTATGACTAGCCAAGAATCAGCAGCAGACACATGTTTTTAGAAGAAAAGGAGAAAAGAAAGAAAATTAGGATTGAAAGCACAGAGTGATATATTACAAACACTACATTCCAATAAATTTGAAAGTAGTATTGTTAGAAATATTTGATTTATGCGTTTGTTTTTATCTTTGAAACTGTACTAAAATTTAGGGTGGAATTTGATTGTCCATAAACCTAGGTTCCCATCTTTTTGGTTCTGCGTGCTGCATTTGCACAAGGAAAAGGTCCCTGAACCTTTTTTTAAAATGTGGCCGCCTTGAAACCACATGGTTCTTTGGCGCCATGCATTCCCGCATGCAAGAAACCTTATAGCGGCGCTTTTTTAACCTTATAGCGGCCAAGGAAAGGCTTAAAAGAGACCGAGTTGCGGCGCTGCCGAAGCGCTTTGCAGGCATTTCGGCAGCACTGCCTATTCATTTAAATGGGCAGGGCGTTTTGGGAGCGCTAAAACGCCTGAAAGCACCCCATTGTGAAAGGGGTCTTATGGGCAACTACACCACATACCGATCCTCTGGAGAAAAGATGAATCAAATGCCATATTTCACTAAGGAATTGTCTAATGAATTATGTCAACCTAATCCAAGCAGGAATACCAATATGTACTATATTGTCAAAAGTATTGGGACACCTGCCTTTACACACATGAATTTTAATGACATCCCTTTCTTAAGGCCCATACACACGATATGAAAATCGGAAGTAAGATTTCGTCTGACGATTTTTGGATCGTTAGTACGGTGCTTTCGACAGCCGATTCCGTTTTTTCGTCTGACAAAAGCTGGATGTGCAGACTATGAAATTTTTGTCATACGTCATTTTCATATAACTAGTACGGTTTTTGTACAAAAAAAATCGTAAGAGCAAGACTATGCATGCTCAGAAACGAAAGAATACATACAAAACTATTCAACACATTACGTCACTTCTGAAGTTGTATTCTATCGTATGAGAATTTTCGCATGGTGAGTAACATTTTCGGTTTCGAAATGAGACTAGCATGCAACAAAAAAGGACGAACGGTCATCCTGAAATCTGATCGTGTGTACGAGGCTTTAGTCCGTAGGGTTCAATATTGGTGTAGCGGGCACTCGTCCCACACTCCCAATCCCCTCTTTTGAAGTTCTCGCTCGCAATGTCTCTGGTCTAGGGGTATGATGGGAAAGGGAGTGCGGCCGCTACGCCAGGCTTCCACCACAGATGTATAAGTGGTATTGGCCAGAGTTATTTCTTTACCCTCGGGCCTGTATCGTGCATCGAATCCAATCGTCTGCTAGGAAACTGAGTCTCACACCGTTGCAAGTCCAACACTCCTTTATTCAGAGACTTACTTGCTTACAAACAGAACAGGAGGTGTGAAAGTGTAGATACATAGGCTCAGACACAAGTTCTTTCCTCCACTCTCCTCCAAAGAGTGGGCTATGGTCTCCGCACGAGGTAAATTCTCCTTCCGGACGGTCTCCGACAAGAGACTCACCCGTCACCGGCAGTATGCTGCACCGGGTCTTCAGATGAGGAGCTCTTCCTGGTCCATTACGCCCACCTCGGATTCAGGCATCCATCCCCGGAGTGCCTTAGGATCAGGGCCGGATTTCCCACAAGGCCAACAAGGCCAGGCCTCGGGGCGGCACTGTGTGAAAGGGCGGCGCCGCGGAGGAGACAAGTCCTCCTAAAATTCATTTACTGTGTCCCCGGCCGCCTGAAGCTCCGGCCGCCATTTTTCAAAGTCCGGCGCCCTGTGATTGGGCCATGGGGGTCATGTGCGGCGTGGGGCTGGCCTGTCCGTGATCTTGAACTCCCCCCTCTGCACATGACCTCCATACGCCCAATCACAGTGCCCGGGACACTAAACAAACATGGCGGCCGCCTCCTCCTATCCTCCAGGCCTATGTCCATGATGCAGGACAAGCAGGTGAGGAGGAACACAGACTGGGGAGAAAAACGGAGGCAGAGACAGAGCGGCAGAGGCAAAGAGAGAGTGAGGCAGAGAGACTGAGGCACTGAGAGAGAGAGATAGAGTGAGGTAGAGAGACAGAGGCACTGAGAGAGAGAGAGAGAGACACAGAGGCACTGAGAGAGAGAGAGAGAGAGACACACAGAGGCACTGAGAGAGAGAGACAGGCACTGAGAGAGAGACAGAGGCACTGAGAGAGCGAGAGACAGAGGCACTGAGAGAGCGAGAGACAGAGGCAAAGAGAGAGCGAGAGACAGAGGCAAAGAGAGAGCGAGAGACAGAGGCAAAGAGAGAGCGAGAGACAGAGGCAAAGAGAGAGAGAGACAGAGGCAAATAGAGAGAGAGAGAGAGAGAGACAGAGGCAGAGAGAGACAGAGGGAGAGAGAGGCAAAGAGAGAGAGATCCAAAGAGAGAGAGAGGCATAGAGAGAGAGGCAGAGAGAGAGAGAGAGGCAAAGAGAGAGAGAGAGAGACAGAGGCAAAGAGAGAGAGACACACAGAGGCAAAGAGAGAGAGAGGCAGAGACAGAGAGAGAGGCAAAGAGAGAGGCAGAGAGAGACAGAGGCAGATAGAGAGTGAGAGACGGGGGCAGAGAGTGCAAGTGACATTCCCATCTGGTGGCAGGCAGCGTGGCAAGTGACATTCCAATGTGGTGGCAGGCAGCGTGGCAAGTGACATTCCCATCTGGTGACAAGCGTCGGTGGCAAGGTACACGCTCAGAGCTCCCACTCATTCTGCTTTATGGTGAGTTGAACTGTTTCATTTTATATTACAATGTAATGATAGAAACAATGCATTTCAATCATCCTGGACACCATAACAACCATGGTGCCGGAATGATTGAAGCACTAACACCAGTCATTGTCTGCGAAAAATCGATTACCCCCCCCACGCGTCGCCCCCCCGCCCCCCCTATGTGATGGTGGGGGGCGGCATTGAAGGACCCGGCCTTGGGGCGGCAAAGGGAGTAAATCCGGGCCTGCTTAGGATCCTTCCCTCGCGGAACTCAGTGTTGGGCACTGAGCTCCGGACCTCCATCCAAGTACCTCACCCCAGGACTAAAGGTGCCTGAGGTGGAACACGATCTCCGGTGGTCCTCTAGGCCTAGGCCCGCCTAGAGGACGGACACGAACCACCGTCCGCAGGCTGAAGGTGCCTGGGACTCCGACCCCGTGACAAAATGGCCGGCCCCCTTTATACCCCCCTCCGGCGTGTGTAACGGGTTCCCCGCCCCACCACACGGCTGCCAAAGTAGGACAAAAAGGGATTCGACCCAGTAATGATTCGCCCGTCGGCCCAAAGTGACAGCGCCACCCGGTGGACCGCCGGAGATACACCACTGGTGTCACCACAAAAATTCAAAATTACTAGCGGGAAAGTAAACACCCGCTACATACTCCCCTCTGTCTTTTGACACTGGTCCCCAGTGTCTGGAGTAAACCACATCCTCAACGGCTGACATGACTCAGTCCAGAAACCGTTAACATTTAGAAAAACACAAAAACTTTTGCAAAGTTGTGTCTGAGCCCCTGTAATAAAAAAAAAAAAAAAAAAAGAGGAGCCAAAGACATAATCAAACATTTCAAGGTTGCATTTTAACATTTACTTTTTCCCTCCCCATCCTGACTAAAGACCTCCCCAGAGTCTAAAATCTTGCTGGGATGTTCTCCTGCAGAGGGAAAAAAAACAAAAGAAACCAACATGTAAATCCTGACACATATATTCGTGTGTGGGAGTAAGAGAAATTTCTCCTAAAAGAAATCCCTCTTTCTCCAAAGTGTGGGTGCGTGGAAAGTGTCTGTAACGCTGCGCAACACTACCACCTGGTGACAGCATCACGGTAACTGCACCCATGGAAATTCTTCTCTTTCCTTCCCTAAAGCTAACTACCCCATAGTCTGTGATCTCTTGGCGGTGAAAATATGACCAGGAACAGTTCCTTTCTCTTTTCTTTCGGGCACACAAAACACAATTGCCCCAAAAAGTTCAGTAGCATAACACAAACGGAGTCTCTTTCTCCTAGAGGTAGAAACGTGGGTGTGGCAGAGTTAGTGACTTTAGGTGCTGATCTACAGTCTCTAGATGATATTCCACATCTTCACCTTCCTTGCGTTTGATCACTACTCTATCTGCGTGGATGTGTCTTCCCACCATCCATTCCGCCTTGCAGTCTTTAAAGCGCTGTGAAGCCTTAGGAGAACAGGCTAAGTATCTGCGAGCGTGCAGGACTTTGAGATGGGTCCAAACAAAATCATTGTACCAACGCTCCCTGCATACCTCCACCTCATACAGCAGGTCCTTCGGCAAGTAGGGATACTCCCATCCATATTCTGCAGCAACTTTTTGACCAAACAGTCTCTGTAATCTCGCCAAAGGAGGCATGGTTGATCTGTCCCCTTCCCCGGGCAGAACGACCGCATCTGGGTGGCGCGGTGCCTTGACCACCTCTAATCTAGGCATTGGAGGCCTCAATAAAAGTTTCTTTGCCCCAGTGTCAGATGCGTGTGACACCGGAGATACAGGAGCAAGTTCAAGGAAAGATTCTCCTTCAGGCGCTGATGCCTCCACCCTTGGTGTGCTCTCTCCCACAGACATAGGCGAATTCCGAAACCCCCGGGATGCAGCAAGCGGTGCCTTGTCCCAGCCCTTCTCGGCAAACAAATCGTCTATTTGGACATCATCTCCCATATCAGAGAGAGACTCCAGGTCAGAAGTGTCACACTCCTCCGCTGGCATGTAGCCCTGTGTGGAAACAGAACATCCACACTCCGGAGACTTGCTAGGCCATGCCTTCCTGACACATCCTCCCTCACACCAAGTCTTTTTAGCCGGCTTACCTTGGCCTTCCTTGGGATGTCCGGAACTCTCGTCTACGGATCCATCCGGGCCTGGCGTAAGCGTGCGAGACGGTCCACCACCACCGCTGGTCGGGGCTACCACGCTGGTTCTCTTCTTCGGTGGCGGACGCTGTGAGACAGTGGTGACCGAGTCAGCATCCTCGGATTTCTCCCGTTGGTGCTTCACGACCTCTTCCGCGGTCGTCGCAGTGTGCGCAGGGGCGACTCTCACGGCTGCGACTCCTGCCTTCTGTGTGACGATGCCTGGAACCCGGCCTGGGTAGATGGTCTTCGGTCTCTCCACCGCCGGATCCACCTTGAACATGAACTCCCCACAGGCCTCACACCGTCCAAAGGGCTTCAGCAAACGTACCAGTCCCGAGCACCCAGGACAAATCATGCCCAGGGCCTCCACGTCCATGCAGGAGTATAGGGCGAACCGACCCCTTGGCTTCAGCCGGATCCCCATATCCGTGATCGGAGCAGCAGCAGTCAGGGTTGTAGTTGCCGGGTGAACTGGGATTCATGAGGCGGGTCCAAACATGGCGACCTGTTGCTGTTCCATCGTACACTGCTGAGTTTTTTTCGCGCCAATGTCCCACGTGTAGTCCGTCACACGTACTGGACTCCTCCCCTTTTGCTCCAGTTCGCGGGCTTTTCACTTGTTTTCTTGAGACACGCCCACGAACTAAGCGGCGGGGCTTGTGTCTGATGGCGCAGTGCAATTAAAACCCCCACGTGTAGTCCATCACACGGCTGGGCTTTCCCCCTTTCACCACTCTGCCTGCGCGGGCCTTTCCTCGTCTGAGGTCATGTCCACGACTTTCGAGCAGGGCTGCACTTCGGCCTATGCACTTGACTCTTCCCGGCAGACACGCTCTTCTAACAAGTGATGCACAACACACATCCCGGACGAGCCCCCACGTGTAGCGGGCACTCGTCCCACACTCCTAATCCCCTCTTTTGAAGTTCTCGCTCGCAATGTCTCTGGTCTAGGGGTATGATGGGAAAGGGAGTGGGGCCGCTACGCCAGGCTTCCACCACAGATGTATAAGTGGTATTGGCCAGAGTTATTTCTTTACCCTCGGGCCTGTATCGTGCATCGAATCCAATGGTCTGCTAGGAAACTGAGTCTCACACCGTTGCAAGTCCAACACTCCTTTATTCAGAGACTTACTTGCTTACAAACAGAACAGGAGGTGTGAAAGTGTAGATACATAGGCTCAGACACAAGTGCTTTCCTCCACTCTCCTCCAAAGAGTGGGCTATGGTCTCCGCACGAGGGAAATTCTCCTTCTGGACGGTCTCCGACAAGAGACTCACCCGTCACCGGCAGTATGCTCCACTGGGTCTTCAGATGAGGAGCTCTTCCCGGTCCATTACGCCCACCTCGGATTCAGGCATCCATCCCCGGAGTGCCTTAGGATCCTTCCCTCGCGGAACTCAGTGTTGGGCACTGAGCTCCGGACCTCCATCCAAGTACCTCACCCCAGGACTAAAGGTGCCTGAGGTGGAACACGATCTCCGGTGGTCCTCTAGGCCTAGGCCCGCCTAGAGGACGGACACGAACCACCGTCCGCAGGCTGAAGGTGCCTGGGACTCCGACCCCCATGACAAAATGGCCGGCCCCCTTTATACCCCCCTCCGGCGTGCGTAACAGGTTCCCCGCCCCACCACACGGCTGCCGAAGTAGGACAAAAAGGGATTCGACCCAGCAATGATTCGCCCGTCGGCCCAAAGTGACAGCGCCACCCGGTGGACCGCCAGAGATACACCACTGGTGTCACCGCAAAAATTCAAAATTACTAGCGGGAACGTAAACACCTGCTACATTGGGTTGGCCTACCCTTTGCAGCTATAACAGCTTCAATTCTTCTGGAAAGGCTGTCCACAAGGTTTTGGAGTGCGTCTATGGGAATATTTGACCATTCTTCTTGACTTTGTGGACAGCCTTCCCAGAAGAGTTGAAGCTGTTATACAGTGCTAAATGCTGCTGCCAGGCAAATCCACCTTACCAACTGCTCAGTGTCTGCTACCCCTCTCTGTCAATCCCTCCACCGGCTTCCACCCAATGAATTAAATTCAAAATTCTAATAACAACTTACAAAGCTATCCACAACTCAGCCTCCAGCTACATGACTAACCTAGTCTCAAAACACCAACTTACTCGTTCCCTTCGTTCCTCCCAAGACCTCCTGCTCGCTAGTTCCCTCATCACCTCCATCTATGCTCGCCTCCAGGACTTTTCCCGATCCTATCCCATCCTCTGGAACTCCCTAACCCAATCGGAAGTTGCACGCAGGAATGAGGGCAGATGAAACTCCGCTGGGATCTCTCAGGCAAATCCAGCGGAATATAAACAAAAAAGTCAGTGCTACTACCCATACATCACATAGAAAGCAGAGCTCCCAGGTGCTCGATCCACAGTCGCTGGCTGAGTAGAAGTGAATGAAGAAAAGATGATCCGCACTCCGGTCGTTGCTCTTAAAAAATGTACGTATTTATTGACAAGCCACAGTAGACAAATGCAAATAGGAAAGGTTGACGCGTTTCAGCCTATAAGGCCTTAGTCATAACCACCAGCAGAAGTGGGGAGCAGGTACCTGTCAAAACTAGGTACCCAAATTAGCAAATTAAAGTAGAAGTGAAATATCTGCTCTCAAGTGAATCTATGCATATATTAGCTGCTGACCCTATGCCTAGATACGCAGCACAACAGATATAGGTATATAACAGGTATAGAGCTCACCAACTCAAAACCAAAATGATAAAAATAAATTGTCTATAAATGTCTATTGTTAACAGCAATGTATAATTATTTAAAGCATTTTGATTACACATATTGCTGGTAACAATAGACATTGGGAGAAGGTCTATGACCACTCCACCCTGAATGTTCCTGATCTTGGAAGCTAAGCAGGTTTGGGCCTGGTTAGTACTTGGATGGGAGACATTGGGGGTAAAATCTTGGTGATTCATAGGATTATTTTTCATTACTGTTCATTTTTTTCTGTTTTGGGTTTGTGAGCGAGTCTCTTGTTATAAAAATAAAACTAGGCATCTGCTCATCGAAAAAAAATGTGCGAAAAGTAATATAGGAGTAGGACATAAAGAGGAAATTCCCCTTAAGGCTGTATTCACACATGATCGCAGAGGGAATCGCCGCAATTTCGCCCCATGATTTCAATTGGCTTCAAAACATGGGGCGCATTTGCGATGCCATTACTTCTAATGCTACCCCAATTGCTGCGATTGGGCTGCCATTAGAAGTAATGGCATCGCAAATGCATCACGTGTTTTGCAGCCATTTGAAATCGCAGTGGTGGAATTGGCTTCCACTAGTGCAGAGCGAGATATGTCAGCAGTGTCTTCCGGTTTGCCCTCACTCCAGCTGCTCCAGAGGGTTCAGATACCATCGATGAGCTCTCCAGTTGCCTCAGTGATATAAACACAGAGATGCTTCCATAGTGTAGTAAAAAATGGGCTTTAATAAAAATTACAAAAATAACAGAAAAGAAATAGCAGTGCCTTGACTATTGTAAAACCGATGTATTCCATTACTGCCCACCACATTATACCCCATACCTTACTTATCTTAATCAAAGAGACCACACATTGCTGTTTTGGAGTAAAACATGGCCATAGCAGCCTCCTTTATTTTTATAACTGTTCCATCAGTTATCAAAAACTTTAACCATCAAAACACATAAACCCAGAAACATACCAGAAATATTGCCCCCTAGTGTTGGTCTTTGCAGGAACCTCAAATTCGCCATAATCATATTAACCTGATATTCCTCATCATATTAAATTCTTATTATCCCATGACACTGCGGTACCTTACCAATGGTCCTAGGCCTCAAGCCGATCAGCTACTCAGAGACGACCACTGACCGCAGTGCCCCCATTATCCAACTCATCCAGCTAAACTCCTGTTAGCTGGAAACCATCCTCAGAACCCATACCACCGATGGTTCCTGACCACTTGCTTATTCGAGGTACTTCCTTCTCCCGCAAAGACCAAACCCCCGCCACAGCACCCAAGGGAAAACACCTTTACCCTTTGGTGCCCCTCCAAACGCTAAGGGCTCGTTGGATCCCATCCTGCAAACCCAACGACCATAAATCAGTCCCCACATCGTTCAGATGGACCCCATCCCTCTGTAGATACCGCCATGTATCCACCTCCAATTCGAAATGTCGGACCACCAACCCACCATTCCGTACCACAAACTTGCCCATGTCTCGGTTAATTTTCCTCCGGGCCCTGTTGATTCCAGCCACGGACCTAGCCCCCCTCCACTCTACCCGTGCCACCATGTCTGACCAGACGATAATGATGTCCGGGAACGACATCCTTAGCCTCAGGAAATCAGACTTCATATCCCGAGTCACTTCTAGCATGGACCTGAAACCCAAGTCATTACCACCTACGTGCAGTACCAGAACGTCAGGTGGCCTGTCCAAACGCGCAAAACGGTGCACCTCCGGGAACCATCCTACTCCACAACATTCCTGGAACTCCCAGCCAGTGGACACACGCCTCCGGTCTTGGGAACCCCAGCTGCCGACCCTCATGTCGAACATCGGCTCTCTTAGCCCCCCAGAATACAAATGAATGGCCCAGTATCCAGACAAACGCCTGCATTTGACCTGTAATTGCAAGAAGACAATTCCCATGAGAATCTCCCATCACCCTTACATATTCCCAGCAATCCGAACAGAAACCCAAACCAAAACATGAACAACGCCCTATGACATGTACCCCCACATTATTCCAGTCCCACCAATAACTGTGGGCGTACGTATAACCGGAACCTCCTGGATTCCCAGCGGCCTATCCTCTTAACCGCCTCCTCATCCATCCCACATCTGGCCGCCTCCGTAGCTGCCCCGATCCTAAAAGAGTGCGATGAAAATTCTTTGTCCTTGAGTCCCAAAGCCCTAAGGGACTTCCGACACACCGCAATGAACTGATACCTTGAAAGTGGGATTCCGTCCTCGTGTACCAAAAAGGAACCCACCCCCGACGGTCGCACCTCCAAGTACCCTTTTACTGCCCATACCGGGCATAATGGTGAACCTGGGACCGGAAAAACCTGGACCAACTTACCTCTGCCCATCTGGTCCGTCTTAGACCTCTTCAGCACCAGGGACACCCCTTGCTCCGTCCAGCCCACCTGGCTATCAAGCAACCCCCCGTGCACTGCTTTTGACGGGCTGACCAACTCACCTATCCGGAATGCTCCAAAGAACGCCAGTGAGAATGCCACCGTGAACAACAAAAACTTTGTATGGGGATGAACATAAGCCCTGTAACTGCCCCATGATCTTGACCAATAGAGCAAACGATACCGGTCGCCTGCCATCCGGCTTCTGCCCCCCACGCCCATATCCCTTGAAGCGCCTGCCGCACCCAAAAATCTTTTGTGAAATCGGGGCAACCTTGCCATTTGAACAAAAAGGCCAAGCCTGCCATCTTCTTACCCAAACTGGACCTGGACACGCGGGCCTCCATGTTTCTAGCCAGGAAATACAGCACCAATAACCTGACATCGGGACCCACAGGATCCGCTCCTGCTTCCCGAACCATCTCCTTCCATTCCAACCACACCTTCTCATACGCCCCCCATGTGCCCGTACTCACCGATTTTTTGATCCAACCTGACACTATTCCAACGGAATCTTCCACAGCCAGCTTGGACAAGGGACCCCCCGTTGCTCCGCCTCCAGTGCCAACTCCCGGAACCTGTCCCACTGAAAGCGAGACAGCGCATCAGCTATGACATTGTCCACCCCCGGAAGGTGCACCGCATACACAAACACATTGAGCTACAAACATCTCAACACCAGATGGCGCAGAAGACGCACCACCGGGGGGGAAGATGCCGACACTTTGTTGATGACTTGTACTACCCCCAGGTTGTCCCCATGAAAACGCACTTTCCGATCCCTGAAACATGCCCCCCACAACTCCACCGCCAGCACCACCGGGAAAAGTTCCAACAGAACCAAATTCTTGGTGAAACCAGCGTCCATCCAGGACTGCGGCCATGGGCCCGCACTCCACCTGCCCTGAAAGTAAGCCCCAAAACCTGCCCCCCCCAGCCGCATCTGTGTATAGTTCTAAATCAAAATTGCTAATAGGGCCCGACATCCATAACGCTCTCCCATTGAAAGACTCCAAGAATGAATGCCAAACCCGCAAGTCCACCTTGTGTTCTCTGCCCAAACTCACAAAGTGCGTGGGGGACCGTACCCCAGCCGTGCTAGCCGACAGCCGTCTGCAAAACACCCTGCCCATTGGCAGAATGCGGCACGCAAAATTGAGCTTTTCCAGTAGCGACTGCAAAACCCTAAGCTGCACTTTCCTTACCCCCATCATGACCCTCAGCTCAGTCTTGAGCGACTCCAATTTGTCCAATGGTAGGCGGCACTCCATGGCCACCGAATCCAGGACAATACCCAAAAACGTGATAACCGTGCGAGGTCCCTCCATTTTGTCAGGTGCTAACGGTATCCCAAACCGCTCTGCAACGTGCTCCAATGTGGCCAGGAGCACAGCGCAGATTCTAGATGAGGCCGGACCCACGCAAAGGAAATCGTCCAAGTAGTGAATGATTGAATTCACCCCTGACACATCCCTGACCACCCATTCCACAAACGAACTGAACTGTTCGAACAATGCGCACGATATGGAGCATCCCATAGGCAAGCACTTATCCACATAGAACTCATTGTCACACTGACATCCCAGGAGATGAAAACCATCTGGGTGAACCGGCAACAATCTAAACGCCGCCTCTATGTCTGTTTTTGCCATCAGCGCCCCATGGCCATACCAGCGAACCCACCCCACCGCAGCATCAAAGGAAGTGTAACTGACCGTACATGCTTCAGGATCAATAGCGTCATTGACCGACCTGCCCTTCGGGAAAGACAGGTGGTGAATGAGGCGAAACTTGTTGGGCTCCTTCTTAGGTACCACCCCGAGCGGGGAGACCACCAAGTTCTCCAGGGGAGGGGACCGGAAAGGACCCCCCATCCGGCCCAAAGCAACCTCCTTGCGCAGCTTTTCCGCGACCACCGCAGGTTGCTGCAAGGCCGATCGCAGATTGCGTGCGATCGGGGGAATAACCTGCAAAGAACATGGAATGCGAAACCCCTCTGAAAACCCTTGCTCCAACAACCTTGCCGCCCCCTTGTCCGGATACCTACCGAGAAACAGCCGCATCCTTTCCACCATCACCGGAGTCCTCCCTTTTCTGCCCAGAGTCCCCGACCCGCCCCTTACCTCGCTTAAAGCATCTAGCCTGTGTATGGGAGCCTCTGCAACCGGAGCACTCATGCTTGAAACGACAGGACCCCCCAAACTTGCAGGAGCCCTCATTATATTGCCAGCACACCCCCTTTTGTTTCCCGGCCGATTGTCCTGGGGAAGAGGTTCCACCGCCCCCCCCCCCCCTGAAAAAACTGACTAGAAGCCCTCGGCGCAGTCATCAACCGCATCCATAAGCTTATGTCTTTATTATCCCACCGGAGCTCAGGCCTCACCGCTCTCCTCTGCCTGAACTGTTCATCATATCTGAGACACCCCGCGCCCCCATACACTCTGTATGCTTCCCCTATAGAGTCCTGATAACCAAATAGTGCCGAACAATGTTCTGGGTTCTTTTGCCCTATAACACTAGCCATTATGGAGAACGCTTGCAACCAATTTGTACACGTCTGTGGGATTAGCCTATATATCCTCTTCTCCTCATCCTCTTTCTTTGAATCATCTGGTTTTACCCTGTCCAGGTGAAACTTCTCTAATGGCAGAAGTGAGAACATCTTCACATACTCACCCTTCCATATCTTTTCCTTCACTTCGGGTTTCAGGTGAGATCCCAGCAATGCCTCATAACACACATACATCTCACATTTAGCAGCATCATCCAACCTAATGACATCCTGCCTTGCCGCCTGTTCCACCGCACCACCCTCTTTTGGGGCCACAGCTGCAGAACCCAACCCTACAGCATCCCCCACCCCCATATTCCCCGCAGGTGTAACCGGTGACCCCACCACGACAGCGGCCCAGCCGTCCCTGTTGGCGGGACCCACGCTGCCGCACTGACTCGCCCGCCATCCCCCTTCTCAAATTGGCTGACTAAGGATTTGATGCCCGCAAGAAACCCCTGCAGCCCGTCCGGCCGTGCACCTCCCCCATCCGGGAACGCACCCCCCCTGCCTGTCCATCATCTTGACCCCGAACTTGCACCGCAAAACCCACACCCGCAGCCGACATACCCACCTGGACACCATTCCCCTCATGGCCCCCAGCATAAACAATTGAAAGGGACTTACCGGGCTGCCTGGAAGAACTCACACCAGCCGATCCACTCGAATCCACCGCTGCCTCCGACCGTCTGGGTCTCCGATCCTCATCCGAGCTGCACACTTTACCCTCTGACAGCACACCAGCCAGCTCCTCACCACTGGACGATAGCTCACCAGGTGACTTGTCCCTGGAAGCCGAGGGGTCAGGACCCGATTGGTCCCACCTCCGCGCACCTGACCCGCCCGCCGATTTCTTAACCGCCTTGCCTCCACGCTGTCTCTGCTCACCCGCACCGCCGTCATCACTCACTGGCACACCACCTCCCGCAGCCTCCTGTACCCGATGTCCGGCCGAGGGGGGGGATGCCCGGACACCGCGGCCACCGATTACCCACGCAGGGGCCCCAAACCCGCCGGAGACCCCCGGGGGGCCGGGCCCGCCTGGTCCGACTCCACGCGCCGCGCGGGCCTGTCGGCCACACCGGAACTCCCGGTGCGGCCCCCCGCCAAGCTCCGCACTTGAGGGGGATTCCTTCCGGTACCCCCCGCCTTGGGCAATGCGGCGCGCTTAGCCGGGGGGCCCGAAGGGGCCCTAGGGGGACTCCCAATCTGCCACTAAGCTCTCGGGGAGGGGCCCGGTGAGTAGCGCTCCGGGGGTCTAGACCTCCGAGCTCGCCCAGCCTCTCTCCCCGCGGTACCTTGTGACCCGGCCGGACTTGAAAGCATCGGCCCCAGGGTCTCCTGGAGCCAATCTTCGCCCCGGGTCACAGCCTCTGCCTGCAGTTGGGCCAGCAGCTTTTCAATGGAGGACATGATGCTGTCCAGAAACTTTCCCCCGTGCTGTGTTAACCCAGAGGGGCGGGGTCTTCCTTTTATCTAGCCTTCACCCCTCCCCTCTATATTTCCCTTAGCCAATAGTTAATACTCTCTTATTACATACTCTGTTCACTCAGTCATGCCCAGCCCTGCGCCTATGGCATTCTGTCTTTTTGCTCCGGGCTTTTCTTTATCGCATGTGTACCGCGATCGGTACGAGCTGGTACCCGCAGCGTGCGCTCCGGCTGCGTTCCAACTAAGCTTCCGGGTAGAATAGCGTGGTGTGCGTAGTGCGTAGAGGCGGGGCTACGCACTACGCACACCACGCTACTCTACCCGGAAGCTTAGTTGAAACGCAGCCGGAGCGCACGCTGCGGGTACCAGCTCGTACCGATCGCGGTACACATGCGATAAAGGCACTGCTATTTCTTTTCTGTTATTTTTTTAATTTTTATTAAAGCCCATTTTTTACTACACTATGGAAGCATCTCTGTGTTTATATCACTGAGGCAACTGGAGAGCTCATCGATGGTATCTGAACCCTCTGGAGCAGCTGGAGTGAGGGCAAACCGGAAAACACTGCTGACATATCTCGCTCTGCACTAGTGGAAGCCCCTGGACGCTGACCCGGAATATCTTTCTATGCTGTTTACCCCCTTGGGGGTGAAGGGAGCTGGTGAGTGGGGACACATGTGGGGGATGAACTGTCTGCCATAATTGAAGACCTGAATTTAATCTTGCCATGTATATATGTAGCGGGGTATTGTTTTACCCGCAGGACTACATTTCCCGGAATGCTTTGCAGCACCCAGGGTGCCATTCCCCACGCAGGGACTGCTGGGGTGGACTTTAAAAGAGAGAGGCGGGGCTCGCTTCTTTCTCTTGGAACGCCGCCCTCCTTGCTAGAGGATCTCCTGCACTCACCGGCTGCGCACGCTAGGCCTGAAGCCTGGGTCTTGCGTTCTTTGTTCCAGAGAGCCTTCCGTTCCGCTGGGGAGTTCGCAAAGCATCCGATCCACCTGAGGTGCCATCATCTTCCGAAGGACCAAAGACTCGGTGCATCGCGGGCCACTGTGACGCCATTCACAGTAGCGGAGGAACCGGACAGGCGTCGGTCTGGTTTGGGTGAGAGAGCACCAGCTCGGAATCTTAAATCAATAACTAGGCCTTCCATAGAACATAGTTATACTTTGGAGAGACCGTTGTCCTGAACTGAGTTTGCCAGTCTCTCCAGTTGCCAAGTTAGCGGATATCTACAACCCCCCTTATTGGATTATAATTTGTTTCTCTATGTGCACCAC
The DNA here is from genome assembly GCA_029206835.1 of Rana muscosa. NCBI lineage: Eukaryota > Metazoa > Chordata > Amphibia > Anura > Ranidae > Rana > Rana muscosa. Next base: position 1,101,347,914 of record CM055116.1, read on the forward strand.
CGACAGTTGCTAGCGAAGATTCCTCAACAAACTATACCCACAGTTATAGTCAGGCCTGACTGGGTAGTTAGGACATTGCTGGGCGCCATTTCTTTGCTCACGAGGGAGGATAGCTGCAGCGTGGTTAATACATTTCATTGTCTAACTGAATATCATATGCATATAATGTGTACACCTTTATTGCAGTGATCTGCATGAGATATTGTATTCAAATTACCCTTTTATATTGTTGCTTGCAGTAAACCGTTATAGTTAAGTACTCGGTTGTGAGTGTCAATTATTGTGCTGGTATACAAAGGGGGTTGTACTGTATAATATGTGTATAGAGATAGTACAGTTATACCACTACTTTCCCTCTTTTATCTAACTGTGTCACGAGAGAAGTCAGAGCCGATTGCCAGGGGTTGGTAGAAGTGCATTACAGGGCCCAAACAAACCAGCAGCCCTCTTAATCTGAGGGTATTGCTACACGTGGGGGCTCAGTCTGGGACCCGTGTATATAGCACGCTGCGAGCAAGGCGGCCTGAAATACCAGCATGGACTCGCAGGCAGTAATAGAATGGTGCGCAGAGGAGGGCGTGGATCCACTCCGGGCGGTAGCAATTGAACTCCCGGGAGAGATCCGCGAGAAAGAAGAGATAAAGCAATTAATAATGTTAATATCTCCAAAATGGAAAGCATGGCCGGTAGATGTGAAGACAAATGCCTCGGGGACATATGCGCTAATAGAGTGGACGAGAGGAGTCCCGGAGGAGTTGAAAGGGCAAAATATAAAATACATAAATGACAGAACGTATCGCTTAGTGCATACAGGGGCTGTGAAGAAAGAGTCCCCAGGGACCTCCCCACAGTTATGTCCATCACTCTTCTCCAAAATGGGAGGCAGTAGCGAAACGAAAGCACCAAAGTCACCCCTGACCGCCATAGGTCCTGAACTGTTAACTGCTTTGGGGGACTTTGTCGTTAAATGCCAAAAAAAATAACACGGTGCATGTGGAAGCTGGGTACCAGAAACTCCGGGTGTTTTCAGGAACACAACCTGTGCCACCCGGGGAGGAAGATTTCGATACTTGGATCGAGCAGGCAATGCAGGCAGAAGAAGGTTGGGAAGTTCCAGAAGCGCAGAAGAAGCAGTGCATCAGTGAGAGCTTGAAAGGCCCTGCTGCTGAGGCGGTGAAAAATCTTAGGTGCAGCAATACTGTGTGTACAGCAATGGATTATTTGTCTATGTTGCAGGAAGAGTTTGGCCAGCTGGAGAAGGGGTCAGACTTGGTGTATAAATTTGAACATACCTTCCAACAGCCAAAGGAGAAGTTGTCCAAGTATGTCCGGAGACTGAATAGAATGCTGTGCCAGATTGTACTGAGAAAAGGAATGCAGCCACAGGTCATAGATGCTACCAGGATGAAACAGATCCTAAGGGGAGCCTTGCGGTCGGACCCAGTCTGGCTCCACCTGAAGACCTCTGACGGAGTCATGGCCCTGAACTACACAGACCTTGTGCGGATCATAAAGGACGAAGAGGCCTTGATGAAGGATCAAGAAGGGTTTGAGAAAATCACACCACCTGTTTCGGTAGGAGTCAGAACGACAGTGGTCACCGAACGTGACTCAGAAGTGGAAACCTTGAAGTCTCAAATGGCCCAAGTACTGGACTTATTGACCTCTTTATTGGCCAAGAACTCTGGAGTCAAGGAGAAAGACGAGATCCGGAAGGAACCGGACCGGAATGTTCCTATTCCAGCATCCCCAAAGATCAGGAAGGAAATTGTCTGCTTAAATTGTGGAGAAGTGCCACCCATAAAATCCGTCTCCAAGAAGACAAGCCCTTTCGGGAGAGGGTCCGAAGAGTTCCACTGTCTGATCTGGAAGATTTGCGAGAGCAGTTGGCAGAGCTGAAGAGGACAGGGGTCATTAAAAAGTCCAGGAGTCCATATGCCTCCCCCATTGTGGTGGTAAGGAAGAAAAACGGGTCGCTGAGACTCTGCATAGACTATAGGACTCTTAACCGGAGGACCATTCCTGACCAGTATACTACCCCCAGGATAGAAGATGCTTTGCAGAGTCTGTCTGGGGCCAAGTGGTTCAGCGTCATGGACCTGAAGAGTGGGTATTATCAAATCCCCATGCACCCTGAAGATAAAGAGAAGACGGCCTTCATCACCCCAGTGGGATTCTATGAATTTAATAGGATGCCCCAAGGCCTGTCAGGAGCCCCGGCTACCCTCCAGAGGTTTTTGGAGAAGACCGTTGGGGACATGAATCTGATCGAAGTCCTGGTGTACCTAGACGACATCATTGTCTTTGGGAAGACTCTGGAAGAGCATGAAGAAAGATTGGAGAAGGTCCTGAAACGACTCAGTAAAGAGGGACTGAAACTTTCCAGAGAAAAATGCCAGTTTTATCAATCCTCGGTCCACTATCTGGGGCACATAGTATCTGCTGAAGGAGTGTCTACAGACCCTGATAAACTGGAGGCAGTCACCTCCTGGCCCCGACCAACTACAGTGACTGAGATCAGGTCCTTCTTGGGCTTCTGTTCCTACTACCGTAGATTTGTGGAGGGATTTGCAAAAATTGCCAGACCCCTAAATGAGTTACTGAAGACGGAAGGAGAGGAAGATGATACTGGTCCCAGGAAGCCTGGAGAGTCTGTGGAAGACCAGTGGACAGGGGAGTGCGAGGAAGCCTTCCAGATGTTAAAGAATAGTCTTACCACTGCACCAGTCCTGGCCTATGCTGATCCAAAGAAGCCTTATGAACTGCATGTAGATGCCAGCCATGATGGCCTAGGGGTGCTATACCAAGAGTATAAAGGGCAGTTGCGCCCAGTTATCTACGTTAGCAGAAGTTTGGTACCCGCTGAGAAGAACTACCCCACCCACAAGTTGGAGTTCCTGGCCCTAAAGTGGGCAGTCGTGGATAAACTCAGAGTCTACCTGTATGGAGCTGACTTCACAGTAAAGACTGACAAAAATCCACTCACCTATCTCTTCACCACGGCCAAGCTAGATGCCACTGGTCACCGTTGGTTGGCCGCCCTACCTGGGTTCAACTTCAGCCTGAAGTATAGGCCGGGAGCAGGAAACCATGATGCGGACGCGCTGTCCAGAAGAGGCCATGCACCCACCCACCATCAAGAAGATTGGACCCAGGTAACCCCAGATGGGGTACGGGCCCTGTGTCAAGGAGTACAACTTCAAGCTAGTGGTGGGTCGAGGGCTGAAGAGATCGGTGTTTCTGCTGTGGGGGTGCCTAAGTGTTACTGCAATGTGACCCAAGTAGGAGAGGATGACCTATTCGAACTGTCCAAGAAGGACTTGAGGAAGGACCAGCTGGAAGATCCTTGGGGAAGATTAGTGTGACAGAACCCACTGTCACTGTGTGCTTTGGAAGGGACTGAGGGCGGGCCTCCTACCCACAGATTATGGCCCAGAGGAGACTGGAGACTCGGGGAGAAGCTGGCATTGAGATAATGTAATGTAATGCTACATCCCTTTTCCCCCATCCCCCCCCTCTTGTTGCTGTGTTTAGCTGTGTTGGTTCATGGCACACAGACAATGGTCTGGACTGCAGACATCTCTCCGCAGGGGATGTGTATTGAGGGGTTGCCTGCTTATCATAATCCCTTTGTTTATCTGTAGTCTCTGTTTCAATGTACAAGTGTTCAGTTCCCATTGATTCTTCCTTGTCCCCTACCCCCCCTCTATGACAAGGCTAAGGGGAGTGTCCCTAACTGTGTGTAAAAGTGTATGTTTTGGATTTAATAAACAGTTGATGCTCTGCATGTTAAACCCTCAACACCTGTGTGGATTGTCTCGTGATTGAGGGGTTAAGGGCTGGTTATGGCGAATCTGCAGGCTGCGGGTGCGTTTGGAGGACAGGAGACACAAGTCTGGCGGATGTGCCCATCTGGGGTATCTGAGATCCGTTACAATTAGCACTGGAGACCTTGGTAGACCAGGATCCAGACAGACTTCTGAAGAACCCTTCAAAGGTGGACCGGTTGGTTCACAAGGAATGGGACAAGTTGCAGGTTCATCAAGGGGTGGTCTACCGAAGGGGCCCCTCTGATGACCTGGAAGAGAAGTGGCAGCTATTTCTGCCGGAAAAGTACAGAAGAACTGTCTTGGCTGCCTTACATGATGATCATGGCCACTTGGGGGCTGAACGAACATTCCAACTTGTAAGGGATAGGTTCTATTGGCCTTGTATGCAGGCTGAAGTGGAGGAATACTGCCACTCCTGTGCACGTTGTATCCAGAGAAAGACATTGCCACGTTAAGCTGCCCCAATGGGCCATCTACAGAGTCAAGGACCCTTGGACTTGGTGTGCATTGACTTTCTCTGTCTTGAACCTGACTTAAGTGGACAAGGAAATGTTCTGGTGATAACCGACCATTTCACCCGTTATGCCCAAGCTTTTCCAGCCAAAGACCAGAAGGCCTCCACTGTAGCTAAAATCTTAGTAGAGAAATACTTTGTGCACTACGGACTGCCACAACGCTTGCACTCTGACTAAGGGAGAGACTTTGAGAGTCGATTGATCAAGAAACTGTTGGACTCTTTGGGTATCAAGAAAACCCGCACCACCCCTTATCACCCTCAGGGTGACGCTCAGCCGGAGAGGTTCAACAGGACTCTATTAAATATGTTGGGGACTCTGAGTAGTGAGCAGAAGCAGCACTGGAGCAAGCATATAGCGGCCATCGTACACGCCTACAATCGTACACGCCTACAATAGTACCACTAGCGATGCCACAGGGTACTCTCCATATCGCCTTATGTTTGGCAGGGAAGCAAGACTGCCTGTGGATCTGGTATTCGGCATATCCACGGATCGCACTTCAGCCACCTCACACAAGGGCTATGTAGACAGACTGAGGAAGAGTTTGAAGCTGGCTTTTGAACAGGCCCAAGTGGCCTCAGAACAAAGAGGAGCTCGGGAAAAAGAAGAACTTTGACCTCAAGGTTTGAATACAGGACCTTCAGCCAGGAGACCGAGTGCTGCTGCGCAACCTAGGAGTTCCAGGGAAGCATAAGTTAGCAGACAGATGGAGACCTGAACCCTATGTGATCTGTAAGAAGTTACCAGATTTGCCGGTGTATCAGCTAAAGCCAGAAGGGAAGATAGGGCCACTGAAGACATGGCACAGGAACCATTTACTCCCACTTTCAGAAGCGATCCGGATACCTTCTGTAGAAGGTTCCCCTGAACCATCCTCAAGTTTGGAGACACCTAGGCCAAACACTCGGTCTCAGGTCTCTCAGTCTGGAGAAATGGATGCCTCGGATCAGAGTTTAGATGAAGAGCTTGGATGGTTGTGGCCTTCTCAGACCCCAGAACCCATGTCTATAGATCTTCCACCATCTGAAGGTACTGTGGATAGTACATTGAACGTGGAAGCCACTGAGTTTGTTCCGTCTAGTCCTCTGGCTGAAGAGTGGGAAGATGCCACATGGTCACCTTCTGCTGATCATCAAGATTACTCCTCACATCTGCCTACACCTGACTTGGATGTACCAGAAGTATTGGAGCCCAGTGTACCCACTTTAGAGGAAGACGCAGTGAGGGATGTAACAGTCACCCCAAGAGAACAAAGGGCCAAAAGAGTTATTCGTCCTCCTCGGAAGTTAACCTACACCCAGATGGGGGAAAGTTCTGAGGATACAGTAACAACTACTAGAAGGACTTTGCCAACACCTGATCCTTCTGCTGTGCATTTGGTGGAAGGCAACCCCAGCTCTCTCTCTGGCACAGTTAGACAGGTCAACCCCTTTGATGTAACCAGTGGGCAGGACAAACTCCCTTCCCCATTCTGGTGGGAGTTTCCTCTGCCAACTTCTATGGCTGCCCTTAATGAGTTTGTGTTTTCCTACTGTTGATGCTGTCTTTGAGGGACCAAAGATTTCAAGTGGGGGGAGTGTGTAGCGGGGTATCGTTTTACCCGCAGGACTACATTTCCCGGCATGCTTTGCAGCACCCAGGGTGCCATTCCCCGCGCAGGGACTGCTGGGGTGGACTTTAAAAGGGAGAGGCGGGGCTCGCTTCTTTCTCTTGGAACGCCGCCCTCCTTGCTAGAGGATCTCCTGCACTCACCGGCTGCGCACGCTAGGCCTGAAGCCTGGGTCTTGCGTTCTTTGATCCAGAGAGCCTTCCTTTCCGCTGGGGAGTCCGCAAAGCATCCGATCCACCTGAGGTGCCATCATCTTCCGAAGGACTAAAGACTCGGTGCATCGCGGGCCACTGTGACGCCATTCACAGTAGCGGAGGAACCTGACAGGAGTCGGTCTGGTTTGGGTGAGAGAGCACCAGCTCGGAATCTTAAATCAATAACTTTGCCTAGGCCTTCCACAGAACATAGTTATACTTTGGAGAGACCGTTGTCCTGAACTGAGTTTGCCAGTCTCTCCAGTTGCCAAGTTAGCAGATATCTACAACCCCCCTTATTCAGAGGCGTATCTAGTGAAAATGGCGCCTATGGCAAGCACTGAAACTGCGCCCCTGTCAAAACATTTTAAGTGTACAGGGCCACGTTTTCACTGCATGAAAAGCACACAGATGTGCAGTACATGCACGGGCAGGCAGACCAATTCAAATCAATTGGGATGCAGCAGCTTCATGAGCACAGCCCCTGCTTTCACCTTGATATCTGTTTGAGTGCAGGAAAATGCCCCTGAGCACAGATAGTGTGCATTCAAAGACACGCACCAGCACCCAAATGGATGTCAAATTGGTAACAATAACCCTCCCTTACTCCATCCAACAACTCTAGTTCTACTTGAAGTATGAAGGAGACCTGTCCCTGCCCCTGCCCCAGGAAAGGTGCCCTCCATGACAGGTACCTGAGCAGAGTTTGGAGGTTTCAAAGAGCACAGTGTCAGTCTCCAGGTCCTGGATCTTGAAGCAAGTGAAGTCAATCCTGAACACATTCTCCTTAGGTCTGCACAGATAATCTGATGACAGAAGACAAGTGACGTTAATGACACACAGGGGTTGATTTACTAAAGGAAAATCCACTTTGCACTTGGAAGTGCACATGGAAGTGCAGTCGCTGTAGATCGCTGTAAATCTGAGGGGAAGCTCTGAAATTAGGGGAAGCTCTGCTGATTTTATCATCCAATCATGTGCAAGCTAAAATGCTATTTTCCTTGCATGTCCCCTTCAGATCTACAGCATCTGCACTTCCATGTGCACTTTTAAGTGCAAAGTGGATTTTCCTCTAATAAATCAACCCCACAGCGTCTAGCACAGGCCGGTAACAGGTCTTCTGACAGTAAGACCCCTTTCACACTGGGGCATTTTTTAAGGTGCTTTTGGGCTAAAAATAGCACATGTAAAGCGCCTGAAATATGGCTCCCCTGCAGTGTCAGTGTGATGCGCTGGCAGGACGTTAAAAAATGTCCTGCAAGCAGCATCTTCGGAGCGGTGTGTACACCTCTTCCACCGCTCTTGCCCACTGAAATGAATGGGCAGCGCGGCCGACCTGCTGGCAAAGCGCCGCTGCAGCGGTGCTTTGCGGGTGGTTTTAACCCTTTTTCGGCTGCTAGCGGGGGTTAAAATCACCCCACCAGCGGCGTAATACCTCTGCAAAAATGACGGCCCGTGCCCCAGTGTGAAAGCAGCGTAACTCACTCTCTGTGACCCAGCTCAGGCCTAGGACATGCTTCGGGTCTCAGCTCCTTCAGGCCTAACAACTCCTGTTTGGTGACCTCAGCCACTCCCCGGAGCTCCCCATCACCATCCTCCCTCTAATGCATGCGCCTTTATCCCAGTCAAAATGAACGGCCATCTGCAGGGTAGCAACAAGGCTGCCAGTTGGTCCCTCTGGAATCACTCCCATCCCTAGTGATCAACATTCTGTAGTATTCTGAGAGGAAGCAATTCCATAGAGGTAGGTGGGAGGTTCTCTGCCACTGAAGCGTTGTCACTAGCAACAGAGTCTCCCACCTGACATCAGCCTGAGAGGAAGGGGCTTCTCTGAAAAATGATATTGTGACAAAACAGAAATGCATTCATTCAGACTGGGAGGTAGAATGTGAGCTCTGATCCTATCTGCATACATGACTCTCTATCCCTCTCTGTCCTCCTCACTTCAGGACCTCCAGGATCCTGCTAGCGTCTTCCACCTGTAGGAAGCTGAGTTCCAGCTGGTCTATGCCCATGGGTCAGTCATATCTGTGGGGGGATCTTTCTATGTAAACACTTTGATGCTCACCGATGCACAGAGCAGCCTCAGCCATGGAGTGGGAGCAATAAGCAGGCACATCTACAGGGATCCCGGGGATGCCAAGCTCCATATAAGCTGGGCAGTGTTATTGTGATTTGTCCTGTCCTGCTGCTCTGTGTGCTGGGATGCCAGACCCCGGATTTATTACCTCCCCTCCTCCGACCTCAGCCTTCCTGCAGTGCACACACAGCGCCTTCTATAACTTTTCTCCAGCAGCCCAGGACACTCTGCAGACTGACAGTCTCCACAGCCAATCTGTGTGGAGCTCGGCACATGCAGCCACGCCCCCCTCTGGCTGTTACTTCTCAGAAGCACAGCACTCGCATCTCAGCACCTGAGGACGGGAGCAGGGCAGAGAATCACTCCGCCAATGAGCCGGGACTATTTGAGTAGCGGGGCGGCATGATGTACATGCGCCCCGAAAATGAAGAAAAAGTCCCTCCTTTACGCTCACTTCCTGGGCCCCTATTTTGACCTGATGGGACCCAGGAAACTGTAATTGCTTCTCCCCATAAGCAAGTAGGAAGGGGAGAAGTTTAAAAAGCTCTAGTTTTAACTTCAGTGAAGAACTTTTATGCTGGATTCCCTGCTCACTAGCGCCCCCTTCATGTGTAGCGCCCATGGCACTTGCTATGGCTTGCCATACCCTAGATACGCCACTGCCCTTATTGGATTATAATTTGTTTCTCTATGTGCACCACCGACAGTTGCTAGCGAAGATTCCTCAAAAACTATACCCACAGTTATAGTCAGGCCTGACTGGGTAGTTAGGACATTGCTGGGCGCCATTTCTTTGCTCACGAGGGAGGATAGCTGCAGCGGGGTTAATACATTTCATTGTCTAACTGAATGTCATATGCATATAATGTGTACACCTTTATTGCAGGGATCTGCATGAGATATTGTATTCAAATTACCTTTTTATATTGTTGCTTGCAGTAAACCGTTATAGTTAAGTACTCGGTTGTGAGTGTCAATTATTGTGCTGGTATACAAAGGGGGTTGTACTGTATAATACAGGTCCTTCTCAAAAAATTTGCATATTGTGATAAAATTCATTATTTTCTGTAATGTACTGATAAATATTAGACTTTCATATATTTTAGATTCATTACACACAACTGAAGTAGCTCAAGCCTTTTCTTGTTTTAATATTGATGATTTTGGCATACAGCTCATGAAAACCCAAAAATCCTATCTCAAAAAATTTGCATATTTCATCCGATCAATAAAAGAAAAGTGTTTTTAATACAAAAAAAGTCAACCTTCAAATAATTATGTTCAGTTATGCACTCAATACTTGGTCGGGAATCCTTTTGAAGAAATGACTGCTTCAATGCGGCGTGGCATGGAGGCAACCAGCCTGTGGCACTGCTGAGGTGTTATGGAGGCCCAGGATGCTTCGATAGCGGCCTTAAGCTCATCCAGAGTGTTGGGTCTTGCGTCTCTCAACTTTCTCTTCCCAATATCCCACAGATTCTCTATGGGGTTCAGGTCAGGAGAGTTGGCAGGCCAATTGAGCACAGTAATACCATGGTCAGTAAACCATTTACCAGTGGTTTTGGCACTGTGAGCAGGTGCCAGGTCATGCTGAAAAATTAAATCTTCATCTCCATAAAGCTTTTCAGCAGATGGAAGCATGAAGTGCTCCAAAATCTCCTGATAGCTAGCTGCATTGACCCTGCCCTTGATAAAACACAGTGGACCAACACCAGCAGCTGACATGGCACCCCAGACCATCACTGACTGTGGGTACTTGACACTGGACTTCAGGCATTTTGGCATTTCCCTCTCCCCAGTCTTCCTCCAGACTCTGGCACCTTGATTTCCGAATGTACTTTGGACCACTGAGCAACAGTCCAGTGCTGCTTCTCTGTAGCCCAGGTCAGGCGCTTCTGCCGCTGTTTCTGGTTCAAAAGTGGCTTGACCTGGGGAATGCGGCACCTGTAGCCCATTTCCTGCACACGCCTGTTCACGGTGGCTCTGGATGTTTCTACTCCAGACTCAGTCCACTGCTTCCGCAGGTCCTCCAAGGTCTGGAATCGGTCCTTCTCCACAATCTTCTTCAGGGTCCGGTCACCTCTTCTCGTTGTGCAGCGTTTTCTGCCACACTTTTTCCTTCCCACAGACTTCCCACTGAGGTGCCTTGATACAGCACTCTGGGAACAGCCTATTCGTTCAGAAATTTCTTTCTGTGTCTTACCCTCTTGCTTGAGGGTGTCAATGATGGCCTTCTGGACAGCAGTCAGGTCGGCAGTCTTACCCATGATTGCGGTTTTGAGTAATGAACCAGGCTGGGAGTTTTTAAAAGCCTCAGGAATCTTTTGCAGGTGTTTAGAGTTAATTAGTTGATTCAGATGATTAGGTTAATAGCTCGTTTAGAGAACCTTTTCATGATATGCTAATTTTTTGAGATAGGATTTTTGGGTTTTCATGAGCTGTATGCCAAAATCATCAATATTAAAACAAGAAAAGGCTTGAACTACTTCAGTTGTGTGTAATGAATCTAAAATATATGAAAGTCTAATGTTTATCAGTACGTTACAGAAAATAATGAACTTTATCGCAATATGCTAATTTTTTGAGAAGGACCTGTATGTGTATAGAGATAGTACAGTTATACCACTACTTTCCCTCTTTTATCTAACTGTGTCACGAGAGAAGTCAGAGCCGATTGCCAGGGGTTGGTAGCAGTGCATTACAGGGCCCAAACAAACCAGCAGCCCTCTTGATCTGAGGGTATCGCTACATATATGAAGAAGGATTTGTTATCTTACTATCAAGTTCCAATCATATACCTGCCATTATAGACTTTTACCTTTATAGAAGCTAGTGGAACAGTCACGGAGACTGCCGGTACATAATTGGTGTTCTTGCCTGGAGGCACTGCACATTGGACATTTAATTTCAGCCTGTCAAGTTTATAAGCTACACTTATAATTTTATTTAATTTTTCTGCAACTGTTGGTATCACTATGAGATGCACTAGATGAGGTATCACTGGTTACTGACATTGTACACCTTCACATTCTAGGTATTCATTTGTGTTTGTTTCCTAGCACCCCATTTAAGGGAGGTATTAACATTAACATTATCATTATATAGGGTGGCACAATCATATACGGCTAGATTCGTTATCACAGTATATTTAATTGATACATCCTCTAAAGCCCTGTACACACGATCGGATATCCTATGGATTCTAATCCGATGGATTTTTCCATCGGAAAACCGATGAAGCTGACTTTCATCAGTCTTGCCTACACACCATCAGTCAAAAAACAGACCGTTCCAAACGCGGTGACGTAAAACACTCCGATGAGCCGAGAAAAATGAAGTTCAATGCTTCTGAGCATGCGTCGACTTGATTCTGAGCATGCGTGGGTTTTTTATCCGATGGAGTTCCCCACAGACGATAGTAATTTGCTATCGGTTTTTTAACCATCGGATAAATTTAAAACATGTTCTATTTTTAAACACTGATGGAAAAAAGACCGATGGGGCCCATACACGATCGGTTTGTCTGATGAAAAAAGTCCATTGGACTGTTTTATCGGTAAAACCTATCGTGTGTACAGGGCTTTAGTACTGGTCCTAGAGAGGACCAGTGAGCAGCGCCACACCCCATTTACTTATATTATTCATTATGCCTTTTGCCTTACAGGTTTGGAAAAAATAAATAAAAAATCAGCGGGTTTACTACCGCTTTAAAGGAGAATTATACAAAAAAATGTTTCGTTAAACCAACAAGTGTTTTTTTTTTTACCACTACTATTCCTTTGAAATTTACAAATGCAGAAATTTTAAAATTGGATGCATGATTTAGCACCGGGAGACACTTTTTGAAAAATAAATAGTGCATTTTATATACAACTATATAGATCAGACCAAAATGAGGGACAAGTGAAAAGGAAAGAGGGACATTGCTCCAAATCAGGGACATTTGGGACTGTATTATTTATTACACAGGATTTATACTGCTATTTAAATAATATATGCTAATCCTTTAACTGTTACAAAAACTTAAAATATCAAACCTATGTAATGTGCCTTCATTTACTACTTACATGCTGTTTGGGTTTGTAGACATGGATGATTTAATTCCTTTGGTGTAAAGTCCTCCTGTGACATAAAACTTAATAGCTTTTTTCCACAATATGTGACCTGCAAAAACAAACAGTAATAAAAAAGTGCGAAATGTTTGTAACTTGACAGATATTTATTTTTATCCATACCTTTCACTGACATTGTACAAAATAGAGCAATTTGATAGCCTTTTATGGAAAGCTTCAATAGGGACAATGTTATATTAGTGCTGTTAGCAGTAGTGTATTTAGGTTTTGTGCTGCCCTAGGCCTGACTAAACTCGTGCACCCCCTAATTTAAATATGACCAACTTCTTCCTGTCAAGGCCACACCCATTTCTGTTTAAGACCCACCCCTTTTCAAGTGGGGACAGCAGTTCTTAGGGCTGGGGGGCATTGGATTCCCTTAATTTGCATAGATTTCTTCTCATTTCCTGTTTGGCTATGGGACAGGAAGTGAAGGGAAATCTCTACAATGGGACAGGGATGGTAAAAAATAAACTGCCATAACCTTCCCTTACTCTATCCAAAATGAAAAGAAAAAGTGTTGCCTATAGTTCTACTTTAAGCACAAATTTCTGATAATTTTATGGAGAGCACTAAGAAGATATAACCATGCCAATGGTGCAGCAGAAAACATATAGCGCAGTGAGGAAGGTTTGTGGTCCAGGATAATAGGACATTCAAAATTAGAAGCAGCTTGCGTTACACTAACAGTGTAGCGCAAGCCGGCGGGGACTCTTTCCGTGCTGCCCCCCTGCAAAGTGCTGCCCTAGGCCTGGGCCTTGTCGGCCTAGGCCAGGATACAGCTTTGGCTGTTAGGCAAAAAACCTGCTTCAGATAAATGGTCAACTTTGTAATTGTCTCAGATGATGCAGGTATGGCTGGGCCAACCCAGGTAGGAGAGGAGCCTTCCTCAAGCATTGTGGTGGAGTGAGTGCAGCTGTTATGATAGAGTCTCCTGCATCTGCTTTAGAGCGGTAACCTCTCCTGTGCTCTGCAAGGCCAAGTAAGTTCAGGTCTCCCAGTGCAACCAATGGGCTCCACTGCAGGCAGCGGCTCCGAGTGTCCTCTAGCACGGCGGACAGACCCCATCTAGGTGGCGGGCAGCAGGGTGCAGGCAGTAGCTCCGGTGACCGCTCCTCCAGTGGCTTCCTACTTGGCTTCCGCCATGCGTCTCCACTCTCTTCCTACTAAGCGCTAGGTGTCTAATAGGATCGTCTGATGTTTTGGCCAATTGGGAAACGGGTCTTACGACCCGCCTCCTGATTGTCGGGAGGAAATTTTGTGTGAAAATAGCGTATATTCATTCGCTATCGTCACACAACTGGGTGGGATCTGCACCTCTGCGCCTCGAGTCCACCATTTTTTAAGCCTATTAGAGCATTTGGCTCTAATTATGAGCTTCTAAAAAAAAAAAACATTGGAATTCATAGTCCGGCACCCTGTATGAACCACCCTGTCACACCTACAGAATGAGTCCATACCTTCCAAGTCCCACCTCACAGATCACAGCATTATTCAAGAAGGCAACCCCTTCACATACACACATACACAACCTGCTCTGAAAGCTAGCTGTGCTGCTGTTGGGCAGGATTGAATAGATCACATTTAGAATTCAGTCCTGCCCAGTTAAATATGCCGACTAGTGTGAACAGGGAGAATCCCACCCCATAGGTCCTGCCCTTCCGCTGCCCTGCTCTCTGTGAAGTGATTAATTTACATATGAAGGAAACACCTTCATAATAACCTCCCATAGCCACTCACCTGTAGCCTTGCAGTAAGCCATTATTCTTTGGCATGGACCGGAATGACACAGGAGGAGGTATGACACATTTACACCTTTCACCTCCCATATGAAAGCCCAGAAACACGCACAGTAATTCTAGGACCCACCCACATCAACTCTCAGAACTGGTACAAGTGACTCCAATATATCTCTCCCTGAAGCCTCAGAGGCTCAAATGATCATGGGACATGTAGTATTAGGACTCGAAAAGGAAGAAAAAGGGAAGTCAGAGAACTCCGGAATTCAGCCAAGAGGAGGAGTGACATCACAGACACAGAAACCTGCTATATACTGTATAGCTAAAGGAGGTAAGTTACACATAAACTGACAGTGGAGTTGTGATTCATTTACATGCACAATGCATTTGTTGTTTTGGGGAGGAAAAGCTGGTGTTCTTCTTTAACCCCTGCTTGCCACCTGCTACAGTCTTTTACCTGGGTCTTAAGGTGGAGGGGTTGGGGGTCAGCATGGACTTCCCGATCACGTGGTCACTGTGATTGGCTGTCACAGCGAACACATGATTGGGTGCCTGTGCCAATCATCATAATTAGAGTCTGGGAGCTGTCTGTTGGCTCCCTGCAATTAAAATGATAAAGAATTGAGCATGCATGCACACATGTATGAATACTTGCTAGTAGTTCAATAATCATAAATCTATCAAGTTTACTGGGTTTGCAAAAATTGACATAATGCAAAGTGAGCAAACCAAAGAAAAATCAAATTAATATTTTGTGTGACTACCCTTGTCAGGACATGGATCTGACCCTGGGACGTTTAGGAGCAGTTGGGCATTTTTTTCAGATGCCCCTGAACTCTCCTCCATGTTATCTTATTAGTACATGTACACTGGGTCGTTTATAGTTGTTTCTAGGCAGTTGAGTTTAGAAGCATTTTTTGGAACGCAAAAAAATGGGTTCAGACGGATGTTCAGAGGCATTTGAAACTCCAAATGCCCGTAACACTTTACAAACGCTTCTAGATGCAAACGTGGCTAAACGCGGCATGTGAACGCGGCTAAATGGACGTTTTTAGATGCCACTTTCTAGCTGTCAAGTTACGTCGTTCAGGAGAGGTTAAACAACGTCCCGTGTACATGAAGCAAGTGAATGTAAACCCGGATTTCTTTTTTTAAATTAAGGCTTGCACCTTGTACAGTATAGAATTTCATGTCATCTGTGCCCAGTCTTGCCACAGAAGAGTTAATCTAGCTCTGCGCAGTCCTCTTATCTTTTTTCAGTGAATGAATGAATAACTTGTATAGCGCTACAAATGCGAACTAAATTGCCTCAAGGCACTTTACTGCCATAGTGGTTATCTATAAGGATATACATGCCTAGTGAGATAAAAGTGAGATATTAAAGTGAGATAAAAACTGACACACAGAGAAATAGTAGTCAGTTCTTCCCCCTTGCTGTGAGTGAATAATGATTTATATATCTCATGCACTTTGCTCTTGCTCTTGTTGCTTTGCTCAGTCTTGCCATGGTGTTTGACCTGCGACATTAAACTGTCTTCCACAACCTCTCCTTAGTAGCAGTGTTTGGCTGTTCCTCACCCAGTTTTAAGCCTCCTACACAGCGGTTTCTGTTTCAGTTAATGACTGTGTTTCAACCTACATATGAAATTGATGATCATTAGCAACTGCTTGGTATAATTGTTTAAGCATATACCTGACTCTAATCCTATAAAATCCCATGAATCTTACTCTGAATGGTCTAAGGACATCAGTGGTGTACCCATGGGCGTCCGCTCCATAGGGCAAGGGGGGGCGTTTGACCCCCCCCCCCCCTGAAATCGTAAAAGAGTGACAATGACACCTATGCCTCCTCCCACACATCGGTGGGCCAGGGCCGCCGGCGCCGCCGATTGTCACTGCCAGTGCCATCATTCAGTGTGTTGCATTGCATACATTTACTTCGCTCCCACGGCCCGCCCCTGTTTGCCAGCGCCAGCCAATACGATCATCACGCTGCTCTGCTCCCCCTAAGTGTTCACAGAATCACAGCCCCGCCTGGCGCCTGTCCTGGCCGCGTGACGTCACTCATGGCGGGAGGGGATTATCATTCATGCCTGGGACTGCTGATGGGAGGAGCGTAGAGAGCTGCCTGCTAGAGGAGCCAGCGCCGCCGAGGAGGAACCAACCAGGCCAACAACAAGTACATTTCATTACAGTCAGTGTCACAGCACTAAGCTAAATTAAGCTTATGGCATGCATGCCATACAGAATGATGCATGCAGTTTGAAAATTATTAAATGTATGATGTGAATGTGATGACTGATTTTTTTAATATGCAGCATGGTGGCGGGGGGGAGGGGGGTAAATGTCCTGCACAGTGCACTGGTCATGGTAACTCATGTATTAATGTCCTGCACTGTGCAGGACATTAATACATGAGTTACTATGACCAGTGCAGTGCAGGACATTTACCCCCCTCCCCCCGCCGCCATGCTGCATATTAATAAAATCACAGTCAGACAGTCATCAAAGTCATCACAGTCATCACTGTCATCACTGTCATCACTGCGTTCCGTATGGCATGATGCCATACGGAATGATGCAGTCTGAAGATTATTAACTGTGATGACTGTCGGACTGTGATTTTTTTAATATGCAGAATGGCGGCGGCGGGGAGGGGGGTAAATGTCCTGCACTGGTCATGGTAACTCATGTATTAATGTCCTGCACTACACTGGTCATAGTATCTCATGTATTAATGTCCTGCACTGGTCATGCAGGGTGCTGTGTAATGTAAAGGGATCCAGTAATGCAGGGTGCTGTGTAATGTAAAGGGGTCCAGTGATGCAGGGTGCTGTGTAATGTAAAGGGATCCAGTGGTGCTGTGTAATGTAAAGGGATCCAGTAATGCAGGGTGCTGTGTAATGTAAAGGGGTCCAGTGATGCAGGGTGCTGTGTAATGTAAAGGGGTCCAGTGGTGCAGGGTGCTGTGTAATGTAAAGGGGTCCAGTGGTGCAGGGTGCTGTGTAATGTAAAGGGGTCCAGTGATGCAGGGTGCTGTGTAATGTAAAGGGGTCCAGTGGAGCAGGGTGCTGTGTAATGTAAAGGGGTCCAATGGTGCAGGGTGCTGTGTAATGTAAGGGGGTCCAGTAATGCAGGGTGCTGTGTAATGTAAAGGGATCCAGTGGTCCAGGGTGCTGTGTAATGTAAAGGGGTCCAGTGATGCAGGGTGCTGCATCACTGGACAGGGTACACAGCAGGGACAAAGAGATATTTAAAGATGCAGGGGGCACAGTGGGGTGTTTTTACATTTTAACGTGGGGGGGGTTGCTTTTAAGCCCCGCTAGCGGTCGATGAAATAGTAAAATGCGACTGTGTATCGCCGCTGCCGAAGCGCCCCCCCCCCCCCCTGAAAAAATTTCAGTGGACGCCCATGGGTGTACCCCAAGGTTCAGTGTTGGGACCCAATTTTTTTAATATGTTTATAAATGATATTGGGTCTGGGATCAAAAGTAAAATTTCTGTCTTTGCAGATGACACCAAGCTATGCAGTGGAATAACGTCCTTACAGGATGTCTTCAATTTACAAGCCGACCTCAACGCACTGTCTAATTGGGCGACTATGTGGCAGATGAGGTTTAATGTTGATAAATGTAAAGTTATGCACTTGGGGGCTAAGAATATGCATGCATCATACATACTAGGGGGGAGTACAACTGGGGGAATCCGTCGTGGAGAAGGATCTGGGGGTTTTGGTAGATCGTAAGCTCAATAATTGCATGCAATGCCAAGCTGCGGTTTCCAAAGCGAGCAAAGTCCTTTCTTGTATTGAGAGGTATGGACTCCAGAGAGAGAGATATCATTTTGCCCCTGTTCAAATCATTAGTAAGACCTCATCTGGAATATGCAGTTCAGTTTTGGGCACCAGTTCTCAAAAAGGATATTGGGGAACTGGAGAAAGTGCAGAGAAGGGCAACCAAACTGATAAGAGGCATGGAGGAACTCAGCTATAAGGAAAGATTAGAGGAACTGAATTTATTCTCTCTTGAGAAGAGGAGAATAAGGGGGGATATGATCAACATGTACAAATATATAAGGGGTCCATATAGTGAACTTGGTGTTGAGTTACCATATATACTCGAGTATAAGCCAAGTTTTTCAGCACATTTTTTTGTGCTGAAAATGCCCCCCTCGGCTTATACTCGAGTCACCTTTTTGCGCCTGATCTCCTGGATTTTGCGGGCCCGGTACTGGCCGGTCGTAGGTACCCTGGACCCCAAACTTGGCACATATGTAGCCCCACTCTTCCTCTACAAATGTGCAAAGTTTGTTGTCCGGGGGACCTACGGCCGGGGAGCACTGATTTTTCAAAGCCGGGCACCCCTTCCATAGACTCCCATGTTAAATGGTAATTTCTCCTGTGAATTTGGGGACCCGGTACCGGCCGTTCTTAGGTCCCCTCGACCCGGAACTTGGCACACATGTAGCCACATCTCTCCTCTATAAGTGTGCAAAGATTGTTGTCTGGGGGACCTACGGCTGGGGAGCACCAATTTTTTTTATAGCCGGGCACCCCTTCTATAGACTCCCATGTTAAACGTCAGTCTAGTCATGGACACAGTGAGGCATGGGCACAGTGAGGCATGGACACAGTGAGGCATGCAGATGGACACCCTAGGCTTATACTCGAGTCAAAATACGTTTTCCCAGTTTTCTGTGATAAAATTAGGTGCCTCGGCTTATATTCGGGTCGGCTTATACTCGAGTATATACAGTATTCACTTTACGGTCAACACAAAAGACAAGGGGGCACTCTTTACGTCTAGAGGAAAAAAGATTTAATCTCCAAATACGGAAAGGTTTCTTCACAGTAAAAGCTGTGAAAATGTGGAACAGACTCCCTCCAGAGGTGGTTCTGGCCAGCTCAGTAGATTGCTTTAAGAAGGGTCTGGATACTTTCCTAAATGTACATAATATAACTGGGTACTAACATTTATAGGTAAAGTTGATCCAGGGAAAATCCGATTGCCTCTCGGGGGATCAAGAAGGAATTTTTTCCCCTGCTGTAGCAAATTGGATCATGCTCTGCTGGGGTTTTTTGCCTTCCTCTGGATCAACTGTGGGTATAGAATTGGGTATATGGGATTGTACGATATTTTTTTATTTTTTTTATTTTTTATGGTTGAACTGGATGGACTTGTGTCTTTTTTCAACCTGACTAACTATGTAACTATGTGTAGCACACGGACCCTTTTCTCTTGCCTACCTTCTCCTTGCAGGGATAAAGGCACACCGTGCCACATGCCCGGATCCTCCTGGTTTAAGAGGTTGAGCAGTGTTCTTTCAATTTTGGGTCCTGCAGCGAGTTACCTCCCTCCATTGGTTCTCATCCCCAGAGTATAGGGAAAAGTCTGTGTTCTTCCTCCCAAAGAAAGCCAATGTCCAAACAGTGTTTAAACTCCAAACAGACGAGTTTATTTTATCTTGCTTGAAACAGATTTGGGAATAGGTTGAAGATAGAGACAAAGTAGGTAGAGGGACAGGTTCAGGCACGCGACACCCAACTACCCTATTCTTCACTCAAGCCTGAGTATGAATTGCTCACCCGGATAGATCCCTCTCACAGTTCTAGCAGCCGGAGTGAAACACGAACAGTTCCTTTAGGTTAGTCCCCTTCATGGACAAGTCTAGGTAATCCTCTGCCACAGAATCTATTAGTTACTGAGTTAGAACGTTGAAACTCCCATAGATTAATAGAGACCATAGGTGTCAATGGGACACGCTACAGAAGCTATACTGCAACTCACGAATCCTTCCCTCTGATAGGTAACCAGGCCTCTCCTTCACCATGAATTCCTTCACTGATCCATCGGACAGGTCCTTCCCCGGTTTCCTCTCCTTCAGAGGGGGCCACCCTCACACGGGTTCCCTGGGACTCCAGTGTGTTGGTTGTAAACCCAGTTAAAGGTACTGGGGCTACCTGGAACGTTGTAGCCTCGAGCTAAAGGTGCCCGAGACTCCTTGACCAGTTCACGCACCCCCCGTCAAGCAAGGCCATAGGGTGCGACTTCGCCACCAGGGGTCCTTGGAATCCCCCTGGCACACTACCCCCATGGGGCACACTCTCCTCTCGCACTTCTGGCGTCTGCCCTTTATGTACCCTCTCCCAGCATGCACAGCAGGCAGAACCTGCCCACCACACGGTAGCCGAGAGAGGACACCAAATCATACCACAACGCCACCTGCAGTTCAACCTGAGACCCGGGCAACAGCGCCACCTCAGGCTCAGGGGAACTATACACCAGGCAACAACATGGCAGAGCAGAGTCCATATTAAACAGAATTGTAGAATCTGAGCCATACTATTGCCCAGACTGCCCCTAAATTTACAGCATAGCGACCCCACTTTTCGGGGTCCCGCTATATATGTAATTATACTGCATCAGCAAGGTCTCTCCCAGGCAAAGATTATAAATCAAACTGGAGTTTCAAGATGTGCTGTTTAAGCTCTTATGAAGAGGCACAAAGAAACAGGCAATGCTGAGAACCGCTGAGAAGATGCAGTGGTTGGCCAAGGAAACAATGCAGCAGATGAAAGATAAAATAGGATTTTTTGTACTCACCGTAAAATCCTTTTTTCTGAGTTCATGGACCGACACAGCTTCTCTATTGACAAAGAGGGTATTATCCGTTATTTAGGAGTGACTAGGCAGAAAAAACTTGTAAAAAGTGTTGCATCACACCGTCTACAGTACTGCCCAGGGGGCGGACCCCCCGGGTATATCCCCTCACTCTGCATCTCGCAGATCAGATTGTCAAAAAGCAGTACAAACTTAAAAGGAGGGGTGGGTGCTGTGTCGGTCCATGAACTCAGAGAAAAGGATTTTACGGTGAGTACAAAAAATCCTATTTACTCTTTCATTCATGGACCGACACAGCTTCTCTATTGACAAAGTGGGACGTCCCAAAGCAGTGTCAAAGAAAAAAACGAGGGGTGGTAACAGCATAAAGTAAACATCACCCCAAACACAAAACAGCACTCCTCCAACGGAGAAGCTGCAACTCTAAACAGACGCCTGCAAAACTTTGTGGCCGAAAGAGGCATCCGAAGATGCACCTACATCAACCTTGTAGAATTTTGTTAAAGTGTGAGCGAAAAAACCAAGTCGCCGCTTTACATAATTGGGAAACAGACGCTTGATGTCGGAAAGCCCAAGAGGCACCTATTGCCCTGGTCGAATGCGCCGTGACAGGAAAGGGGGGCGCTTGACCCTTTAAGGCATAGGCCTGGATCACTATCTGTCGGATCCATCTAGAGATGGTAGCCGATGAGACTGCTAGGCCCTTCTTGGGATCAGCCACCGTCTTCATCCAGAGTCTTCATGCCAGCTGATGCGACTTGCCATTGGGATTTCATACGCTCTAACGATCTGCCTAATAAGTAGATCCATCAGTTCCGGTAAGAGTATTTTCCCTTACTCCTTTGTCAGAAGGTTTATGAGATGACCGATATTGTCACACGTCTGGTTCTGAACATCACATTCCACGGTCTTTGAATGGACTTTATGTGGACTTATTCAATTATTTTTCACATTGAGCACTTGGTGACACCTTTCACTTGGTGTGATTCAGTTTTTAGCGCTGCATTTTAGTTATAAGGGACATGTATCAATGCAAAAAAAGTTTTTAAAACAACCGTATTTTCAGGAGCAGTGATTTTAACAATGTTTAAAGTGAAACAATAAAAATAAAATATTCCTTTAAATATTATGTCTGGGGGGTCCCCTTAGTCTGGCTGTAAAGTGGCGCATCTGGGCGACAGTGCAGCAGCAATAATGACATTTGTAAAGGAAAAAATTGTGTTCAAACTTGCTCGCGGCTGTAATGTATTGCCGATTCCCGGCAATATAGATGAAATATCAAGGAAAAAAAATGGCGTAGGGTCCCCCCCCCCCAGTCCATTTGTGCCTGGTATGGATGTTAAGGGGAACTCCACGCCAAAATGTAAAAAAAATTGGCGTGGGGTCCCCCCCAAAATCCATACCAAAATTTTTAAAAAACTGGCGTGGGGTCCTCCCCCAAAATCTATACCAGACCCTTACGCGAGCATGCAGCCTGGAGGCCCCCCTAAACCATACCAGGCCACATGCCCTCAATATGGGGGGTGGGTGCTTTGGGGCAGGGGGGCTCTGCGCCACCCCCACCCCAGAGCTCCTTGTCCCCCTGTTGATGGACAAACGAACATCCAACCCATCCTTAATCTACACGTGTATGGCTATTTTTAGAGTTCTGCACTTATGGAAGCACTGACCTAGTGTACATTCTACAGTATGTTTGGATTTGTATTAAAACATGCTTATTACAATCCTACTACAATAAAATGTTTACTGATAGACATTTTTTACCTACCTTATTTTCCACATATTTCCAAGTTACTGAAATGTTATTTCCTAGAAGAGCCTTTATCCAGGAAGCTACATCTTGGTGGATTTCCCCAGAACGATCTCTAATATGCCCATTGGGCAGGAGGGTGGCTTTGTGGCTGTAGTCCTACAGAAAATGGGTACCAATGAAAGCAACAGAATAGATATGAAGTCTACACACTTACACAGCCATACAAGATGATCTCCACAACATTTCATCAGCTAGCGTTAAACTAAAACAAAGTAGACACAGATATGTATTTCCATTTTAAATGTGTGCATGCTAAATAATGTGTAGGTGTAACACAAGTATTTATTACATTTTCTGACAAAGCCTTCATCTACTTTTCTCTCTGGAAGATTGGTACTATTTTTGTTAATCCAAAGCCAGCATCTACATCCTTGACTGAGACGCTAACTCAGAGATGACACAGCCACGTGAATCTCCGTGCCTGTACAATTAAATCATTATGAAATGTTATAATGTTGCTATACAGTGGAACCTCGGATTGCGAGTAACGCGGTTAACCACTTAAGCCCCGGACCATTTTGTAGCTAAAGGACCAGAGGTGTTTTCAGAATTTGGCACTGCGCTGCTTTAACTGAAAAATTGTGCGGACATGCAATGTTGTACCCAAACGAAATTTGCGTCCTTTTCTTCCCACAAATAGAGCTTTCTTTTAATGGTATTTGATTGCCTCTGCGATTTTTAGCGATATAAACGGAAAAAGACTGAAAATTTTGAAAAAAATGATATTTTCTACTTTTTGTTATAAGAAAAATTGAATGAACTCAATTTTAGTCATACATTTAGGCCAAAATGTATTCAGCCACATGTCTTTAGTAAAAAAAATGTCAATAAGCGTATATTTATTGGTTTGCGCAAAAGTTATAGCGTCTACAAACTAGGGTACATTTTCTGGAATTTACACAGCTTTTAATTTATGACTGCCTATCTTTCTTGAGGTGCTAAAATGGCAGGGCAGTACAAAACCCCCCCAAATGACCCCATTTTGGAAAGTAGACATCCCAAGGAAATTGCTGAGAGGCATGTTGAGCCCATTGAATATTTTTTTTTTGTCTCAAGTGATTGAATAATGACAAAAAAAAATAAAAAATTACAAAAAGTTGTCACTAAATGATATATTGCTCACACATGCCATGGTTATATGTGGAATTGCACCCCAAAATACATTTTGCTGCTTCTCCTGAGTATGGGGATACCACATGTGTGGGACTTTTTGGGAGCCTAGCCGCGTACGGCCCCCTAAAACCAAGCACCGCCTTCAGGATTTCTAAGGGCGCAAATTTTTGATTTCACTCCTCACTACCTATCACAGTTTCGAAGGCCATAAAATGCCAAAATAGCACAAAACCCCCCCGAATGACCCCATTTTGGAAAGTAGACACCCCAAGCTATTTGCTGAGAGGCATGGTGAGTATTTTACAGCTCTCATTTGTTTTTGAAAATGAAGAAAGTAAAAAAACATTTTTTTTTTCAATTTTCAAAACTTTGTGACAAAAAGCAAGATCTGCAAAATACTCACCATACCTCTCAGCAAATAGCTTGGGGTGTCTACTTTCCAAAATGGGGTCATTTGGGGGGTTTTGTGCCATCTGGGCATTCCATGGCCTCCGAAACTGTGATAGGCAGTGAGGAGTGAAATCAAAAATTTACACCCTTAGAAAGCCTGAAGGCGGTGCTTGGTTTTTGGGGTCCCGTACGCGGCTAGGCTCCCAAAAAGTCTCACACATGTGGTATCCCCATACTCAAGAGAAGCAACAGAATGTATTTTGGGGTGTAATTCCACATATGCCCATGGCATGTTTGAGCAATATATCATTTAGTGACAACTTTGTGCAAAAATAAATAAATTGTCTTTTTTCCGCAACTTGTGTCAACATATAAAATATTCCATGGACTCGACATGCCTCTCAGTATATAGCTTGGGGTGTCTACTTTCCAAAATGGGGTAATTTGGGGGGGTTTTGAACTGTCCTGGCATTCTAACCACTTGAAGACAAAGCCCTTTCTGACACTTTTTGTTTACATGAAAACATTATTTTTTTTGCAAGAAAATTATGTTGAACCCCCAAACATTATATATTTTTTTAAAGCAAAGGCCCTACAGATTAAAATGGTGGGTGTTGCATTTTTTTTTTCCACACAGTATTTGCGCAGCGATTTTTCAAACGCATTTTTTGGGGAAAAAATACACTTTTTTTATTTTAATGCACTAAAACACACTATATTGCCCAAATGTTTGATGAAATAAAAAAGATGATCTGAGGCCGAGTACATAGATACCAAACACGACATGCTTTAAAATTTCGCACAAACGCGCATTGGCGACAAACTACATACATTTTAAAAGCCTTTAAAAGCCTTTACGTTGGATTTACAGAGGAGGTCTACTGTTAAAATGACTGCCCTCGATCTGACCTTCGTGGTGATACCTCACATGCATGGTGCAATTGCTGTTTACATATGATGCCAGACCGACGCTTGCGTTCGCCATTGCGCAAGAGCAGGGCAGGACAGGGGTGTTTTTTTTTTTTTTTTTTTATTATTAATTTTGCTTTTTTATTTTATTTTTTAACTGTTCCTTCCATATTTATTTTTTTTAATCATTTTTATTGTTATCTCAGGGAATGTAGATATCCCCTATGATGGCAATAGGTAGTGACAGGTACTCTTTTTTTGAAAAAACTGGGGTCTATTAGACCCTAGATCTTTCCTCTGCCCTCAAAGCATCTGACCACACCAAGATCGGTGTGATAAAATGCTTTCCCAATTTTCCAATGGCGCTTTTTATATCCGGGGGGGGGGACATTCCCTCCCACTGCTTGTAAAAGCAGTCCAGAGGCTAATTAGCCACTAGGATTGCTTTTACATGAAAGCCGGCCGCTGGCTGAAAAGAATGATACCAAGATGATACCTAAACCCGCAGGCATCAATCTGGTATAACCATTCAAAGTCCAGCAACATACCAGTACGTTGCTGGTCCTTGTTGGACATGTATTGTAATCTTTTTTTTCATGCAGCCTGTTGGCTGAACGAAAAAAGAGATTGATCGGTGGGTATGCCCACCATTAGAATACCTCCCTTCATTCACCCACTTCTAATGATGGGCATACATGCACCATTTATATATGCCGAAGCATGGGGGCATCCTCCCGCAAAAGTTATGCCGCACACACATGGTCGGACTTTTCCACGGGCAAGCCTCCGTCGGAATTTCAACCGTATGTACGTGGCATTAGGAGCAAAATCGCTCCTCCGCTCCTGCTGCCCCAATGCTTCGGCATATATGCTTTTTTTTTAACTGTGGTGGTGAAATCACCTCCTACAGCACTGGAGTCGCAGGGATCAGGCCTGTCTCTGCAAACGCTGCAGTTATGTGTGTTGTGTTTTGTAAGTGACAGTGATCGATCGATACTGCACTTGGGTGGCCTGGGCTGGACGGAGGGGCAAAACGCAGGTGCTAGCAGGTATCTGGGCTGATCCCGCTAACACTGCGTTTTTGGGAACCCTAAACTGCTGGGGACGCTAGTATAGATCTGATCAGATCAGATATTGATCTGTTCAGATACTATACTACTAAGGGAGGTGTATGCTTCACGCGTGGGTGTTAGCGTTACTGGCACTAACCTGACGCTGCCTGGGGCAACGCAAACCCGCTCTGACACTTAAACCTAATTGATATCACCCGCCGGGCGATCAGGGGGTTAAACCTTTATTGGGTTATATACGGCGGGTGCCCTGACACTATAAAAAGCAAACTAACTAACCAGCGTCACCGTAACACTTATATGGTGATCACTGGTGAAAGGGTTAACTAGGGGCAGTCAGGGGGTTAAACCTTTATTAGGTAATATATGGGGGTACCCGACGCTATAAAAACCTGCGGCGAACCTAAAAAAAATAACTGGCTACCTATCGGCATCACCGACGCTAAGACAGCGATCAGAAAAACGATCGCTTAGTGACACTGGCAAAATGGGGTGAAAGGGTTACCTGGGGGGGGCGATCAAGGGGTTAAACCTTTATTAGGCAATATATGGGGGTACCCGACGCTATAAAAACCTGCGGCGAACCTAAAAAAAATAACTGGCTACCTATCGGCATCACCGACACTAAGACAGCGATCAGAAAAACGATCGCTTAGTGACAGCGGTGGTAGGGGGTGAAAGGGTTACCTGGGGGGCGATCAAGGGGTTAAACCTTTATTAGGTAATATATGGGAGTACCCGACGCTATAAAAACCTGCGGCGAACCTAAAAAAAATAACTGTCTACCTATCGGCATCACCGACACTAAGACAGCGATCAGAAAAACGATTGCTTAGTGACACGGGTGAAAGGGTTACCTGGGGGGGCGATCAAGGGGTTAAACCTTTATTAGGCAATATATGGGGGTACCCGACGCTATTAATTAGATATAGAATCTATACAAGAAGGCATGGGAGCATTGTTGTGGCCTCTGAAAGAATTTGCAAATAACTGTCTGATTCGGGCCATAAAGTGTTGAATGACTGTAGTAAAAAAAAAAACTCCACCATAAGAGCAGAAAAACTGGCCACACTTGATGAAGCTAATAAGGACTCCAGTGACGGAATACACATGATTCCAGGATGTAGACATTGACAAAATCAGTAGACACACTGCAAGCAGCCTTAGCATCATTGCTTGAGTGTAAGATGGAGGCACTTAATAATGCTCTGCTATCCCATGTCTGGTGACATGGCAGTTAGACAGTGTAAGGCTCAGGTTAAGAGGCAAAGCCATAGTAACTCATGAAGCCTGGACAGCTGGTAGCAGCTGATATTTAGATGCCCGGAGGTGACTAAAGTCACGGTAGGTGCTCAGCAGAAACAAATTTAAGATGGATGTTCCACATGTCTCATTGCAAGCAGGAGTGGCACCAGGAAGATGCTTCCAAGACAGTGACCAATCTAAATGGGGTAGATTCTGGTGCTCAGCCCAACCAGCCTACACAAAATGTGAGTCTCTAAAATCAGGATAAGTGTTGAGGCAATGCTAGTGGCTCTGGATCTGGGGAATGCTACACAGCTATTTTTTGGAATGGAGTCTGTTAAGTACTTTACATGAAACCCAGTCGCTGAAGGTCAGGTCCAGGCTATCCTCACCCTTTCTAGTCAACAGTGTCCAGACATGGCACTGTAAATGCCAGGCTGAGGACAGCTGCGGTGAATAACTGCAATCAAAATGATAAAGTCTAGCAGCGATGTAGAGAAAAGTCTTGATTTAAAGTACAACTAAAGACAAAACTATTTTTAGTTTTGGATAGAGTAAGGAAGGGTTAAAATCCCCTTTAGTTTTTTTTTTTTGCCATCTGCGTCCCATTTACCCTCATTTCCTGTCCCATAGCCAAACAGGAAGTGTGAAGAAATCTTTCCCCTCTAATTCTTTTCTAAGGACAACCCAAAATTGGGATTTCCTTTTACTTTCCATGATAACAGTAAACATAATAAACAGAGATGGTAAATCTATGTAACAGGGACAGGGACAACAATAAAAACCTTACAGGTGGTCTAATCCTCCACTCCTTTAGGCCCCTTTCACACTGGGGCGGGCAGGAGCAGTGGCGGTATAGCAGCGCTATTTTCAGCGCTGCTATACCGTCGTTCTTACCGCGGTATGCAGTCGCTAGGGGGGTAAATTTAACCCCCGCTAGCGGCCGAAAAAGGGTTAATACCGCCCGCAAACTGCGGCTATTGCCGCGGTTTGCGTGCGGTATTACTGCGCTGTCCCATTGATTTCAATGGGAGACCGCGGTAAAGGAGCGGTGTACACACCGCTCCTTTACCGCTGTAAAGAAGCGGCTAGCAGGACTTTTGGAGCGGTCCTGCTAGCGCACCGCTTCAGTGTGAAAGCCTTCGGGCTTTAACATTGAAGGCTAAAGGGCATGATTTTTTCATGCGGTATAATAGCGCTAATATTAGCGCTAAACCGCATGAAAAACGCCCCAGTGTGAAAGGGGCCTTAGTTATACTTTTAGATAAGGTAAAATTGTTAAATAATCAAAGAGTAGAAAAACAAGTGTAGCGGGTATTTAAATTTAGGGGGAGCATCTGGGTGGTAGTATGACCCAGATGCACTGATTGTTCGGGAATTTGGGACCATTCTTATTGGTGGAGGGCTCCAGTGGTGTGCAGTTCCCTGCGGCCTGTGGGTGGCGCTGTCGCCCTGGGCCGGGGTTGAACCATCACTGCAGTGCTGTTCCCTTTTTGTCCTGTTTCGGCAGTCGTACGGCGGGGCGGGTAACCTGCTGTGCCTGTCGGGAGAGGCGATAAAGGGGAGAGACGCCCTCAACGCGAGGTTCAGTCGTCGGAGGTCACAGCCGCGCCCAGGCACCTTTAGCCTGGGTGCCGGAGTGTAGGGCCCAGGTGCCCTTGACCTGGCCGGAGCGGGAGATGGAGTCCATTCCAGGCACCTTCAGCCTGGGGTGAGGTACTACCGAGGAGGCCCGGGGCCCAGTACCTTCGACTGGGTTCCGCAGGGGTGGAAGAGTCCGAGGGGCCCTAAGGTGTTGGGCGCCCGAATCTGAGATGAGGAGGCCAGGGAGCGTAACCCCTCCGAACAGTCCGGTGCAGCATTGCTGGTGACGGCGGGGCCTCTGGTAACTCTTGGAAGGATATCTTCCCTCCGACAGGGGCTGCACTTAGCGAACGTAATTCTGTTCCTGTTCTACACGGTCGGTGGCAGCGGCTGTGCGCCATAACCATTGGTGACACTACAATGGTTAGTTCTATTTGAGGATTGTGCCTTGACCTACTCCCCACTTGTACTGAACTGTTCTTTGGGTCACAACCTGTCTGCTGTTAAAGGACGATTTATTGCTGTCAGAGAATAAATAAGAGTTGGACCTTTTCAGTGGTGTGGAACTTCAGTTACTGGGAGCAAAGAGGGGTCATCTGTAGAACGGACTTGGCTCTGGGTTATACACACGACCCGAAGGTAAACAGGTGTTAGCTTTCACCTCTACACATAAGAGGACATAGGCCGTAGTGTACCGCATCCCTCCTCCCTAATCCCCCTAGACCAGACAACAAGCCGAGAAGAAGAAGGGGTGAGAGGGGTGAGGCCGCTACACAAGTGCTTGTAAAAATAGCTTAGTCTTTAACACAGAAGAGCTGGAGAAAAGATGTCTCTCCTCCTGTCTCTCCTCCTAGAACTAGCTAAAAAATGAGGCATGCTGGTAGTGGGATGGGGTTATTATCCTGGGCTGGCCTACAGTTGTTTGCCAAAAAGTGCCCAAGTGTAGGAGGCAGTATAACCCAAAGGTAGAAGACTACCTGTGTCTCTAATTGGACAAGAAATAAATTACATTTTTGATTAGGGTTTTCATTGAGTCTGTCTTTACTTAAATTTGTATATATTAGGTCTAATGAGAGAGACAATAGACTGAATTTCTAATAGAAAACAATGGGTGATGTTTATTATGGCAAGGTCTGTACTTGTCCAGTCAGAGGTGTGATTGTGCAGTTTAAGCTGAAAGAACTAAATGACCTACAAGGTCAGGTCAGGTGTAGAAATGGTGTCCTGCCTTGTCAGCACAATGATGTTCAACATCTTGTTACTAAATAAATGCACTGGCTGTTAATAAATACACAGACTGTTAAACAACAAGAGAACTCTACTGCTGTAATTACTAACAAAATAATAACAAGATACTGTTGGTCTATATGGTAGGTACAATTTTTTAGAGCACATATAGTAATAAAAATACAAAGAGAAGTTATTTATAGTGAAAGCAACTTTCTCTATAGGTCTCCCAGGAGGCAGAGAGCAAAAAAAAAAAAAAAAAAAAAGGAGATCACATACTGATAGTTAATAAGTGTAATGGTAAGTTTATTGGAGGTAAGTTACAGGGTCAAAGTCTCTGTCATTCTCCATCAATCCTTAGATAAAAATTTTACACAGTATTAACAGCTGCTAATTTAACTTCCTTCATCTCCCCTCCTTTCCCCACGGGCAGGATTTTTTGTTCTATTGGCCAACCCTAAAGCCTCGTACACACGGCCGGTTTTCTCGTCAAGAATCGACAAGAAAACTGCCGGGAGAGCTTTCTTGCCGAGAAAACCAGCCGTGTGTACGAGGCTTTCAGGTTTCTCGTCAAGAAAACTGGCCAGAATCTCGACGAGAAAAATAGAGAACTTGCTCTCTATTTTCTCGTCGAGATTCTCGTCGGCCTGTTTCCCGACGAGAAACCCGAGAGTGTGTATGCTTACCTGTCGCCGTGGAAACCCGCGCATGCTCAAAATGACTTTGACGCATGCACGGTAGCTTCCTAGGCATAGGTAGGGTGTAGCAAGATGGCAGCGGCATTGAATGTGACGAGCGCACGCTCGTCACAGTCAATGACGTCACTGCGTTCGTTCCATTCAAAAGAACGGCGGTTCTTTTGAATCGAGCGTGTGTACACTCGACCGGGACAAGATTCTTGTCAAGAATCTCGCCAGGAAAAACAACGTGTTTTTTTCCTGACGAGATTCTCGGCCGTGTGTACGGGGCTTAAATCTCTTAACTCTTTAACCACCTGTGTCCCCAGTGCTTTTTTAAAATGGGCTCGGCAGGTGCAGGCTACTTTCTCTGCTGCAGGTGACGCCTTCCTGGAAACCTCCCCGTTTGGGTACAGACCTACCAGGCCACATTCTATCGCTTGAGATAGATGCTGTCAGAGCATCAGAGACCTGCTGTTACACTGTAATACTGCAACATCTTGTGAGTGCACCTGGTCGAGTTGTCTTACAGCCAGGTAATTGTGCCCAATGCTGCATCTTTAACCACCTGATTGCTCAGTTCTCAGGTCCGCTCTGAGCACAGAATGCTGTCAGTCACCGCTCTGTGTTCTGTCCCTCCTGAGCTCACTGGAGCATCGGACTGTGGAGGGGGCAGGAGCAGCTGGCTCAGGCTCTCAGCGGCGCACCAAGAGGCTGAGCCAGCTGAGATGAGGCATCTGGGTGAATCTCAACATTATTGTTTTTATTGTCAGCTGAATTTTGGTCACAGGAAAGCAGGAGAAAAGCTTTGGCCAGGCTTTGCTTTTTATGTCAGACCCTGCAGCAAGGAAAACAGTGAGGAGCACAGCAGTGAAATCACCAAATCTCACTCCAGCCCTCAAATTAGCATTGGTGTATTGGTCAGTATAGTGGTCAGTGTAGTGTAGTAGTCAGTATAGTGGTCAGTGTAGTGTAGTGGTCAGTATAGTGGAAAGTGTAGTGGACAGTGTAGTGTAGTGGTCAATATAGGAATCAGGTAGGTCAGTGTAGTGTAGTGGTCAGTGTAGTGGTCAGTATAGTGGTCAGTGTAGTGTAGTGGTCAGTATAGGAATCAGGTAGGTCAGTGTAGTGTAGTGTATAAAAGAAAAAATTATGATATGGACAGCCGCACTCCAAAAAACCTTGATGGTCGCCTTTATTGTAAAAAACAGGATAAAATGCACTACAAATCACTGCATAACCGGGACAACAGCTGACATGTTTCGCACTACATGTTAGTGCTTAATCAAAGCTATAGGTTTTTTGGAGTGCGGCTGTCCATATCATCATTTTTTCTTTTATATGCTACATGCATTGCTGGCACCCACGGTGTTCCCGAAGTTCATATTCATTGTCGAAGCATACTCACCTGGAGCTGTAACACCTTGTTTTTCAGTGTAGTGTAGTGGTCAGTGTAGGAATCAGGTTGGCCAGTGTAGTGGTCGGTGTAGGAACCAGGTTGGTCAGTACTATTGTGGGAATGGAAGGGACTCGGGGAGTGTAGTGGTCAGTGTAGTACAGTAGAGTGGTCAGTGTAGTGTAGTGGATAAGGTAATGGTCAGTGTAGTGTAGTGGACAGTGTAGTGTAGTGGTCAGTGTAGTGTAGTGGTCAGTATAGTGGAAAGTGTAGTGTAGTGGTCAGTATAGTGGACAGTGTAGCGTAGTGTAGTGTAGTGTAGTGGTCAGTATAGTGGACAGTGTAGTGTAGTATAGTGGACAGTGTAGTGGACAGTATAGTGTAGTGGTCAGTATAGTGGACATTGTAGTGTAGTGGTCAGTATAGGAATCAGGTAGGTCAGTGTAGTGTGAAGTGTAGTGTTCGGTGTAGGAACCAGGCTGGTCAGTACTATTGTAGGAAGGGAAGGGACTCGGAGAGTGTAGTGGTCAGTGTAGTACAGTATAGTGGACAGTGTAGTGTAGTGGACAGTATAATGGTCAGTGTAGTGTAGTGGACAATATAGTGGTAAGTGTAGTGTAGTGGATAGTGTAATGTCAGTGTAGTGTAGTGGTCAGTATAGTGGACAGTGTAGTGTAGTGGTCAGTAGAGTGGAAAGTATAGTGTAGTGGACAGTATAGAGGTCAGTGTAGTGGACAGTGTAGTGTAGTGGGCAGTATAGTGGTCAGTGTAGTGGAAAGGTCAGTGTAGTGTAGTGTACAATATAGTGGTCAGTGTAGTGTAGTGGAGAATATAGTGGTCAGTGTAGTATAGTGAACAGTGTAGTGGTCAGTATAGTGTACAGTATAGTATAGTGGTCAGTGTAGTGTAGTGGACAGTATAGTGGTCAGTGTAGTGGAAAGTGTAGTGTAGTGGTCAGTGTAGTGTAGTGGTCAGTATAGTGTAGTGGTCAGTATAGGAATCAGGTTGGTAGGTGTAGTGGTCGGTGTAGAAACCAGGCTTGTCAGTACCATTGTAGGAAGGTAAGGAACTCGGAGAGTGTAGTGGTCAGTGTAGTGTAGTGGACAGTATAATGGTCAGTGTAATGTAGTGGACAATATAGTGGACAGTGTAGTGTAGTGGTCAGTATAGTGGACAGTGTAGTGTAGTGATCAGCATAGTGGACAGTGTAGTGTAGTGGTCAGTATAGTGGACAGTGTAGTGTAGTGGTCAGTATAGTGGACAGTGTAGTGGTCAGTATAGTGGACAGTGCAGTTATCACGTACCTGGTGGAAGAGTCTGGTATGCAGAGGGAGGCCTCTCTTACACCTCTCACTCGAGGCCCCTGGTAGTGAAAACAGGAGGCGCAGGAGTGCAGAGTCGCACGAGAGCCTGGTAAAGTTGCTGGTAGACGAGCTGGACCGGAACTGGAGCAGGAACTGGAACAGACCCGGGAACAGCTGTCAGATTGGAACTGGAGCTTAGGCAGGTGCAGGCAGATGGACTGGAAGAGTAGACACACAAGTCCAAAGCAGGTGAACACTGGAGCAGGGTCAGATACAAGCAGGTTCGGCAACTGGCTGGCGGCAGGGTAACAGAAGGAGCAGGCAGGAACATGGTCTCAGGTACAGGTAGGTACGGCAACAGGCTGGCAGCAAGGTAGCAGGAGGAGCAGGCAGGAAAGTAGTCAACACAGGCCGAGGTCAGATGCCGGTGGATAAGCAGGGGTAGTCAGGAGCAAGCCAGGTAGGGTCAACTGGAGCAGGATACAGGTAAATGATAATCAGAGGTCTCAGGTAACGCTGTAGACCAGACAGCACTGATCCAAGGAAGTAAGGCAGTTTAAATAGCCTATTAGCGCCACAACATCACTGGGCGCGGGCGCCGGTGGCGGTGATTCGTGTGGCACTGGTGTGCAAGCGTGTGCATGCCTGCACAGGTGCGCACTGGCGCGCGCAAACGCGCCCGTGCAGCCCTTCTATGCAGAACGGGGGAATGTCCATAGTCGCCATCTTGATTGCTGGCGTGGCCTTCCTGACATTGCCCCCTCCGGATGCCCAATTGGGCGAACTTCAAAGGATGGGATCTCTTGAATGTCTGAACAAGTCTTTCAACGTGGACATCATCCTTGAGTTCCCAGGAATTCTCCTCCGGGCCATACCCTTTCCACTTAACAAAATACTGGATCTGATTTCTTCTTTTCCTACAGTCCAGAATTGCCTCGACTTCAAACTCTTCTGTCCCGTCGATTAATATTGGCTCGGGTGGGCCCGTATCCCGGTCAGGAAATGGATCAGCGGTCACAGGTTTTAATAAAGGCACGTGAAAGACAGAAGGTATTTTAAAGGAATCTGACAGTTCTAGCTCGTATGCCACATCGTTGATCCTCTTCCTTACCAGGAAGGGTCCCATGAATTTAGGACCTAACTTCTTAGAGGGGCACGTTAGTTTTAGGTTTGCTGTGGACAGCCAAACCCGATCGCCAGGTTCCAGTATAAACTCTCCCCGCCTCTTCTTATCAAAGACCTGTTTGTTATGTTCTTGAGCTTTAGCTCAAGCGTGTGCATGCCTGCACAGGTGCGCACTGGCGCACACAAACGCGCCCGTGCAGCCCTTCTATGCAGAACGGGGGAATGTCCATAGTCGCCATCTTGATTGCTGGCGTGGCCTTCCTGACATTGCCCCCTCCGGATGCCCAATCGGGCGAACTTCAAAGGATGGGATCTCTTGAATGTCTGAACAAGTCTTTCAGCGTGGACATCATCCTTGAGTTCCCAGGAATTCTCCTCCGGGCCATACCCTTTCCACTTAACAAAATACTGGATCTGATTTCTTCTTTTCCTACAGTCCAGAATTGCCTCGACTTCAAACTCTTCTGTCCCGTCGATTAATATTGGCTCGGGTGGGCCCGTATCCCGGTCAGGAAATGGATCAGCGGTCACAGGTTTTAATAAAGCCACGTGAAAGACAGAAGGTATTTTAAAGGAATCTGGCAGTTCTAGCTCGTATGCCACATCGTTGATCCTCTTCCTTACCAGTAGGGATGAGCCGAACACCCCCGGGTTCGGTTCGCACCAGAACCTTCGAACGGACCGAAAGTTCAGTTTCGAACCCTATTCGTTATAATGGACGCGAACGTTCGAAATCAAAATTGCTAATTACAACGGCCAATATGCATGTTAATGTTATAAAACAGGTTTGGGGACCCGGGTCCTGCCCCAGGGGACATATATCAATGCAAAAAGAAATTTTAAAAACTAAAGTTTTTTCGGGAGCAGTCATTTTAATGATGCATAAAGTGAAAAAAAAAAAAGTGAAATTTTCCTTTAAATATGGTACCTGGGGGGTGTCTAAAGTATGCCTGTGAAGTGGCATGTGTTTCCCGTGTTTAGAACTGTCCTTGCACAAAATGACATTTGTAAAGGAAAAAAAGAAGCCATTTAAAACCACTTGCGGCTTTAATGTCATGTCTTGTCCTGGCCGCCATATGGCTGAAAATCCTTGAGAAAAATGGCATGGCTACCCCATCACCCCCCCCCCCACCCCAGCCCCTTTGGTTCTTGTATGGATACTAAGGGGGACCCCGCACCCAAAATAAAACCCTATACCTACAACCCTATATACTCTGAACAGCAGTATATAGGTGGTGCAAACAAGACATGGACTGTAGGTTTGTTCTTAAGTAGAATCTGAACAGGTACATTATGAAGTGTAGCTACATCCCAAAAAAATCAATTTTTAAGCTTTTTGGAGAACATAGGGAGGGGTTATCACCCCTGTAACATTTGCTGTCTTTGCACATCTGTTCAGAACATGTCACCTCACTTTCCGTCCCAATGACAAATGTTTTTGGAAAAGTGGGGTTTTAATTGAAACAAGGATTGGTGATAAAGCATCAGTAGAGAGGAGATACCTTTTTCCCAAATTAAATCTAACAGGATAGAATTTTCCTTCCTAGGGGTAGATTTCCTCTCACTTCCTGTTTTCTCTTGCCGTTTGCAAGTAGGAGTCATTTGTAAGTTGGATGTTTGAAAGTAGGGGCCTGCCGTATATACTCTGCAGAAATTTGCCCTATTAGATGTTGGTGTAGCCACAAGACTGGTGGGCACAGGAATGGGCCCTGCTGTGAGTTAATAGATCAAGATTTGTACTTGCATGCACCTGTTGAACCGGGCAGAAAAATTGGGCCTTTGGTGGTGGTGGTGGTGGTGGTGGACGGTGTTGCCACAAGACTGTAAGCCCTCACAGTTACTCTTGGTGGGTGCAGGAATGGGCCCTGCTGTGAGTTATTAGATCAAGATTTGTAATTGCATGCACCTGTTGAACAGGGCAGAAAAATTGGGCCTTTGGTGGTGGTGGTGGTGGTGGACGGTGTTGCCACAAGACTGTAGGCCCTCATAGTTACTCTTGGTGGGCGCAGGAATGGGCCCTGCTGTGAACTATTAGATCAAGATTTGTAATTACACGCCCCTGTTAAACAGGGGCTGAAAAATTGTGCCTTAGGCATTGGTGCTGGTGCCACAACACTGCAACCCCTCACAGATACTGTACTTGGAGCACAGCAGTCACACCTGTTGCGAAGCATCTTTTTAAAAAATTGTAATTACACGCCCCTGTTATACAGGGGCTGAAAAATTGTGCCTTAGGCACTGGTGCTGGTGCCACAACACTGCAACCCCTCACAGATACTGTACTCTGAGCACAGCAATGAGACCTGTTGCAAAGCATTGCCTAAAAATTGTAATTACACGCCCCAACAGGGGCTGAAAAATTGTGCCTTAGGCACTGGTGCTGGTGCCACAACACTGCAACCCCTCACAGATACTGTACTCTGAGCACAGCAGTCACACCTGTTGCGAAGCATCTTTTTAAAAAAATTTAATTACACGCCCCTGTTATACAGGGGCTGAAAAATTGTGCCTTAGGCACTGGTGCTGGTGCCACAACACTGCAACCCCTCACAGATACTGTACTCTGAGCACAGCAATGAGACCTGTTGCAAAGCATTGCCTAAAAATTGTAATTACACGCCCCAACAGGGGCTGAAAAATTGTGCCTTAGGCACTGGTGCTGGTGCCACAACACTGCAACCCCTCACAGATACTGTACTCTGAGCACAGCAGTCACACCTGTTGCGAAGCATCTTTTTAAAAAATTGTAATTACACGCCCCTGTTATACAGGGGCTGAAAAATTGTGCCTTAGGCACTGGTGTGGTGGCATGGATCATTGAGGAGGAGGAAGAGGATAGTCAGTGAACATAACAGGACAGTCACTCAGCATCAGCATAGGCAGTCTTGAAGGGATGTGACATTATAAATTATTCCGTTATATCCGCTTCAGGTGTCTGGTAGCTGGTGGTGATCCAAGACTGATTCATTTTTATGAAGGTCAGTCGATCAACCGAGTCGGTGGACAGGCGCACCCTATGATCGGTGACAAATCCTCCAGCAGCACTGAATGTGCGTTCGGAAAGAACGCTGGATGCAGGACAGGCCAGTAGCTCAATTGCATACTGTGCAAGCTCTGGCCAGTGATCCATCCTCAGGACCCAGTAAGCCAGAGGATTTTCGGTGGGAAAGGTGTCCAAGTCTGACCTTGCCCCTAGGTATTCCTGCACCATGTATATCAGACGCTGGCGATGGTTGCTGGAACCGATCATACCTTGGGGCTGCGGACTAAAAAATTGTCTGAACGCATCGGTCAGACGTCCACCTTCCCCACCGCTCCTTCTGCTACTGACCGAAGCCTCAGCAACTCGTCGTCCAGGACCAGGAGTTTGTAACCTCCCAGTTTCTGGGAACGCGTTGCACAGACCTTTCTGCAAGGCCTCCCTGAGATGTCTCATCCTCTGCTCCCTCTGCGACGGCAAGATAAGGTCCGCAACCTTACCCTTGTACCGTGGATCAAGGAGAGTGGCCAGCCAGTAATGGTCACTCTCCTTGATCCGAAGAACACGAGGATCCTTCCGCAGGCTTTGCAGGATCAGGGAGGCCATGCAGCGTAGGTTAGCTGAGGCATTCGGTCCGGAGTCTTCTGGGTCACTGAGGATGACATGATCGCCAGCCACCTCCTCCCAGCCACGTACAAGTCCACTGGTTTGTTGGGACTGTACATCATCCCTAAAAGACTGCTGCTGCTGATGCTGAGTGCCAGGCTCCACCTCCATGCTCACACAATCCTCCTCCTCCTCCTCCTCCTCCTCTTCCTGTGTGATGGGTGGGACAGAAGGAACATTGTCTGGATAAAGGGGGCCTTGAGAGACAAGGAAGTCCTCCTCTTCCTGCCTCTGTTCTGCCTCAAGTGCCCTGTCCATTATCCCACGCAGCGTATGCTCCAACAGGTGGACAAGAGGTACAGTGTCACTGATGCATGCACTGTCACTGCTCACCATCCTCGTGGCCTCCTAAAATGGTGAGAGGACAGTGCATGCATCCCTGATCATGCTCCACTGGCGTGGGGAAAAAAAGCCAAGCTCCCCTGACCCTGTCCTGGTGCCGTAGTCGCAAAGGTACTCATTGATGGCCCTCTGCTGCGTGTGCAGTCGCTGCAGCATGGCCAACGTTGAGTTCCACCTGGTGGGCATGTCACATATTAGGCGGTTCTTGGGCAGGTTCAGCTCCTTTTGCAGCTCAGTCAGCCGAGCACTGGCATTATAAGATCGGCGGAAATGCACACAGACTTTCCTGGCCTGCCTCAGGACATCCTGTAAGCCTGGGAACCTGCCCAAGAACCGCTGCACCACCAGGTTGAGGACGTGAGCCATACAGGGCACATGGGTGAGCTGCCCCTGTCGCAGGGCGGAGAGGAGGTTGGTGCCATTATCAGAAACGACCATTCCTGGCTTAAGCTGGCGTGGCGTCAACCACCTCTCGGCCTGCCCCTGCAGAGCTGCCAGAACCTCTGGCCCAGTGTGGCTCCTGTCCCCCAAACACACCAGCGCAAGCACGGCATGGCATCTTTTTGCCTGCGTACTCGCGTAGCCCCTTGTACGCCTACGGAGCACCGCTGGTTACGAGGACAGAGCACTCGAAGAGGACAT
Organism: Rana muscosa; assembly: GCA_029206835.1. Lineage (NCBI taxonomy): Eukaryota > Metazoa > Chordata > Amphibia > Anura > Ranidae > Rana > Rana muscosa. The sequence continues at coordinate 1,101,387,099 of CM055116.1, forward strand.
GGAGGAAGAAGAAGAGGAGGGGGTGGAGGAGAGAGGTGTGTCACAACCACTAGTAGCATTTTGGAGGCGTGGTGGCGGAACAACCTCCAACACTACTGCACCTTGTCCTGCATCCCTCCCAGCTACCAATAGAGTGACCCAATGGGCCGTGAAAGAAAGATAACGTCCCTGTCCATGCCTGCTGGACCATGAGTCAGCGGTAATATGCACCTTACCGCTGACCGCCCTGTCCAGCGAGGCATGGACATTGCCTTCCACATGCCAGTAGAGAGACGGAATCGCCTTCCGTGAGAAAAAGTGGCGTTTGGGAACCTGCCACTGAGGAACCGCACATTGAACAAACTCACGGAAGGGGGCCGAGTCTATCAACTGAAAAGGCAGCAGTTGAAGTGCTAGCAATTTAGCCAAGCTAGCATTCAACCGCTGGGCATGTGGATGGCTGGGAGTATACTTCTTTCGACGGTCCAGCAGCTGGGGCAGGGAAATTTGCCTGCTACAATCGGACGTCGGTGTACTGCAAGTACTTGGTTGTGACACACCTAATTCTACACCTTCAGTCCTCTCAGAGCAGCTTTCAGAGAGGACTTAAGATATAGTGGGGATGGAGATCCCAGCTGATGAGGAGCAAGGAGAGGTCCGCTTTGTTCTTTGGTGTGGGTCTTTTATGTGTGCTTGCCAACGAGCTGCATGGAAGGTCGACATATGTCTGCTCATGCTTGTGGTGCCCAAGCGGCTGATGTTTTGGCCACGCGAGATACGCTTGAGACAAATATTGCAAATAGCAGTGGTGCGATCTGATGCACTCGTCTCAAAAAAGGCCCACACCAAAGAACTTTTGTGATAACGTGCAGAGGCAGCGCCCTGCACAGGCGGAGCTCTGCGGTGTGGTACAGTTGCTGTGCTGGCCTCTAGCTGGCCTCCAGGGGGCATCCTGCCTCGTTGGACATGTGACGCTGCATCCTCCTCCTCCTCCTCCTCTCTGCCTTCAGGCACCCACGTGGAGTCAGTGACCTCATCATCCCCTCCCTCTTCACCACTAGAGCAAACCTGGCAGTAAGCTGCAGCTGGTGGAACACTACTGCCAGATTGCTGTCCTTCAGCATCCCCTCTCTCTGCGCGCACACTACTGACTTCCTCAAGCTGGGTATCATCATCCGAGCCTTCGAATCGTTGGGCATCCTCCTGGAGCATGTACCCAACACTGTGCTCAAACAGTTCGGGGGACTCCTCAGGAGGACATGGTGGGTCTAGGGAAGGGGTGGCTGATGATGCCATTGAGTACGCGTTGGCAGCTGCTCTGCCAGTACCCTGAGCCTGGGTGAGAGAGGATGAGGAGGATGAGGAGGGCTTGGTCATCCATTCTACCAAGCCTTCGGCATGATGCGGCTCCACATGTCCAGCTGCCGAAAACAAAGACAAGCGTGTCCCATGGCCACGTGCTGATGACGATGCACGACCACGTCCACGGCCAGCACTGTTGTCTCTAGAAACAGAGCCTGCCTGCCCTGTGTTCTTGCCTCGGCACGCTCTGCCTCTCCTTGGCGGTCTTCCAGCCATTGTAGTCGGTAGTGTATATAGTATAAAAAATAGAACTCCTATGTGTGCTCACAACACACTGTAGGTCCTATGGGTGCTGACACTAACACACTATAGGTACTATGTGTGCTGCTGACAAGAAAATATAGGAGCTCTGTTTGCTGCCACTAACACACTAGAAGTCCTATGGGTGCTGCTGAGAAGAAAATATAGGAGCTCTGTTTGCTGCCACTAACACACTAGAAGTCCTATGGGTGCTGCTGAGAAGAAAATATAGGAGCTCTGTGTGATGCCACTAACACACTAGAAGTCCTATGGGTGCTGCTGAGATGAAAATATAGGAACTCTGTGTGATGCCACTAACACATTAGAAGTCCTATGGGTGCTGCTGAGAAGAAAATATAGGAGCTCTGTTTGCTGCCACTAACACACTAGAAGTCCTATGGGTGCTGCTGAGAAGAAAATATAGGAGCTCTGTTTGCTGCCACTAACACACTAGAAGTCCTATGGGTGCTGCTGAGAAGAAAATATAGGAGCTCTGTTTGCTGCCACTAACACACTAGAAGTCCTATGGGTGCTGCTGAGAAGAAAATATAGGAGCTCTGTTTGCTGCCACTAACACACTAGAAGTCCTATGGGTGCTGCTGAGAAGAAAATATAGGAGCTCTGTTTGCTGCCACTAACACACTAGAAGTCCTATGGGTGCTGCTAAGAAGAAAATATAGGAGCTCTGTTTGCTGCCACTAACACACTAGAAGTCCTATGGGTGCTGCTGAGAAGAAAATATAGGAGCTCTGTGTGATGCCACTAACACACTAGAAGTCCTATGGGTGCTGCTGAGAAGAAAATATAGGAGCTCTGTTTGCTGCCACTAACACACTAGAAGTCCTATGGGTGCTGCTGAGAAGAAAATATAGGAGCTCTGTGTGATGCCACTAACACACTAGAAGTCCTATGGGTGCTGCTGAGATGAAAATATAGGAACTCTGTGTGATGCCACTAACACATTAGAAGTCCTATGGGTGCTGCTGAGAAGAAAATATAGGAGCTCTGTTTGCTGCCACTAACACACTAGAAGTCCTATGGGTGCTGCTGAGAAGAAAATATAGGAGCTCTGTGTGATGCCACTAACACACTAGAAGTCCTATGGGTGCTGCTGAGAAGAAAATATAGGAGCTCTGTTTGCTGCCACTAACACACTAGAAGTCCTATGGGTGCTGCTGAGAAGAAAATATAGGAGCTCTGTTTGCTGCCACTAACACACTAGAAGTCCTATGGGTGCTGCTGAGAAGAAAATATAGGAGCTCTGTTTGCTGCCACTAACACACTAGAAGTCCTATGGGTGCTGCTGAGAAGAAAATATAGGAGCTCTGTGTGATGCCACTAACACACTAGAAGTCCTATGGGTGCTGCTGAGAAGAAAATATAGGAGCTCTGTTTGCTGCCACTAACACACTAGAAGTCCTATGGGTGCTGCTGAGAAGAAAATATAGGAGCTCTGTTTGCTGCCACTAACACACTAGAAGTCCTATGGGTGCTGCTGAGAAGAAAATATAGGAGCTCTGTTTGCTGCCACTAACACACTAGAAGTCCTATGGGTGCTGCTGAGAAGAAAATATAGGAGCTCTGTTTGCTGCCACTAACACACTAGAAGTCCTATGGGTGCTGCTGAGAAGAAAATATAGGAGCTCTGTTTGCTGCCACTAACACACTAGAAGTCCTATGGGTGCTGCTGAGAAGAAAATATAGGAGCTCTGTGTGATGCCACTAATACACTAGAAGTCCTATGGGTGCTGCTGAGAAGAAAATATAGGAGCTCTGTTTGCTGCCACTAACACACTAGAAGTCCTATGGGTGCTGCTGAGAAGAAAATATAGGAGCTCTGTTTGCTGCCACTAACACACTAGAAGTCCTATGGGTGCTGCTGAGAAGAAAATATAGGAGCTCTGTGTGATGCCACTAACACACTAGAAGTCCTATGGGTGCTGCTGAGAAGAAAATATAGGAGCTCTGTTTGCTGCCACTAACACACTAGAAGTCCTATGGGTGCTGCTGAGAAGAAAATATAGGAGCTCTGTTTGCTGCCACTAACACACTAGAAGTTCTATGGGTGCTGCTGAGAAGAAAATATAGGAGCTCTGTTTGCTGCCACTAACACACTAGAAGTCCTATGGGTGCTGCTGAGAAGAAAATATAGGAGCTCTGTTTGCTGCCACTAACACACTAGAAGTCCTATGGGTGCTGCTGAGAAGAAAATATAGGAGCTCTGTTTGCTGCCACTAACACACTAGAAGTCCTATGGGTGCTGCTGAGAAGAAAATATAGGAGCTCTGTGTGATGCCACTAACACACTAGAAGTCCTATGGGTGCTGCTGAGAAGAAAATATAGGAGCTCTGTTTGCTGCCACTAACACACTAGAAGTCCTATGGGTGCTGCTGAGAAGAAAATATAGGAGCTCTGTTTGCTGTCACTAACACACTAGAAGTCCTATGGGTGCTGCTGAGAAGAAAATATAGGAGCTCTGTGTGATGCCACTAACACACTAGAAGTCCTATGGGTGCTGCTGAGATGAAAATATAGGAACTCTGTGTGATGCCACTAACACATTAGAAGTCCTATGGGTGCTGCTGAGAAGAAAATATAGGAGCTCTGTTTGCTGCCACTAACACACTAGAAGTCCTATGGGTGCTGCTGAGAAGAAAATATAGGAGCTCTGTGTGATGCCACTAACACACTAGAAGTCCTATGGGTGCTGCTGAGAAGAAAATATAGGAGCTCTGTTTGCTGCCACTAACACACTAGAAGTCCTATGGGTGCTGCTGAGAAGAAAATATAGGAGCTCTGTTTGCTGCCACTAACACACTAGAAGTCCTATGGGTGCTGCTGAGAAGAAAATATAGGAGCTCTGTTTGCTGCCACTAACACACTAAAAGTCCTATGGGTGCTGCTGAGAAGAAAATATAGGAGCTCTGTTTGCTGCCACTAACACACTAGAAGTCCTATGGGTGCTGCTGAGAAGAAAATATAGGAGCTCTGTGTGATGCCACTAACACACTAGAAGTCCTATGGGTGCTGCTGAGAAGAAAATATAGGAGCTCTGTTTGCTGCCACTAACACACTAGAAGTCCTATGGGTGCTGCTGAGAAGAAAATATAGGAGCTCTGTTTGCTGCCACTAACACACTAGAAGTCCTATGGGTGCTGCTGAGAAGAAAATATAGGAGCTCTGTGTGATGCCACTAACACACTAGAAGTCCTATGGGTGCTGCTGAGATGAAAATATAGGAACTCTGTGTGATGCCACTAACACATTAGAAGTCCTATGGGTGCTGCTGAGAAGAAAATATAGGAGCTCTGTTTGCTGCCACTAACACACTAGAAGTCCTATGGGTGCTGCTGAGAAGAAAATATAGGAGCTCTGTGTGATGCCACTAACACACTAGAAGTCCTATGGGTGCTGCTGAGAAGAAAATATAGGAGCTCTGTTTGCTGCCACTAACACACTAGAAGTCCTATGGGTGCTGCTGAGAAGAAAATATAGGAGCTCTGTTTGCTGCCACTAACACACTAGAAGTCCTATGGGTGCTGCTGAGAAGAAAATATAGGAGCTCTGTGTGATGCCACTAACACACTAGAAGTCCTATGGGTGCTGCTGAGAAGAAAATATAGGAGCTCTGTTTGCTGCCACTAACACACTAGAAGTCCTATGGGTGCTGCTGAGAAGAAAATATAGGAGCTCTGTGTGATGCCACTAACACACTAGAAGTCCTATGGGTGCTGCTGAGAAGAAAATATAGGAGCTCTGTTTGCTGCCACTAACACACTAGAAGTCCTATGGGTGCTGCTGAGAAGAAAATATAGGAGCTCTGTTTGCTGCCACTAACACACTAGAAGTCCTATGGGTGCTGTTGGGGTGCAATGCTGTGCTAACAGCACTGCGGTTGGTACTACTGCAATACTGTACTAACAGTAAGCACGCACCAGACTAATCCCCAGCAGCAGCTAATAACACACTAACTGTGCAATCAGCAGCAATGAACGATCAATGACTTAGGTAGCAATGGTTTAGCAAAGAAATAGCCAATGGTTTAGCAAAGAAGAGCAAATCTTTCAGTATCAAGCAAAGACAGAATCAGCAGACTAATCTCTCCTAAAGCCGGAACTCATGTGACCGGGGCCGATGGCGTGGCGGCCTTTTAAATGGTGGGGCGTGTACTAAAGCCCCTGAGCTGTAATTGGCTACAGGCGTCCTGCCTGTAGCCAATTATTGCTCTCCGAGTTTCGGGCGCTGTGATTGGCCAAGCATGCGGGGTCACAGTGCATGCTTGGCCAATCATCAGCCAGCAATGCACTGCGCCGGCCGCGCCGGCCGCAATGCATTGCGGGGCCGCTCGCATCACACGAATGTGATGCGAACGGCCCAAATAGTTCTGGGCTCGACGAGCGAGCGAACGCCCGATGCTCGATTCGAACATGGGTTCGAATCGAGCACCGGGCCCATCCCTACTTACCAGGAAGGGTCCCATGAATTTAGGACCTAACTTCTTAGAGGGGCACGTTAGTTTTAGGTTTGCTGTGGACAGCCAAACCCGATCGCCAGGTTCCAGTATAAACTCTCCCCGCCTCTTCTTATCAAAGACCTGTTTGTTATGTTCTAGAGCTTTAGCCATAGTTGTCTGTAGTAGTTTGTTGTTGGTATCAAAGAAATTTATGGTTTCAAGAACAGCAGGTACTGAACATTCCGGAAAAGTACTGGTCAGAAATGATGGGTTAAATCCATAATTAGCAAAAAATGGGGACTGTTTTGTGGCAGAGTGGATCGAGTTGTTATAAGCGAATTCCGCTAACGGGAGTAATGCGGCCCAGTCATCTTGTGAGAATGAGGAAAAGCACCTTAAATATTGCGAGAGTTTGATCAGTTTGCCCATTTGTTTGGGGGTGGTATGCGGAAGAAAACGATAACTCGATTCCCAAGGTTTCACATAGTGACCTCCAAAATCTGGAGGTAAATTGTACCCCTCGGTCTGATACGATGTTTGCTGGAACTCCGTGGAGTCCAACGATTTCTTTCACAAAGATTTGGGCTGTTTCCGGGGCAGATGGTGTGCCTTTCATGGGCAGGAAGTGGGCCATTTTGGATAATCGATCTACCACTACAAAGATGGTGGAAAATCCGTCTGATGGAGGAAGTTCCACGATAAAATCGATAGCGGCTTCAGCAAACCCCATGCTTTGGTTTTATTGTTCTTATTTCGTATGCAAGTGGTACAGGACTCTACATAGCCCTTGCAGTCTTTTTCAACTTGAGGCAACCAGAATGTGCGTTGCACAAGTTCAACAGTTTTACGGATCCCGAAATGTCCGGCTAACCTGTGGCCATGACATAATCCCGACAGAAACACATAGATTTTCTGGTATGAATATTTTGTCCTTGTGCCAAAGCAGATAATCCCTGGCCTGCAACGTTATTCCCAGAGATGAAGGGACACTCACAGAAGCCTGTTTAATTTGAGAGAGCAGGTCTCCCTGAAGTAGCAGAAAGTTCTCAGAAGACAGAATAGTGTCAGGCAGAGCGGATTCCCTGGTATCACAGAACATCCGAGAGAGTGCATCAGGTTTGGTGTTCTTAGATCCTGGCCTGTACGTGAGATGGAAAGAGAACCTGGAAAAGAAGAGTGCCCATCTAGCCTGACAATTTGCGGAAGAAAAAGGCGACTGGGTGTAACAAAGCCTTGGGTCCCCGTCTTTGGGATAGTACTGCTCCGACTGCCGTTTCTGACGCGTCTACTTCCAATACATAGGGTAATGCCGGTTCAGAGTGCTTCAGAACTGGTGCGGAAGTGAATAGTTTTTTAAGAGTTTCGAAAGCATTTTGAGCTTCAGGGGACCACTGAAAACGGATGCCTTGTTTGGTCAGTTGCATGACAGGTGATATGATGGATGAAAATCCCCTGATGAATTTTCGGTAAAAATTTGAGAACCCGCCAAAGCGTTGAATGCTCTTTTGTCCACTGGAGCTGGCCAATCTAGAATGGCAGTGACCTTTTGTGGGTCCATCTTGACACCTTCGGTGGAGAGAATTAGTCCCAAAAATTGAATGTTTTGACGCTCGAACTCGCACTTCTCTGGCTTAGCGTATAGCCCGTGTTGTCGTAATCTGCTCAATACGTTCTTAACATGCCTGCGCTGGTCATCAAGGGAAGAAGAGAAAATTAAGATGTCATCCAGATACACTACAAAGAACAAGTCTAGGTAGTCACGAAAAATATCATTAATGAAGTGCTGGAATGTGGCTGGGGCATTGCATAGGCCGAACGGCATCACCAGATACTCGAAATGCCCGAATCGGGAGAGAAAAGCCGTCTTCCACTCGTCTCCCTCCCGGATCCGCACCAAATTGTAAGCCCCTCGGAGATCCAGTTTTGTAAATATGGTTGCTGCTCCCAACCTCTGGAACAATTCGGGCACCAAGGGCAGGGGATAGCGTTTTTTGACCGTAACTTTATTGAGTTCACGATAGTCTATACATGGAATGGTCTTTCTTCTCCACAAAAAAGATACCCGTTCCTGCCGGAGAAGTGGAGGGGCGAATGAAGCCTTTATTTAGATTATCGTCTAGATCAGTGGTTTTCAACCTGGGGGTCGAGACCCCCTTGGGGGTCGAATGACGATTTGCCAGGGGTCACTAAATCCTGGGCTGTTCCTGAAGCCCACACCGCTCTCCCAGCCTTTCCGCAGCCACCCATTCAGTTCACGGCATGACTGGGGGGCAGAGAATAGAGGTCAGCTGACTGGTGAGGAATGTGAAGTGGGAGGGGCTGGAGGAGACCATATCTCCTGATTTTGACATAGATGTCACTGCTGCGAGACACTACAAAGTCGGAGAAACATTGAGTAACACTACCTGTGATTATAGTTGCCATTAAAAGTCCCCACTACAGTTCTCGGATCAGCAGATGGCCTTAATCAAGAGCACCTAAGTTGGCTGATCAGAACTCCCACCAGCACGGCTACTGATCCCACCCCCCACCAGCACTGCCACTCATCCCAACTCTCCGCCAGCACTGCTACTCATCCCATTCCCCCCACCCCCCCACCAAGGAGTAAGAGACGGAATAAAAATAGAGAGTACATGGAAGGGAGAGGAAAAGAGGGGGAGAAACAAAGAAAAAGGGAGAGAAAAAATAAGAGAACAAGAAAGACGGCTAGAAAGAGGGATGGGGAAAAAAACAGGAAATTACGATAGAGAGAGATAATAGGGAAAGAAAGGAGAACAAAGAGTAGTACATCCTAAAATGTACCATAAGGGGTTTTAATACTGTATGAGTGGAAGGGACGCTAAATGTCCGTGGGTTAGGGGTGCAAATTACTTGTTTAGCCTTGGGTGCTGACAACCCACGGTACAAAAAAATATTTCTGTTAGGGGTCCCCACAACTTGGGAAATGTTATCAAGGGGTCATGGCATTGGAAAGGTTGAGAACCACTGGTCTATATAGTCCTTTAGAGCGACAAGCTCCAATTCTGACAGAGGAAAAATCCTTCCAAAAGGGACCTCAACCCCCGGGATAAGGTCGATCGGGCAATCGTATAGCCGATGTGGAGGGAGAGTTTCTGCTCCCTTTTTGCTAAATACATCTAAAAAGTCATGGTAAGCAACTGGTACAGATAGGTGGGTTTCAGCGTCAGAGTCCATGCATAACAAGGATGGAAGATCAAGAGAGAATTCCGGCAAGCAGTGTTGGAGGCAGTAAGAAGAATGAAACTTGACTTCCCCTTCGACCCAGTTGATAAGAGGGTTATGTGCCTGGAGCCACGGCATGCCAAGGATTACGGGGAACAGGGGAGATGCAATGGCATCCAGGCGTAGCAGTTCCTTGTGATTACCGGCTATAAAAACAGGCAAGGGTATAGTCTCTTGGGTCACTAGTCCGGATTTAATGGCAGACCCGTCGGTCAGATGTACTGAGAGTCCCTGGGCTGCAAAGGAATTTGATGTTTTGTAATGAAAGATAAGTCCATAAATCAGCTACAGGCACCGGAGTCGATTATAGCGGAGACAGGAATACATCTTCCCGGAAGCTGTAATACAATGGGAAGAGCCAGGTGAGTTGGCAGGATGGGCGTGCTGGCAGAGAAGATAGTTTGGCCCTTGTGGATCTTGGCTGGACATGATCTCACATAATGTCCTGGTTTCCCACAATACAGGCAGAGATTTTTGTGTTGTCCGCGTTGACGTTCCTCAGGGGAAAGTGAGGGACGGAGCATGCTGAGCTGCTTAGGTTCAGGGCTATCAGATGTGGGTGCAGCAGGGGTAGAAGACGTCAGGCTGTTGGCGTTGGAAGCTCGGGGCAATTTCCAGGCTGGACAGAACGGCTTCATCTCTCTCTCTGATCTCCGTTCTCGTAATCGGCGATAAATTTGGATTGCCAGATTAATTAAAGTGTCAAGAGAATGGGGAACACCAACTCGGGCCAGTTCGTCTTTCAAAGGCTCAGAAAGACCAATGCGGAATTGATGGCCGAGAGCAGCATCGTTCCAGCTGGTATCGGAACTCCAGCGCCTGAAATCAGAAGCATAGTCCTCGGCTGCTCTGCGACCTTGCTAATGGGTGTGTAATGCTGCTTCTGCAGTTGCAACCAGCTGAGGATCATCGTAGAGTTGGGCCATGGAGTCAAAAAAGTAATTTAGGCAGGTTAGAGAATCAGCTCCTTGTTCCAGCAGGCGGTGAGCCCATGACTGGGGTTCGCCCTGTAGTAGGGAGATGATGAACCCAACTTTAGTGACTTCCAGGGAGAAGGTGCGTGGCTGCAGGGTAAAATAGAGTTCGCAGGCATTGCAAAATGTCCGAAATTTACTGCGGTCACCAGTGAATCTTTCAGGCGCATGAACACTGGGTTTTGGAGTTAACATTGTCATTGCTGAAGTAGCTCCTTGCGGGGCCGTATCAGGAGACGAAAGAGCCTAGACACGTTCTTCCAGTCGGGTGTATGCCTCTTGTGCGATTTTAACAGTCTGGTTGAGGTCTGCGAGATGTAAGCAGAATTCCTCTATGGGAGAGGCTCCCTGCACAGACTCTGACATGGCTGTCTGGTACTGTCACGTACCTGGTGGAAGAGTCTGGTATGCAGAGGGAGGCCCCTGGTAGTAAAGACAGGAGGTGCAGGAGTGCAGAGTCACACAAGAGCCTGGCAAGGTTGCTGGTAGACTAGCTGGACCGGAACTGGAGCAGGAACTGGAACGGACCCGGGAACAGCTGTCAGACTGGAACTGGAGCTCAGGCAGATGGACTGGAAGAGTAGACACACAAGTCCAAAGCAGGCGAACACTGGAGCAGGGTCAGATACAAGCAGGTTCAGCAACTGGCTGTCGGCAGGGTAACAGAAGGAGCAGGCAGGAACGTGGTCTCACGTACAGGCAGGTTCGGCAACAGGCTGGCAGCAAGGTAGCAGGAAGAGCAGGCAGGAACGTAGTCAACACAGGCCGAGGTCAGATGCAGGTGGATAAGCAGGGGTAGTCAGGAGCAAGCCAGGTAGTGTCAACTGGAGCAGGATACAGGTAAATGATAATCAGAGGTCTCAGGTAACGCTGTAGACCAGACAGCACTGATCCAGAGAAGTAAGGCAATTTAAATAGCCTATTAGCGCCACAACGTCACTGGGCACGTGCCGTGGCTGCGATTCATGTGGCACTGGTGTGCAAGCGTGTGCATGCCTGCTCAGGTGTGCGCAAACGCGCCCGTGCAGCCCTTCTATGCAGAACAGGGGAATGTCCATTGTCGCCATCTTGATTGCTGGCGTGCCCTTTCTGACAGCAGTGGACCGTGTAGTGGTCAGTATAGGAATCAGGTAGGTCAGTGTAGTGTAGTGGTCAGTGTAGGAATCAGGTTGGTCAGTGTAGTGGTCGGTGTAGGAACCAGGCTGGTCAGTACTATTGTAGGAAGGGAAGGGACTCGGGGAGTGTAGTGGTCACTGGAGTACAATATAGTGGACAGTATAATGGTCAGTGTAGTGTAGTGGACAAAATAGTGGTGTAGTGGATAGTGTACTTTCAGTGTAGTGTAGTGGTCAGTATAGTGGAAAGTATAGTATAGTGAACAGTATAGTGGTCAGTGTAGTGGAAAGTGTAGTGTAGTGGACAATATAGTGGTCAGTGTAGTATAGTGGACAGTATAGTGCAGGGCTTAAAATTTCAAGTCTAGAGCTACTAGCCAGGCAAAAACGTACTTACTTACTCTCCACCAGTTGCCCCACCAAACCTTTCCCAGGTTGTCCCCCAACCCCGCCCCCCTTAAAGCCCTGCCCCCCTTAAAGCTTATGAAATTAAATTTTTCTTAAGAATAAAGAATCCAAAATATAAAAAAATGCAATTATAACATAGCTTTATTCAATTTAAACATAACAGCAATAGCGTTAATATCAGGGTCCCCAGAGAGCCCCCCTTTACATCAGTGTCCCCAGAGAGCACCCCCCCATACATCAGTGTCCCCAGAGAGCCCCCCCATACATCAGTGTCCCCAGAGAGCCTCCCCTTACATCAGGGTCCCCAGAGAGCCCCCCTTTACATCAGTGTCCCCAGAGAGCACCCCCATACATCAGTGTCCCCAGAGAGCCTCCCCTTACCTCAGTGTCCCCAGAGAGCCCCCTCTTACATCAGTGTCCCCCAGAGAGCCCCCGCTTACATCAGTGTCCCCAGAGAGCCCCCCCATACATCAGTGTCCCCAGAGAGCCCCCCCCCTTACATTAGTTTCCCCTAGAGGGCCTCCCTCTAAATAAGTGTCCTCAGATGGCTCCCCATCTTACCTTTAGCTGGTGGTTGTAGGGATGTGCACCGTTGGCAGGCGGCCTCTTCTCGTGTCCCCCACGGCAGTGGAGAGCGGACCTCTCCTCGTGCCCCCCGCGGTGGTGGAGAGCGGACCTCTCCTCGTGCCCCCCAGGGCAGTGGAGAGCGGACCTCTCCTTGTTTCTCCCTCAGCGGTGGAGAGTGGAACTCTCCTGCACCTGTCCCCTGTAATGGCGCTGCCGAAGAAAAAGCCGCAAACCGGAAGTCGGCTTCAAAATGAGGCTTGGAGCGCAGGTGCACAGCAAATCGATCCCCGGGGCCTGGGGATCACATTGCGCTCTGTTACTGCCAGGGGCGTACCTAGAGCATTTGGCACCCGGGGCGGATCCTATATCTGGCACCCCCCCACCTTAAAATGTAAAAACGCCCCACTGTGCCCCCTGCATACCTCTGCATCCTTCAATATCTTTTTGTCACTACTGTGTACCCCCTCTCCACAACTGCACCTCTGGACCCCTTTACATTACACTGCACCCTGCACCTCTGGACCCCTTTACATTTAAAAACCCTTGTACCTCTGGACCCCTTTACATTACACTGCATCCTGCACCTCTGGACCCCTTCACATTACACAGCCCTTGTACCTCTGCACCCCTTTACATTACACAGCACCCTGCACCCCTTTACATTACACAGCCCTTGTAACTCTGGACCCCTTTACATTACACGGCACCCTGCACCTCTAGACCCCTTTACATTACACAGCCCCCCACAGCTCTGGACCCCTTTACATTACACAGTACCCTGCACCTCTAGATGCCTGTATGTTACACAGACACCCCCCTCAACAGTTCTGGACCCCCTGCATGTTACACAGACCCCCCTACAGTGCAGACCCCCCAACAGTGCAGACCCCCACTACAGTACAGGCCCCCCTACAGTACAGGCCCCCGCTACAGTGCAGACCCCCCTACAGTGCAAACCCCTGCTACAGTACAGGCCCCCCTACAATGCAGACCCCCCTACAGTGCAGACCCCCGCTACAGTACAGGCCCCCTACAATGCAGACCCCCCTACAGTGCAGACCCCCCTACAGTTAAGACCCCAGCTACAGTGCAGCCCACCCTACAGACCCCCCTACAGTGCAGACCCCCCTACAGTGCACAGACCCATACCTCCCAACATGCACGGATTCTGCGCACAACAGAAATTGTAGGAAGTTGATGAAGCACACTGGAGGCAGGTAAGACGCCCCCCCCGCGATCGGCGGCCTCCTGCGGCACCCCCCCTCGCGTTCGGCGGACACCAGCGGCAGCACCCCCCCTCAGAACTGTGATCAGTCTTGGCAGCGGCTGTCAGCCGACAAGTATGAAGCCGCCTCCCCCTCCTCCTGCATGCACAGCACTGTATAGACATAAAGGAGGAGGGGGAGGCGGCTTCATACTGCTCGGCTGACAGCCACTGCCGAGACTTATCAGAGCAGTGAGAGAAGGGAATCGTAGCGCCGGTCCCAGATGTGCTCGCACCCCCCCCCTGCAAAGCCACCACCTGCTCGGGCCCCCCCCCCCCTCCGTGACTGAAAGGAGACAGCGCCGCGGGTTTACCAGCAGCATCGCGCGGCGTGCGATCTGCTGTTAAACCCGCAGCGGCGGCGCTGTCTCCTTTCAGTCATGGAGGGCGCGGGGGGGCGCCGGCCTGACACCCCCCCCAGTGTGTAATACCTGAGCACTCGCCCAACGGCAATTTATGCTCACATTTGACGAGCGGGCAAGTGCATTTTTCAAGCCCTGGTATAGTGTACAGTATAGTATAGTGGTCAGTGTAGTGTAGCGGACAGTGTAGTGAAGTGGTCAGTGTAGTGTAGTGGTCAGTATAGGAATCTGGTTTGTCGTGTAGTGGTCGGTGTAGGAACCAGGCTCGTCAGTACCATTGTAGGAAATGAAGGGACTCAGGGAGTGTAGTGGTCAGTGTAGTGTAGTGGACAGTACAGTGTAGTGGGCAGTATAATGGTCAGTGTAATGTAGTGGACAATATAGTGGACAGTGTAGTGTAGTGGATAGTGTAGTGGTCAGTATAGTGGACAGTGTAGTGTAGTGGTCAGTATAGTGGACAGTGTAGTGTAGTGGTCAGTATAGTGGACAGTGTAGTGTAGTGGTCAGTATAGTGGACAGTGTAGTGTAGTGGACAGTGTAGTGGTCAGTATAGTATAGTGGTCAGTAAAGGAATCAGGTAGGTCAGTGTAGTGTGAAGTGTAGTGGTTGGTGTAGGAATCAGGCCGGTCAGTACTATTGTAGGAAGAAAAGGGACTCGGGGAGTATAGTGGTCAGTGTAGTACAGTGTAGTGGGGAGTGTAGTGGTCAGTGTAGTGTAGTGGACAGTATAGAGGTCAGTGTAGTGTAGTGGACAGTATAGTGGTCAGTGTAGTGTAGTGCAGTGGTCAGTATAGGAATCAGGTAGGTCAGTGTAGTGTAGTGGACAGTGTAGTGTAGTTGTCAGTATAGGAATCAGGTAGGTCAGTGTAGTGGTCAGTATAGGAATCAGGTAGGTCAGTACTATTGTAGGAAGAGACTTGTGTAGTGTAGTGGACAGTATAGTGGTCAGTGTAGTGTAGTGGACAGTATAATGGTCAGTATAGGAATCAGGTAGGTCAGTGTAGTAATCAGGCTGGTCAGTACTATTGTAGGAAGGGAAGGGAAGGGACAGGACTCTGGGAGTGCAAAAAGTCTGCAAGTTAGGGGGCGCAAATTACTTGCCTTGCCCCGGGCACTGACAACCCACGCTACACCACTGTGTGGAGGAGAAGGTGGGTTAGGTCAGGTCAAGGGAAAGGGGCAAAAAGAATAAGTGCACTTTATTTTAAAGTGCACTTATCCTTTAACATTTCTAGATGTTATATTATTGCAAACCTTAAACTGTTACTAAATCCACAGCAGTAAAATCAGTCTGTATATGCAGCATAGCATGCTTGTTATACTCACTGTGGAACTTAAGGGGTTAATTCCCTGCATTGTGTAAAAAGGCTGTTTTATCCTGTATGCACAGATCCTCCTCCTCCTGCACTGTATCTGGGGAAGGCCAGCTAACACAGGCAGAGTAGCCGACCTGCACATGCTCAGTTGTTTTTTTTTGCTGGAGAGAACAGTTACTTGTTCTTAGAGATAGCCAGGTCACATGATATTGACATCACACATGTGGGCATGTATACAGGCTGCAGTGTAAACCTCCTCCTTCCTGAACTCTCAGCACTGGAGAAATTGTGCAGTTTATAATTTATCCGTGGTATACAGATCATCCAAAAAGGTATATAGTGGCAGTGTTTTCATGTAAAAAGAAGATTTATAAGCTGTGGGCACTGTGGGTCTTGGGCGGATGAACTATTTTCATATTACTGGGTTTAGTAACACTTTAACTTTTTAATTCTTTTCCACCTTTATAAGACTCAATTGGTTCATATCTGCAAAAAATCATGTACTTAGCTATGTTTGTTCATAAAGTTAGACAGAAACAATTATTACTACTTTTCTGCACAAAGATTGACAAATTACCATTAGACCTTGTTCACATGGGCATATCAATGCGTATACCTATACAAAGGGCTGTCTTCGCCCACAGAATGCACAGATGTTCCATGTACAGTGGGGCAAAAAAGTATTTGGTCAGCCACCAATTGTGCAAGTTCTCCCACTTAAAAAGATGAGAGAGGCCTGTAATTGTCATCATAGGTATACCTCAACTATGAGAGACAAAATGTGGAAACAAATCCAGACAATCACATTGTCTGATTTAGAAAGAATTTTTTTTTGCACATTATGGTGGAAATAAGTATTTGGTCACCTACAAACAAGCAAGATTTCTGGTTCTCACAGACCTGTATCTTCTTCTTCAAGAGGATCCTCTGTCCTCCACTCATTACCTGTACTAATGGCACCTGTTTGAACTTGTTATCAGTATAAAAGACACCTGTCCACAACCTTAAACAGTCACACTCCAAACTCCACTATGGTGAAGACCAAAGAGCTGTCGAAGGACACCAGAAACAAAATTGTAGACCTGCACCAGGCTGGGAAGACTGAATCTGCAATAGGAAAGCAGCTTGGTGTGAAGAAATCAACTGTGGGAGCAATAATTAGAAAATGGAAGACATACGAGACCACTGATAATCTCCCTCAATCTGGGGCTCCATGCAAGATCTCACCTCGTGGGGTCAAAATGATCACAAGAACGGTGAGCAAAAATCCCAGAACCACACGTGGGGACCTAGTGAATGACCTGCAGAGAGCTGGGACCAACGTAACAAAGGCTACCATCAGTAACACACTAGGCCGCCAGGGACTCAGATCCTGCAGTGCCAGACGCGTTCCCCTGCTTAAGCCAGTACATGTCCGGGGTTTGCTAGAGAGCATTTGGATGATACAGAAGAGGATTGGAAGAATGTCATATGGTCAGAGGAAAACAAAGTAGAACTGTTTGGTAGAAACACAACTCGTCGTGTTTGGAGGAGAGAGAATGCTAAGTTGCAACCAAAGAACACTATACCTACTGTGAAGCATGGGGGTGGCAACATCATGCTTTGGGGCTGTTTCTCTGCAAAGGGAACAAGATGACTGATCTGTGTACATGAAAGAATGAATGGGGCCATGTTTCGTGAGAGTGCAAACCTCCTCCCATCAGCAAGGACATTGAAGATGAAACGTGGCTGTTTCTTTCAGCATGACAATGATCCCAAACACACCACCCGGGCAACGAAGGAGTGGCTTCGTAAAAAGCATTTCAAGGTCCTGGAGTGGCCTAGCCAGTCCCCAGATCTCAACCCCATAGAAAACCTTTGGAGGGAGTTGAAAGTCTGTGTTGCGCAGCCCCAAAACATCACTGCTCTAGAGGAGATCTGCCTGGAGGAATGGGCCAACATACCAGCAACAGTGTGTAACAACCTTGTGAAGACTTAAGCCCTGTACACATGATCGGTTTTACCGATAAAAACAGTCCGATGGACTTTTTTCATCGGACAAACCGATCGTGTATGGGACCCATCAGTCTTTTTTCCATCGTTTTTTAAAAATAGAACATGTCCTAAATTTTTCGGATGGATCAAAAACCGATGGCAAATTCAGATCGTCTATGGGCAAGTCCATCGGATAAAAAACCCACGCATTCTCAGAATCAAGTCAACGCATGCTCAGAAGCATTGAACTTCATATTTCTCGGCTCATTGGAGTGTTTTACGTCACCGCGTTTGGAACGGTCGTTTTTTTGACTGATGGTGTGTAGGCAAGACTGATGGAAGTAAGCTTCATCGGATTTCCGATGGACAAAACCATCGGATAAGAATCCATAGGATATCCGATCGTGTGTACGAGGCTTTACAGAAAACGTTTGACCTCATGTCATTGCCAACAAAGGATATCTAACAAAGTATTGAGATGAACTTTTGATATTGACCAAATATTTATTTTCCACCATAATTTGCAAAAAAATATATTTCCAAATCAGACAATGTGATTGTCTGAATTTGTTTCCACATTTTGTCTCTCATAGTTGAGGTATACCTATGATGACAATTACAGGAATCTCTGCACTTGCACAATTGGTGGCTAACTAAATACTTTTTTGCCCCACTGTATCTGCACGCAAGCAGTCCCATTTAGTTGTATTGGGACACATCAGCTGCATGGACAGAGTCGCTGCTCGCAATCTCACAGCCATGTAGGTGCGTCTGTGCATTCTGATTGGGTGAAGACGGCCCTTTGCACCGGTGTATGAATAGATAAGCCTGTGTGAATGAGACTAGACAGTGTGTGTGTGTGTGGGGGGGGGACCCACACCTGCATGGCTGCCAAATTGTCACCAGTGACTATGTCCATGCAGCTACTACGTCCCAATAAACATGAATGAGATTGCCTGCATGTGGATGAACGGAAAACCTGTGCATCCTATGTGGGTGAAGACGGTCCTTTGCATGGGTGTATGCATAGATATGCCTGTGTGAACAAGCCCTTAGACTCTAAAACAGGAAAGTCCTAGTGTTTGGCTAGAAGAAAAGTTATGTCACACATTCATGGTTATCTAAAATGTGTTTTCTAGACTGAAATACCTGTAACTGGAATGAAAGGGCATCTTTTCCTGGCTTTAGTCTTCCCATACTAATTAGTTTTCTCAATGAAACCCTTCTTGTCTTTCTCTTGGTGCCTACGCATACCTGCATTTTCATTTCTGCCTGGGTATTAACTGTATGGTTGTCCATAAGGTAATCCAGGCTGGTGCTTGTCTGCCCTGAAACGTTCCACTGGGGCCTTTCATTTTCTGAGACATCACCAAAAGCAACAGAAACGGCCCTGTCTGCTTGCCGATTATGCTCTTCCAAGTTAGGACTTTCTAAAGGCTGACATTTATCAGAATTCTGTTGTCTCTCATCAATTGCCTGGTGTTTATTTTTATGAACAGTCACTTTACTTTTGTCTGTAATGTTTATTGTGCTGTTTATAAATCTAGAATCAAGGGACAGGCTTCCTGGTTCTGCAGTTTCTAAATGATCATCCACTGAGCTCAAGTCAGCAGAAGTGAATCTGGAAGATGGATCTAAGCCCAATAAAGCATTTTCAATTCCCAGTGGAATTTCTTCAAATGTCAAACTGGAGTAGCGCTGTCCTGTACCTTCACTTGCCAGAACACCAACAGGGACATCTCTGGTTCCATTTATCTCTGAACTTGAAATGAATATCTTAAATGCGGTTTGGAATTGGTTGCTTCCAGAGTCTGGCACACTACACACTGCTGGCATCTTTGTTGCCATGGTGCTTCCATTAATGCAGCTGGCATCGTGCCCCTCATTATGTGTAAGTAACCCAGAGATTGGATTCCTTCCAAGAGACTTAGCACAGTAATGCGAAGATGAGTCCTGGCCATTTTTATTGGAATGTGATCTCTTCATCTGTTGATATGCTAGTATTTTCAAATCAACGTTTTTTTGATTATGGGCTAATTGCAGCAAAGACTTCTGTCTGCATGCTAGCTGAGCTAATTTGTCTCTTAATATTCCTTGTTTAAATGAATCCACTGATGCCCTTTATTATAATAAAATGCAGTAGAATGAACATTAGGGTAGAAAACAAACGATTTCCTTAAAAAGCATTACATTCAGCCTCTTGATACTCCTAGACTCAAAAGGATCCACACACCAAAACTTTTTTCAGCTAAATGAGACACCAGGTTCTTTTATTTCATTGACACTCTGATAGTCAGATCTCCCCACTGTAATTTTTGTGTTTGTATATCTGATAGAGACTTACTTCTCTGATGCTCTGCTCATGATTTAAAGGTAATCTATACTCTATTTTAGGTATACAAGTGAATGAGATCACCTAAATATTTCTATCAGTAGACAATTCTTTTAACCGCTTCCTGTCCACAATTTGTAGATTTATGTTACCCCACAGAACATCCCTTGCTGAGGGTATATTAATCATCTCAGCCCCGGACCATTTGGCTGCCAAAAGACCGTGCCTTTTTTTGCGATTCGGCACTGTGTTGCTTTAACTGACAATTGCGCTGTCGTGCGACGTGTCTCCCAAACAAAATTGACGTCCTTTTTTCCCCACAAATAGAGCTTTCTTTTGGTGGTATTTAATCACCTCTGCGGTTCTTATTTTTTGCGCTATAAACAAAAATAGAGCGACAAATTAAAAAAAAATGCAATATTATTTTCTTTTTGCTATAATAAATATCCCCAAAAAATATATAAAAAAACTATTTTTTTCCTCAGTTTAGGCCGATATGTATTCTTCTACATATTTTTGGTAAAAAAAAACAAAACGCAATAAGCGTTTATTGATTAGTTTGCGCGCCGGCGGCAAATTCAAAGCGGTGTACGGGTACATTACTTTGCGCAGCCGTGCCATTATGCCGACGTGTATCTGCAGGAGGCGGTCGGCAAGCGGTTAATCTACATCTCCCATTTTGACAGTCAGTTGACATTGCGCATTACTGCTACCTGTCAGACCAGACGGCACTGACATCTTCACTCCATCTAAAGAGGAAGTAAACCCTCTTTTTTTTTTTTTTTTAAAGACACCCTGCAAATAGCTCATTATGAAGTACTTACCTGAGATCGAAGCCCCCACAGCTGTGCTCGGACACCTCCCCCCTTGGCGACATCTCTCCAGGACTAACGCATATCGCGGCTTCGGCGCTGTGACTGGCCGAAGCCGCAATGACGTCACTCCCGCGTATGTGTGCGGGTGCCGACACTTACGGCTTCCCATCACGTCTTCTTCACTCTCTGTGCGCCTGCGCGCCGTAGTCTACGGCGCATGCGCTGTAGACAATGGTGCCTTTCTTTTGCAAATATCTCCTAAACCGTGTAGGTTTAGGAGATATTTGTTGCACCTACAAGTAAGCCTTAATCCAGGCTTACCTGTAGGTGAAAGTGTGTTGTAAGGGTTTACAACCACTTTAATAATTAGAATGGTTCTTCATCCTGCGATCACTGTGTCATCTATGGCATAGTGATCACATAAAGGCTGGAAGTTTAATTCATAAAATAAACAGTCTGCCTGAAGATGGTACTGTAGCCGGATAATGCCAGTGTTTTTACATTATAATTTTCAGATATAATTACACTATTAAAATAAGGCATATACTGTATATCTAAATTCATAGATACAGAAGGCACATCATTTTTTTTTACAAATATTGCAAAAATGGTCTGGAGGAGACACTGGAGGTTAAAAGTGATGAGCATAGCCTGGCAGCGAATAGGTTAAATCATGTGTAGCGCCCCAGTAGACTACTAGTGTTATATTTAGTTTTTGGCCTCCCTGTAGCCAGGGTGAGCAGCAATTGTTTAATAGTGTATGTTCTGGGCTCTGCTGGTGCAGGCTCATTTACTTTCCCCTGCATTCCACTGAGTTTTGGAATATCATAAGTGGAAGAACACAGGCCCTGGCCTGCATGTTAATGCATCTTTAGCCAATCCCTGGTCAGTGAAGTGAGTGACCAGCAGGAGGCTGAAAGGGGTATAAATAGGCTGGGACCCAGAGGTCTCTTGTTCCTGGGGGTTTAAGAATCAGCCTAAGGGCTGTGGCATCCCTGGAACACTGCCTGCAGCTACAATAATCCTTTTTGGGGTACCAGCTTCTGCTTTGGCTTGAGGGCGTCTGGCCTAGCCTTCTGAATTTTTGCTGAGAGCTCATCCAAACTTTCAGGACACAGGCATATCAAGTAGAGAAACTGACTGATACTTCAGGTAGCAACACAGTATTCAGGACACAGTGAGTACAAGCTTCCTCGACTGGGAACTTTCTTTAGTTTCATTTGGGAGAGCTTTAATTTAGTAAATCCAAGACTATTCTCCTCTTGAGGAGTCCCTGTTTAGTACCAGTTTACCTTCAATCTAAAGGGGGTGCCTACATCATGAAGGAATAGATCAGTTTTAGTGTCCTCTTCTACAGTTTGTTTGAAGTTTATTGGAGTATCCCAAGGCTCACCCTCACCCTATCCCAGTTCTTTAACCACTTCCTTCCTTCAGATTTAGCTGACCACAGATCGGGGTAAAGGGCCAATCACAGTAGCCCTTTACCATGTGATCAGCTGTGTCCAATGACAGGTGATCACAGGATGTAAACACAAGCCTGTTATCGACTTTTCTATTCCCAAGCTGACAGCATGAGGAGAGAAGACGAAAGCCGATAACAGGCTTGTGTTAAAGGGACATCGGCACTAATAATCTGTGTCCTGATTATCAGTGCAGTCCCACAAGGGCCCACCAGTGCTGAAAATCAGTGCTCAACAGTGCAACTTATCAGTGCCCATAAGTGCTGCCAATCAGTGCCTTCTCATTAGTATAACCTATCAGTGCCCATCAGTGCCGCCTGCCAGTGCCTATCAGTACCCATCAGTGAGGCCTATCAGTGCCGCCCATCAGTGCCCATCAATGGCATTTATCAGTGCTGCCTATCAGTGCCACCTCTCAGTGCCCCCTATCAGTGCCATCTATCAGTGCCGCCTCATCTGTGCTGCCTTATCAGTGCCCATCAGTGCCACCTATCAGTGCTTATCTGTGCCACCTATCAGTACAGCCTCATCAGCGCACACCAGTGAAGGAGAAAAATCACCTGTTTGCAAAATTGTATAACCAACTATGAAAACTGTTTATTTTTTTTTATATTTTTTATTTCTTTAGCAAAAAATAAAAAAATGCAGTGGTGATTAAATACTATCAAAAGAAAGTTCTGTTTGTGTGAAAAAAATTATAAGGATTTCATATGGGTACAGTGTTGCATGACCACGCAATTGTCATTCAAAGTGCGACAGCACTGAACCTGAAAATTGGCCTTGGCAGGAAGGAGGTAAAAGTGCTCAGTAGGCAAGTGGTTAAGAAAATAAAACCACAAATAGACATGTGCAGACTGTCTGATTTGGGTGACTGTGAACTATTTTGTGCCTGGCTGCTGTGTGCCTATCAGGGAATGGAACCTGGGACCGAACAGCCAGACCAGTCTCGGCTCTGCGCTACACACGCTAATTTTATTTCAGGAAATTTGTTTCTATGTATTGTTTAGCAAAACATGTGTACATGGTTGCAGTAACATTTGTTTATCATATATTATATACTGACTATGTTTCCTGCTTAGCAATGCTGAACAGTAACTGTTTTTGTTTTTCTCTCATTCAGTGCAAGCCTAGCATGGAATAAATAGATTCTTTGAGGCTAATGAATAAAGAAAGTGCAAAAAAAAAAAAAGAGGGATTATGAGTGGTAGCAGCTATAAGCAACAAGAAATGTTCCTAGTAATAAACTCAAGAACAAGCAAATAAAAACATGACAACTACATATAACAACACATTCAGATTAATGCTCAATTATTCATAATGAAAAATACACCATGCCTGCCCTTTAAAATGAATGGAAAATGTTGGTCATACATGTAGCAATCTAATCCCTATATTTAAAAGCAATTGTTTTTATTACCATTATTTTGATAATCTTTGACCAATTTCATGACAAAAAAGATGAGAATGTGATCAGATCTGTTATAAAATTACAGGCATTTTTTAAACGATGCTGTAAGCGACAAATTATTAATTATGTATATAGGATATAGAATGTCATAATTTCCAAACATTTTAGCATACAAACTGTTCAGAAGATAGTTTGCCTCAAAATAAGTTCAAACATTTTAAAATTAAACAGCAATTTGTAATAAAAAAAAAAAAAAAATGATCATATGCACAATTTTGATGTGCTATCTCCTCTTCATCTCCAATGTTTTGACCTTAAAAAAAAAATCCTTTTTGTCCCTTAAAGGGGCTCTGTCATCTTCCTTTTCTCGTGACCAAGCCAAGGTTACTAAATTCTGCTTCTTATGACTGCAAGAACACATGCAAGTCCTAGAACAGGCAAGCCTTTGTCATATACTCTTCCCCAAAGCTAGTATGGTTTCAAGGGGTCAGGCAATGTGTGCTTTATGAGAAGATTATTCATCTTTGCCAAAAAACTACTCCTACAGTGCCTTGAAAAAGTATTCATACCCCCTTGAAATTTTCAACAATTTTGTTACAACCAAAAACATAAAAGTATTTTATTGGGATTTTATGTGATAGACCAACACAAAGGGGTTGATTTACTAAAGGGAAATCCACTCTGCACTACAAGTGCACTTGAAAGTGCAGTCGCTGTAGATCGCTGTAGATCTGAGGGGAAGCTCTGAAATTAGGGGAAGCTCTGCTGATTTTATCATCCTATCATGTGCAAGCAAAAATGCTGTTTTTTTTTATTTTCCTTGCATGTCCCCCTGAGATCTACAGTGACTGCACTTGAAAGTGCACTTGTAGTGCAAAGTGGATTTGCCTTTCGTAAATAACCCCCAAAGTGGCACATAATTGTGAAGTGGTAAAATGATAAAGGTTTTTTTATTTTTTACCCAAATAAATATGTGAAAAGTGTGGCGTGCATTTGTATTCAGCCCTCCTGAGTCAATACTTTGTAGAACCACCTTTCGCTGCAATTACAGCTGCAAGTCTTTTTGGGTATGTCTCTACCAGCTTTGCACATCTCACGTCACAGAGTGCCATTTTTGCGCATTCTTCTTTGCAAAATAGCTCAAGCTATGTCAGATTGGATGGAGAGCATCTGTGAAAAAAGGGATTTTATAACAGCTTACCTGTAAAATCCTTTTCTTGGAGTACATCACGGGACACAGAGCGACTTAGTCATTACTAATGGGTTATATAGTTTACCTTCAGGTGTTGGCACTGGCCAATTCCAAACCGGAAGTACCCTCCCCTATATAAGCCCCTCCCACCCGGGAGCACCTCAGTTTTGTAGCCAAGCAATAAGTGTCCCAAAAAGAGGGGTGGGAGCTCTGTGTCCCGTGATGTACTCCAAGAAAAGGATTTTACAGGTAAGCTGTTATAAAAATCCCTTTTTCTTTTTCGTACATCACGGGACACAGAGCGACTTAGTCATTACTAATGGGACGTCCCAAAGCAATGCCAAATGAGGGGGGGGGTACATAAGCTGGGCGCCATCAGGCATGAGGATCTTTTGCGGCCTGCAACACACTGCGCCCAAAGGCGACATCCTCCTGACTTCTAACGTCTACCTGATAGAATCTAGTAAACGTGTGTACCGAAGACCATGTTGCGGCCTTACAGACTTGAGCCAGGGAGGCCTGGTGATGCACTGCCCATGAAGTTCCAACCGCTCTTGTGGAGTGCGCCCTAACTTTGAACGGAGGCGGTCTCTTTCTCAAGCCATAGGCTTGTATTATGACCTGTCGAATCCACTTGGCTAAAGTAGATTTTGATGCTGCCTGACCCTTTCTGGGGCCTTCCGGCAGAACAAACAAAGAATCCGTTCTGCGAATCTGAGCAGTGGCTTTTAGATAAGCTTTAACTGCTCTTACCACATCCAAAGAATGTAATAACTTTTCCTCTACTGAGCTAGGTTTGGGGAAAAAAGAAGGAAGAACCACATCTTGGTTCAAATGAAACCTCGATACCACCTTAGGAAGAAAGGCTGGATGAGGACGTAATACTACTCTGTCCTTATGGATAACCAGATATGGCTCCTTACAGGACATAGCTGCTAATTCCGACACTCTTTTAGCCAAACAAATGGCTACTAAGAAAACCAATTTCCTGGTGAGAAGAACCAAGGAAATGTGTTGTAATGGTTCAAACGGTTGTTTCTGTAGAACCGACAGAACCAGGTTTAAGTCCCAAGGACATATGGGAATACTAACCGGAGGGCTAATACGCATCACTCCTTGTATAAAGGCTTTGACTAGTGAATGCGAAGCCAAGGGCCTTTGAAAAAATATTGACAAGGCCGAAATCTGACCCTTGATAGTACTCAAGGCCAGCTTCCTATCTACAGCCCACTGTAGGAAGTCCAGAATCCTCCCTATCATGTACTTACGTGGATGCCATTTCTTGGTCTCACACCACGTAATGTACGCTTTCCAGATCCTATAATAGATCTGCCTGGATACCGGTTTCCTGGCATTGATCATGGTAGATACCACAGAATTAGAGAGCCCTCTCTTTTTCAGAATGTGGGCTTCAATAGCCAGGCCGTCAAACCTAGGGCTGGTAAGGAAGGGTGGTATATCGGTCCTTGCGACAGCAGGTCCGGACGAAGTGGGAGGGTCCACGGACTCCTCACTGACATTTTTACAATCTCCGCGTACCATGCCCTTCGGGGCCACGCTGGAGCCACCAGAATCACTTGTTTCTTTTCTACCCTGATTCTGCGGAGTAATCGCGGTAACAATTGTGGCGGTGGGAATGCATATATCAGCTTGAACCGATCCCAAGGGAACACTAGGGCATCCGAGCCGCAAGCTAGGGGATCCCTTGTGCGAGACACAAACCTGTCCACCTTTGCGTTGAATCTGGATGCTAGCAGATCTACATCCGGTGTTCCCCACCGCTGGCATATTGCCTGGAAAACCTCGGGGTGAAGAGACCATTCCCCCGGGCATAATTGTTGGCGACTTAGAAAGTCCGCTCTCCAATTTTCCACTCCTGGGATGAAAACCGCGGATATGGCTGGGACATATCTTTCTGCCCACTCCAGGATGCAATTTGCTTCCTTCTGGGCTGCACGACTTTTGGTGCCACCCTGATGATTGATATATGCCACTGCCGTGGCATTGTCTGATTGAATTCTGACAGGGGACCCCTGGAGTTTGGATGTCCATGCTACTAGGGCATACCGGGCTGCTCGTATCTCTAAGAGATTGATGGGCAGGGCCTTTTCTGCTTCTGACCACCTGCCCTGGAGAGACCATTGCTCCAGCACTGCCCCCCAGCCGATGAGGCTGGCATCTGTAGTGACCACCTTCCAAGAAACCGGACTGAAGGGTTTCCCTCTTTCCAGATTCTGGGGCACCAACCACCAATGGAGGCTCTTGCGAACGGAAGGGGACAGGGACATTGGTAAGTCTAAAGCCTGAACTTTTTTGTTCCAGGCTGACAGTATGGCCCTTTGCAAATTCCTTGAATGGAATTGACCGTAGGGTACCGCTTCGAATGAAGCCACCATCTTTCCCAGCAGCCTCATGCAGAGACGTATGGATGGTTTTCTTTTTGTACCCACTAAGTGGGTCAAATTTTTTAAAGACGACACCTTTTCTGGAGGTAAGAAAATCTTTCTCTGATTTGAATCCAGCCTTAGCCCTAAGTATTCCAGACCTTTGACTGGTCTTAGAGCTGACTTGTCCCGGTTGATAATCCAACCGTGATATTCCAGATACTCGATTGTCTTGTGAATAGCTACTTCCAGCTTTTCCACTGAGTGGTCTATTAGTAGCAGGTCGTCTAGATATGCCATTATCGTTACACCCTGTGTTCTTAGATTGGCCAATAATGGGGCCAGAATTTTTGTGAACACTCGTGGTGCTGTGGCCAGACCGAAAGGTAAGGCTCTGAACTGAAAATGGCGCCCTTCTACTGCAAAGCGTAGAAATTTCTGATGGGCCGGAAAGATGGGAATATGCAGATAAGCATCCCTTATGTCGATCGAGGCTAGCCATTCCTGCCCTTGTAGGGCGGTGGCCACTGATCGGATCGACTCCATCCGAAAAGTCCTGATATTTAGGAACTTGTTTAGCCCTTTTAGATTTAATATGGGCCTCACGTCCCCATTTGGTTTGGGGACTGTGAAAAGGTTCGAGTAAAACCCGAATCCGCTTTCTTCCAGGGGAACCTTCATGATTACCCCTTGGAGCAATAGTTGTTCTAGTGCCAGAAGGAGGGATCCTCTCTTTTGGGGATCTCTTGGCACGTTTGACCTCATAAATTGGGCAGGAGGAGTGCCTTTTAACTCCAGCTTGTATCCCAGACTTACTGCGGAGAGCACCCATCTGTCTCTGATGGTGTCCCGCCAGGTCTCTGTGAACAACTGAAGTCTTCCCCCCACCCGATTGAGCGGGGGCAATACTTCATGCCTTAGGGGGAGGTTTTGTACCTCTTTTGATCCAGGGCTTCTTGTTACCCTGTGATTGTCCCTGATTTCTGCCCCCTGAATTTGACCGCGGAGGCCGTCGGAACTGCTTCACAGCCGATGTGCCCGGGACTGGAGAGGTAGGCCTCTTAAAAGAAGGACTTCTACCCTTGTTCTTAACCGGTAAGAGTGAACTTTTACCGGCAGAAATTTTCTGGATATATTTGTCCAGATCTTCTCCAAATAAGCGTTCTCCATGAAATGGGAAGCTAACCAGCAGTTTTTTACAGGGAGCTTCAGCAGACCAGTTTTTGAGCCACAGAAGCCTACGCATATGTACTATAGACAGCGTAAAGCGGGAGGCCTGTTGGATTGTATCCTTTATGGCGTCCACCGCAAAACACAAGGCTCTAGGCAGGTCAGCTAGGGCATGAGCCTGCTGATCTGGTAAGTCCCTTAAGACTTGTTTCAACTGATCTTTCACTGCTTGGCAGACTCCAATCGCTGCTACCGCAGGTTGTGTCACCATACTTGCTGTAGAGAAAGCAGATTTTAGTAAAGACTCCAATTTTTTATCTATTGGGTCTTTGAACATTGGAACATTATCTACTGGACATGTCAGTGATTTGTTAACAGAAGAGATGGCTGCGTCCACTATAGGGACCCTCCATTTTCTTATGAACTTATCCTCCATGGGATAGATCACCGGAAATCTCTTGGGGGGAGCAAATATTTTATCAGGATGCTCCCAATCCTGGTAAATAAGCCCTTCTAATAAAGGGTGGATTGGGAAGGAACAGACCGCCTGGGGAGCTTTTAGCGACCCCAGCGAGGAAACCGTAGTGGATGGTGGTTCCGCCAGAGGCATTTTAAATGCTGATCGGACCATGTTAGTCAGAGACTGAACCCATAATCTTTCAGCCTGAGAAGCTGAGAAAGGTTCTTCCACTGTTGATTCCTCTATAAGTGAATCAACCTCATCCTGATCCCCTTCAGGTAGGTCGATCTCTGTGTGGGGCTGTTCCTCCACTAACAGGCACTCTGAAGGAGGAGACGGAGATCGGACGCGCTTTCCCTGAGATAGGGAAGCAGCGATCAATGCTGTTAATCTCTCTTCTAATCCTCCCAGAGTTGAGGATAAAACCTCCTCTGTTACATATACAGGAGCAGGTGGACTGGGGACAGCCGCAGCACCAGGCATTCCTGCGGGGTTTCTACGGCTACTGACCTCTGCATTCTCAGGGGAGATTGGTGCAGTGCAAGCATGCCCAATATCCTCAGAGCCCGATGGAGACCCCTTTGGCTTCCTGGAAGATTTATTTCCGGAGCGTCTGGACGACATATCCTTTAAGCACAAAGCTGAGGTATTCCCGTCGTCATACACCAATTTTTGCTGGTAATAGTCTAACACAGGTGCTGCTATATACCAGCTGATGTCCACTAAAGTGCCTTTCTATGGGGATGCCTGCATCAACCGCCTCTGTGTGCCACTGTTTGTTGCTAGCTCTGTTTGCATGCAGCTGACACTTGTACTGTGTCTTTTAACCATGCTGGGACGCCCGCACATGCGCAGAAGCGCCGCGGCGCGCATCGAGCGTCATCCACCCGCCCCGCCCCTTTTCTTTCATAGGAGGCGCGTGCACGCGCCCGCGCGCGCGCCCGTGCGCCAACGGCGCCCTTTTCGAAAACCAACAGAGGACTAGGAGCCAGGGCCCTTTTTGCCGGAGGGCCTGTGCGGTGGATGAACGCAGCAACAGGGCAGAGGAAGTGGATTCCCACAGAGAAACTTACCAGCTGCCTGGACCTTTTGAGTTGAGAAAACCAAAGATCCACATTACAAGAAAAATGGACTACAGCGGCCTCTAGTGGTTTAACACAGGTACCGCGGTCCCTGTTTTTTTTTTTTTTCTTGACTACTATTAAAATTTTACATTTACAGTAGTTATAGGCAAACACAGATATTTAGCGGGAATACCGTTAGGTAACAGACAGAAAGACAAATTAGGCTTGGGGGTCCCCCAATAGAACCAAGTTCCTGGGGGCCCCCACTTACCTGATCCCCGCCGCAGGACTTTGTTTGGTCCACAAAAGTCCAAACTTCACCTATCACGGCAGGCATTGTAATTAAACCTTCAGGGACCGGGTTCCCAAGGATTCCACTCCCCTGGACCTGTATAGCACCCTGCACAGACAGCGTCTTGGTCGTGGGTATGACCAGAGCTCTGGATCCCAGGGTCCAGCCCTCCTAAGAGAAGCATTACAGGCAAAACCTTGCTCTTCTGCTGCAAGGCCCGGGTACCGACCGTTTAGCTATGAAGCTTTTTTGGTGGGATCCGGAACAGCTTACTAAGGCCCAAAAGAACCTGTACGCAAGCCCAGTGAAAACACATGTTACTCTTTGGCCAACACCTTAGACACTGGCAAAAAAACTGAGGTGCTCCCGGGTGGGAGGGGCTTATATAGGGGAGGGTACTTCCGGTTTGGAATTGGCCAGTGCCAACACCTGAAGGTAAACTATATAACCCATTAGTAATGACTAAGTCGCTCTGTGTCCCGTGATGTACGAAAAAGAAATACATTTTCAAGTCTTGCCACAGATTCTCAATTGAATTTAGGTCTGGACTTTGACTGGGCCATTCTAACACATGAATATTCTTTACTCTAAACTTTCCATTGTAGCTCTGGCTGTAAGTTTAGGGTCGTTGTCCTGCTGGAAGGTGAACCTCCGCCCCAGTTTCAAGTCTTTTGCAGACTCTAATGGGTTTTCTTCTAAGATTGCCCTGTATTTGGCTCCATCTTCCCATAAACTCTGACCAGCTTCCCTGTCCCTGCTGAAGAAAAGCATCCCCAAATCATGATGCTGCCACCACCATGTTTCACGGTGGGGGTGGTGTTTTCAAGGTGATGTGCAGTGTTCGTTTTCCGCCACACATAGTGCTTTGCTTTAAGGCCATAAAGTTAAATTTTGGTCTCATCTGACCAGAGCACCTTCTTCCACATGTTTGCTGTGTCCCCCCACATGGCTTCTTGCAAACTGCAAACGGGATTTCTTATCGCTTTCTTTCAACAATGGCTTTCTTCTTGCCACTCTTCCATAAAGGCCAGATTTGTGGAGTGCACGACTAATAGTTGTCCTGTGGACAGATTCTCCCACCTGAGCTGTTGATCTCTGCAGCTCCTCCAGAGTTAATATGGGCCTCTTGGTTGCTTCTCTAATTAATACTCTCCTTGTTCGGCCTGTCAGTTTAGGTGGAAAGCCATGTCTTGGTAGGTTTGCAGTTGTGCCATACTCTTTCAATTTTCAGGTGATAGATTATACAGTGCTCCATGAGATGTTTAAAGCTTGGGATATTTTTTTATAACCTAACTTTGCTTTAAACTTCGCCACAACTTTGTCCCTAACGTGTCTGGTGTGTTCCTTGGCCTTCATGATGCTGTTTGTTTACTAAGGTTCTCCAACAAACCTCTAAGGGCTTCATAGCCCAGCTGTATTTATGCAGAGATTAATTTACACACAGGTGGACTCTATTTACTAATTAGGTGACTTCTGAAGGCAATTGGTTCCACTTGATTTTAGTTAGAGGTATCAGAGTAAGGCCTGATTCACACCTATGCATTTTTAGTGCTTTTTGCAGATTTGCACTACAGTCCATTTAACATGGTTTCCTATGGAACACGTTCTGTAGTGCAAACTTGCAAAAAGCACTACAAATGCATAGGTGTGAATCAGGCCTAAAGGGGGCTGAATACAAATGCATGCCACACTTTTCAGATATTTATTTGTTAAAAATTGAAAAACCATAATTTTCCTTCCACTCACAATTATGTGCCACTTGGTGTTGGTCTATCACATAAAGTCCCAATAAAATACATTTATGTTTTTGGTTGTAACATGACAAAATTTTGAAAATTTCAAGGGGTATGAATACTTTTTCAAGGCACAGTATGTATAAATAGTGTATTTTCCTGACTCAGGCATAGCAGGAACAATTTGTAAGGCAGCTTTAGTGCAAGCAGGTGGAAAACCAAGGCTCTGATCAAGCGAGATTGTTCCATACAGAAAAGGCTGGCTTTTTGAGAGTATATAAAAATATTTAAGTTTTTGACCCAGACTGAGATCTCTTGGCTCACTGTGAACCAAAGCTGATAAACATATAGGTATATTGCTTGTCTTTGATGTCTATAATTATAACATTTATGGAAGACTCTACATTAAATGTGGGTGTTAGTTATTTAAAGCACATATATAAGATGATTAAAGGTTCCATATTAATTTCTACGAAGTTACCTGTACTTTTTTGCTAGTTCCTCTCTTTCATTTTTCTGCTGCATGGCTATGTCATTTAGCATCCCTTCAATCTGATGCATTTCTTCAACATATTTATCTACATACACACAAGCTTCATTTACCATGCTATACTTATAATTATGCTTTATTTTTTATTAAAACATACAAAGTACAATAATCCAAAATACATAATTAGAATTCCCTATTTTTAGTAATCTATCTTCAGTGTAGTGAAATCTCACCAGTACCCATGCATGCTACAGATTGTCCTATATATCAGTCCACAATCCACAGGCTAAGACTAAATAGCTGTCCAAAATACAAAGCCATTTACTCTGATTTAAAGCACCTGTACAAGAAAAAGGAAAACCTGCAAACAAGGCCTGTTGGGGGTACTTGAGGACAAGGTTGAAAAACTGAAAATTTCCTATCAAATACTTACCATAATTTTCCTTTCCTGATGGACTCTATGCCAGCCTACGTGTGGGTTTACCCCGCCTCCTCTCCAATGCTATAGGACCTCATTACCATAAATTTTATCTCACAGCCAGAGACTGTGTTCCGTAACTAGCCAACTCTTGATCCATGGGTGGGAACTCCGTCTGCCATGGAGTCCATCAGGAAAGGAAATTTACGGTAAGTATTTGATATGAAATTTTCAGTTTTCCCGACAGACTCCATGGCAGTCTACGTGTGGGAAATAACTAGCCAAACCACACGGACGGGCTTGCTGATCAACAAGAAACTTTAATTTACTCCGTCAACCGACAGGATACTTAAACCAAAGTTTACCAAAGATAAGGATGCAGGTTCCACGCAATAATGCATCATGGGAGTGTTGATAGAAGCCCACGAGGCGGCCCTGCAAATAATGTCTGGAGCCACATGTCAGGCAGCTGCCCAGGAAGTTGAGACGCCTCTGGAGTGCGCTGTGACCGCCTCCGGAGGATCCAAGCCCTTTGCCATATAGGCCTGCTGGATGGCCTGGACAATCAAGGATGCAATTGTCCTAGATAAAGCCCGTCTTCCCCTGTTTTCCCCGGAAAGGAGGATAAAGAGGTGATCTGACCGTCTAAACGAGGCCGTAGCTTGAAGGTACTCCTTTAGTGTCTCACCCACATCTAGGCCTCAGTGGCTTCTGGTGCCTTGAAGGTAGGAAGAACAATCTCTTAATTTTCGTGAAAGACCGATGTGACTTTGGGATTTGAGTCCAGCATGGGTATGAGTACTACCTGATCCGGAAGGAAGGTTAGAAACGGCTCTTCATGACCTGAAGGCCCAGATTTCCAAAACTCTTTTGGCCGATGTGATAGCCACAGAAAAAGCGGACTTGACAGAGAGATTATTACTAGACGTCGGGCTGACTCCGTTGGCTCTGAGCTCCGAGAGGGAGTCAAGGAAGAGAGGAAGATCCCATTTGGGAAATCTTGGTCTCCTCTGGGCCTTGAGTCTTACTGCCCCTCTAAAGAATTGCCGGACGAGAGGGTGGCCGGCCCCCGAGACTCCTGAGAAGGCTGATAGGGCCGACACTTGGACTCTAAGGGAGCCGATTGACAGAGGCAGGTCTAGGCCTGATTTCAGGAATTCCAGAATTTCCAGCACCCCCGGGTCCCTGAATGATCTTCCTGTGGAGGATGTGAAACATAAATACAAAAGGAATCGCCCTGGGACTTTGGATGAGATGAATATGGTTAGCCAATGAACATACCATGAGTA
The DNA here is from genome assembly GCA_029206835.1 of Rana muscosa. Lineage (NCBI taxonomy): Eukaryota > Metazoa > Chordata > Amphibia > Anura > Ranidae > Rana > Rana muscosa. Next base: position 1,101,420,864 of record CM055116.1, read on the forward strand.
TATAAAAATGGATTTATTGTAGTTTGTTGTGCATGTAGAGCACAACAGTAATAAGTAGGCTGATATGGTATACATACAGGGTGAAAAGGAAACAATCCACATACAAAGGTAAGTATATCGTATATTAAAAAAGCAGTATACAGACATCAAAGTTATGTACAAGCCGCAGTAGTGCCCGTCGCATTTCGCGAGGCCATGCTTCTTCAGGGGTATATGCGTTAATGTATCTGCAATACAAATAATAAACCAAGTAAATGTATGTTGCACAAAAATGGCAGGAAGGTGACTGGTCGTAGGGGTCTGAGTGTGAGACCCCATACTCACCAATGGGCTGGGCCAGGTCATCAATCACTGACTCGACAGGCGGCAGCAGCAATAGACATCCAGCTCAGGAGCTGTGGAGGTGGAGCAACAGGCAACCCCACCAGGTGAACAACCAGAGAACCGACATGGCTATGGTGCATGCAAGTGTCCCTAGAGGTATCACTGTGTCCATAATAGATGACAACTAGAAATAATGAATAGTAAAAGAGTATAAATGTGTGTCAAATGACCCTGCAAATGCAGATAAGCTTAATGCAGTAAAGTTGGTATGCATGTAGATATTCATAGAATAGTGTGGAGTAAACACTGGTATTGACTGGGAAACTGAAGGGGCAGTAAAAATTATCATTGAAAAAGTGTGGAAGGATGTTTAACAAATTCTGTGTAGGGGTCCACTGGGGGTGAAATAATATGAGCTGAATCCATGCTAAAGTGTGAGCTGAACTAAAAAACATAGGTGGTTACCTGAGTGGAAAGTGCAGCTGTTGTGTGCATACAAAGCTGTGAGTGAGAAACGCCACCATGTCAGGCTCCAACTTGTACCTCCGGGAAGACCCAATGCTCTTCCCCCACAGTCATGTATAGGCAAAGAAGGCATGCAAGCGCAGGAGACGCTCGCCACCACTGGGGCTGCGCAAGCGCAGTGTCCCTAATTACCCGGGATGGTCCACACAGCCCATACGTGATGACACTGTGTGGGCGCCACCCGATGGGCGTGGAAAACAAGACGTGATGTGTGGGTGGCCCAACCCAAAAACACCCCCCTGCCAATGTGTAATCCAACACGGCCAAATCATAAGTATGTATCAATGTAAATAATAGATAATGGCTATCGGTGGCAGCAGACCAGGTTGTGGGCTAAATGGGTGTCTTCCACCCGGGTTACATAGGAGCATATTGAAAAAGTCTGGTGTCATCCCAACATCCCCAATGAGATACATAAATACAAAGGAATCACCCTGGGACTTTGAGAGAGGTGAATATGGTCAGCCAATGAACATGCCATGAGAATATAAAAGTGGATTTATTGCAGTTTGTTGTGCATGTAGAGCACAACAACAGTAATAAGCAGGCTGATAAGGTATACATACAGGGTGAAAAGGAAACAATCCACATACAAAGGTAAGTGTATTGTATATAAAAGCAGTATACAGACAAAGTTATCAGTGGTATCCGACGCGTTTCGCAAGGCCATGATTCCTGTGGAGGATGTGAACTCCACAAACTTGGCCCGTACTAGCTTTTCTCGAGCACATGAGGGTGGCAATGACTCCCGATGCACAACCGAGGGCTTTCAGCCTCTCCCTCTCAAAAAAACAGACCTTCAGCTGTAGACGTGTGGGGTATGGATGCAGAACTGCCCCCCCCCCCCAGAAGGTCTGGTCTAGGGCTGCAACTAACGATTATTTTCATAATCGATTAGTTGGCCGATTATTGTTTTGATTAATCAATTAATCGGTTAATAACCTTAAAAAAGTGTGGTGTAAAATTTAGTTAATATGCAAAGTTTAAAAAAAAGGCAATTAAATATCTCTATGCAGTGGTAAATATAAATAACCAACTATAAGGTTAGGGAGCAGAATCTCTAATCCACTCTGAGAATAACTGACAGAAGAGATATAGTATACTGTATATACTATTAGAGGGTGAATCTGGTAAACATCATCAGACTCAGATCAAATTTTTTTATTTAAAGGAAAAAAAGTTAAAGACGTCTTCCTTCAAAAAAATAAAATAATTTTAAGAACGTTCGTTAGATTTTTTAGATGTCAGTGAGGTCAAATCGACGTTCGTTTTCAACCACAGTGATGAGAAAGTTTAGAAAGAATAGAAAACTTCTTGGTCAAATGATTTTTCAGACAGTGTATGTGATTTTCGTTAAGAAATTACATTCATTTTAAAACTGTATGTTAAAAGCAAGTGAAAATTTCAAACATTCTTTCATTCAACGAATGTACAAAGATTTTTCGTATTAATATAATATTAATATTATATTAACAGTAGTGATTATTTGCTGTTTTTGTACTATAAAGGACTAATTTTAGTTTTTTTAAACCCATTATGTTACTGGCCAATTAATAGATTATGAAAATACTAATCAATTCATTTCATAATCGATTAGTTGTCGATTAATCGACTAGTTGTTTCAGCCCTAGTCTGGTCTGAGGGGAAGGGGCATTGGGTCCCAAAAGCTGAGTTGTGTTAGCAGGATAAACCAGGGCATGTTCAGCCAGTATGGTGCTATTGCCATTACCTCGATGGCTTCTGCTCGGAGTCTCTGCAAGAATCTGCTGAAGTTCCACTGTTCTGTTTAGGGCATCTACTCCGAGAGCTTGGTCGCAACGGCCCCGCATATAATACTTCTGGAGTTTGAAGTTGCAGGGGGATGCAAACAAGTTGCCTTCAGGATGGATTCAAGGGCAGGATCTACTTGAATGTCTCTGCATGGAGGGACCACTTGTTGTTGTCCAGTTGGGTATGGGACAGAAAGTCTGCCTGGATGTTCTGGGCCCCGGGAACATAGGCTGCCAAGATGTCTGCCAGGTTCCTCTGGGCCCACATCATAATTGGCTCCACTTCCCGAAGTAGGGAAAGGCTCTGAGTCCCTCCCTGTCTTTTTACGTAGGAGATCGCTGTGGTGTTGTCCATTCTCAGCAGTACAGATTCTCCCTCTATCAGGTGGCGGAAGGCGTGTAAAGCTGCCTGTAAAACCAGGACATTCGAAACCGGGATATGCGGCCAGAGGTTCCATCTGCCCTGAGTAATCTCTGATTTGCAGTGAGAACCCCCTTCCTGTATTGCTGGCATCGGTCGTGACCTCGACCCAGGAAACTGAGGCAATTGAGTGACATCAGAGCAGATTCCTGCGCTGTAGCGACCAGAAGAGACTGTCCCTCATGCCCGAAGTTATGTGAATGTGCTTATCGCGTCTGTCCCACCATTGGGAGAAACTTTCTTTGGAAGGGACGTAGCCGCTAAAGGGCCCATTTAACCATGGGGCCATTGAGACCATTGTGCTTATTATTCTGAGGCATTGACAAGCCCTCAACCATGGGGAAGCCAAAGCTAGGTGTACTCTGTCTTGCACTACCTCAGCCGTGTCGAACTGGGCCCCTAGGTAGACTAAGCATTGCGTTGGTTCTAGGTGACACTTCTCTACGTTCAGTAACCAGCCAAACTCTGGAAGTATGGAGATGACTTGAGCCCTGTGAGGTAGGAGCTGCTCTCTGTCTTGAGCCATTATGAGAAGGTCGTCGAGATAATGATGCAGACGTATGCCCTCTGTTCTGATGAGGGCTACTACGGCTAGAAGAGCTCTCGAGAAGACCCGAGGTAGGGTTGAAAGTCCGAAAGGGAGGCAGGTGAACTGGAGATGCTCTCGCCCTGCCACGAAACCGAAGGGAATTTGGGAAACTCCTCTGTCACAGGCACGAGAAGTGAGCATCCTTTAAGTCTATGGAGACTAGCCAATCGCCCGGCTGGACTGCCTGTTGAATTGTAGATAGGGTCTCAATTTGAAACTTTTTGTTTTTGACGAACTTGTTCAGATACGTGGGGTCTATTACTGGGCGCCATGAGCCGTTTTCCTTCTGAACCAAGAAGAGGGCGAGTACATGCCCTGGAACTCTTCGCCCTTGCGCACAGGCACGGCGGCCCCCTGAGCCACCACCCACTGTATGTAGAACTGCATGCAACTCATGCTTCTTTTTCTCTGAGTGAGGTAACCGTGTAGGGGCGAACCTGAGAAGGAGTGTTTGTAAAGGACCATGTGTGTCCTGAGGAGCCCGTTCTAATGGTCCAGTAGTCCGAGATTGAGGCCGCCCAGACACGCCAAAAGTGGAGCAGGCGCGCCCCCACCTGGAATGTCTGCGTGTGCCCAATCCCAAAAGGACTTGGTGGGCTTATGTCCGCCCGGGCCTCTTTAACACCTTCTCTTAAATTTTGGGCCTAGCCTATAAAACTGTGCATCCCTTGCCCATTCTGAGTTTTGTCTTCTTGACTGGGGCCTCTTCTGGCCAAAAGGCATTTGTCTTGGGGCAGGAACCCCGACTTCCCGCTAGTGCAGGGGTCTCCAAACTTTTTACTTCGAGGGCCACATTCTATATTTTACACATATTCGCAGGCCGGAAAAATCATTTATAAATAAATCCACAGTAGAAGAATAGAATAGAATTTTACTTACTGCTGACGACAGGACTGGATGGTGCTCCTGTATTCTTTGCTAGCACCTAAACGCTGGAGCATCATGCAGCGGGGCTAAACTTCCAGCGTGCATGAGGCTTTACATCCGTGTCCCCATCAGTCTCTCCTCTCATCTGTGTCCTCATTAGTCTTCCCATTCATCTGTGTCCCCATCAGTCTTCCCATTCATCTGTGTCCCCATCAGTCTTCCCATTCATCTGTGTCCCCATCAGTCTTTCCATTCATCTGTGTCCCCATCAATCATCAGGCTATCCCCACAAATTGGTGTCCCCATTAGAGCCCCCCCCACATTTTTGTATCCCCATCATTCATCCGAGTCTCTCTGCACATTTGTGTTCCCATCACAACCCACCCCCCGCCTGCATATTTGTGTCCCCATCAGAGCCATCAGCTCCCCCCTTCTCACATGTTTGTGTTCCCATAAGAGCCACCAGCCCCCCCACATTTGTGTCCCCATCAGAGCCATCAGACCCCCCAGATATTTGTGTCCCCATCAGAGTCATCAGCCCCCCCCCCCACATGTGTGCCCCCATCAGAGTCATCAGCCCCCACATATTTGTGTCCCCATCAGAGCCATAAACCCCCAGATGTTTGTGCCCCATCAGAGCCATCAGCCCCCCCACATTTGTGTCCCCATCAGAGCCTTTTTAACCCACCCCCTACACAAGTGTAACCATCCCACATCAGCCCCGGTCCTTGCATGTGTACTTTACCAGTGCGTCTCAGAGGTTACACTGGCTGTGCAGAGCTACTGCACCTCCCGAATCCCGCCCCGCTGGTATTACACACTCGTTACTGGTTAACAGGGAGGCGGGAGAAGGGAGGTGGCAACAGGTCTGCACTAAAACACCTCATTGGCTGCTAGGATGCCCGTGGTCCCAGCAGCCAACACTGTAAGACGCCGGGAGGGATTGCGGGACGTGCGCTGCATATTGCCGGGCGTGAACATGCAGCACAAGTTCTAAAACTAACAGGTGGACTAAGGACTCCAGCTGCGGGCCGGAAGAAATGGGCTGGCGGGCCGGATGTGACCCGCGGGCTGTACTTTGGAGACCCCTGCGCTAGTGGATAATGTCGATGGATGCTTCACCCAGGAACTTCAACTTCAACTCCTGTCTGGCTGAGCCCCTGGCTACCTCTTCTGAAACGCTTTTGAGTACTGTGTCGATGTTCTCCACCAAAATTCCCATTGCCTTGGACATGGCTGCCAGGGCCAGGGCTGGTTTGCAGGCCATTCCTGCCATCACCTAGATCCTTTTAAGATCCCCGTCAATCCTTCTCTCGAGATCTTCTTTGAAGGACACGGCATCTTCTAGAGGAAGAGTGACATGTTTTGCCAGTCTCATTATGGCTGCATCAAAAAGAGGAGCGGCTTCCAGGTGTTTCACATCCTCACCTTTGAAGGGATAGAGCCTCATGGATTTGCTCTACAGGGAGGTTCTCTTGTCAACCTTGCCCTACTCCTCCAAGATGATATCCTTCAATTTAGCCAAAAGGCGAACATTGGAACATTCTTTCCCCAGATGCTTGAAGAATTTCCTTTGTTTAGCTGGGGGAGTCGCTTGTTCTTCCCACTTCAGGGCTTTCTTTGATCGCTTTAATTAAGGGTGAGACTAGAGAGAAGTCAAAGCCCCTCGAGGGATTCAACACCCACCACCTCACTATCCGAGGATCTGGCGGATGAATAACTTGGCTGAGATGGCTGCAGGTCCTCTTAAGCATCCCCAGCAGGAACGCCTGACCTAGTGGTAGTCTGGATAGATGTGTGGGTCATACCCCATTCTTTGAGGGAATATTGTACCACACGTTTTATGAGAGACTCCATTTGTTGCTTGTCCATCTCTCTTTCCCCAACCGCCCAGGCATAACATGGCTCACACAGCGATTTTGACATCCCCAGCAGGCTCTTCGATCAGTTCGGCTTTCATGGCGGTGGGTGCGGTGTCTAGAGGAGGAATTAAAACGTCTCCCCTGGTGATGGATCCCAGACGGAAAGTCACATCGTCTGGATCTGAATTATGAATGCCGACAATGCGAGTGGCCTGGCAAGGTCCCTGTCTTCCCGTGCTGACGTCTGGCGATCCGACCTGGAAGCATTTGGCTTTGACAAACAGAAGAGAGAAATAGAGTGATGTTGTTAGAAATAGGTGCGATAAAGGCGAACCTCAAATGTGCCCTGCCAGCTGGACTCAAGCTCCCTCACACATCCCTTATGCGTGAGGGCTGGCTGCAAGGAGGTGGTGACTTGTCCATGGTGCGCGGGGAGGGAGGAGGGCTATCCTGTCCACCCAGTAAGTTTATTGAATATTTTAAACAATACAAAATAGTAACAAAACAGCCTTAATTGTACGTAAGAAGGTGTCAGGCCTGGGTCCAGCCCTTCCTTCTGTGCTGGCAGCTCAGCTGTCAGCTAATTGCCAGCTCCATCTCTCCACAGTGATCCACCTGTTGATGATCCGCTTGTCAGCTTTGCCTACTTAAGGACTTCCAGTTCATTTGATATTCGCCTTCGCCTGTGCTAACATCACAAGAGACTTTCCACTTGCGTTGCTGTTGAAGACCTGCTTGACTGACGTCTCCGCTGGCTACAGATCCTGCTTGCTGAACTGCTACCTTTATCACTGGCTCTTGGACATTGGCTTGGCTGACTACCCAATCCGGTTACTGAACCCTGGCTATGTTTTGACTACGTTTACTCTGTTTACCTTTATATTTTTATTATTAAACAAGTGTGAGTTAACTGTACTTCTGTCCCAGTCTGATTCATGGTTCCTGACAGTAGGCGAAGGCCATGACTTCAGAAGATACAGCCAATCCACTTGTTGATAATATTTTTTCCAGATTGGATCACCTGGATCACCGCATGGATCAGGTTGCCACGGCGATAAGGACGCTCCTGAGTCGCATGGCTCATCTAGAGTCTCCTATTGTGGCCGCTCCGGTAGTCCCTGTGCAGGCAGACCCTGCTGCTGCTCCAGTCTCTGTGCAGGCACCCGCCTCGAGTATTACCTCTCTAAGAGGTATGTCTGGTTCCGCTCCGCTTCCCCAGCGATTTGGGGACGATCCAGTTCAGTGCAGAGGGTTTCTCAACCAGGTTGAGATATACTTTGAGATGCTGCCCCAGGCGTTTCCCACGGACAGAAGCAAAGTGGGTTTCATGATATCTTTGCTTTCTGACAGAGCCTTGGCCTGGGCAAACCCTCTATGGGAGACGCAAAAACCTGTGGTCCTGAGTTACCCTGAATTTGTGACTTCCTTCAAAAGGGTATTTGACGTTCCCGCATGCTCCGCCTCTGCTGCCAAGCGCCTCATGTCCATCAATCTGAGTACGAGGACGGTTGCCGATTACGCCATTGAATTCCGTACTCTGGCAGCAGAGGTTGCTTGGAACAATGAGGCCCTCGTGGCTGCATTTTCTCATGGTCTCTCGGATAACATTAAAGATGAGATAGCAGCCCGAGATATACCCACTGAGTTGGAGAAGTTGATCACATTTGCCATCCTCATTGACTCCAGACTCAGAGAAAGACCCTCTGTTGAGGAGCACTTGCGGAAGCCTCCTGTAGATTTGTCGCCTAGCTTTGCAGTCCCACCCTTGCCTCCCTCACCCCCCATGCATCCTGGTACCGAGTCGGTCTGTGAAGATGAACCCATGCACTTGGGCTTCACGCGTCTCTCTGCGGATGAGAGAGCCCTTAGGAGGAGGGAGAGATTGTGCCTTTATTGTGGCCAGGCCGGTCACTTTTTGAAGTCTTGTCCCACCCGTCCTGGGAACGCCCGAACCTTGAGGTCCTGTCATGGACAGACCTTAGGTGGCATTGTTTCGTCTCCAGTTGCCCAGAAGGATAAGCCCCTGGTTCAGGGTTGCCAACTTTTAGTAAATTTACAAACAGTTTGTAAAATCCATAATTGTTGCATCTGGTAATGAATGACAGTTACAGACATGCAGCCTACATGTCCGTCATAGACAATCAAGGACAGATGCAAAAAGTACAGATTTTACAAACTGTTTGTAAATTTACTGAAAGTTGGCAACCCTGCCCTGGTTTCGGTTACCCTGTCTTGGGCTGAGTCGTCCATCGAGATACAGGCTCTAATCGACTCTGGGGCTGCAGGCCTGTTCATTGATGCTGCCTTTGTGTCTATGCACTCAATTCCGCTGCAGCTGCGTGACACTCCACTTGCCATTGAGGCTCTTGATGGGACACCTCTACAGCCTGCCCATGTTACTCATGAGAAGGTTCCGTTGTCCATGGCCGTAGGGGCTCTTCACCATGAGATAATTCAATTCCAAGTTATTTCCTCACCTAAGTTTCCGCTGGTTATTGGTTATCCTTGGTTACAAAGACACAACCTGTCTTTTGATTGGCTCCGTGCTGAGGTTCTGTCCTGGTCGAAACAGTGCAGTGAGAGATGCTTCCAGAAGGTAGCCAAGGTCCTGTGCACCTCTTCACTCTCCTCCCTGCCAGAGGAGTACCGCGATTTTAGTGATGTCTTTGACAAAGGTCAAGCCTGTACGTTGCCTCCTCACCGGTCCTATGATTGCGCAATTGACCTTCAACCTGGTGCCATTCCCCCTCGTGGCCGGGTTTACCCTTTGTCGGTCTTGGAAGATAAGGTCATGGAGGAGTATGTTGCAGACGCACTTTCTCGAGGTTTCATCCGCAAGTCCTCGTCTCCTGCTGGTGCTGGTTTCTTTTTTGGGAAGAAGAAGAGCTGTGAACTGAGACCTTGTATCGATTATAGGGGTCTCAATCGTTTCACCATTAAAAATGCCTATCCGATCCCGTTGATTATGGAGTTATTTGAGCACCTCAAGGGAGCAACGGTCCTCACGAAGCTTGATTTGAGAGGGGCATACAATCTCGTCAGGATTAACCACTTCAGCCCCGGACCAATACGCAGCATAATGACCAGGCCCCTTTTTGCGATTCGGCACTGCGTCGCTTTAACCGACAATTGCGCGGTCGTGCAACGTGTTTTCCAAACAAAATTGGCGTCCTTTTTTTCCCACAAATAGAGCCTTCTTTTGGTGGTATTTGATCACCTCTGCGGTTTTTATTTTTTGCGCTATAAACAAAAATAGAGCGACAATTTTAAAAAAAATTACATATTTTTTACTTTTTGCTAAAATAAATATCCCCCAAAAATATCTAAAAAAAAATTTTTCCCCTCAGTTTAGGCTGATACGTATTCTTCTACATATTTTTGGTAAAAAAAAAATTGCAATCAGCGTTTATTGAGTGGTTTGCGCAAAAATTATAGCGTTTACAAAATAGGGGATAGTTTTAAGGCATTTTTATTATTTATTTATTTTTACTAGTAATGGCGGCGATCAGTGATTTTTTTCGTGACTGCGACATTGACACATTTTTGGGACCATTGTAATTTTTACAGCGAACAGTGCAATAAAAATGCACTGGTTACTGTAAAAATGACACTGGCAGTGAAGGGGTTAACCACTAGGGGCGCTGGATGGGTTAAGTGTGCCTAGGGCATGTTTCTAACTGAGGGGGGGCTACGAGTGACACGTCACCGATCTCCGCTCTGATTACACAGAGGGGAGATCGCTGACATTGTCAGTAGAGGAGCGGGGAGATGTTGTGTTTACACGTAAACCCCGTGGGTTTATGTCCTCTGCAGCGCTTTCTTGGCTTTGCCAACTATTATCGGAAGTTTATTCGTAACTTCTCGTCTCTGGTCAAGCCCCTGACTGATATGACCAGAAAGGACGGTAACCCACAGAGTTGGTCCCCAGAGTCCATTAAGGCTTTTGAGAGTCTTAAGACTACCTTTGTTTCTGCTCCTGTGTTGGCACATCCTGATCCCACGTTGCCTTTTATCCTTGAAGTCGATGCTTCTGAGACTGGAGTTGGCACCCTTCTGTCTCAACGTCGTAGCTCTGACAGCGCTATGCATCCGTGTGGCTACTTTTCCAAGAAATTGTCACCTGCGGAGTGCAATTACGAGATTGGTGACAGAGAGCTTTTGGCGATCATTTTAGCCCTGTAAGAATGGAGACATCTCCTCGAAGGTACCACGGCGCCGGTTCTCATTCTTATTGACCATAAGAATCTCACATTCTTGGCTGAGGCCAAGCACCTCTCTCCCAGAAGGGCACGATGGGCTCTTTTCTTGTCCAGTTTCAATTACATTGTCTCATTCTTACCCGGTACTAAGAATGTAAGGGCTGACGCCTTGTCAGAACAATTTTCCCCCACTTCCAAGATGGAGTCGGTTCCGGTTCCTGTGATTCCTCCTGATCGTATTCTGGCTACGGTTCACACCAGTCTCACTTCTCCTTTGGGTGACAAAATTCTGGCTGCTCAGGTTGATGCCTCTCCTGAGAAACCTTGTGACCGCAGCTTTGTTCCCGAGAGTCTCCGTACTGCCATGCTCCAGACTTACCATTCTCCCAAGGCTGCTGGCCACCCTGGAAAGAATCAAGTCTTTTGGGCCATTTCTCAACAATTTTGGTGGCCTAGGCTACGTGCAGATGTAGCCGCCTTTGTAGCTGCCTGTTCCGTGTGTGCTCAGAGTAAGACTCCACGACACCTTCCAGTGGGCCTCCTACAACCCATACCCAATGGTGAGAGGCCCTGGACCCACCTGTCTATGGATTTCATTGTGGAGTTACCCAACTCCCAGGGCAACACAATTATCCTTATGGTGGTAGACCGGTTCTCGAAAATGTCTCACTGTATTCCACTTAAGAAGTTGCCTACGTCTAAGGAACTAGCTTCCATATTTGCTCGGGAGATCTTTCGGTTACATGGCCTACCCAAGGTCATTGTCTCTGACAGGGGAAGTCAGTTTGTGTCCCAGTTCTGGCGAGCCTTTTGTGCACAGTTGGGAATTCAGCTTGCTTTCTCCTCTGCGTATCACTCACAGTCTAATGGGGACGCAGAATGAGCCAATCAATCTTTGGAGCAATTCCTGCGTTGCTATATTTCTGACCATCATAACAACTGGTCAGACCTCTTACCATGGGCGGAGTTTGCTCACAATAGCGCTCTGAATTCTGCTTCCCGTTTGTCCCCGTTTATGGCGAATTATGGTTTCCTACCTTCCATGTTGCCTGACTCGTTTGTTCCTCAGAGTATTCCTGCGTTAGAGGAACATCTCAGTGGTCTTCGTTCCACTTGGGTACAAGTCCAGGAGGCTTTGTGACAGGCTAACGAGAGGTACAGACTCCATGCTGACCGCAGACACCTGCCTGCGCCTTCCTACCAGGTCGGGGACAGGGTCTGGCTGTCACCTCGCAACCTCCGACTTAGTGTTCCTTCTCTGAAGTTCGCACCTCGCTTTATTGGGCCTTTCCGTATCCTTCGCAGGATAAACCAAGTGGCTTATGCGTTGGACCTTCCTTCCAGTATGCGTATCTCTAATGTGTTTCATGTCTCCTTATTGAAACCTTTGGTCTGCAACCATTTTACTACCTCAGTGCCACGTCTTCACCCTATACAAGTTGAGAACCATGAGGAGTATGAAGTACAGTCCATTGTTGACTCCCGTAGGTTCCGTGGGCGCATACAGCACCTGGTGCATTGAAAGGGGTACGGTCCGGAGGAACGCTCTTGGGTCCCATCCTCGGACGTACATGCCCCTGTCATCCTCTGTGATTTTCATAGACATTTTCCCCTCAAGCCCGGTGGTCCTCCGAGGGGGAGGGGTCATTGAGGAGGGGGTACTGTCAGGGCTGGGTCCAGCCCTTTCTTCTCTGTGCTGGCAGCTCAGCTGTCAGCTAATTGCCAGCTCCATCTCTCCACAGTGATCCACCTGTTGATGATCTGCTCGTCAGCTTTGCCTACTTAAGGACTTCCAGTTCATTTGATCTTCGCCTTCGCCTGTGTTAACATCACAAGAGACTTTCCTCCTGCGATGCTGTTGAAGACCTGCTTGACTGACGTCTCCGCTGGCTACAGATCCTGCTTGCTGAACTGCTACCTTTATCGCTGGCTCTTGGACATTGGCTTGGCTGACTACCCAATCCGGTTACTGAACCCTGGCTATGTTTTGACTACGTTTACTCTGTTTAACTTTTTATTTTTATTATTAAACAAGTGTGATTTAACTGTACTTCTGTCTCAGTCTGATTCATGGTTCCTCACAGAAGGACATAAAAAAAGGACAGCATTAGGCTATAGGCCACAACTGGATGTATACTGCCAAATACATGACAACGGATTATAAGATTCTATTTGGCACGTTGGGTGAACAGAAGTAAGTGGCGCAAGACATACATCTACCATTTGTTCCCCTACAGAACTGAGTTTGTGTAGTAGCGAGCATCAGGGTTTCCCATCAATACTTCAAGGGCATATGGAGGAGAAGGTGGTAAGGCTATACACGCCAAGGGAAGGATCATTAGAATTGTAGTGAAAAAGGGAAAAATAAAATGCATAGAATAGGAACAATCTTGTGTGGTGTCTGGTGAAAATCGTGTTGTTATGGATTTATTCCTGGTCCAATACCAGAATATATCTTCTATCCTGCCTCTTACCCTAATTCAATGTAATGTGAGTGCATGCATGCAAAAGGGATCACACTAGCACACAATGGTCAGTATAAGCTCTTCCTCAGATCTCTGCCTTTATTCAGGTTACAGATCCTTTATTGTTAAAGTGACATAAGCAAATGTCATCACATATGTGTGTATATGATTGGTTCATCTGTATATGGTTCTTTTCCTGTCTAACATCTGTTTCCCATGAGGCAGTGCATTCCAGAATATAGTAGCGATCTTGCATTGCATGGTGGGAGGGGGAGAAGAAGGAGTGAGAAGAACATCTGTTTGTCGTTTTGAGTAAGGAAATTTACTGCGGTTTGTTACGAGATTACTAAGATATATATATATATATATATATATATATATATATATATATATATATCACAATAAGAAAGAAAATAAATAATAAAAATAATAGAGAAGAAAATAAACTAATAATAATATGAGGGATGAGAGAGGGAGACATAATATAGACATTTTATTAGTTCCACCACAGTGTCACAGATGGCCAACAATAGCATAAGTGGATCCATGGGTATCACTAGACCACTAATTGCCCCCACCTCAGCCATCACAGCTCCCCAGAAGGTTTGCAGAAAGGGGCAAGACCAAACCATGTGCAAAAACTTTCCTACGGAAGTGCGACATTTGGAACATGTAGAGTCGACTCTGGTGTAAATGGTGGGCAACCGTTGAGGAGAGTAATATACCCTATGCAGGAAATTAAATTGGATCCATCTACCTCTGGCTGAAATCATAAGAGGTATATATTGGGCCAAGCAATGGAGGATAGAGGCTTATCTAACTGCTCAGCTGTTAAGAGCAATTGCACTGGATAGGAAATAAATTCAAGTGAGAAGGTAAATTGGCCCTGGGCAGCATGTCTAAACTGTGGGTAGTGTAAATACATTTTATTGGATAGATGATGAACAGCCTTAAGACTATCAAAAGGTCAGCAGGTGGTCTCTAGAAACATTATCCCTCAGTGTTTTTACCCCATAGCATGTTGAGATAACAGCGTCCGGGATCAACTGAAAGTGAGATAATCTAGGGTTTCCCCACAATGGGGTGCGGAGGGACCATGCATCAGCAGCCCCCAAGGAGAATTCTGCTTGCTTCTATACCTTTAGGGTAGTTTCACAGGGACAGTAATATTGGGGTTAGAGGGGGGCCCCGTAAACACCAGGTTACTAATCTAACTGAGAGTATGATTCAAGGGGAGCAGCCAGAGAAGTAAGTAGAATCTTCAGGGCCCCGGTGAAAGAAACCATGAAGGGCCTCCGGCAGGGGCTAGAGCACATAGCAGTGTAGCAAGTAAAGAAAGTCATACGCTTGGGCGGGCATACATATGTATACAATACATGTGTGTGTGTTTATGTAATATATATATATATATATATATATATATATACACATACATACATACACACACACACACACATACACATACAAATCGTTACATATCTGAGTGCGGATCCCTTTTACATCAGGGTCCCCAGAGATCACCCACTTACATCAGGTTCTCCAGAGAGCACCCTCCTTATATTAGAGTCCCCAGAGAGCCCCCTTTTACATCAGGGTCCCCAGAGAGCCCCCCATACATCAGGGTCCCCAGAGAGCCCCCCATACATCAGGGTCCCCAGAGAGCCCCCCATACATCAGGGTCCCCAGAGAGCCCCCCTTACATCAGAGTGCCCAGAGGGCCCCACTTTACATAACAGGGTCCCCAGAGGGCCCCCCTTACATAACAGGGTCCACAGAGAGCCTCCCCATACATCAGGGTCCCCAGAGAACCCCCTTAGACTAGGGTCCCCAGAGGGCCTCCTCTTACATAACAGGGTCCCCAGAGGGTCCCCCCTTACATCAGGGTCCCCAGAGAGCCGTCCCCTTCCAGAGGTTCCCCGTGTACCTGGCTGGTCTCCGCTGTCTGTGCACTTCCGACCCCAAGCACAGGGGGAGGTGGGAGGGGGCGATCGGCAGCTCCATGGTGCCTGTGGACCACGTGATCCCCCTGGGGCTTGTAAAAGACCTGGCATCTCCCCCTACACCTGCGGCTTTCAGTTTGGGTTGCAGTGGGGGGAGTGGGAGGCGGCGATCGGCAGCTCTATGGTGCCCGCGGGATCTCCCTGGGGCTTGTAGTTCTCCTCCCGAGTGTATACAGTGGAGAGGGGAGGGGCCTCTGACCAAGGCAGCTATTAGCAACAGTGTACAAGCACAGAGCCGACTCACTTATGCACTGAACAGTGAAACTGATAGCTGCCTGGATCAGAGGCCCCTCCCCTCTCCACTGTATACGCTCGGAAGGAAAACTACAAACCCCAGGGAGATCCCGCGGGCACCATAGAGCTGCCGATCGGCACCTCCCACCCCCCCCCCCACTGCATCCCAAACTGAAAGCCACAGGTGCAGGGGGAGATGCCGGGTCTTGGGCCCCCCCACAATGGCAGAGCGGCAGGGCCCAGTGGTAAGTGCGATTGCTGCGACCCTGAAAGTTCCGCCACTGGGAGCAGCCTCCAAATCCACTGCAGGGTTGTGTTGCATTTGGGAAAACCACCAGCTGCTTTTTTTTTTACTTTGCACGTGATTGGGTATCCTTTGCAAAGTAAATTTTTACCAAGTTCAATAAGCTAAGGGAACATTCTCTTGCAAAATGAACACTTTATTTGCCTTTAGTAAACTAATCCCATTGTATTTTGTATTGCATGGAAATTAGAAGTCAAAACTTATACCTGCATCTTCAGGAGTATGAACTTCTGCTGCCAGTAGTGTTCTTTGTTTATTTTCTGTCTCTTTCAAGATAGTTATATGTTCCTGTGTAAAACCAAACATTCAGTATGAGGCGGCTAGCCAATCAAAAGAGTACTAGCATTAATCATATTTCCCCTTTATACCTGTAGCGGGGTGGTCAAATTGAGGGAGGTGTCTGAGTGGTAATCAGGCTCAGACACCTTAAATTGTTAGGAGTTATGGACCATTTTTGTCCTCAGGGGATAGTATTGGTGTGAAGTTCCCTGTGGCCTATGGGTGGCGCTGCCATATTGGGCCGGGGTTGAACCACCAATGTAGTTCTGTGCCTTTTGTAACCCCTCTCGGCAGCCGTACAGTGGGGCGGGGAACCTGATGTGCATGCTGGGAGAGGATATAAAAGGGGCAGACATCTTCTGATTGTGCTCCACCCCCAGGCACCTTCAGCCTGGGAGTGCGTGTGGCTCATCTCCGGGTGCCCTCGGCCCAGAGGCTGTGTTCCGGTTCCACCTCAGGCACCTTTAGCCTGGGGTGAGGTACTACCTCACCGTTCCTGTCCGCCTGGGTATGGAGACGCGGGAGCTGCAGCGACGGCTGGGTGCTCAGCGCCTTCGGCTGGGGTCCGCTAGGGATTGAGGAGTCCAGGGTGCCGCCTTGCGAGGGGACCCACACCCTAAGAGAAGGGAGGATTATTCTGAGGAACCGATACGGGAGTCACGGTGAAGGAAAGGTCTGTTGACTCTCTGGGGGGACATCTTCTCCTTGATAGCGGCCATGTTCTAGGAAGGGAGTTCAAGTTCACCAGGTCTGTGGCAGGGGCCTTATTCACCAGGTCTGTGGCAGAGACCAACTTCACGGTCTGTGGCAGAGACTGTGCGCCTAAAACTGTATGAGAATCTCAACAGTGAAGAGTTTGAGCTACATTTGTGCCTGGACCTCCTCCACACCTTAGGCCAGTGGTTCTCAACTCCTGTCCTTAGGACCCACTAACAGGCCAGATTTTAAGTATTACCTTGGTGAGATGCAGACTAGAATACTGCAATCCCTGAGCAGCAAATTATATCACCTGTGATGCATTTCAGTTATCTTGCAAACCTGGCCTGTTGGTGGGCCCTGAGGACTGGAGTTGAGAACCACTGCTAGGCTGTCCTGTTTCCTTTGCTCCAAACTTTTCCTATCCAAAGAGACTGTTTATTACAAAGTGAGAATAAATACTGAGTTGGAGTTTCAGCTGGTGTGGACATTTACATTACTGGGGAAGTCAAGGACTTGCATCTACACATGGTAGAGGTGAGAATCATCCTCAGGAGGACTTTGACTCTGGCTGCAGACACGATACAAAAATAACACCGCTCAACCTCTTTACACAGGAGGGTACGGGCTGATAGTGCGGTGTGCCTGTCTCCCCCTGCGAGGAGCTGAGTTAAATGCAGGAGGGGGATAGGTGGGTGCGCTACATACCAAATCCCTACTATTGAGACAAGAGATTTCACAAGCCGCTTGCAACTATACAGATGTAATGTATGCTGTTCTGGAACTGATCCAATATGAAAGCTGGGGCTGTCATATTGAAACTACACGTCTCAGACACATGCTGGAATCTGAGTTACAAGTGCATGGTTGTGTTCAGGAAAGTATTGACCTCCACAGGTTACAAATCCCAGACATATAAATGAGCACTAATGGACAACAAAAATGTTTGCACAGAAATGTACAAGCAGAAAATACCCCACATTTACATAGGTTTCTTATACGATCCTCTAATTAAGGTACTGATGACCTGTCAATAGCAGTCCACCTAGCAACTCAACTTTGCCTTGCTAGATTATCTCCTTTTTTTAATTTATTTTTTTAAGTGCACTGCACCCTGGTTATCTATATTATTATTTTTTTTTAAAGAGAATTGGTGATCTTTGACTTCTGTGTTCTTCAAGTTGCTTTCCCCTGACTTAATACATTCCAGCTTGTTATGTATTGGAATCATTTTGAGTCATCCATGACTAGGGATGAGCTCGGTGTTCGAGTCGAACATACGTTCGACTCGAACATCGGCTGTTCGATCGTTCGACGAAGATCGAACGATTTGGGCCGTTCGCGCCTAATTCGAGTGACGCGAACGGCCCACAATGCACTACGCCATCGCAGTGTCATCCAGGCGCTGTGATTGGCCAAGCATGCACTGTGACCCCGCATGCTTGGCCAATCACAGCGCCGGCAGCGAGGAGAGCAATGATTGGCCACAGGCAGGATGCCTGTGGCCAATTATTGCTGAGGGTGTTTAGTACACGCCCCACACTATAAAAGGCCGCCAGCACAGCGGACTAGTGTAGTGTGTTCCGGAGCAGGGAAAGAGAAGCATAGGCAGGGACAGTGACATTTTTTTTTCTTGCTTAACCTGGATTCCTTTAGTTTAGGGAAAGAGAAGGATAGGTAGGGAGAGTGTCAGTGTGTTTTACTGTGCGAATCCTTGTTTCTAGGGACAGGGAAGGACAGTGAGGGAAATTCTCCTTGTGCTATAGTGTGCTAAAGCATTGATCATCAACCATCTTTAAAAAATCATTTTTTCTAGGGACAGAAAACTATAGGTAGGAAGAGTGTCAGTTTCTTTCACTGTGATAATCCTTGTTTCTAGGGACAGGGAAGGACAGTGAGGGAAATTCTCCTTGTGCTATAGTGTGCTAAAGCATTGATCATCAACCATCTTTAAAAAATCATTTTTTCTAGGGACAGAAAACTATAGGTAGGAAGAGTGTCAGTTTCTTTCACTGTGCAAATCCTTGTTTCTAGGGACAGGGAAGGACAGTGAGGGAAATTCTCCTTGTGCTATAGTGTGCTAAAGCATTGATCATCAACCATCTTTAAAAAATCATTTTTTCTAGGGACAGAAAACTATAGGTAGGAAGAGTGTCAGTTTCTTTCACTGTGATAATCCTTGTTTCTAGGGACAGGGAAGGACAGTGAGGGAAATTCTACTTGTGCTATAGTGTGCTAAAGGATTGATCATCAATCAGCTTTAAAAAAACATTTTTTGTATGGACAGAAAACTATAGGTAGGAAGAGTGTCAGTTTCTTTCACTGTGATAATCCTTGTTTCTAGGGACAGGGAAGGACAGTGAGGGAAATTCTCCTTGTGCTATAGTGTGCTAAAGCATTGATCATCAATCAGCTTTAAAAAAACATTTTTTGTATGGACAGAAAACTATAGGTAGGAAGAGTGTCAGTTTCTTTCACTGTGATAATCCTTGTTTCTAGGGACAGGGAAGGACAGTGAGGGAAATTCTCCTTGTGCTATAGTGTGCTAAAGCATTGATCATCAATCAGCTTTAAAAAAACATTTTTTGTATGGACAGAAAACTATAGGTAGGAAGAGTGTCAGTTTCTTTCACTGTGATAATCCTCGTTTCTAGGGACAGGGAAGGACAGTGAGGGAAATTCTCCTTGTGCTATAGTGTGCTAAAGCATTGATCATCAATCAGCTTTAAAAAAACATTTTTTCTAGGGACAGAAAACTATAGGTAGGAAGAGTGTCAGTTTCTTTCACTGTGATAATCCTTGTTTCTAGGGACAGGGAAGGACAGTGAGGGAAATTCTCCTTGTGCTATAGTGTGCTAAAGCATTGATCATCAACCATCTTTAAAAAAACATTTTTCTTTCTCGTACATCACGGGACACAGAGCGACATAGTCATTACTAATGGGTTATATAGATACCGTCAGGTGCTGGCACTGGCAACTTCCAAAACCGGAAGTACCCTCCCCTATATAAGCCCCTCCCATCCGGGAGCACCTCAGTTTTTTGCCAGTGTCTAAGGTGTTGGCCAAGAAGAAACATGTGTTTTTCACTGAGCTTGCGTACAGGTTCTTTTGGGCCTCAGTAAGCTATTCCGGATCCGACCAAAAAAGCTTCATAGCTAAACGGTCGGTACCCGGGCCTTGCAGAGAAGAGCAAGGTTTTGCCTGTAATGCTTCTCTTAGGAGAGCTGGACCCTGGGATCCAGAGCTCTGGTCATACCCACGACCAAGATGTTTTCTGTGCAGGGTGCTATACAGGTCCAGGGGAGTGGAATCCTTGGGAACCCGGTCCCTGAAGGTTTGATTACAATGCCTGCCGTGATAGGTGAAGTTTGGGCTTTTGTGGACCAAACAAAGTCCTGCGGCGGGGAACAGGTAAGTGGGGGCCCCCAGGAACTTGGTTCTATTGGGGGACCCCCAAGCCTAATTTGTCTTTCTGTCTGTTACCTAATGGTATTCCCGCAAAATTCTGTGCATGCCTGTAACTACTAAAAAAATGTAATAATTTTTAATGGTGGTCAAGAATTTTTTTTTATATATATATTTAATATATTAGACTGCGGTACCTATGTTTGTCCACTAGAGGCCGCTGTGGAACGTTTCTTGTCATGTGGACTAGTTTCTTTTCATCAGAGCGAGTCCAGGCAGATGGTGAGTTCTCTTATGGGAAACTGCTTCCTCTGCCATGTTGCAATGCTCGTCCGTCCCCCGGCCTGCGGCAAAGGGGCCCTGGCTCTTGTCCCTGGTTTCCATTTTCGAAATTAGCGCCGAGGGCGCACGTGGCCGCGCGCGTGCGCGTGCACGCGCCTCTATATATAGAGGTGAGCCGGGAAAGGGAGCGGAGCCTGGGGGATGACGCTCTGTGCGCGCCGCAGCGCTTCTGCGCATGTGCGGGCGTCCCAGCATGTTAAAAACCACAATTTTGTGTGGTGAGCTGGCTATGAAGTACAGAGACAGAGCTGGCAACATTTAAAGAAGGCATACAGCAAGCGGTTGATACAGGCATCCCCTAGAAAGGCACATTAGTAGACACCAACTGTTTCTTATAGCAGCATTTATGCTAGACTATTGTCAGTAACTGGTGTATTTCGGCTGGAATACCTCAGCTTTGTGGCTTAGGAATATGCCGTCTAAAAACTCCGGGACTAGAAATTCCAGGAGGAATAGGGGGTCTCCATCGGGCTCTGAGGATCTTGGGCATGCTTTGGCTGCACCAGTCTCCCCTAAAGAATCAGAGGTTAGTGACCGTAGAGCACCCTCAGGAGTACCTGGTACTGTGGCTGTCCTCAGTTCACCTGCTCCTGTGTATGTAACAGAGGAGGTTTTTTCCTCAGCTCTGGGAGGGCTGGAAGAGAGATTGTCAACATTGATCGCGGCTTCCCTGTCACAGGAGAAAAGCGCCCGATCTCCGTCTCCTCCCTCAGAGTGCCTGTTAACAGAGCAACAGTCCCATACAGGGATCGACCTACCTGAAGGGGATCAGGATGAGGTCAATTCGGTTGTAGAGGAATCAACAGTGGAAGAGCCGTTCTCAGCATCACATGCTGAAAGGTTATGGGTTCAGTCCCTGACTAATATGGTCCGATCAGCATTTAAAATGCCACTTGCGGAGCCATCATCCACTTCTGTCTCCTCGTTGGGGTCGCTAAAAGCTCCCCAGACTGTTTGTTCCTTTCCGATCCATCGTTTACTGGAAGGGCTCATTTACCAGGATTGGGAGCATCCTGACAAAATATTTACTCCCCCCAAGAGATTTCCGGTGGTCTATCCCATGGAGGATAAGTTCATCAAAAAATGGAGGGTCCCTACAGTGGACGCAGCCATCTCTTGTGTGAATAAATCACTGACATGTCCGGTGGATAATGTCCAAATGTTCAAGGACCCAATAGATAAAAAATTGGAGTCCTTATTAAAATCTGCTTTTTCTACAGCAGGATTGGTGACACAACCAGCAGTGGCAGCTATTGGGGTCTGCCAAGCAGTGAAGGATCAGTTGAAACAGGTCTTAAGGGACTTGCCAGATCAGCAGGCTCTTGCCCTAGCTGATCTACCTAGAGCCTTATGCTTTGCGGTGGACGCTATAAAGGATTCAATCCATCAGGCCTCCCGCCTTACGCTGTCTGTAGTACATATGCGCAGGCTTCTATGGCTCAAAAACTGGTCTGCTGAAGCTCCCTGTAAAAAATTGCTGGTCAGCTTCCCATTTCATGGTGAACGCTTATTCGGGGAAGACCTGGACAAATATATCCAGAGAATTTCCAGCGGTAAAAGTACACTTTTGCCGGTTAAAAATAGAGTTAGAGGTCCCTCTTTTAAGAGGCCTGCTTCTCCAGTCCCTAGGACATCGGCTGTGAAACAGTTCCGACGGCCTCCTCGGTCAAATCCCGGAGGTAAAAATCAGGGACAATTGCAGGGTAACAAGAAGCCCTGGAGCAGGAGAGGTACAAAACCTCCCCCAAAGTCAAATGCATGAAGGGTTGCCCCCACCCAATCGGGTGGGGGGAAGACTTCAGTTGTTCACAGAGACCTGGCGGGACACGATCCGAGACAGATGGGTGCTCTCCGCAGTAAATCTGGGATACAAATTGGAGTTAAAAAACTCCCCTCCTTCCCGCTTTATAAGGTCAAACGTGCCAAGGGATCCCCAGAAGAGAGGATCCCTCCTGTTGGCACTAGAACAATTATTGCTCCAAGCAGTAATTATAGAGGTTCCCCTGGAAGAATGGGGGTTCGGGTTTTACTCAAACCTCTTTACAGTCCCGAAGCCAAACGGGGACGTGAGGCCCATATTAAATCTAAAAGGGCTAAACAAATTCCTACATATCAGGACTTTCCGGATGGAGTCGATCCGATCGGTAGCCACTGCCCTACAAGGGGAGGAATGGTTAGCCTCGATCGACATCAAAGATGCTTATTTGCACATTCCCATCTTTCCAGCCCACCAAAAATTTCTACGCTTTGCGGTAGAAGGGCGCCATTTTCAGTTCAGAGCCTTACCCTTCGGTCTGGCCACAGCACCAAGAGTGTTCACAAAAATTCTGGCCCCATTATTGGCCAATCTAAGAACACGAGGTGTAACGATAATGGCATATCTAGACGACTTGTTGCTGATAGACCACTCAGTGGAAAAACTAGAAGTGGTTGTTCACGAGACAATCAAGTATCTGGAATATCACGGTTGGATTATCAACCGAGACAAGTCAGCCCTAAAACCAGTCAAAAGTCTGGAATACTTGGGGCTAAGGCTGGATTCAGACCAGAGAAAAATTTTCTTGCCTCAAGAAAAGGGGTCGTCTTTGAGAGATTTGATCCACTTAGTGGGTTCAAAAAGACAGCCATCCATACGCCTGTGCATGAGGCTGCTGGGAAAAATGGTGGCATCATTCGAAGCAGTACCCTACGGTCAATTCCATTCAAGGAAGTTGCAAAGGGCCATACTGTCAGCCTGGAACAAAAAAGTTCAGGCTCTGGACTTACCAATGTCCTTGTCCCCTTCCGTTCGCAAGAGCCTCCGCTGGTGGTTGGTTCCCCAGAATCTGGAAAGAGGGAAATCCTTCAGTCCGATTTCCTGGAAGGTGGTCACTACAGATGCCAGCCTTATAGGCTGGGGAGCAGTACTGGAGCAATGGTCTCTCCAGGGCAGATGGTCGGATGCGGAAAAGGCCCTGCCCATCAATCTCTTAGAGATACGAGCAGCCCGGTATGCCCTAGTAGCATGGACATCCAAACTCCAAGGGTCCCCTGTCAGAATTCAATCAGACAATGCCACAGCAGTGGCATATATCAATCGTCAGGGGGGCACCAGGAGTCGTGCAGCCCAAAGGGAAGTAAATTACATCCTGAGATGGGCAGAAAGATATGTCCCAGCCATATCTGCGGTATTCATTCCAGGAGTGGAGAATTGGAAGGCGGACTTTCTAAGTCGCCAACAATTATGCCCAGGGGAATGGTCCCTTCATCCCGAGGTTTTCCGGACAATATGTCAGCGGTGGGGAACACCAGATGTAGATCTGCTAGCATCCAGATTCAACACAAAAGTGGACAGGTTTGTCTCTTGGACAAGGGATCCCCTAGCTTGCGGCTCGGATGCCCTAGTGTTCCCTTGGGATCAGTTCAAGCTGATATATGCATTCCCACCGCCACAATTGTTACCTCGATTACTCCGCAGAATCAGGGTAGAAAAGAAACCAGTGATTCTGGTGGCTCCAGCGTGGCCCCGAAGAGCATGGTACGCGGAGATTGTAAAGATGTCTGTGGGGAGTCCTTGGACCCTCCCACATCGTCCGGACCTGCTTTCGCAAGGACCGATATACCACCCTTCCTTACCAGCCCTAGGTTTGACGGCCTGGCTATTGAAGCCCACATTCTAAAAAAGAGAGGGCTCTCTAATGCTGTGGTATCTACCATGATCAATGCCAGGAAGCCGGTATCCAGGCAGATCTACTATAGAATCTGGAAGGCGTACATCGCCTGGTGTGAGGCCAAGAAATGGCATCCACGTAAATACGTAATAGGTAGGATTCTGGACTTCCTACAATGGGCTGTAGATAGGAAGCTTGCCTTGAGTACTATCAAGGGTCAGATTTCGGCCTTGTCAATATTTTTTCAAAGGCCCTTGGCTTCGCATTCACTAGTCAAAGCCTTTATACAAGGAGTGATGCGTATTAGTCCTCCGGTTAATATTCCCATATGTCCATGGGATCTAAACTTGGTTCTGTCGGTTTTACAGAAACAACCATTTGAACCATTACAGCATATTTCCTTGGTGCTTCTCACCAGGAAATTGATTTTTCTAGTAGCCATTTGTTCGGCTAAAAGAGTGTCGGAATTAGCAGCTATGTCCTGTAAAGAGCCATATCTGGTTATCCATAAGGACAGAGTAGTATTACGTCCTCAGCCAGCCTTTCTTCCTAAGGTGGTATCGAGGTTTCATTTGAACCAAGATGTGGTTCTTCCTTCTTTTTTCCCCAGACCTACTTCGGTAGAGGAAAAGTTATTGCATTCTTTGGATGTAGTAAGAGCAGTTAAAGCTTATCTAAAAGCCACTGCTCAGATTCGCAGAACGGATACTTTGTTTATTCTGCCGGAAGGCCCCAGAAAGGGTCAGGCAGCGTCAAAATCTACTTTAGCCAGGTGGATTCGACAGGTCATAATACAAGCCTATGGCTTGAGAAGGAGACCGCCTCCGTTCAAAGTTAGAGCGCACTCCACGAGAGCAGTTGGAACTTCATGGGCAGTGCATCACCAGGCCTCCCTGGCTCAAATCTGTAAGGCCGCAACATGGTCTTCAGTTCACACGTTTACTAGGTTCTACCAGGTGGACGTTAGAAGTCAGGAGGATGTCGCCTTTGGGCGCAGTGTGTTGCAGGCCGCAAAAGATCCTCATGTCTGATAGCGCTCAGCTTATATATGGTGTATCCCCCCCCTCATTTGGCATTGCTTTAGGACATCCCATTAGTAATGACTATGTCGCTCTGTGTCCCGTGATGTACGAGAAAGAAAATAGGATTTTTATAACAGCTTACCTGTAAAATCCTTTTCTTGGAGTACATCACGGGACACAGAGCTCCCGCCCCTCTTTGGGGACACTTATTGCTTTGCTACAAAACTGAGGTGCTCCCGGATGGGAGGGGCTTATATAGGGGAGGGTACTTCCGGTTTTGGAAGTTGCCAGTGCCAGCACCTGACGGTATCTATATAACCCATTAGTAATGACTATGTCGCTCTGTGTCCCGTGATGTACTCCAAGAAAAGGATTTTACAGGTAAGCTGTTATAAAAATCCTATTTTTCTAGGGACAGAAAACTATAGGTAGGAAGAGTGTCAGTTTCTTTCACTGTGATAATCCTTGTTTCTAGGGACAGGGAAGGACAGTGAGGGAAATTCTACTTGTGCTATAGTGTGCTAAAGGATTGATCATCAATCAGCTTTAAAAAAACATTTTTTGTATGGACAGAAAACTATAGGTAGGAAGAGTGTCAGTTTCTTTCACTGTGATAATCCTTGTTTCTAGGGACAGGGAAGGACAGTGAGGGAAATTCTCCTTGTGCTATAGTGTGCTAAAGCATTGATCATCAATCAGCTTTAAAAAAACATTTTTTGTATGGACAGAAAACTATAGGTAGGAAGAGTGTCAGTTTCTTTCACTGTGATAATCCTTGTTTCTAGGGACAGGGAAGGACAGTGAGGGAAATTCTCCTTGTGCTATAGTGTGCTAAAGCATTGATCATCAATCAGCTTTAAAAAAACATTTTTTGTATGGACAGAAAACTATAGGTAGGAAGAGTGTCAGTTTCTTTCACTGTGATAATCCTTGTTTCTAGGGACAGGGAAGGACAGTGAGGGAAATTCTACTTGTGCTATAGTGTGCTAAAGGATTGATCATCAATCAGCTTTAAAAAAACATTTTTTGTATGGACAGAAAACTATAGGTAGGAAGAGTGTCAGTTTCTTTCACTGTGATAATCCTTGTTTCTAGGGACAGGGAAGGACAGTGAGGGAAATTCTACTTGTGCTATAGTGTGCTAAAGGATTGATCATCAATCAGCTTTAAAAAAACATTTTTGTATGGACAGAAAACTATAGGTAGGAAGAGTGTCAGTTTCTTTCACTGTGATAATCCTTGTTTCTAGGGACAGGGAAGGACAGTGAGGGAAATTCTCCTTGTGCTATAGTGTGCTAAAGCATTGATCATCAACCATCTTTAAAAAAACATTTTTTCTAGGGACAGAAAACTATAGGTAGGAAGAGTGTCAGTTTCTTTCACTGTGATAATCCTTGTTTCTAGGGACAGGGAAGGACAGTGAGGGAAATTCTCCTTGTGCTATAGTGTGCTAAAGCATTGATCATCAACCGTCTTTAAAAAAACATTTTTTCTAGAGACAGAAAACTATAGGTAGGAAGAGTGTCAGTTTCTTTCACTGTGATAATCCTTGTTTCTAGGGACAGGGAAGGACAGTGAGGGAAATTCTCCTTGTGCTATAGTGTGCTAAAGCATTGATCATCAGCCATCTTTAAAAAAACATTTCTTCTAGGGACAGAAAACTATAGGTAGGAAGAGTGTCAGTTTCTTTCACTGTGATAATCCTTGTTTCTAGGGACAGGGAAGGACAGTGAGGGAAATTCTACTTGTGCTATAGTGTGCTAAAGGATTGATCATCAATCAGCTTTAAAAAAACATTTTTGTATGGACAGAAAACTATAGGTAGGAAGAGTGTCAGTTTCTTTCACTGTGATAATCCTTGTTTCTAGGGACAGGGAAGGACAGTGAGGGAAATTCTCCTTGTGCTATACTGTGCTAAAGCATTCCTCATCAACCATCTTTGAAATCCTTGTTTTTTGGACAGTCAGGGAAATTGTCGTTGTGCTATTCTGTGCAAAAGCAATCATCCTCAACCATATTTAGAAATCCTTAAGTAAAGGGACAGAGAAGGACACCTGAAGGTAGCCCTTATTGCTTTTTTCCCATCTCCCTGCAGGCCATCTATTAGAATGTCTGGAAGGCAAACAAGGAGAGGCAGACAGTCAGGAGGCAATAAAAGAGGGCAAGCAGGCTCTGTGTCTGGGGGCAACAGTGCTGGTCGTGGACGCGGTGCATTGTCATCAGCACATGGCCATGGGACACGCTTGTCCTTCTTTTTGGCAGCTGGACATGTTGAGCCACATCATGCCGAAGACTTGGTAGAGTGGATGACCAAGCCCTCCTCCTCCTCCTCATCCTCTCTCACCCAGGCTCAGGGTACTGGCAAAGCAGCTGCCAAAGCGTCCTCTTCCCTGGTATCAATGTCAGACTCATCATCAGTCACTCCTTCCCTAGACCCACCATGTCCTCCTCCTGAGGAGTCCCCCGAACTGTTTGAGCACAGTGTTGGGTACATGCTCCAGGAGGATGCCCAGCGTTTCGAAGGGTCTGATGATGAAACCCAGCTACAGGAAGGCAGTAGCGTGAGAGCAGACAGAGGGGATGCTCAAGAAGGACACCAATCTGACAGTCATGTTCCAGCAGCTGCAGCATACTGCCAGATTGTCTCCAGTGATGAGGAGGGAGGGGATGATGAGGTCACTGACTCCACGTGGGTGCCTAATAGGAGAGAGGAGGAGGAGGAGGATGAGGAGGAGGCACATCTCCAACGAGGCAGGATGCCCTTTGGTGGCCAGCGTAAGGGCAGTACACCGACGGAATCACACCGCAGAGCTCCGCCTGTGCAGGGCGCTGCCTCTGCCCGTCATTCAAAAAGTTCTTTGGTGTGGGCCTTTTTTCAGGCTAGTGCATCAGATCGCACAGCTGCTGTTTGCAACATATGTCTCAAGCGTATATCGCGTGGCCAAAACATCAGCCGCTTGGGTACCACATGCCTGACCAGACATATGTTGACCTGCCATGCAGCTCGTTGGCAAGCCTACCTCAAAGACCCACACCAAAGAACAAAGCGGACCTCTCCTTGCACCGCATCAGCTGGGATCTCCAACCCCACTATAACTTCAGTCCTCTCTGAAACATGCACTGAGAGGAATGAAGGTGTAGAATTAGGTGTGTCACAGCCAAGTAGTTGCGGCCACTCTGCTAGCAGTACACCGACGTCCGATTCTAGCAGGCAAATTTCCCTGCCCCAGCTGCTGGACCGTCGAAAGAAGTTCACTCCCAGCCATCCACATGCCCAGCGGTTGAATGCTAGCTTGGCTAAATTGCTAGCGCTTCAACTGCTGCCTTTTCAGTTGGTAGACTCGGCCCCCTTCCGTGAGTTTGTGCAATGTGCGGTTCCTCAGTGGCAGGTTCCCAAACGCCACTTTTTCTCACGGAAGGCTATTCCGGCTCTCTACCGGCATGTGGAAGGCAATGTCTTGGCCTCGCTGGACAGGGCGGTCAGCGGTAAGGTGCATATTACCGCTGACTCATGGTCCAGCAGGCATGGACAGGGACGTTACCTTTCTTTCACGGCCCATTGGGTCACTCTTTTGGCAGCTGGGAAGGATGCAGGACAAGGTGCAGTAGTGTTGGAGGTTGTTCCACCGCCACGCCTCCAAAATGCTACTACTGGTTGTGACACACCTCTCTCCTCCACCCCCTCCTCTTCTTCTTCCTCCATGGCCTCTTCCTGTGGTTTGTCCTCTGAACCAGCGGTGCTCCGTAGCCGTTCAAGGGGCTACGCAAGTACGCAGGCAAAAAGATGCCATGCCGTGCTTGCGCTGGTGTGTTTGGGGGACAGAAGCCACACTGGGGCAGAGGTCCTGTCTGCTCTGCAGGGCCAGGCCGAGAGGTGGTTGACGCCATGCCAGCTTAAGCCAGGAATGGTGGTTTGCGACAATGGCACCAACCTCCTCTCCGCCCTCCGACAGGGACAACTGACCCATGTGCCCTGTGTGGCTCACGTCCTTAACCTGGTGGTGCAGCGGTTCTTGGGCAGGTACCCGGGCTTACAGGATGTCCTGAGGCAGGCCAGGAAAGTCTGTGTGCATTTCCGCAGATCTTATAATGCCAGTGCTCGCCTGGCTGAGCTGCAAAAGGAGTTGAACCTGCCCAAGAACCGCCTTATATGTGACATGCCCACCAGGTGGAACTCAACGTTGGCCATGCTGCAGCGGCTGCACACGCAGCAGAGGGCCATCAATGAGTACCTGTGCGACTACGGCACCAGGACAGGGTCAGGGGAGCTTGTTTTTTTTTCTCCACGCCAGTGGGGCATGATCAGGGATGCATGCACTGTCCTGGCACCATTTGAGGAGGCCACGAGGATGGTGAGCAGTGACAGTGCATGCATCAGTGACACTGTACCTCTTGTCCACCTGTTGGAGCACACGCTGCGTGGAATAATGGACAGGGCACTTGAGGCAGAACAGAGGCAGGAAGAGGAGGACTTCCTTGCCTCTCAAGGCCCCCTTTACCCAGACAGTGTTCCTTCTGTCCCACCCATCGCACAGGAAGAGGAGGAGGAGGAGGAGGATTGTGTCAGCATGGAGGTGGAGGCTGGCACTCAGCATCATCAGCAGCAGTCTTTTAGGGATGATTTACAGTCCCAAGAAACCAGTGGACTTGTACGTGGCTGGGAGGAGGTGGCTGCGGATCATGTCGTCCTTAGTGACCCAGAGGACTCCGGAGCGAATGCCTCAGCAAACCTACGCTGCATGGCCTCCCTGATCCTGCAAAGTCTGCGGAAGGATCCTCGTATTCTTCGGATCAAGGAGAGGGACCATTACTGGCTGGCCACTCTCCTTGATCCACGGTACAAGGGTAAGGTTGCGGACCTTATGTTACCGTCGCAGAGGGAGCAGAGGATGAGACAACTCCGGGAGGCCTTGCAGAAAGGTCTGTGCAACGCGTTCCCAGAGACTGGGAGGTTACAAACTCCTGGTCCTGGACAACGAGTTGCTGAGGCTTCGGCCAGTCAAAGAAGGAGCGGTGGGGAAGGTGGCCGTCTGACCGATGCGTTCAGACAATTCTTTAGTCCGCAGCCCCAAAGTATGATCGGTTCCAGCAACCATCGCCAGCGTCTGATAAACATGGTGCAGGAATATCTAGGGGCAAGGTCAGACTTGGACACCTTCCCCACCGAAAATCCTCTGGCTTACTGGGTCTTGAGGATGGATCACTGGCCAGAGCTTGCACAGTATGCAATTGAGCTACTGGCCTGTCCTGCATCCAGCGTTCTTTCGGAACGCACATTCAGTGCTGCTGGAGGATTTGTCACGGATCACAGGGTGCGCCTGTCCACCGACTCGGTTGATCGACTGACTTTCATCAAGATGAACCAGTCTTGGATCACCACCAGCTACCACACACCTGATGCTGATATACCAGACTAATTGATTTTAACATGTCACATCCCTTCAAGACTGATGCTGATGCTGAGTGCCTGTGCTGTTATGTTGACTGGCTATCCTCCTTTTCCGAGTCCTCAATGATACGATTGATGATGATAGCTTGGAAGATCATTTTTGTTTATGGGTGCCGCCACCAGTGGCTAAGGCCCAATTTTTCAGCCCCTGTTTTACAGGGGCGTGTAATTACAATTTTTTTAGCAATAATTTGCCATAGGGCTCATTGCTGTGCTCCAAGTACAGTATCTGTGAGGGGTTGGAGTGTTGTGGCACCAGTGCCTAAGGCCCAATTTTTCAGCCCCTGTTTAACAGGGGCGTGTCATTACAATTTTTGAAGCAATACTTTGCAACAGGGCTCATTGCTGTGCTCCAAGTACAGTATCTGTGAGGGGTTGGAGTGTTGTGCCACCAGTGCCTAAGGCCCAATTTTTCAGCCCCTGTTTAACAGGGGCGTGTCATTACAATTTTTAAAGCAATACTTTGCAACAGGGCTCATTGCTGTGCTCCAAGTACAGTATCTGTGAGGGGTTTTAGTGTTGTGCCACCAGTGCCTAAGGCCCAATTTTTCAGCCCCTGTTCAACAGGGGCATGTAATTACAATTCTTGATCTAATAATTCACAGCAGGGCCCATTGCTGCACCCACCAAGAGTAACTCTGAGGGCTTACAGTGTTGTGGCAACGCCACCACCACGAAAGGCCCAATTTTTCAGCCCCTGTTCAAAAGGGGCATGTAATTACAATTCTTGATCGAATAATTCACAGCAGGGCCCATTCCTGCACCCACCAAGAGTAACTCTGAGGGCTTACAGTGTTGTGGCAACACCACCACCACCACCACCACCACGAAAGGCCCAATTTTTCAGCCCCTGTTCAACAGGGGCATGCAATTACAATTCTTGATCTAATAATTCACAGCAGGGCCCATTGCTGCACCCACCAAGAGTAACTGTCAGGGCTTACAGTGTTGTGGCACCAGCACCACCATCAAAGGCCCAATTTTTACTACCACTGTTCAACAATTATATGTAATTAAAATTCCTGATATAATAGTTGACAGCAGGGCGTTCCAGCACCAACCAAGAGTAACTGTGAGTGCTTACAGTGTTGTGCCAACACCAACAACTAAGGGGCCTATTTCTGCAGAGTATATACGGCAGGTCCCTACTTTCAAACATCCAACTTACAAACGACTCCTACTTGCAAACGCAAGAAGACAACAGGAAGTGAGAGGAAATCTACCCCTTGGAAGGAAAATTCTCTCCTGTAAGAATTAATATGGGAGAAAAGTGTCTCCTCTGTACTGATGCTTTATAAGCAATCCTTGTTTCAAGAAAAACACCACATTTCAAAAACAGTTGTCATTGGGACGGAAAGTGAGGTGAAATGTTCTGAACAGGGGCACAGACAGCAAAACAAATGTTACAGGGGTGATAACCCTTACCTATGTTTTCCAAAAAGTTTAAAAATAGATTTTTGGGCTGGAGCTACACTTAAACAATGTACCTGTTCAAAATTACAAACAGATTCTACATAAGAACAAACCTACAGTCCCTGTCTTGTATGCACCGCCTGTATACGGCTGTTCAGAGTATATAGGGCCTTTTTTATTTTATGTGCGGGGTTCCCCTTAATATCCATACAAGACCCAAAGGGGCTGGTAAGGGGCTGGTAATGGGCTGGGGTGGGGGGTGGGGGGGGGGTCATGGGGTAGCTATGCCATTTTTCTTAAAGATTTTCATCCATATTACCGGGACCAGACATTACATTAAAGCCGCAAGCAGTTTTAAATGGCTTTTTTTTCCTTTAGAAGTGTCATTTTGTGCAGGGACAGTTCTAAACACGGGAAACACGTGGCACTTCACAGGCATACTTTAGACACCCCCCAGGTACGATATTTAAAGGAATATTTGACTTTTTTTTTTTCACTTTATGCATCATTAAAATGACTGCTCCCGAAAAACGACCGTTTTTAAAACTTCTTTTTGCATTGATACATGTCCCCTGGTGCAGAACCCGGGTTCCCAAACCCTTTTTAGGACAATAACATGCATAATAGTCGTTATAATTAGCACTTTAGAATTCGAACGTTCGCATCCATTGTATTTAATAGGGTTCTAATGTTCGTACGAACTTTCGGTCCGTTCGCGGGTTCTGGTGCGAACCGAACCCGGGGGTGTTCGGCTCATCCCTATCCATGACCATTTTCAAGCAGGTACACATTGTTAAAGGCTATTTCACCAACTGATTGGATTATTAGGAATGCACAGTAATATTATACATTTGCATGTGGCTGTTTATGAAAAGTTAATACGTCTGTAGGTATCCCCAATGCCTAAGCCTGTTCGGGGAAAGAATCAATTCACTTAAATTAATTTTCCCAGTCAATTGTTACTGTTTTCCCCTGTGACATGCAGTTTCAGTATTATTCCTCCACCCTCTCTCATAAACACAGACACACGTTTGCCCAATGTCAACTTTTTGTTAAACGTTTGTTCATTTATGGAGGGCTGACATCTAGTGTCTGTAGGCACCTTAAAAGTACATATGTACTTTTCAAAAGATTTTATTTTTTTTGTTACGATAAATAATACATGGTAGCCAAAAATACAGCTGAAGAGTAGATGAAAAATTACTCAAACATGTGGCTTCCTTTGAGTGTAATAATAACTGTAGAATTACAGTTGCAGGGACCTAAACCATGTGCTACATCTGACATATAACTATTTTAAGACATTTCAAGCATAGTTTTCCCACGTGATTTGATAAAATAGCTCTAGAGGGGTGTAAGATTCCAGGTGGGGATCTAACAGTTGCATTTATCAAAAGAGAATGGACACACATTGGATATTTCACTGTATAAAGCAATGGATTAGGTATCAAGGCCAGAACACACAGAAACAAATAAGACTTGATCATACATCACCTTTGCACAGTTAAAACAGAAGTATGTGTAGCGATACCCTCAGTTTAAGAGGGCTGCTTGTTTGTTTTGGGCCCTGTAATGCACCGCTATCAACCCCTGGCCATAGGCTCTAACCTCTCGTGACACAGTTAGGAAAGGGGAAAAGTGGTATAACTGTATTACCTCTATACTATTATACGGTACAACCCCCTTTGTATACCAGCACAGTAATTGACACTCACAACCAAATTACTTAAAGTGGTTGTAAACCCTTTTATCTTTTTTTTTTTTTTTTTACTAACCTGCAAGACAAAGCTATAATGAGCTAGTATGACTAGCATACTAGCTCATTATGTACCACTTACCTTCGATCGGGGCCCCCGAAGTCGTCCGTGTCCCTCCTCTAGCCGCATCCATCGCTGCGGCGATAGCCGGAATGTTACTTCCGGGTATCGCCGCTGCAGCCAATCACAGCGCCGCTCCGGCGCTGTGATTGGCCGGAGCGGCGAAGACGTGACTCCGCGCATGCGCGCGAGAGCTGTCGAATTCGGCTACGTCGTTGAATGTTGCGACCTAGCCGAATTTGTGAATGGGGTGACGTCAGCGTCGCCGCATTTACATACAAATATCTCCTTAACCGTGTAGGTTAAGGAGATATTTCATGCACCTACAGGTAAGCCTTAATCTAGGCTTACCTGTAGGTCTTTGTTTAAAAAGTGGGTTTACAACCACTTTAACTATAACTTTTTACTATGGGTAAAAATATAAAAGGTAATTTGTATACAATATCTTATGCAGATCCCTGCAATATAGGTGTATACATTAAAAGGGTATGACATTCAATAATGCAATGAACATATATTAACCCCGCTGCAGCTATCCTCCCTCATGAGCATAAAAATGGCGCCCAGCAATGTCCCATACTACCCAGTCAGGCCTGACTATAACTTGGGGTATAGATTGTTGAAGAATCTTCGCTAGCAACTGTCAGTGGTGCACATAAAGAAACAAACTGTAATCCAATAGGGGTAGCAGATAATCGCTAACTTTGCAAAGCTGGAGAAACTGAACAAACTCAGTTCAGCCAAACAGTCTCTCCAAAGTATAACTGTGGTCAATGATGGGCCTAGGCAAAGTTAATAGGCAACAAAGTTACTTAGATGTGGTTCTGAGCTGGCGCTCTCTCACCCAGACAGGACCGACTCCTGTCCGGTTCCTCCGCTACTGTGAGTGACTTCACAGTGCCCACGATGCACCGTGTCTTCGGTCCTCCAGAAGATGGTGGCACCTCAGGTGGATCGGATGCTTCGCAGGCTCCTCAGTGGAACGGAAGGCTCTCTGGAACAAAGTGCGAGGGCCCAGGCTTCAGGCCTCTCACCCGCAGTAGGTGAGTGCAGGAATCCTCTTGCAAGGAGGGCGGCGTTCCAAGAGAAAGAATGAGGCCCCTCCTCTCCCTTTTAAAGTCCACCCTAGCAGTCCTTGCACGGGGAAATGCACCCTGGGTGCCTCAAAGCGTGCTGGGAACTGTAGTCTTGCGGGTGAAACGATACCCCGCTACACACTCCCCCCACTTGAAATCTTTGGTCCCCAAAGACAGTATCAACAGTAGGAAAATACAAACTCATTAAGGGCAGCTAGAGAAGTTGGCAGAGGAAACTCCCACCAGAACAGGGAAGGGGGGTTGACCTGCCTAACTGTGCCAGAGAGTGAGATGGGGTTGCCTTCCACCAAATGCACAGCAGAAGGATCAGGTGTTGGTAATGTCCTTCGAGCAGTGGTTACTGTATCCTCAAAACTTTCCCCCATCTGGGTATAGGTTAACTTCCGAGGAGGACGAATGGTTCTCTTGGCCCTTTGTTCTCTTGGGGTGACTGTTACATCCCTCCCGGTATCTTCTTCTGGAGTAGGTACACTGGGCTCCAAAACTTCCGGTACATCCAGGTCAGGTGCAGGAAGATGTTTGGAGTAATCTTGATGATCAGCAGAAGGTGACCATGTGGCATCTTCCCACTCTTCAGCCAGAGGACTAGACGGAACAAACTCAGTGGCTTCCACATTCAATGTACTATCCACAGTACCTTCAGATGGTGGAAGATCTATTAGACATGGGTTCTGGGGTCTGAGAAGGCCACAACCATCCAAGCTCTTCTTCTTCACTCTGATCCGAGACATCCATTTCTCCAGACTGAGACACCTGAGACCGAGTGTTTGGCCTAGGTGTCTCCAAGCTTGAGGATGGTCCAGGGGAATCTTCTACAGGAGGTATCCGAACCGCTTCTGAAAGTGGGAGCAAATGGTTTCTGTGCCATGTCTTCAGCGGCCCTATCTTCCCTTCTGGTTTTAGCTGATACACCGGCAGGTCTGGTAAATTCTTACAGATCACATATGGTTCAGGACTCCATCTGTCTGCTAATTTATGCTTCCCTGGAATTCCTAGGTTTCGCAACAGCACTCTGTCTCCTGGCTGGAGGTCCGGGATTCGAACCTTGAGGTCAAAGTTCCTCTTGTTCGGGGTCCTCTTTGCTCTGAGGCCACTTGGGCCTGTTCAAAAGCTAGCTTCAAACTCTTCCTCAGTCTGTCTACATAGCCCTTATGCAAGGTGGCTGAACTGCGATCCGTGGATATGCCGAATGCCAGATCCACAGGCAGTCTTGCTTCCCTTGTAAACATAAGGTGATATGTGGCATCGCTAGTGGTACTGTGGTACTGTTGTAAGCGTGCACGATGGCCGCTATGTGCTTGCTCCAGTGCTGCTTCTGCTCACTATTTAGAGTGCCCAACATATTTAATAGAGTCCTGTTGAACCTCTCTGGCTGAGCGTCACCCTGAGGGTGATAAGGGGTAGTGCGGGTTTTCTTGATACCCAAAGAGTCCAGTTTCTTGATCAATCGACTCTCAAAGTCTCTCCCTTGGTCAGAGTGCAAGCGCTGTGGCAGTCCATAATGCACAAAGTATTTCTCTACTAGGATTTTAGCTACAGTAGATGCCTTCTGGTCTTTGGCTGGAAAAGCCTGGGCATAACGGGTGAAATGGTCGGTTATCACCAGAACATTTCCTTGTCCACTTAAGTCAGGTTTGAGACAGAGAAAGTCAATGCACACCAAGTCCAAGGGTCCTTGACTCTGCAGATGGCCCATTGAGGCAGCTTGACGTGGCAATGTCTTCCTCTGGATACAGCGTGCACAAGAGTGGCAGTACTCCTCCACCTCAGCCCGCATACAAGGCCAATATAACCTATCCCTTACAAGCTGGAGTGTTCGTTCAGCCCCCAAGTGGCCATGATTATCATGTAAGGCAGCCAAAACAGTTCTTCTGTATTTTTCCGGCAGAAACAGCTGCCACTTTTCTTCTAGGTCATCAGAGGGGTACCCTCGGTAGACCACCCCTTGATGCACATGCAACTTGTCCCATTCCTTGTGGGCCAACCGGGCCACCTTTGAGGGGTCCTTCAGAAGTCTGCCTGGATCCTGGTCTTCCAATGTCTCTAGTGCTAATCTTCCCCAAGGATCTTCCAACTGGTCTTTCCTTAAGTCCTTTTTGGACAATTTGGGCAGGTCATCCTCTCCGACTTGGGTCACATTGCAGTAACACTTAGGCACCCCCACTGCAGGGGAACCGATCTCTGTAGCCCTCGACCCACCACTAGCTTGAAGCTGTACTCCTAGACACAAGGCCCGTACCCCATCTGGGGTTACCTGGGTCCAATCTTCTGGATGGTGGGTGGGTGCGTGGCCTCTTCTAGACAATGCGTCTGCATCACGGTTTCCAGCTCCGGGCCTATACTTCAGGCTGCAGTTGAATCCGGCTAGGGCTGCTAACCAACGGTGACCAGTGGCATCCAGCTTGGCCGTGGTGAAGAGATAGGTGAGTGGATTATTGTCAGTCTTTACTGTGAAGTCAGCTCCATACAGGTAATCTCTGAGTTTATCCACGACTGCCCACTTTAGGGCAAGGAACTCCAACTTGTGAGCGGGGTAGTTATTTTCTGCGGGTGCCAGACTTCTACTAACGTAGGCAACTGGGCGCAACTGCCCTTCATATTCTTGGTATAGTACCCCTCCTAGACCATCATGGCTGGCATCTACATGCAGTTCATATGGCTTTTTGGGATCAGCATAGGCCAGGACTGGTGCAGTGGTAAGACTCTTTTTTAACATCTGGAAGGCTTCCTCGCACTCTCCTGTCCACTGGTCTTCCACTGACTCTCCAGGCTTCCTAGGGCCAGTATCATCCTCCTCTCCTTCCGTCTTCAGTAGCTCATTTAGGGGTTTGGCAATTTTTGCAAATCCTTCCACAAATCTACTGTAGTAGGAACAGAAGCCTAGGAAGGATCTGAGCTCAGTCACTGTAGTTGGTCTGGGCCAGGAGGGGACTGCCTCCAGTTTATCAGGGTCTGTAGACACTCCTTCTGCAGATACTATGTTCCCCAGATAGTGGACCGAGGACTGGTAGAACTGGCATTTTTCTCTGGAGAGTTTTAGTCCTTCCTCATTGAGTCTCTTCAGAACTTTCTCCAATCTTTCCTCATGCTCCTCCAGAGTCTTCCTGAAGACAATGATGTCGTCTAGGTACACCAGGACTTCGATCTGATTCATGTCCCCAACGGTCTTCTCCATCAACCTCTGGAAAGTAGCGGGGGCTCCCGACAGGCCTTGGGGCATCCTATTGAATTCATAGAATCCCACTGGGGTGATGAAGGCCGTCTTCTTCTTATCTTCAGGGTGCATTGGGATCTGATAATACCCACTCTTCAGGTCCATGACACTGAACAACTTGGCCCCAGACAGACTCTGCAAAGCATCTTCTATCCTGGGGGTAGTATACTGGTCGGGTATGGTCCTCCTGTTGAGAGTCCTGTAGTCTATGCAGAGTCTCAGCGACCCGTTCTTCTTCCTTACCACCACGATGGGGGAAGCATATGGACTTCTGGACTCTCGGATGACCCCTGTCCTCTTTAGCTCTGCCAACTGTTAACGCAAGTCTTCCAGGTCAGCCAGTGGAACTCTTCTGACCCTCTCCCGAAAGGGTTTGTCTTCTTGAAGCCGAATTTTATGGGTGGCACTTCTCGCACACCCCACATCAAACTAATCTTCTGAGAATATCCTTCTCCACCTAGTCAGCTGAGCCTTTGCTCTCTCCTTCCATTTCAGAGGCAAGGCGGTATCTTCAAGGCAGAGCTCCTCCAGGGTGGCTTCTCCTCCCTTGGACCCAAATTCAGACAAAGCCACTGGTGTAGCAGGATTCACCTTGCCCAGTAGCACCCGGGCTGGAATCGTCACAGGAGAATTTGTGACATTTCTGACACTCACTGGAATCTGTCCCCTGGCTTTCTTCAGTGCCCTCAACGGGACCACTTCAGGGAGTACTTCCAATCCTTAATGAGTATTGAAGGGGTCTGGTTCCACAACTACAAAGGGACCCGGCTGCTCCCAGGAGAGTTTTACTGTAGCCTGAAGACAGGTCACCTCACCAGACTGCAGTATCTTCTGTCTTCTAGACAGTCTCCAGACTCTTCCCACCCCCTCTTCCGGGGCCTTTTGCTCCAGGATCATCTTCTGGTAGACCTGTTGCTGCATGGGGTGAATCTTCTGTTTGGGAGAACTCCGCTCTTGCACTAACGGAGTCAACAGTCTCCGGACCAAGCCAGTGTTGGTCCCTATCAACATGGACATCGTGTTGGCTCCTTGTGGACAAGGGCAAACCACCGCCAGGGTGTCAAAAACTTTGGCCTTTCCGGTCACAGAGGGGTCAAAGGCCAGCCTGATTGAAACATAACCGTCGTAGGGGAAGCTGCGAGTGCCAATTCCCCCTATATTCAGGTCCTCCAGCTTCTGCAAAGGCACATGACTCAAATGCTTCTGATAAAAGTCTCTGTATAATAGAGTCACTTGGGCTCCTGTGTCTAAGAGTGCCTTTGTGTAGACTCCCTCCACTTGAACGGAGACTAAAGGGGAGGATCCAACTAATTTATCCAGGAACCTCTTAGGAGGTATTTTCTCCTTTGGACTCCGTGATTTTTCCAGTGTTTTTTTTTTCTTTTTCCATTTCTCTCTGGACCTCAACCCTTTTTGAACCTGGTATGCATTGATTTTTTTCTGGTTGTCAAATTGCAACTCCCGACAGACAGTATGGGAGTTTTTCGAAGGGGCATTGTTGCCCTTCTCTTTTTGCTCTGCATGTCTTTGGATCTTCTTGGAGCTTTCTGTAGGTAGCGGGCGCCCGGCTGACTCCTTCACCGAGGCCCTCTGAAGTTTTCCGCCGGCTGGTATTGAGTGCCTCTGTTCTTTCTTGGACTGGGGCACCTTCTATCAGGGTGGCCAACTCCTCCACAATTTAAGCAGAAAATCTCCTTCCTTATCTTTGGGGATGCTGGAATAAGGACATTCCGGTCCGGTTCCTTCCGGATCACTTCCTTTTCCTTGTTTCCCGAGTTCTTGACCAATAAAGAGGTCAATAAGTCCAGTACTTGGGCCATTTGAGACTTCAAGGTTTCTACTTCTGGGTCACGTTCTGTAACCACTGTCGTTCTGACTCCCACCGAAACAGGTGGGGTGGTTTTCTCAACCCCGTCTTGATCCTTCATCAAGGCCTCTTCGTCCCTTATGATCCGCACAAGGTCTGTGTAATTCCGAGCCATGACTCCATCAGAGGTCTTCAGGTGAAGCCAAACTGGATCCGACCGTAAGGCTCCCCTTAGGATCTGCTTCATCCTGATAGCATCTATAACCTGTGGCTGCATTCCTTTTCTCAGTACAATCTGGCACAGCATTCTATTCAGTCTCCGGACATACTCGGACAACTTCTCCCTCGGCTGTTGGAAGGTATGTTCAAACTGATAAACCAGCTCTGACACCTTCTCCAGCTGGTCAAATTCCTCCTGCAACATAGACAAATAATCCATTGCCGTACACACAGTATTGCTGCACCTAAGATTTTTCACAGCCTCAGCAGCAGGACCCTTCAAGCTCTCACTAATGCGCTGCTTCTTCTGCGATTCTGGGACTTCCCAACCTTCTACTGCCTGCATTGCCTGCTCGATCCAAGTATCGAAATCTTCCTCCCCGGGTGGCACAGGTTGTGTTCTTGAAAACACCCGGAGTTTCCGGTACCCAACTTCCACATGCAACGTGTTGTTTTTTTTGGCACTTAACAACAAAGTCTCACAACGCAGTTAGCAGTTCCACCCCTATGGCGGTCAGGGGTGACTTTGGGGCTTTAGTTTCACTACTGCCTCCCATTTTGGAGAAGAGTGATGGAGATAACTGCGGGGAGGTCCGTGGAGACTCTTTCTTCACAGCCCCAGTATGCACTAAGCGATACGTTCTGTCATCTATGTCTTTTACACTCTGCCCTTTGAACTCTTCTGGGATTCCTCTTGTCCATTCTATTAATGCATATGCCCCCGAGGTATTTGTCCTTACATCCACCGCCTATGCCTTCCAGTTTGGGGATATTGACATTATTAGCTGCTTTACCTCTTCTTTTTCCTGGATCCCTCCCGGGAGTTCAATAGCTACCGCTCAGACTGGATCCACAGTCTCCTCTGCGCACCATTGTGTCACTGTCTGCGAGTCCATGCTGGTATTTTAGACCGCCTTGATCGCAGCGTGCAATATACAAGGGTCCCGGACCGAGCCCCCACGTGTAGCGATACCCTCAGAACACACAGAACCAAATAAGACTTGATCATACATCACCTTTGCGCAGTTAAAACAGAAGTATGTGTAGCGATACCCTCAGTTTAAGAGGGCTGCTTGTTTGTTTTGGGCCCTGTAATGCACCGCTATCAACCCCTGGCAATCGGCTCTAACCTCTCGTGACACAGTTAGGAAAGGGGAAAAGTGGTATAACTGTAATACCTCTATACTATTATACGGTACAACCCCCTTTGTATACCAGCACAGTAATTGACACTCACAACCAAATTACTTAACTATAACTTTTTACTATGGGTAAAAATATAAAAGGTAATTTGTATACAATATCTTATGCAGATCCCTGCAATATAGGTGTATACATTAAAAGGGTATGACATTCAATAATGCAATGAACATATATTAACCCCGCTGCAGCTATCCTCCCTCATGAGCATAAAAATGGCGCACAGCAATGTCCCATACTACCCAGTCAGGCCTGACTAGAACTTGGGGTATAGATTGTTGAAGAATCTTCGCTAGCAACTGTTGATGGTGCACATAAAGAAACAAACTGTAATCCAATAGGGGTAGCAGATAATCGCTAACTTTGCAAAGCTGGAGAGACTGAACAAACTCAGTTCAGCCATACAGTCTCTCCAAAGTATAACTGTGGTCAATGATGGGCCTAGGCAAAGTTAATAGGCAACAAAGTTACTTAGATGTGGTTCTGAGCTGGCGCTCTCTCACCCAGACCGGACCGACTCCTGTCCGGTTCCTCCGCTACTGTGAGTGGCTTCACAGTGCCCACGATGCACCGTGTCTTCGGTCCTCCAGAAGGTGGTGGCACCTCAGGTGGATCGGTTGCTTCGCAGGCTCCTCAGCGGAACGGAAGGCTCTCTGGAACAAAGTGCGAGGGCCCAGGCTTCAGGCCTTGCACGCGCAGCAGGTGAGTGCAGGGATCCTCTTGCAAGGAGGGCGGCGTTCCAAGAGAAAGAACGAGGCCCCTCCTCTCCCTTTTAAAGTCCACCCCAGCAGTCCTTGCACGGGGAAATGCACCCTGGGTGCCTCAAAGCGTGCTGGGAACTGTAGTCTTGCGGGTGAAACGATACCCCGCTACACATGTTTTTTTTTTCAGAATCATATTTAACTAGGTGGATGCAGACCAAGAGCTGAGCGATCAAACACCACGATCTCTCAGTTCCCAGGGATCCCTGAGCAGAGAGTTGGTGACTATCAGTCACCACTGTCTGCTGTGCCCATTTCCCCCCCCCCCTTCACTGGAGCGCTGGGCTAAGGAGGGGGCGGAAGCGGCTGGATCAGGCTCTCAGCGGCTCATTGAGAGTCTGAGCTGGGTGTTGGTCCAGGCATGTGGGCGGATCCCAACTTCGTTGTCGCGACCTTGTCCCAGCCTGGATTGTGGTGTCACCAAACAGTGGGCTTCAGCCCCCTGTCTGCTGAAAACGGGTCACAGATGTGCAGAACGAATTGCACTCCTGTGATCCACAGGAGAAGTACAGCCAAAGCTCTTTTGGGCCTGGTTCACACCTATGCAGGTTACAGTTTGCATACTCCAGGTGCATTTTGCTTTTTCAATACACATTTTTGATCCATTGAAGTCAATGGGACCAAAAACCAGAAAAAAGTCCCCGGCCCATCCAAAAAAATGCATAGATGTGAACATGACCCATAGGAAACCATGTTAAATGGACTGTAGTGCGTTTCTGCAAAACTGGAAATGCACTAAAAAATGCAGAGGTGTGAACCAGGCCTTAACCACTTAACGACCGCCCACTGTAAATATACGTCGGCAGAATGGCACCGACAGGCAGAATCACGTATATCTACGTGACTGCCTTTGTATAGTTGGGGGGTCAGATCGGACCCCCCTTCTTTACAGTGAGCGGTGGTTAACTGATCGGGAGCGATCAGGCATGAGGGGACGGCCGTTCGATTCCGGCCACCCCCTCTCGATCGCTCCCGGCGAATGAGAGAGCTTCCACTGCCTGTGTAATGTTTACACAGGCAGAGGAAGTGATGTCATCTCTCCTGCGGCGCTCACATATACCGAGCGCCGTACAGGAGAAGATGCCAGGTTAGTGCACAAAACACTACACTGACACCAGGACACATAGGTACATAAATCGCCCCCCCAGATCACCCCCCAGCCACAGTGTCACTGATTGCAGTGACCATTTATTTACTGATCACTGCAATCAGTGACATTTGTGACTGTAAAAGTGTCACCAAAGTTTAGTCTTAGGTCCAGTGTAGCCCCCTAACCCCCCCTAATAAAGGTTTAACCCCCTGATCACCCCCCAGATAACCCTTTTACCCCCTATCACCACTGTCGCTAAGCGATCATTTTTCTGATCGCCGTCTTAGCGTCGGTGATGCTGATCGGTAGCCAGTAATTTTTTTTAGGTTCGCCGCAGGTTTTTATAGCGTCGGGTACCCCCATAAATTATCTAATAAAGGTTTAACCCCCTTGATCGCCCCCCCAGGTAACCCTTTCACCCCCTAGCACCGCTGTCACTAAGCGATCGTTTTTCTGATCGCTGTTTTATTGTCGGTGATGCCGATCGGTAGCCAGTTTTTTTTAGGTTCGCCGCAGGTTTTTATAGCGTCAGGTACCCCCATATATTACCTAATAAAGGTTTAACCCCCTTGATCGCCCCCCAGGTAACCCTTTCACCCCCTATCACCACTGTCGCTAAGCTATCGTTTTTCTGATCGCTGTCTTATTGTCGGTGATGCAGATCGGTAGCCAGTAATTTTTTTTAGGTTCGCCGCATGTTTTTATAGCGTCAGGTACCCCCATAAATCATCTAATAAAGGTTTAACCCCCTTGATCGCCCCCCAGGTAACCCTTTCACCCCCTATCACCACTGTCGCTAAGCGATCATTTTTCTGATCGCTGTCTTAGCGTCGGTGATGCAGATAGGTAGCCAGTAATTTTTTTTTAGGTTCGCCGCAGGTTTTTATAGCGTCAGGTACCCCCATATATTATCTAATAAAGGTTTTAACCCCCTAATTGCCCCTAGTTAACCCTTTCACCAGTGATCACCATATAAGTGTTACGGGTGACGCTGGTTAGTTAGTTTTCTTTTTATAGTGTCAGGGCACCCGCCGTATATATAACCCAATAAAGGTTTAACCCCCTGATCGCCCGGCGGGTGATATCAATTAGGTTTTAGCGTCAGAGAGGGTCTGTGTCACACCCCAGGCAGCGTCAGGTTAGTGCCAGTAACGCTAACACCCACGCGTGAAGCATACACCCCCCTTAGTGGTATAGTATCTGATCAGATCAATATCTGATCTGATCAGATCTATACTAGCGTCCCCAGCAGTTTAGGGTTCCCAAAAACGCAGTGTTAGCGGGATCAGCCCAGATACCTGCTAGCACCTGCGTTTTGCCCCTTCGCCCAGCCCAGGCCACCCAAGTGCAGTATCGATCGATCACTGTCACTTACAAAACACAACACACATAACTGCAGCGTTCGCAGAGACAGGCCTGATCCCTGCGACTCCAGTGCTGTAGGAGGTGATTTCACCACCACAGTTAAAAAAAAAAGCATATATGCCGAAGCATTGGGGCAGCAGGGGCGGAGGAGCGGAGGAGCGATTTTGCTCCTAATGCCGCGTACATACGGTCAAAATTCCGACGGAGGCTTGCCCGTGGAAAAGTCCGACCATGTGTGTGCGGCATAACTTTTTTGCGGGAGGATGCCCCCATGCTTCGGCATATATAAATGGTGCATGTATGCCCATCATTAGAAGTGGGTGGATGAAGGGCGGTATTCTAATGGTGGGCATACCCACCGATCAATCTCTTTTTTCGTTCAGCCAACTGGCTGCATGAAAAAAAAAGATTACAATACATGTCCAACAAGGACCAGCAACGTACTGGTATGTTGCTGGACTTTGAATGTTTATACCAGAATGATGC
Source organism: Rana muscosa (assembly GCA_029206835.1). NCBI lineage: Eukaryota > Metazoa > Chordata > Amphibia > Anura > Ranidae > Rana > Rana muscosa. Next base: position 1,101,465,737 of record CM055116.1, read on the forward strand.
CTGTGGGTTTAGGTATCATCTTGGTATCATTCTTTTCAGCCAGCGGCCGGCTTTCATGTAAAAGCAATCCTAGTGGCTAATTAGCCTCTGGACTGCTTTAACAAGCAGTGGGAGGGAATGTCCCCCCCCCGGATATAAAAAGCGCCATTGGGAAATTGGGAAAGCATTTTATCACACCGATCTTGGTGTGGTCAGATGCTTTGAGGGCAGAGGAAAAATCTAGGGTCTAGAAGACCCCAGTTTTTTCAAAAAAAGAGTACCTGTCACTACCTATTGCTATCATAGGGGATATTTACATTCCCTGAGATAACAATAAAAATGATAAAAATAAAAAAAATATGGAAGGAACAATTTAAAAATAAAATAAAAAAGCAAAATTAATAATAAAAAAAAAAAAAGCACCCCTGTCCTGCCCTGCTCTTGCCCAATGGCGAACGCAAGCGTCGGTCTGGCGTCATATGTAAACAGCAATTGCACCATGCATGTGAGGTATCACCGCGAAGGTCAGATCGAGAGCAGTAATTTTAGCAGTAGACTTTTAAAAATGTATGTAGTTTGTCGCCAATGCGCGTTTGTGCGAAATTTTAAAGCATGTCGTGTTTGGTATCTATGTACTCGGCCTAAGATCATCTTTTTTATTTCATCAAACATTTGGGCAATATAGTGAGTTTTAGTGCATTAAAATTTAAAAAAGTGTATTTTTTCCCCAAAAAATACGTTTGAAAAATCGCTGCGCAAATACTGTGTAGAAAAAAAAATGCAACACCCACCATTTTAATCTGTAGGGCCTTTGCTTTAAAAATATATATAATGTTTGGGGGTTCAACATAATTTTCTTGCAAAAAAAAAAATGTTTTCATGTAAACAAAAAGTGTCAAAAAGGGCTTTGTCTTCAAGTGGTTAGAAGAGTGGATGTAAGCTTCCTAATGTTGTGTATAAAATGCCAGAACAGTTCAAAACCCCCCCAAATGACCCCATTTTGGAAAGTAGACACCCCAAGCTATATACTGAGAGGCATGTCGAGTCCATGGAATATTTTATATGTTGGCACAAGTTGGGGAAAAAAGACAATTTTTTTTATTTTTTTTGCACAAAGTTGTCACTAAATGATATATTGCTCAAACATGCCATGGGTATATGTGGAATTACACCCCAAAATACATTCTGCTGCTTCTCCTAAGTACGGTGATACCACATGTGTGAGACTTTTTGGGAGCCTAGCCGCGTACAGGACCCCAAAAACCAAGCACCGCCTTCAGGATTTCTAAGGGTGTCAATTTTTGATTTCACTTCTCACTGCCTATCACAGTTTCGGAGGCCATGGAATGCCCAGATGGCACAAACCCCCCCCAAATGACCCCATTTTGGAAAGTAGACACCCCAAGCTATTTGCTGAGAGGTATTGTGAGTATTTTGCAGATCTCGCTTTTTGTCACAAAGTTTTGAAAATTGAAAAAAAAACTAAAAAAAATAAAAAAAATGTCTTTCTTCATTTTCAAAAACAAATGAGAGCTGTAAAATACTCACCATGCCTCTCAGCAAATTGCTTGGGGTGTCTACTTTCCAAAATGGGGTCATTTAGAGGGGTTTTGTGCTATTTTGGCATTTTATGGCCTTCGAAACTGTGATAGGTAGTGAGGAGTGAAATCAAAAATTTGTGCCTAGAAATCCTGAAGGCGGTGCTTGGTTTTCGGGGTCCCGTACGCGGCTAGGCTCCTAAAAAGTCCCACACATGTGGTATCCCCGTACTCAGGAGAAGCAGCAAAATGTATTTTGGGGTGTAATTCCACATATAACCATGGCATGTGTGAGCAATATATCATTTAGTGACAACTTTTTGTAATTTTTTATTTTTTTTTGTCATTATTCAATCACTTGGGACAAAAAAAAAATATTCAATGGGCTCAACAGGCCTCTCAGCAATTTCCTTGGGGTGTCTACTTTCTAAAATGGGGTCATTTGGGGGGGTTTTGTGCTATTTTGGCATTTTATGGCCTTCAAAACTGTGATAGGTAGTGAGGAGTGAAATCAAAAATTTGCGCCCTTAGAAATCCTGAAGGCGGTGCTTGGTTTCCGGGGGCCCGTACGCGGCTAGGCTCCCAAAAAGTCCCACACATGTGGTATCCCCGTACTCAGGAGAAGCAGCAAAATGTATTTTGGGGTGCAATTCCACATATAACCATGGCATGTGTGAGCAATATATCATTTAGTGACAACTTTTTGTAATTTTTTTATTTTTATTTTTTTAGTCATTATTCAATCACTTGAGACTAAAAAAAAAAAAATATTCAATGGGTTCAACATGCCTCTCAGAAATTTCCTTGGGATGTCTACTTTCCAAAATGGGGTCATTTGGGGGGGGGGGGGGTTTGTACTGCCCTGCCATTTTAGCACCTCAAGAAATGAGATAGGCAGTCATAAACTAAAAGCTGTGTAAATTCCAGAAAATGTACCCTAGTTTGTAGACGCTATAACTTTTGCGCAAACTAATAAATATACGCTTATTGACATTTTTTTTACTAAAGACATGTGGCTGAATACATTTTGGCCTAAATGTATGACTAAAATTGAGTTTATTCGATTTTTCTTATAACAAAAAGTAGAAAATATCATTTTTTTTCAAAATTTTCGGTCTTTTTCAGTTTATATCGCAAAAAATTAAAATCGCAGAGGCAATCAAATACCATTAAAAGAAAGCTCTATTTGTGGGAAGAAAAGGACGCAAATTTCGTTTGGGTACAACATTGCATGTCCGCACAATTTACAGTTAAAGCAGCGCAGTGCAAAATTCTGAAATCACCTCTGGTCCTCTAGCTACCAAATGGTCCGGGGCTTAAGTGGTTAAAGAGTTACTAAACTCATTTTTTTTTTTATTAAAATAACAAACATGTTATACTTACCTGCTCTGTGCAGTGGTATTGCAGAGTGGCTCGGGCCTCCTCTTCTGGGTTCCCTGGCGGCGATTTTGGCTCCTCCTCTTCTTCTGCGGGACTACCATAGCCAGCCGCTGGCTAGGGGGAGAGGTAGTCCCCGCGCTCCTGAGCTGTGTGTCTATGGAGCCACGCTCCATAGACTTACACAGCCGGATTTAGGCCCACCCAACATTTCCTCTGATTGACAGCAGCAAGAGCCAATGGCTCCTGCTACTACTCGAATGCAGTGTAAATAGGAAGTAAGGGGAGAAAAGATGCAGCCCTGCACAGAGCTGATCTCTTCTCCCCTCTTTTCCCCTTCACACAGGGAAGGGGGGCACAGGGAAATTGAAAAGTTTTTTACCTTAATGCAAGCAATGCATTAAAGTGATTGTAAAGGTTCGTTTTTTTATTGTTTTTGTTTTTAAAATAACAAACATGTTATACTTACCTGCTCTGTGCAAGGGTTTTGCAGGCCCTTTGAGTTTGGTATGGGTCTTGAGGGAACCCCATGCCAAAACATAAAAAAAAGACAGCGTGCGCCCCCCTCCCCAAGACCATACCAGATGAATTTTGAGGGGAAACCCCACGCCTGGGGTGAGTCCCCCCCAACTATACCAGGCCACAGGGGGCTTGGTGTCATGGGACAAGGGCCTCTTCCCTACATCCCTGGGCTGTGGGGTTCAGCGGCAGAGGGGCTTACTGATGAAAGCCCCCTTTGACAAGGGGGTCCCCAGATCCCGGCCCCCCCATGTGAATGAGCAAGGGGTAAAAATTACTAATGTCCCCCAAATGTAGATCCAACGTCAATTATGATGTCTTCCTCCACAGCTGCGCTGGAGAAAAAAAATACTCCTCCTCCAACGCTGGCTCCAGCCATTATGTCAGTTCTTATAGAACTTTGGGGCATGGCCATGCGGTGAGGTAACTCGGAGACTCCACCCCCTTGTGACATCACTGATCCATCATGTCAGACATGGGAGTTGACAGAATGGCGGAAGCCAGCGTCAGAGTTGGAGTTTTTTTTTCAGGTTGGCAGCAGAGGCAGAGGAAGACACTGTGATTGACGTTGGATCTACATCAGGGGACATTATTAATTTTTAATAAAGGACTTTAATAAAAAAACTGCCTCATGTTCCTATGTACCCCATACTCATTCACATAGAGGGGCTGTGATCTGGGGGCCCTCATTCTTAATAAGGGCTTCCAGATTTCGATAAGCCTCCACCCGTAGATCCCCACAACCACAGTCCAGGTTTGTGAGGATACGACCCTTGCCCCCATGGAGACAAGTGCTTTAGAGTGCCTCCATTTTGAGGGCTTGGTATGGTTCAGGGGGGGTCTCGCTTGTCCCCCTCCTTTCCTGGCCTTCTAGGCTACCTGCACAGATAAGGGTCTGGTATGGATTTTGGGGGGACCCCATGCCATTTTTTTTTCTTGGCGTGGGGGTTTCCCCTTAAAATCCATACCAGACCAAAGGGTCTGGTATGGTCTTGGGAGTGGACCCACAAGCTGTTTTATTTTTCAATTTATTTGGCATTGCTAACATTTCTGTGAGCACAAGTCGCATGTTACAAGTTGGATCAGTTAAGATGCTGATCCAACTTGGATGCGCCTTCAATGGGCTGAAATCTGACTCAAGTCAGACCAAAGTAGTTCAGGAACCTTTTCAAAAGTTGGACTGACACAAGTCTAACCAGTTAAGACGGCTCTCAAAGGGAACCATTGATTTTGACATGTCATGCTCTCCAAGTCGGGGCGCTTGTCGGACCAGTGTGAACCAGTCCTAAATGGAGCCTGAGCCAGGGTTCACATTTGTGCAATGCAGACACCGAATTTGATTCACACAGGAATTGCAGCGCATTCATGTGCACATCACATGTGATGTCTGTGCAGTGCGATTTCAGCCATAGATTTTGTATGGCTAAAAATCACATCGCAACTGCACCAAAACGGTAGAGGACCCTTTTTTCCCTGCACCTCAATCGCATTACATGGGTGTTCACACCCATGCGATGCAATTTTAGCAATCGCACTGCGTTTTTTGAGATCTGCTTCGGGGTGTCATTAAGATAACACTGACACCCACAGCAGATCGCATGGACGACGTGCGATTGCAATGCGGTGCCAGAAATTCACAGGATTCGCTGCGTTTTCCGCATCGTAAGTGTGAACCAGGGCTGAATGAATTGTGTTCATCTGTCTATTTGACAGTGAGAGACAGGACCATCCCCTGCAATGAATACCAGAGACAATCAAATTATTTTCCAATCTACCCAGGATCAGAAAACCAGTTTTGGATCAGAACTAATTGTAATCCATTAACAAAACAGTCCTGAAAATTAAATATCTCACAACTAAATCTGGGTGCTGTTCTGACAAAAATATATTAAAAGTCCAGCTTACCGCACTGCTTTTTTCCTTTCTCTTTGCGCCTAGCACAGGTGCAGAATTTATAGTAACTTCTTGAGCAACTTCTGATTCTAGAAGACAAATCCATTCATTTACCGTACACAAAAACTTGGCTTGGCAGACTTAGAAGTGACCTGGAAGCCAACTATACACAAATTATTTATTTGGTTACTTTCATTAATATTTTATAAAACAATGCTGTTCAGCTGGCAGGGTATGTGCCACAGGCAGCCCCCAGAGACCCCAAACGTCTAGAAAAGCTAGAAAGGGAGTGTTATGCTCTTCTTATGCAGTGTATTATATGCTCCCAAAGATGTCAGCTGCAAGAGACTTGTGACTACAATCAACAAAGACATTCAAGACTCATACTAATAATTAAAACTCTTTAGAAACCGATGAATGTTTTCATTTTAAATAGGGGTATAAACACGTGCTGTACAATTATTACTAAGGCTGAAACAAGTGGCAAAATGACTACTGCAAAAAAAAAAGAAACTCTCTGGTTTAGCTTGAACTGGAGCAACATGATGAGCATGAGAGGATCTTGTGTGATATACTGCGCAGTACATACTCGTGTGATTGATTTTGCATCGTGTTTGTCATTTGAGTATTACGTGGCAGGCATGGACTTGACAATGACTGTTCAATGTCCTGCCTGGGCTTGAACTTACATGCTTACAGACTGCAGAATTTCTGACTTAGTCTTTGTCCATTTGCTCAGACTACTCTGTTCTCGGTCTGTCCCATCCCCTCCAATCTCTGTAAAATAACTCAGAATTTTACTGTATATTAAATCCCTACTCCTCTTTAGGAAATTGCTAGATTGTCTTGTACTTGGAAGTCAGCACTCTAGCCGTGGGGGTGGGTCAGCCCTCACTGGAGTGTGTATACTCAGGTAAACATTAAGCGAGTAAACATGTGAGTAAATGACTGTACTTGTGTAGTGGTCTCCCCGAATTCCAAGGGCCTGATGTGACCCCCAGAGCCAGGGAGAACTGACATTCCTCCTCAGGGTGCAGGTTACTAGGCATAGTGGGTGTGGTGCAAGGTGAAAAGATTGGGTGCCAGTCACTTTTTGTAAAAATTAACAAAGAGAGTTTTATTTCTCTTAACAGGAATGGCGGGAGAGAGGGTTAGGGCTCAGGACACCCTTAGGCAAATGCAATAGTGTAGCAAGATCCCAGGCCTCCTTTAGTCTAATGAGAACCTCCAGAGCCAGGGACAGCTGACATCCTTCTATATAGAGTGGGTGTAATGCAAGATAGATTCATGGGTGCCAGACACTTCTTGAATGCAAAGAGATTTATTTTTCTCTTGATCAGAACTGTGGGAGAGAGGGTTTAAGGCCACGACACCCTTGGGTAGTTGCAATGTAAATTGGCAGACTCCGAGACTTCTACAGGTAGAGAGCCATGCAGGGAAAGGGATCCAGCAAGACACCACATCTGCATGTGTAGGAGCGCTGCCTCCTATGGTACAGTCTTAGAACAGTTCCGAACACAAGTTGTAGCAAACACTTCTCGTAGACTCTCAGCCCACTGAGCTCCCAGTCTCTCTCACTAGACTTGCTGATTCACTGCCACTGAATTCTATGAGCTCTTCCAATCTTCTTACTTTAGTATCTTCCTCAAGAGTCACCCTGCTTCCCTGCTGGGTCCCTGGATTGGCACTCTAGATACTTCTCAAGCGTCACCCCACGGGCCTGCTCTGTCATACAAGGCTGCTCTGTAAGCATCACCTCTGCTGGCTGGGTCCCTGGCTTGACACCTGCTGAAGTTTACAGATTCTTCACCGTCCCCAGTTGGTGAGAATACAGCTCCTGTACCTGCTTTAGCTACTCACTGTGGTCCCTGGTAATAAGGTGGTTGGTCCCTTAGTGATGACAGCTTCCCCTCTACCTCCGACCATGACAGGTTCTCCAGCCGGCAAAACCGTCACTGGACTGCAAGCCGCAGTCCCAACCCTACGCTGCTCTCTTGCTTCTGTATGGGCCCTCAGACAGCCTAGCAGCCAGATGTGCCCGGAATAGGCCCAAACTCTGGTCTAGCAGCACAGGCAGCACAACACACATCCACCCAGACAGCCGTTTAGGTGGCACTGAACACCAATGACCTGACTCCACCCAAATATATAGGTTCTTCCAGCAGGCCAAGGGATTTAAGAAAATCCCTGCCTATTGGCTGAGATACCCCATACACTCATAATATGTCCTTGCTTTGCCCTTCTCTTATCTAATGTCACCGTCTAGTGACAGAAGAGAGAAGTGCAGCAAATCTAGACTAATGCCGCATACACACGATTGGAAATTCCGACAATTTTTTTTCGATGTGAGCTTTTTGTCGGAAATTCCGACCGTGTGTAGGCTCCATCGGACATTTGCTGGCAAATTTTCCGACAAGAAAAGTTCTTGTCGGAAATTCCGATCGTCTGTATGCAATTCCGACGCACAAAAAAACACGCATGCTCAGAATCAAGCAGAAGAGCCGAACTGCCTATTGAACTTCATTGATCTCGGCTCGTCATACGTCTTGTACTTCACCGCGTTCTTGACATTCGGAATTTCCGACAAGATTTGTGTGACCGTGTGTATGCAACACAAGTTTGAGCCAACATTCCGTCCGAAAAAAATCCACGGTTTTGTTGTCGAAATTTCCGATCGTGTGTACGCGGCATTAGGGTGAAATCAGTTGATCCCTAACAATGTGCCAAGGCAACTACACATGGCAGGTAAATTTAGGAGCAACCTTGCCTAAACATCAGGGTGCTACATCCTCCCCCTGAACTACAAAACTACGTCTGGGAGTTTGAAAATAAATAAATAATTTGAGCTCTTAAGCCTGAGAGCGAATGTCCTGGCAAAAACTGGGATGGAAATGGGAAACAAGGAAAGGGGTAACAATGACAAACAATATATGTGGCGTATCACAGGAATTAAACAAGAGTATCAAACACGTGAGAAATGATAGATCATATATGACAGATAAATATCAAAAATTATGTAAACTTTTAAGGGTGACGTACCAGCCAAATGTTTAAAGGCAGATATAAGCAATGACCTTACTTCCTAACTATCTATCTAACATATACAGTGATAAGAAGGTATAAAGGGTTAGTGTTGTCGCCGGGTTGGATCCCCGTCTCTCCTTGTCCAAGAAAGACGCACCGATACAGCAACACCTGAAAGAGATAAACAGCAATGCAAATGCATCCTACTCTACAATAACATGGTGCAATATTTACAGACGTGATTAAGTAGTTATTGATTGTCCTTAGCCAAGGACAGCATAGCAGTGTAAAGGCCCATATACACCTGGCTGGCTTGCAGGCTGTTCCGGAAAATCCGACCCTTTGTATGCTCCATCGGACAATTGTTGTCGGATTTTCCGCCAACAAATGTTGGACAGAATGCTTTAAAATTTTCCGACAACAAATGTGTGTTGTCGGATTATCCGATCGTGTGTACAGAAGTCCGTCGGACGAAACTCCAAAGTACAAACACGCATGCTCAGAAGCAATGCTGACTATAACACAACATTAGGAGAAGATGCCCAAAGGGTGGCGCTATAGAGCTGAAAAACCACGTCGTTTCGCGTTTCTTGGCCAACAATTGTGTGCCGTTTGTATGCAAGACAAGTTTTTGGCCAACTCCCTTCGGACAAAAGTCCTAGGCTTTGTCCGCGGAAAATTCAATCATGTGTATGAGGCTTAAGTACACCCTATCATATAATGAAAGCGGGCCCCATTCTCGGCTGAGAATGCCACCCTCTTTATAACTAATCAAAAAAAAACAAACTTTCCTTAGTGTTTTATATCAAGTGAACAGTCCTGATGTATGGATTAGTCCATTATTCACAAAAAAAGGTAAGAATTCGCCCCTTTGCCACAGCTCATTCTACCTGACTAGCTACATACCCCAGTGTCCTTGATGTACCACAGTCCATCAAATTTCCACTCAGGGTGAACAACCCTTCCCAGCAGTTCCCATTCTTCCTTAGGGGTAACTCCGGGCAACAGTGGCACAGCTGCATTCAGCAGCCAGGCCATGTTGCAAGGAACTGCACTTTCGGGACACAGGTCCCCTTGCAAAGATGTCCTCAATTTGTATAACAGCCGGGGACTGAGAATTTTTTTTCATCAACTGGAGAAACAACAACCTGCAGAAGATCACAGGTCACTTTTCGGAGTGAAGCACTCCAACAACTTCAATCTTAGCCAACGTGGCTCAGGTGGCCACTTCCTGTATCTTCTGGCAGCATTCAGTCCAGCACAATCTCAGCAGTACAGCCCTGGAATGTTTTCCTCTAGCAACAACTTTTGTGCAAAGGTAAAGTGGCTTACAGCATAGCGTCCTTAACTTCACACAGCCCACATTTGTAATCCACAGAAGGTAAAGAATAGAGGCACTTTCGTGGAATTCACCAGTAGTACCCAGGATCGGGGTAAGAGAAAGGACTATATATGGATATATGGACACTTACCTGTCCAGGGCGCCCGCGATGTCGGCAGCCGAAGCCGATCTGTCGTTCAAGGATCGGCTGCTGCCGCCGCCATACTCTGTGAAGGAATCAGGAATTGAAGCATTGCGGCTTCACTTTCCGGTTCCCTACTGCGCATGCGCGAGTCGCGCTGCGCATCTTCACTGGTTCCCGCTGTGTTCTGGGACCTGTGTGTCTCCCAGAAGGCAGCGGGGGGAAAGCGTAGGCGCCCGAAGTGGCGTAGATCACAGAGGTGATCTATGCCAGGAAGTTGGAGCAAATACCTGTATTAGACAGGTATCTGCTCCCCCCTCCCCCCTGAAAGGTGCCAAATGTGACACCGGAGGGGGGGAGGATTCCAAAAAGTGGAAGTTCCATTTTTGGGTGGAACTCCACTTTAATGTCCTTCTTGTCTGGCCTATGGATGATTATAATGATCCGCTACACTTTAGACAGCCGAGGCAGAGTTCTAGGGTCCCTGTACCCGGGCAGGACCTGTGCGTCTGGAGCACGCTAAACTGAGCACCCAGTGACAACATCATGTGCAAGGGGCCTTAGGGATAATCTTCAGCTGTTTCTATAGAGATATTTGTGCTAGAGTCCTGTGTGTGCACTGCATGATTTCATATAAATTGTATCATACCTTCTTCTAATAGCAGGTCCAAGGCTGAACTTCAGGAGGTATTTTGTGTCTCTCCTTCCTGCCCCCATTCAGCCCTGCTCCAGCCACTAGCACAGCATCCTCCTCTCTGAGTCAAATGTGCGGGCTGTGGAAGGGACGGGCTACAGAGGTGTGCACCACTAGGAGACTCAGAGACAGATTTCAACAACATTTGCGCAGTATTGATAAGAATTTGTCAACAAATGTCGCTCAACATTTTAACCAATACCATAATGGCAGCAACATTTCTGCAGGTGTACAGATCCTAGAAAGAGTTCTGAGACCCACTAGAGGAGGAGATGTTTTTAAACTTCTCTGCAAAAGGGAGGCTTTTTGGATATTTTATTTTAACACCAGAAAACCTTTTGGCTTGAACCATGAATGGGACATTACACATTTTCATAATTAAACCAGTCTTTATTCCATTCAAGTCCATATATACACGCAGTAGATGTGAATTTTTTCACACATGTATGTATATACATTAATTTCATATCTTTTTCCATTACTTTGTCACTGTTGAGATTTGTACATTCTGATGTCTATATTCACACCAGAATTTACTATTTTACAGTGTTTTCTTTTGTCCTGATGTCCTTCATGGATTTGGCTGTTGATGGCTATTTTTCATCACCAGTCACCTCCATGCGTTTTTTTTTTTTTTTAACCAATAGTCCGAACACATTGAGGTTTAGTTCAGCTCAACAAGGTTTGGTTCTGAACTTTCAACACCCAATGACATCTTGCTCTACACACCTATTTTTATATACATCCACGAATGTTCACTATGCGTGCATAGACATTTTTCATTTATACATTTAATGAATAGGTGTGTTTTGGGTTAACCCTTTTGGGCAACAATAAGTCTGGATTTGGACACTATTGGGTTCTTTTTCTAGGCTTTATTGTCCTTTTCTTTACTTTTTTCCTTTTTTCATGATTTGCCTGTGATTTAATTTTGGCTTAATGAGCCGCAGGCTTACATGTGTGTGTGTATATATATATATATATATATATATATATATATATTTTTTATCATGACTGTTACTGTTTTTGTGTGCATTTGTTTAGACATATGCATGCGTTTTTAACGTTGCAATGTTGTTAAATACGTTGGTTGAAATGTTGTTTGTATGTGGTACTATTAGAGCCAGGTGTGTTTTTGGGTGTAGGCAAATTTGGGCGGACTCCTTTAACCACTTAACGACCGCCCACTGTATATATACGTTGGCAGAATGTCACGGACAGGCACAATCACGTACCTGTACGTGCCTGCCTTCGTATGGGTGGGGGGTCCAATCGGACCCCCCTCCGGTACAGTGAGCGGCCGGGATCGCTTCGGGAGCGATCCGTGATGAGGGGGCCGCCATTCGATTCTGGCCACCCCCTCGCGATCCCTCCCGGCGAATCAAATGCTTCCTCTGCCTGTGTAATGTTCACACAGGCAGGAGGAAGTGATGTCATCTCTCCTGCAGCGCTCACATATACCGAGCGCCGCATGAGAGAAGACACACAGGTTAGTGCACATAACAGCACACTGACACCACACACATAGGCACACGATCGCCCCCCCATGCCCCCCAGACACCCCCAGTCACAGTGTAACTGTTAGCAGTGACCATTTATTTACTGATCACTGCAATCAGTGACATTTGTGACTCTAAAAGTGTCAGGTTTAGGTCCAGTGTAGCTCCCTAACCCCCCCTAATAAAGGTTTAACCCCTTGATCGCCCCCCAGGTAACCCTTTCACCGCTGTCACCAAGCAATCGTTTTTCTGATCGCTGTCTAGGTGTCGGTGATGCCGATAGGTAGCCAGTTATTTTTTTTAGGTTCGCCGCAGGTTTTTATAGCGTCAGGTACCCCCATATATTACCTAATAAAGGTTTAACCCCTTGATCGCCCCCCCCCCAGCTAACCCTTTCACCCCCTTTTGCCAGTGTCACTAAGCGATCGTTTTTCTGATCGCTGTCTTAGTGTCGGTGATGCCGATAGGTAGCCAGTTATTTTTTTTAGGTTCGCCGCAGGTTTTTATAGCGTCAGGTACCCCCATATATTACCTAATAAAGGTTTAACCCCTTGATCGCCCCCCCAGCTAACCCTTTCACCCCCTTTTGCCAGTGTCACCAAGCGATCGTTTTTCTGATCGCTGTCTTAGTGTCTGTGATGCCGATAGGTAGCCAGTTATTTTTTTTAGGTTCGCCAAATGTTTTTATAGCGTCAGATACCCCCATATATTATCTAATAAAGGTTTTAACCCCCTAATTGCCCCTAGTTAACCCTTTCACCAGTGATCACCATATAAGTGTTACGGGTGACGCTGGTTAGTTAGTTTGCTTTTTATAGTGTCAGGGCACCCGCCTTATATAACCCAATAAAGGTTTAACCCCCTGATCGCCTGGCGGGTGATATCAATTAGGTTTTAGTGTCAGAGAGGGTCTGCGTCGCCCCAGGCAGCGTCAGGTTAGTGCCAGGAACGCTAACACCCACGTGTGAAGCATACACCTCCCTTAGTGGTATAGTATCTGAACAGATCAATATCTGATCTGATCAGATCTATACTAGCGTCCCCAGCAGTTTAGGGTTCCTAAAAACGCAGTGTTAGCGGGATCAGCCCAGATACCTGCTAGCACCTGCGTTTTGCCCCTCCGTCCAGCCCAGGCCACCCAAGTGCAGTATCGATCGATCACTGTCACACACACATAACTGCAGCGTTCCCAGAGACAGGCCTGATCCCTGCGACTCCAGTGCTGTAGGAGGTGATTTCACCACCACAGTTAAAAAAAAAAAGAGCATATATGCCGAAGCATGGGGGCAGCAGGGGCGGAGGAGCGATTTTGCTCCTAATGCCGCGTACATACGGTCAAAATTCAGACGGAGGCTTGCCCATGGAAAAGTCTGACCGTGTGTACGCGGCATAACTTTTGCGGGAGGATGCCCCCATGCTTCGGCATATATAAATGGTGCATGTATGCCCATCATTAGAAGTGGGTGAATGAAGGGTGGTATTCTAATGGTGGGCATACCCACCGATCAATCTCTTTTTTTCGTTCAGCCAACAGGCTGCATGAAAAAAAAGATTACAATACATGTCCAAGAAGGACCAGCAACGTACTGGTATGTTGCTGGACTTTGGTTATACCAGATTGATGCCTGCGGGTTTAGGTATCATCTTGGTATCATTCTTTTCAGCCAGCGGCCGAATTTCATATAAAAGCAATCCTAGTGGCTAATTAGCCTCTGGACTGCTTTTACAAGCAGTGGGAGGGAATGTCCCCCCCCCCGATATAAAAAGCGCCATTGGGAAATTGGGGAAGCATTTTATCACACCGATCTTGGTGTGGTCAGATGCTTTGAGAGCAGAGGAAAGATTTAGGATCCCTGAGATAACAATAAAAATGATTAAAAAAAAAAAATTTGGAAAGAACAGTTTAAAAATAAAATAAAAAAGCAAAAATAATAAAAAAAATTAAAAAAAGCACCCCTGTCCCGCCCTGCTCTTGCGCAATGGCGAACGCAAATGTCGGTCTGGCGTCATATGTAAACAGCAATTGCATCATGCATGTGAGGTATCACCGCGAAGGTCAGATCGAGGGCAGTCATTTTAGCAGTAAACCTCCTCTGTAAATCTAACGTGGTACCCTTTAAAGGCTTTTAAAAATGTATGTAGTTTGTCGCCACTGCGCGTTTGTGCGAAATTTTAAAGCATGTCCTGTTTGGTATCTATGTACTCGCCCTAAGATCATCTTTTTTATTTCATCAAACATTTGGGCAATATAGTGTGTTTTAGTGCATTAAAATTAAAAAAAGTGTATTTTTTCCCCAAAAAATGCGGTTGAAAAATCGCTGCGCAAATACTGTGTGGAAAAAAAAATGCAACACCCATCATTTTAATCTGTAGGGCCTTTGCTTTAAAAAAATATTTAATGTTTGGGGGTTCAACATAATTTTCTTGCGAAAAAAAAAAAAAATGTTTTCATGTAAACAAAAAGTGGCAGAAAGGGCTTTGTCTTCAAGTGGTTAGAAGAGTGGATGTAAGCTTCCTAATGTTGTGTATAAAATGCCAGGACAGTTCAAAACCCCCCCAAATGACCGCATTTTGGAAAGCAGACACCCCAAGCTATATACTGAGAGGCATGTCGAGTCCATGGAATATTTTATATGTTGACACAAGTTGCGGAAAAAAGACAATTTTTTATTTTTTTTTTGCACAAAGTTGTCACTAAATTATATATTGCTTAAACATGCCATGGGCATATGTGGAATTACACCCCAAAATACATTCTGTTGCTTCTCCTGAGTACGGGGATACCACATGTGTGAGACTTTTTGGGAGCCTAGCCGCGTACGGGACCCCAAAAACCAAGCACCGCCTTCAGGCTTTCTAAGGGTATACATTTTTGATTTCACTCCTCACTGCCTATCACAGTTCCGGAGGCCATGGAATGCCCAGATGGCACAAACCCCCCCCCAAATGACCTCATTTTGGAAAGTAGACACCCCAAGCTATTTGCTGAGAGGTATTGTGAGTATTTTGCAGATCTCGCTTTTTGTCACAAAGTTTTGAAAAAAAAAAAATATATATATATATTTTATTTCTTCATTATCAAAAACAAATGAGAGCTGTAAAATACTCACCATGCCTCTCAGCAAATAGCTTGGGGTGTCTACTTTCCAAAATGGGGTCATTTGGGGGGGTTTTGTGCTATTTTGGCATTTTATGGCCTTCGAAACTGTGATAGGTAGTGAGGAGTGAAATCAAAAATTTGCACCCTTAGAAATCCTGAAGGCGGTGCTTGGTTTTCGGGGTCCCGTACGCGGCTAGGCTCCTAAAAAGTCCCGCACATGTGGTATCCCCGTACTCAGGAGAAGCAGCAAAATGTATTTTGGGGTGCAATTTCACATATAACCATGGCATGTGTGAGCAATATATCATTTAGTGACAACTTTTTGTAATTTTTGTATTTATTTTTTGTCATTATTCAATCACTTGGGACAAAAAAAAAATATTCAATGGGCTCAACATGCCTCTCAGCAATTTCCTTGGGGTGTCTACTTTCTAAAATGGGGTCATTTGAGGGGGGTTTTGTGCTATTTTGGCATTTTATGGCCTTCGAAACTGTGATAGGTAGTGAGGAGTGAAATCAAAAATTTGCGCCCTTAGAAATCCTGAAGGCGGTGCTTGGTTTTCGGGGGCCCGTACGCGGCTAGGCTCCAAAAGTGTCCCACACATGTGGTATCCCCGTACTCAGGAGAAGCAGAAAAATGTATTTTGGGGTGCAATTCCACATATAACCATGGCATGTGTGAGCAATATATCATTTAGTGACAACTTTTTGTATTTTTTTTTTTTTTGTCATTATTCAATCACTTGGGACAAAAAAAAAAAATATTCAATAGGCTCAACATGCCTCTCAGCAATTTCCTTGGGGTGTCTACTTTCCAAAATGGGGTCATTTGGGTGGGTTTTGTACTGCCCTGCCATTTTAGCACCTCAAGAAATGAGATAGGCAGTCATAAATTAAAAGCTGTGTAAATTCCAGAAAATGTACCCTAGTTTGTAGACGCTATAACTTTTGCGCAAACCAATAAATATACGCTTATTGACATTTTTTTTACTAAAGACATGTGGCTGAATACATTTTGGCCTAAATGTATGACTAAAATTTTGTTTATTCGATTTTTCTTATAACAAAAAGTAGAAAATATCATTTTTTTTCAAAATTTTCAGTCTTTTTCCGTTTATATCGCAAAAAAAATAAAAAATCGCAGAGGCAATCAAATACCATTAAAAGAAAGCTCTATTTGTAGGAAGAAAAGGACGCAAATTTTGTTTGGGTACAACATTGCATGTCCGCACAATTTCCAGTTAAAGCAGCGCAGTGGCAAATTGTGAAATCACCTCTGGTCACTAAGCTGCGTAATGGTCCGGGGCTTAAGTGGTTAAAAAGCCTGTCTGTTTAGTGTCACATTTGTTGTGAACAAGCAAGATATCGCTTGTGAAATGCCTCTACTATTGCCTGTATTTGTCTGACCCTGTTGACAATAAAGATGACATCAAGATAAGTTGGAGTTCCAGTGTGGGACCAATTTCTTATTTTATGTGTGCTGATTGGCTAAGGCGGCAATCGCCCGGTGGAGTAACTCAGCAGCTCCTCCTTCCCACCCAGATTAGCAGGTTATGCTCATCTATTGGTTGATGCTCATCTAGAATTATAGTTTTCTTTACAGATATGCGTTTGTGAACCTGCCCCACAGCACACAGAGCAGCTGCTTGAATGCACTTCAGCAGCTGTCAATGACAGACCTTTATTTCCAGGACGCACCCCGGGACAAGATCATGTCGAGACAGCCGCTGAAAATTCAAGAGTGTTCAGGACAGATCAGGACAACTATGAACAAGTATTTATTTCAATTATTTTATTTATCTATTCATAGGACACAACAAAAGACTACAAATGGGTATTCCCCCAAAAAAGGGGAAAATTAGAAAGGATAAAACACAACAATAAACAGTAGCATTAGTATTAAACATGCAAAGTCAAAAGCATAACATTGTTTCAACCGGGCCGCATATTTGGCCTCCATATAGAGTATCTCTCCTGTCACCAATTCACAACACCAAAAAATAATATGCTTCACTAGGCCCTCATGTTGCCTCCTTACCAGGCCACATGCCCTCAACATGGGGAGGATGTCCCCATGTTGATGGGGACAAGGGCCTCATCCCCACAACCCTTGCCCGGTGGTTGTGGGGGTCTGCGGGCAGGGGGCTTATCGGAATCTGGAAGACCCCTTTAACAAAGGGGACCCCCAGATCCCGGCCCCTCCCTATGTGAATTGGTAAGGGGTACATTGTACCCCTACCATTTCACGAAGAAAGTGTAAAAAAATGTAAATAAAACCACACAAACACCTTGGAAAAGTCCTTTATTAAAAAAAAAAAAAAAAAAAAAAACATTCCAGCGATGAACTCCAGTGTCCCGCGGCGATCCTGATGTCCAGCGCTGTCCGTCATTGGTTGTGCCTGAGCGGACCTGATGGGGAAGTTCCTCCGCAGTGTTTTAAATGTATAGACCCGCCCCTTCTAAAGTTCCCCATCAGGTCCGCTAAGCGGACCAGATGCGGAACGTGAGAAGGGGCGGGTCTATTCATGTATTACACAGTGAAGGAAGTTCCCATCAGGTCCGCCCCCACGATATGTCAGACCCCGCCTACGTCATTGGCCTGAGCGGACCTGATGGGGAACTTCCTTCACTGTGTAATACATGAATAGACCCGCCCCTTCTCACGTTCCGCATCTGGTCCGCTTAGCCTTACACCTAGTCATTGGCTGAGCGGACCTGATGGGGAACTTTAGAAGGGGCGGGTCTATACATTTAAAACACTGCGGAGAAAGAGTTCCCCATCAGGTCCGCTCAGGCTCAACCAATGACGGACAGCGCTGGACATCGGATCGCCGCGGGACACTGGATTTCATCGCTGGAATGTTTTTTTTTTTTATTCGTTTTTTTTTTTTAATAAAGGACTTTTCCAAGGTGTGTGTGTGTTTTTATTTACATTTTTTTACACTTTCTTCGTGAAATGGTAGGGGTACAATGTACCCTCTACCAATTCACATAGGGGGGGCCAGGATCTGGGGGTCCCCTTTGTTAAAGGGGTCTTCCAGATTCCGATAAGCCCCCTGCCCGCAGACCCCCACAACCACCGGGCAAGGGTTGTGGGGATGAGGCCCTTGTCCCCATCAACATGGGGACATCCTCCCCATGTTGAGGGCATGTGGCCTGGTACGGTTCAGGAGGGGGGGCGCTCTCTCGTCCCCCCCCTCTTTTCCTGCGGCCGGCCAGGTTGCGTGCTCGGATAAGGGTCTGGTATGGATTTTTGGGGGGACTCCACGCCATTTTTTTAAAATTTGGGGTGGAGTTCCCCTTAAAATCCATGCCAGATCTGAAGGGCCTGGTACGGATATTTAGGGGGAACCGCGCGCCATTTTTTTTTTTATTTGCGGCGGGGTTCCCCTTAATATCCATTCCAGACCTGAAGGGCCTGGTAATTGAATTTGGGGGAACCCCACACTTTTTTTTTTATTAATGACTTTTCTATGTATTGATAAAAGCCGACAATTCATTAATAGCCGCAAGTGAGTTTTAAATTACTTTTTTTCCGTCAAAAATGACATTTTGTGCAGAGACAGTTCTAAGCACAGGAAACATGCGCGACGTTTAAAATTTACGATTCGTACGAAATTCGTATTTCGTACGAATCTGTATTAAATTTCGTACACGAATTACGAAATACGATTTTTTTTTAATACGAAACGGAACGGAACGAAACAAATTTTTTAACGGCGCCCATGTCTACGCTGTATTATGCTAAAGGGTTTACCCAATTCCCGTTCCCATTCCCGAACACAGTTTAGGGAGTGGGTTTCCGTGCCTATATTTAATAGATCGTAATTGATCGATAGGGTATGAGACAGTCCTTCCCTCTCTGAGCAAAAATTTTTCAAATCTTGTAGGGGGCCTGGTGAACCTTCCCGGAGTCGGGAGGGTACTAAGAAAATGGGTAATCTATAGGGCGCTCCAAAATCTTAATTTAAACATCCCCGTCTGTTCAGTCAACTCCGGTATTGTCGGCCACGCCCCCGCGTTTATAAAGCAAGATGCTTGTGTGCATCCCATATTCGATAGATGCCGAAAAGCATCGTCCTCCAGTCCCGGTGGAAAGAGGGGATTTCCAAGTATCGGATACAGGGGTTAGGTCTCCGGTATTATACCTATAGTGGGGGGTGGGGTCGAACACACCTTAACGGTGTTGCCTATTAAGGGATGGTTTTTAACCTCTCTAGGGAGAGAGGCAAAACACCAGGAGGCTCTGGCCAAGGGGACAGGCGATTGGGCGCATTCAATCTGTAACCATAATTTGCAGTCTAGGTGTCTATTCCAGTCAATTACTCTGGTCAGTTGTATTGCTTGGTAATATTTACGGAGATCCGGTACTGTCAGGCCTCCATGTCTCTTGGGGAGCATTAATTGTTTACGTTGTGCTCATCTTGATGATATTGCAGCATCCAAGCCAGCTGTGGAGACCGGTCTTACATTTACCCAATAATATCCTAACTTTTTGCAGCAATGGGGGGAAATTTAACTAAAAAATCTTAGCCATCTTAGATGGAAGCTGAGTACTGAAATATGTTAGCGCCTTGTCTGTCCATTTAAACTTAAAATTTTGCTTAAGTTGCGCAATTGAGATCTGAGGAAAATTAACCCCCATTGCTTCCGACTTAATAAAATTAATGTGAAGGTTAGAAAGCAGACCAAACTTCTCAAACTCCCTCATCAGATTTGGAATCGTAATCAGGGGGTTCGTAAGGGAGAACAGCATGTCGTATGCATAAGCAGATATTTTATGCTGAACTTCTCCTATCTGTACCCCTGTGATGTCCTGATTTAGCCTTATTGTGCAGAGAAACTGTTCCAATGACAGGGCAAAAAGGAGTGGCGACAGCAGGAACCCCTGGCGTGTCCCATTTGTAATTTGAAAAGTATCAGATAGCACTCCGTTGGCCCTTACCCGGGCCGCCGGACTGGAGTATATTGCAGATATCCACTGAAGCATTTTACTGCCAAAGCCACTATAACGTCATGAAACTCCAATTGACCCCATCAAAGGCCTTCTCCATGTCTGTACTCAAAAATACACACTGCTTACAGGTGATGTTCACTACCTGTAATAAGATCAGGGCCTTCGTTGTATTATCCCTTGCTTCTCATGTGTGAACAAATCCCACCTGATTCAAATGTATCAGATATGGGATATGCTGTTGAATCCTATTTGCCAAAATTTTAGAAATAAGCTAAAGATCTAAATTGAGCAGAGAGATTGGTCGATAGCTTTCGCAGGAAGCCGGATCTTTCCCCTCTTTAGGGATTACCGAGATATATGCTAATGTGTCATTTGCTAAATTTGCCAAGGATCCCAAAGCATTGAATAACTTCAGCATATATTGATCTAGGGAGGGAAGCAAGATCTTATAGTATTGGGCCGTCAAACCATCAGGGCTCGGTGCTTTGGTTGCGTCTACTGCTCCCTGAAGTTCTTCCATTGTTATGGGATCCTCGAGGAGGTCCCTGTCTATTTCTGAGAGTCGGGGCATTATTGACTCTGCAAGATACAAATCTATCTGGGCTTGAGTGGGGGATTTAGTCTGCAGATTATAAAGAGATTGATAAAATGCTTGAAATTCTCGTGCTATGTCGTTTGGTTTCGTATCCTTAGGCCTATTCGGTGGAACAAGGTGTGCGATGTAGTTCGTTAATTTCTGCTCTCGTAGAGTCCTAGCTAGCGATCTCCTGCATTTGTCCCTGGACTTGTATGAGAACTTCCTACAGATCTGTAGGGCCACCTTTGCTTTGAATTGAAGAAGGTTTGAGATTTGTGTTCGCTTAACAAGAAGATCTCTTTCTAGGGGGGGGACTGGGCCCGTTTATGTCGGAGCTCTAGGATAGCCAGTTCTTCAAGTAATAATTTTAAATGTTCAGCACATTTCTATTTAATCCTGGCTCCGTGCTTGATCAGTATCCCCCGAATAACCCCCTTGTGTGCTTCCCAGATAATTCCGGGGTCACAGTCTGGGGTATCGTTAGTGCTAAAATAAAAATCCAACTACTTAATTACATCTTCTACGACATCCTTATCCTGTAAAAGGCTCTCATTCAGTCTCCACTGCCTAGGCCTAGTCGTCGCAAGATCATGTAATGCATATGTCAAAAGCATAGGTGCATGGTCTGACCAAGTGATGGATCCTATGGTGGCCGCTCGTACTGAGTGAAGTTGGGCATGTGGAACAAGAAAATAATCTATACAAGAGTAAGATTTATGAGGGGTAGAATAGAAAGTGTAATCTCTTTCTGTGGGATGAACTAAACGCCATATATCAATCAACTGGTTCCTATGAACAAGTATAATCAGTGAAATAACAACTACTTGTCTGGACAAGTGGCCTAAAAAGTGCTGAGGTTATTGGATCATCATGGGAAACAGACACAGCATTTTCACTGGGTTAGCTCTAAAATGGCAGCCTGCAAACTTCTCTCAGCACAGGTTTTCTTACTTGACCCTCAGTTCCTCTCCTGTAACTTGGTAAATTGATCCTAGTGCTGTAATGATCCCAGTCTCCTGTTACTTCTGCTTATCCTTCTGCCCACTGGCCACTCTCTTCATTCGGTCAGCTTGATTTGTGACTATCCTGACCTCCAAACTTCTGCTTGTCCCTGCTTATATAGTCATGTTTTGTACTGGATTCTGCCTTTCTAATTACCGCTTGTTTGTTTTCCAGTCTATCTCTCCTTTGGCACAATTGTTTAGGGTACTAGTCCTATTTGCGTTTGCGCTGTTTTTTTCACCGGTTTTGTAAAATTGTATCTAGTGAATGGTCTCCTCATTGCTTATCGCTATTAGCCCTGTGTATCCTTATGCCGCGTACACACGATCGATTTTTTCGACGGTGAAAACACCGTCAAGAAAATCGACGTGAAAAAAGAGAGACAGCTTGTCCCCCCCCCCCCCCCACACACGGCCGTTTTAAATGACATTTTATTTTTGGTCAAAAAAAACGACCGTGTGTGGGCTCCCCGGCAGTGTTTTCCATGGGAAACAGAGCATGTTCTAATTTTTCTCGTCGTGATTAATGCCGTTTTTCCCGTCGAGAAAAATGACAAAAAGCCCACAGACAATCGTTTTTCTCGACGGGAAAAATGATCGTGTGTACGCGGCATAAGTCTCCTTGCCTACAAACTGCTCAATTTCCAGTCTGTCAATTTATTGTTAACCTGTTTTTGTTGTCTTTATCTTTCAAATGACTTATTTCTCACTCAGAATGCCTCTCATTGTTTACTATACTTTCAAATCGAGGTGCTCTAACTTGACCTGATACTGGAGGGGGAATATGATAATATGTGTAGATTCAACTTGGATTAAAGAAAAACTGCGGTAGAATTCAATTAATTTTGAGTTATTTTTTGCGTTACCATTCACATCTGCGCATTTCCAAATGCATGTCAATCCAAAAGAAAAATGCACGGCGCGCTTGCGTTACTATTCATTTGCATCTGTGCATTTCCGAATGTATGGCAAATCACAAGAAAATGCACAACATGTCATGCTTTTCAAAAACACGCAGCAATGCACGTTGTGCTTGTGTTATAATTCGTTTGTATCTGTGCTTTTCATAAATGCACAGCAACCCATTAGAAAATTTATGCTTTTTCGTAAACGTAGAAAACGTGCGGCAATGCGCAGTGCGCTTGCATTACCATTTGTTCGCATCTGTGGATTTCCAAATGCACAGCAAGCTGAAAGAAAACACATGCTTTGCCATGTGTTTGAAAATGCGTAGCAATGTGTTACCATTTAGACTGCATTTGCATCTGCGCAGTTCCAAACGAGTGGCAACCTGCACAGAAAACTTGTGCTTTGCTGTGCATTTTGAAAACCTGTGGAAACGCAAGTCGTGCCTGAGTTACCATTCATTCACATCGCATTTACGAACACAGGGCAATCTTCAAGAAAAAGCACACATTTTCTATGTGACAGTCATGTGGTGCTGTGTGTACCAGGGCTATCTATTCATACCTCCCAGCAGCAGTTTCCTATTTTATTTTGAATAATGCTGTGATTTGTGAGGCGGGATTTGGGAGGTTTGGACTCCTCCTGTAGATGTGACTGGGCGGGACTGAATGCTAATTAGGATGTATTCCATCCCACCCACCATCAGACCTGTGAAGGAAGTTACATCATTTTCACAGTCTGAAAGACTACAGAGGGGTGTGATTAAGGCTAGAGATACAGCAGGAAGTGGCTATGGAAGGCATTCAGTCTACCGCCAGACTATACAGAGCGTCACATGGTACAAAGCCACAACTAAATGCAGACTATCAGGGGATCTGTAGACAGCAGGGCAAAATGGTACAGAAGTATGATCTATGCTGTTACTGATCATTCCATTCAGTTCAAGTGAAAAGAAAGTTGCAGTTTAGCTTTAACTTTTCAAGTTACTTTTTTATTGCTTTCCCTTCTCCTCTTTAAGAAAGCTATGTACAACACTCTGTCGGCCCCTCAATACATGATCTGCCTGCATCTGGGTTTAAAAGGTATGTAATAGATCCAAAATGATTTTGTTTAAAAAAAATATTTAACATATTGATGAAGGAAAAAGCAGGGAAATATAAGCAGATTAAATATCCCTTTTAAATAACGCATGTAGATTTGGCAGAGTATATTTTTTGCAATACAGTTTATTTATTTTTTAAATTAACGCTGTCGGTTTAATAGGTTTTTGCTGCATCTTATGAAAATTACTGGCTATAATTTGTTGTGGCATTCTTCCTCTACATGGCAAGCTGAGTTATAATTGACTCAGTAGTCCTGGTGACAGTCATACATTTAAACAAATCTGAGTAACAGAATGGAACCTAACAAAGTACACGTGTGATGGGAATGACCTTTTTATATGTAGCGGGTGGTTACATTTAGGGGGAAGCATCTGAGTGGTAACCAGGCTCAGATGTACCAATTGTTAGGTCTCATGGACAATTTCTGTCCCTGGGAGATAGTACTGGTGTGTAAGTTCACTGGGGCCTATGGGTGGCGCTGTTGCCTTGGGCCCGGGTTGAACTGCAGTACGAGGTTGTGTCCTTTTTGTCCCCTCTCGGCAGCAGTACGGCGGGGCGGGGAACCTGCTGTGCCTTTCGGGAGAGGATATAAAAGGGGGCAGCCATCTTCCAGAGGGGTTGTCGGTTCCGCGCTCAGGCACCTTAAGCCTGGGTGCGTGTGTGTCGCCTCCGGGTGCCCTAGGCCCGGAGGCCTGTCGGGTTGTCTCTGGGTGCTCTAGGCCCAGAGACGGAGCTGCTGTTCCATCTCAGACACCTTCAGTCTGGGGTGAGGTACTTTGGAGAAAGGCCCGGAGCCCAGCGGCCTTTGGCTGGGATCCGCCGGGGACCGAAAAACTCCCAGGGATCTGCCTTGCGAGGGGACCCGTATCCAGGACGAGGAGGCCAGGGAGGTGACCCCTTCTGAAGACCAGCGCAGAGTCGTGGTGACAGATGGGGCCTCTGGTAACTCTCCGGAGGGATGTTCTTGTCCTATAAGGGCTAGTTCACTAACGGAAGGAAGTGCGTGTTCTTTAAGTCACAGTGGCAGTGATACTATGCACCCAAGGTCAGTAGCAGTGACTTTCACCTTTTTTTCACCCGGTCAGTGGCAGTGACCAACCTCATGGTCTGTGGCAGAGACCGTGCGCCAAGCCTGTTCGTGCTGATCAGAGCAGGAGAAACCCAAATTCAAGTTTGTGTCTGGACCTCCTCCCACCTTATCTGACCTGTATTTGTCCCAACCCGTCTGCTCTTAAAGAGACTGTTTATTGTGCAGAGAAGAATAAATAAGTGTTGGACCTTTCAGTTGGTGTGGACAGTTGCTTACTGGGGAGAATTAAAGGACTTGTTTCTGACTACTGCAGAAACGAGGTCAGCACTGGAGGCTTTTTTACACCAGCTGCAAGCAGGCCCGAGAAACTAACACCGCTCAACCTCCCTATTCAGGAGGTTGGTGCGCTACATATACATAAAGTGAAAAAAAGCTAAATAAATGTGCTTCTTACCAGCAATACAGTTTGTATTTTTGATGTTTACATTCTGCAAATGTGATTTTAGGAATTCTGTCATCTTATCATCACAGCATTTGTCAAAAGCATTTTCATGGTTATCGTCTCTTGCATACGGATCAGCACCAAAGTCCAACAGGAGCTCAGCTGTCTAAGGTAATTAACAAAAATATTGAGATTTAGTGGTTAGTTTGCAAAAAATTAACATTATTATTAACTAAATACCGTTTCATGTAATAACATGAATTCCCTTACCCCATTTTCCTTGAAACTCCTACATTTCTCCAGGGAAAAAAACAGATTTCACATTTAGTGCCAGCTGTTGGAGAAATCTGGTATTGTGACATAACCAACATTTCCCTCAGGCTGAATTCATACTTTTGCGTAGCAGGAATAAGCATTCCCACTCGTGGTTTTGGTTCAGCAATTTTGCGTGTAGCACATGGGCAGCCCATTCACTTCATGGGCTGCGCTATGTGTGTTTGTAGCCCAAAAGAAGCTCATGCTCCTTTTTGGGCAACAAGCATAGCGTGTTTTGCCGTGATCGCCATGCAAACACGACCCCCGATGGTTACGGCTGAATTAAAGCTCATATGCGGTGCTATTAAAGAATAATTGCATCCACAAAATGCATTGCGCATTCTGCATAAAATTTGTATCCCGGGTAGAATCACCTCAATTATGACCATGATCCCAAATCATGTGAATGGGGCCCTAGGAACCACTTTATTCTGCTACATAATGTCCTATGTGTTAAACAATGTATTCTGCAACAAGACTGGGCTCCTTGATGGCTGCAAGAAGCGGTAAACTTTCAATGTTTATATGTGCAGGGTCATAATAAAATGGTTGTGGGGTAATTAGTTCTTTAAAATAGGTCTTCCACCAAAAAGCAAATGCATGTGTCATTCACTGTTTTCATGTTACCACACCTGACACATGTTTACCTATGTACATATGTGCATGTACATGGGGGTGGTTGCCTTTTCTATTTTAAAGTTCTTTTTTACTTAATTTTATTGCTACCACATAGCATGCTGCTGGTGAAAGGCCCTATTTAAGAAGAAATCAGGAGTCTTTTAAACCCATACTGTCACCTATGGCCCCCAGTGAAGTTACTCAAGCACAGAAAGTGCATGTTCCAGTGACTGTGGAAGTGATTACTTTCACTGGAAAGCCGTAAGTCGGCTTGACAAGTAAATACCCTCTGACGGCTGATAGAGTGTATGTAAATACTCATTGTGTGTATATTACAGTGTATGTAAATACCCCTTCTGCTGCCAATTTAAGTCTTAAAATTGTGGCGGCAAAAGGTTTAAGGGCATGTATTAATGGGTTTTTGTTTACTTTGAGCAGTTTTGCACTCCAATAAAAGTTTATAGGACTGCAAAGCCCACTTGAAACTGTGTAGGCCAGAAGTAGGTCAACTGCAAGTCAATTGCACCTGTCAATTGATTATAACGGATTTCAGAAGGGTCTCAAACAGATGTCAAATTGATGCCATCAACACAAGCTCTAAAAATAAATCAGGGTACGCCATAGGCATGCGCACAGGGTCTGCCAGGTGTGCCCAGGCACACCCTAATCATCCTGTGCAGCACAGATTCCCCCTACTGCCCTCCCCTCCCACTGCGCCTTCAGACTTCCCTCCTCTCCTCTCCTGTTGGCTGTTGCTGCAGGGATGTTTTAGGTTGAGTGGGGAAAAGGGCCGGTAAATATGTAAATTACCGGTCCCTTCCCTTTCTGAATGAACATTGTGAGTTATCAGTAATATGTGTTTGAGCTTTGGGGTGCACATCCTAATGCTATAGGCTGCGCACACCTATGGGGTACGCAATTATACATACTGCACAGATCTTACCTGACTCCAGCTCACCTAGCCAGATACAAACCTCAATGGGACCCCTCCTGCCCTAAATGTAGCGAATATAATTTTGCCAGCTAATCTGGTCTTGCCCGGCCATCCAGAGCTACTGGGAACAAGTGATTCAATTCATACATCATGAAATGGGCTCTCACATGCTTACTGGGGATACTTCCCAAGCAAGAACAAAATAAATGTAGCGACCTCACTCCTCTCACCCCTTCTCATTCTCGGCTTGTTTTTCTTTGTCTAGGGGTATAAGTGCTGGGGAGAGGGATGAGATACACCACGGCCCATGTCCTCCATAGTGAAAAGGTGAAGGCCAGAAATATCGGGCTTTGTGTAGGTGTCCTAAAGTCAAATCCTTCCCTCCGTCCTTGACTCTGAACCCTGTGGTAAGGGCGTCCGCCCCTTTTATCTCCGCCCCTTTTATCTCGTCCCCCGCTGTACCAGCTCCAGGGGAGGACAAAAAGGCACAGTCTTGCGATGTAAGTTCAACTCCGGCCCAGGGCAACAACGCCACCTGTAGGCCGCAGGAAACCTCACATCACCAGAGTCCTCCAAGAACCATAAAAGAGTCTCAGATTCCCTAGCAATCAGTGCATCTGGGTTACACTACCACCCAGATGCTTCCCCTAAATTCAAATAACCGCTACATAAACATCACCATATCTTCATTCAGGAAACACTACATGCAGCTAGACTTCTAATAGCCCAAAAATGGCTCCGGGCTCACGTACCGACTCTTCGGGAATGGATGGTGATCGTCAACCAATCCCTACCGCATAAAAAGATTATATACATGTGTAGCGGGGTATTGCCTTTTAAACCCCCAGAGACTACAGTACCCAGTGCGCAATGGGAAACCCAGGGTGCATTGCCCCGCGCAGAGACTGCTGGGGCGGGTTATTTAACCAAGGCGTGGGGCTGAATTCGGTCTCTTTGGACACCGCCCACCCAGCAAGTGGAACTCCTTTCTGAGCCTGCTAAGATACAAGGCCTGAAGCCTGGGCCTTTCTCCAAAGAGCCTTCCGCTCTCACCGAGGAACCTGAGGGACGTCTCTCCATACTGTTGCTGCATCGTTGCCAGGAGGCCTGAAGACTTGGATGTCTTGAGACCTGTGTACCGAGACACAGCAGCGAAAGATACGGACACGGACTGGTCCGGTTGGGTGAGAGAGCTATATAGTATCTCTAGGCCCAATAACTATTATCTGGAGTTATCACTAGTGTTGCGCTGCGCACCGGAGAGACAGTGCATCGGAGCAACTTTAGAGATTGCCTTTAATTCACCAAGGTATTCAAACCCCTTTTACCCTGTGGATTACAGTTGTTTTCTTCAAAAGTGCACCACCGTTTTGCTAGCGAAGATCTTCCCCTATGGAACTTCTACACAGTACAGTCAGGCCTGACTTAGCATAGACATTGCTGGGCGCCATTTTTGCCCATGAGGGAGAATTGCTGCAGCAGGGACCGTTAGCATTATGCACAGTACTGTATATCTATCTGTTTATTGAGATAATCTTTTATTGCCGGGCTCTGCACATATATGTACACTGTTTATTACCTGCTCATTTAACAAATCTAAGTAAAAGTGCCAAGGTTTAATATATTGGTGTTTGTGTCATTTACTTTGCAGAGGAGACGGGTAAGAATAGCTGTATTATATTGCTGTGGGTGTGTGCTATTATAGGATTGTGTCCCAGGGAGTTACAGGCCACGCAATCCTACTCTCCCCTACTAACTGTGCCAAGGGAGGTTAGAGCAGATTGCCTGGGGTTGACAGCGGTGTACTACAGGGCCCAAAAATTATACCAGCGGCCCTCTTAGCTGGGGGTATCGCTACACGTGGGGGCTCGAGTCCGGGATTCCTGTATAATGCACGCTGCAATCAAGCCTGCCAGAAGCACTGGCATGGACTCGCTAGCAGTGACACGGTGGTGCGCAACAGTTGGCGCCGATTCAACCATGGCGGTAGTTATCCAACTCCCAGGGGAAAACTATCCGGAAGACGAGGTAAAGCAGCTTGTACAGTCGCTGTCCCCGAGTCAGAAGGCATGGGTGATGGATTTAAAGCCAGATCCAGAGACCTTGTTTACTTATGCATTAGTGGAATGGAGAAGTGGAATACCAGAAGACTTTAGAGGTCAGAACATACAGGCCATAGATAACCAGATATACCGCTTGGTGCATACGGAAGCAGTGAAGGGGGAACCCCTACAGACCCCCCCTGTCATCACCCCCGCCATTATTTCCATCATTATCCCCTAAAGCAGAGAAGTCTCAGGGGATGACAACCCCGGGAACACCCCTGGCCGCTATAGGGCCTGAACTGTTGAATGCTCTGGGAGACTTTGTCACGAAGTGCCAGAAGAGCAGTACGGTACATGTGGAAGCCGGGTACCGGAAGCTTAGGATTTTCTCCGGGAAACAACCAGTCCCTCTGGGAGAAGAAGACTTCGACACCTGGATTGAGCAAGCGATTCAGGCTGTAGAGGGATGGGAAGTACCAGAGGGCCAGAAGAAGCAGCGCATAAGTGAAAGTTTGAAGGGTGCTGCTGCGGAAGCTGTGAAGAATCTTAGGTTTAGCAATGCTGCTTGTACTGCTTATGATTATCTGGCTATGTTACAGGAAGAATTTGGCCAGCTGGAAAAGGTGGCTGAACTAGTATACCAGTTTGAACATACTCTTCAACAGCCAGGAGAAAGATTATCCAAATATGTCCGGAGGTAAAATAAGATGCTCTGTCAAATTGTCCTTAAAAAGGGGATGCTACCACAAGTCATAGACGCAACTAGGATGAAGCAGATCCTGAGGGGGAGCATTGCGTTCGGATCCAGTTTGGCTCCACTTGAAGACCTCTGAAGGAGTCATGTCCCTGAGCTACCCAGACCTTGTGCGGATCATAAGGTATGAAGAAGCTTTGTTGAAGGACAAACAGGCGGTCGAGAGAACCACGTTTCCCCCCTCAGTGGGAGTCAGATCAGCTATGGCCACTGAACGGGACTCAGAAGTAGAGATCTTAAAGTCCCAAATGACTCAAGTGCTGGATCTCTTGACCTCTTTAATGGCAAAGAACTCAGGAATCAGTGAAAAAGAAGAAAGCAGGAAAGAACTGCACCAGAGCGCCTCAGCACCAACCTCCCCGCGGAAAAGAGGAGAGACTGTCTGTTTCAACTGTGGAGGAGTCGGCCATTTTGGAAGAGTGTGCCCCAGTCCGAGGAAGAACCAAGACGCCTATCACCAGCCGGTGGAAAACTTCAGAGGGCACCGGTGAAGGAGTCAGCCGGGCGCCCACTATTCACAGAAAACTCCACAAACATCCTAAAGCCAGAAGAGACAAAGGAGAAGGGAAACAATGCCCCTCACAAAATACTGAATACCACTTGTCAAGAGTTAAAACCCCAAAGTCTGCGAGAAATCAATGCATACCAGGCCCAACAGGGATTAAGATCCAGGAAGAGATGGAAGAAGAAGGAGAAAACCCAAAAAGGGAAGTCCATGAGTCCGAAGAAAGAAGCCTCCCCGAGGAGGTTTCCAGCCAATTTGGTGGGACCCTCCCCTGTGGTTCCCATTCAAGTGGAGGGAGTCTACACGAGAGCCATCCTGGACACAGGGGCCCAAGTAACCCTTTTAAACAGAGACTTTTATCAAAGACATTTGAGTCACTTGCCCCTACAGAAGCTGGAAGATCTAGAAATATGGGGGATTGGCACCCAAAGCTTGCCCTACGACGGTTATGTTTCCATAAGACTGGCCTTTGACCCCTCTGTAGCAGGAAAATCGGAGGTCTTTGACATCCTGGCAGTGGTTTGCCCTCCCCCACCAGGAGCCAACAAGAGTTCCCTGATTATAGGGACCAATACTGACCTGTCAGAAGATTACTGGCTCCCCTAGCGCAGGAACAGGGTACTTCAGCAGCCAGGAACCACCCAATGTTGCAGTTAGCCTACCGGAGATTGGTCCTGGAACAGAAGGCCCCTGAAGAGGGGGTAGGGAAAGTCTGGAGACTATCCAAGAAGGAGAGGAATGACCTGTCTGAAGGCTACAGTGAAATTCTCTTGGGAGCAACCTGGCCCCTTTGTGGTTCTGGAACCAGACCCTTTAGATTCCCACCCAGGATTGGAAGTGATCCCCGAAGTGGTCCCGTTAAGGGCATTGAAGAAGGCGAACGGCCGGATCCCAATGAGCATCAGGAATATCACTGGCTCCCCTGTGAAGATTCAGGGCCGGATGTTGCTGGGCAGAGTAAACCCTGCTACCCCAGTGGCCCTGTCTGACCTGGAGAAGACGGAAGAAGGGGAGCCCCCACCCTGGAGAAGCTCTGCTTGGAGAACACGACCCTACCACCGGTGTGGAAAGAGAGAGCCAAGGCCCAGCTGACCAGGTGGTGAAAAATCTTCTCAAAAGACGAATTTGACGTAGGGTGTGCGAGGAGTGCCACCCACAAGATCCGCTTGCAAGAAGACAAACCTTTCCGGGAAAGGGTCCGGCGAGTCCCTCTGGCAGACTTGCGTGAGCAACTGGCAGAGCTCAAGAGAACTGGAGTTATCCAATAGTCCAGAAGCCCATATGCCTCCCCTATTGTAGTAGTCAGGAAAAAGAACGGGTCACTGAGACTCTGCATAGACTACAGGACTCTCAATAGGAGGACCATACCTGACCAATACACCACTCCTAGGATAGAGGATGCTCTACAGAGTCTGTCTGGAGCTAAGTGGTTCAGCGTAATGGACCTGAAGAGCGGGTATTATCAAATCCCAATTAGGGATGAGCTTCGTGTTCGAGTCGAACATACGTTCGACTCGAACATCGGCTGTTCGATCGTTCGACGAAGATCGAACGATTTGGGCCGTTCGCGCCACATTCGAGTGACGCGAACGGCCCACAATGCACTACGCCATCGCAGTGTCATCCAGGCGCTGCGATTGGCCAAGCATGCACTGTGACCCCGCATGCTTGGCCAATCACAGCGCCGACAGCGAGGAGAGCAATGATTGGCCACAGGCAGGATGCCTGTGGCCAATTATTGCTGAGGGTGTTTAGTACACGCCCCACACTATAAAAGGCCGCCAGCACGGCGGCCTAGTGTAGTGTGTTCCGGAGCAGGGAAAGAGCAGCATAGGCAGGGACAGTGACTTTTATTTCTTTCTTGCTTAACCTGGATTCCTTTAGTTTAGGGAAAGAGAAGGATAGGTAGGGAGAGTGTCAGTGTGTTTTGTGCTTGTGCTATAGTGTGCTTAAAAAAAACATATTTTCTAGGGACAGAAAACTCTAGGTAGGGAGAGTGTCAGTTTCTTTCACTGTGCAAGTCCTTGTTTCCAGGGACAGGGAAGGACAGTGAGTGAATTCTCCTTGTGCTATAGTGTGCTTAAAAAAAACATTTTTTCTAGGGACAGAAAACTCTAGGTAGGGAGAGTGTCAGTTTCTTTCACTGTGCAAGTCCTTGTTTCCAGGGACAGGGAAGGACAGTGAGTGAATTCTCCTTGTGCTATAGTGTGCTTAAAAAAAACATTTTTTCTAGGGACAGAAAACTCTAGGTAGGGAGAGTGTCAGTTTCTTTCACTGTGCGAGTCCTTGTTTCTAGGGACAAAGAAGGAAAGTGAGGGGAATTCTCCTTGTGCTATAGTGTGCTAAAGCATTCCTCATCAACCATCTTTGAAATCCTTGATTTTTGGACAGTCAGGGAAATTGTCGTTGTGCTATTCTGTGCAAAAGCAATCATCCTCAACCATATTTAGAAATCCTTAAGTAAAGGGACAGAGAAGGACACCTGAAGGTAGCCCTTATTGCTTTTTTCCCATCTCCCTGCAGGCCATCTATTAGAATGTCTGGAAGGCAAACAAGGAGAGGCAGACAGTCAGGAGGCAATAAAAGAGGGCAAGCAGGCTCTGTGTCTGGGGGCAACAGTGCTGGTCGTGGACGCGGTGCATTGTCATCAGCACATGGCCATGGGACACGCTTGTCCTTCTTTTCGGCAGCTGGACATGTTGAGCCACATCATGCCGAAGACTTGGTAGAGTGGATGACCAAGCCCTCCTCCTCCTCCTCATCCTCTCTCACCCAGGCTCAGGGTACTGGCAAAGCAGCTGCCAAAGCGTCCTCTTCCCTGTTATCAATGTCAGACTCATCATCAGTCACTCCTTCCCTAGACCCACCATGTCCTCCTCCTGAGGAGTCCCCCGAACTGTTTGAGCACAGTGTTGGGTACATGCTCCAGGAGGATGCCCAGCGTTTCGAAGGGTCTGATGATGAAACCCAGCTACAGGAAGGCAGTAGGGTGAGAGCAGACAGAGGGGATGCTCAAGAAGGACACCAATCTGGCAGTCATGTTCCAGCAGCTGCAGCATACTGCCAGATTGGCTCCAGTGATGAGGAGGGAGGGGATGATGAGGTCACTGACTCCACGTGGGTGCCTAATAGGAGAGAGGAGGAGGAGGCTGAGGAGGAGGCACATCTCCAACGAGGCAGGATGCCCTTTGGTGGCCAGCGTAAGGGCAGTACACCGACGGAATCACACCGCAGAGCTCCGCCTGTGCAGGGCGCTGCCTCTGCCCGTCATTCAAAATTTCCTTGGTGTGGGCCTTTTTTGAGGCTAGTGCATCAGATCGCACAGCTGCTGTTTGCAACATATGTCTCAAGCGTATATCGCGTGGCCAAAACATCAGCCGCTTGGGTACCACATGCCTGACCAGACATATGTTGACCTGCCATGCAGCTCGTTGGCAAGCCTACCTCAAAGACCCACACCAAAGAACAAAGCGGACCTCTCCTTGCACCGCATCAGCTGGGATCTCCAACCCCACTATAACTTCAGTCCTCTCTGAAACATGCACTGAGAGGAATGAAGGTGTAGAATTAGGTGTGTCACAGCCAAGTACTTGCGGCCACTCTGCTAGCAGTACACCGACGTCCGATTCTAGCAGGCAAATTTCCCTGCCCCAGCTGCTGGACCGTCGAAAGAAGTTCACTCCCAGCCATCCACATGCCCAGCGGTTGAATGCTAGCTTGGCTAAATTGCTAGCGCTTCAACTGCTGCCTTTTCAGTTGGTAGACTCGGCCCCCTTCCGTGAGTTTGTGCAATGTGCGGTTCCTCAGTGGCAGGTTCCCAAACGCCACTTTTTCTCACGGAAGGCTATTCCGGCTCTCTACCGGCATGTGGAAGGCAATGTCTTGGCCTCGCTGGACAGGGCGGTCAGCGGTAAGGTGCATATTACCGCTGACTCATGGTCCAGCAGGCATGGACAGGGACGTTACCTTTCTTTCACGGCCCATTGGGTCACTCTTTTGGCAGCTGGGAAGGATGCAGGACAAGGTGCAGTAGTGTTGGAGGTTGTCCCACCGCCACGCCTCCAAAATGCTACTACTGGTTGTGACACACCTCTCTCCTCCACCCCCTCCTCTTCTTCTTCCTCCATGGCCTCTTCCTGTGGTTTGTCCTATGAACCAGCGGTGCTCCGTAGCCGTTCACGGGGCTACGCAAGTACGCAGGCAAAAAGATGCCATGCCGTGCTTGCGCTGGTGTGTTTGGGGGACAGAAGCCACACTGGGGCAGAGGTCCTGTCTGCTCTGCAGGGCCAGGCCGAGAGGTGGTTGACGCCACGCCAGCTTAAGCCAGGAATGGTGGTTTGCGACAATGGCACCAACCTCCTCTCCGCCCTTCGACAGGGACAACTGACCCATGTGCCCTGTGTGGCTCACGTCCTTAACCTGGTGGTGCAGCGGTTCTTGGGCAGGTACCCGGGCTTACAGGATGTCCTGAGGCAGGCCAGGAAAGTCTGTGTGCATTTCCGCAGATCTTATAATGCCAGTGCTCGCCTGGCTGAGCTGCAAAAGGAGTTGAACCTGCCCAAGAACCGCCTTATATGTGACATGCCCACCAGGTGGAACTCAACGTTGGCCATGCTGCAGCGGCTGCACACGCAGCAGAGGGCCATCAATGAGTACCTGTGCGACTACAGCACCAGGACAGGGTCAGGGGAGCTTGGTTTTTTTTCTCCACGCCAGTGGGGCATGATCAGGGATGCATGCACTGTCCTGGCACCATTTGAGGAGGCCACGAGGATGGTGAGCAGTGACAGTGCATGCATCAGTGACACTGTACCTCTTGTCCACCTGTTGGAGCACACGCTGCGTGGAATAATGGACAGGGCACTTGAGGCAGAACAGAGGCAGGAAGAGGAGGACTTCCTTGCCTCTCAAGGCCCCCTTTACCCAGACAGTGTTCCTTCTGTCCCACCCATCGCACAGGAAGAGGAAGAGGAGGAGGAGGAGGAGGAGGATTGTGTCAGCATGGAGGTGGAGGCTGGCACTCAGCATCATCAGCAGCAGTCTTTTAGGGATGATTTACAGTCCCAAGAAACCAGTGGACTTGTACGTGGCTGGGAGGAGGTGACTGCGGATCATGTCGTCCTTAGTGACCCAGAGGACTCCGGAGCGAATGCCTCAGCAAACCTACGCTGCATGGCCTCCCTGATCCTGCAAAGTCTGCGGAAGGATCCTCGTATTCTTCGGATCAAGGAGAGGGACCATTACTGGCTGGCCACTCTCCTTGATCCACGGTACAAGGGTAAGGTTGCGGACCTTATGTTACCGTCGCAGAGGGAGCAGAGGATGAGACAACTCCGGGAGGCCTTGCAGAAAGGTCTGTGCAACGCGTTCCCAGAGACTGGGAGGTTACAAACTCCTGGTCCTGGACAACGAGTTGCTGAGGCTTCGGCCAGTCAAAGAAGGAGCGGTGGGGAAGGTGGCCGTCTGACCGATGCGTTCAGACAATTCTTTAGTCCGCAGCCCCAAAGTATGATCGGTTCCAGCAACCATCGCCAGCGTCTGATAAACATGGTGCAGGAATATCTAGGGGCAAGGTCAGACTTGGACACCTTCCCCACCGAAAATCCTCTGGCTTACTGGGTCTTGAGGATGGATCACTGGCCAGAGCTTGCACAGTATGCAATTGAGCTACTGGCCTGTCCTGCATCCAGCGTTCTTTCTGAACGCACATTCAGTGCTGCTGGAGGATTTGTCACGGATCACAGGGTGCGCCTGTCCACCGACTCGGTTGATCGACTGACTTTCATCAAGATGAACCAGTCTTGGATCACCACCAGCTACCACACACCTGATGCTGATATAACAGACTAATTGATTTTAACATGTCACATCCCTTCAAGACTGATGCTGATGCTGAGTGCCTGTGCTGTTATGTTGACTGGCTATCCTCCTCCTCCGAGTCCTCAATGATACGATTGATGATGATAGCTTGGAAGATCATTTTTGTTTATGGGTGCCGCCACCAGTGGCTAAGGCCCAATTTTTCAGCCCCTGTTTTACAGGGGCGTGTACTTACAATTTTTTTAGCAATAATTTGCCATAGGGCTCATTGCTGTGCTCCAAGTACAGTATCTGTGAGGGGTTGGAGTGTTGTGGCACCAGTGCCTAAGGCCCAATTTTTCAGCCCCTGTTTAACGGGCGTGTCATTACAATTTTTGAAGCAATACTTTGCAACAGGGCTCATTGCTGTGCTCCAAGTACAGTATCTGTGAGGGGTTGTAGTGTTGTGCCACCAGTGCCTAAGGCCCAATTTTTCAGCCCCTGTTTAACAGGGGCGTGTCATTACAATTTTTGAAGCAATACTTTGCAACAGGGCTCATTGCTGTGCTCCAAGTACAGTATCTGTGAGGGGTTGTAGTGTTGTGCCACCAGTGCCTAAGGCCCAATTTTTCAGCCCCTGTTCAACAGGGGCATGCAATTACAATTCTTGATGTAATAATTCACAGCAGGGCCCATTCCTGCACCCACCAAGAGTAAGTCTGAGGGCTTACAGTGTTGTGGCAACGCCACCACCACCACCACCACGAAAGGCCCAATTTTTCAGCCCCTGTTCAAAAGGGGCATGTAATTACAATTCTTGATCTAATAATTCACAGCAGGGCCCATTGCTGCACCCACCAAGAGTAACTGTCAGGGCTTACAGTGTTGTGGCACCAGCACCACCATCAAAGCCCCAATTTTTACTACCACTGTTCAACAATTATATGTAATTAAAATTCCTGATATAATAGTTGACAGCAGGGCGTTCCAGCACCAACCAAGAGTAACTGTGAGTGCTTACAGTGTTGTGCCAACACCAACAACTAAGGGGCCTATTTCTGCAGAGTATATACGGCAGGTCCCTACTTTCAAACATCCAACTTACAAACGACTCCTACTTGCAAACGCAAGAAGACAACAGGAAGTGAGAGGAAATCTACCCCTAGGAAGGAAAATTCTCTCCTGTAAGAATAAATATGGGAGAAAGGTGTCTCCTCTGTACTGATGCTTTATCAGCAATCCTTGTTTCAAGAAAAACACCACATTTCAAAAACAGTTGTCATTGGGACGGAAAGTGAGGTGAAATGTTCTGAACAGGGGCACAGACAGCAAAACAAATGTTACAGGGGTGATAACCCTTACCTATGTTTTCCAAAAAGTTTAAAAATAGATTTTTGGGCTGGAGCTACACTTCAACAATGTACCTGTTCAAAATTACAAACACATTCTACATAAGAACAAACCTACAGTCCCTGTCTTGTATGCACCGCCTGTATACGGCTGTTCAGAGTATATAGGGCCTTTTTTATTTTATGTGCGGGGTTCCCCTTAATATCCATACAAGACCCAAAGGGGCTGGTAATGGGGTGGGGTAGGGGGGGGGTCATGGGGTAGCTATGCCATTTTTCTTAAAGATTTTCATCCATATTACCGGGACCAGACATTACATTAAAGCCGCAAGCAGTTTTAAATGGCTTTTTTTTCCTTTAGAAGTGTCATTTTGTGCAGGGACAGTTCTAAACACGGGAAACACGTGGCACTTCACAGGCATACTTTAGACACCCCCCAGGTACGATATTTAAAGGAATATTTGACTTTTTTTTTTTCACTTTATGCATCATTAAAATGACTGCTCCCGAAAAACGACCGTTTTTAAAACTTCTTTTTGCATTGATACATGTCCCCTGGTGCAGAACCCGGGTTCCCAAACCCTTTTTAGGACAATAACATGCATAATAGTTGTTATAATTAGCACTTTAGAATTCGAACGTTCGCATCCATTGTATTTAATAGGGTTCTAATGTTCGTACGAACTTTCGGTCCGTTCGCGGGTTCTGGTGCGAACCGAACCCGGGGGTGTTCGGCTCATCACTAATCCCAATGCATCCAGATGACAGAGAGAAGACAGCATTCATCACCCCAGTGGGGTTCTACGAGTTTAACCGGATGCCTCAAGGCCTGTCGGGGGCTCCTGCCACTTTCCAGCGACTGATGGAGAAGACAGTGGGGGACATGAATCTCATTGAAGTCCTGGTGTACCTAGACGACATCATTGTCTTCGGGAAGACTCTGGAAGAGCACGAGGAAAGGCTGGGGAAAGTCCTGAAGAGACTCAGTGAAGAGGGACTTAAACAGTTCTACCAGTCCTCAGTCCATTACCTGGGACACATAGTGTCTGAAGAGGGAGTATCTACAGATCCTGACAAACTGGAGGCAGTTACCTCCTGGCCCCGACAAACTACAGTGACTGAGCTCAGATCCTTCCTCGGGTTCTGTTCCTACTACTGCAGATTTGTGGAAGGGTTTGCAAGAATTGCCAGACCTCTGAATGAGTTACTGAAGACAGAAGGAGAGGAGGATGACACTGGCCCCAGGAAGCCCGGAGAGTCCGTGGAAGACCAGTGGACGGAAAAGTGTGAGGAGGCCTTCACAATGCTGAAAAAGAGTTTGACCACTGCCCCTGTCTTGGCCTATGCCGACACCAAGAAACCATATGAACTGCACGTGGATGCCAGCCATGATGGGAGGTGCGCTGTACCAGGAGTATGAAGAACAGTTAAGACCAGTCGCCTAAGTGAGCAGGAGTTTAACACCAGCAGAAAAGAACTACCCCACCCATAAATTGGAATTCTTGGCCCTAAAGTGGGCTGTTGTAGACAAACTCAAAGACTATTTGTATGGAGCTGACTTTGTAGTGAAGACAGACAATAACCCCCTCACTTACCTTTTCACCACAGCCAAGCTGGATACCACCGGCCACCGTTGGTTGGCATCCCTCTCTGGATTCAACTTTAGTTTGAAGTATAGACCTGGAACTGGAAACCAGGATGCCGATGCTTTGTCCAGAAGGTCTCATGCTCCCACTTTTCGTACAGAAGACTGGACCCAGGAGACCCCTGACGGAGTAGGGCCTTGTGTCAGGGAGCACAGCTTCAAGCTAGCGCCGGATCCAGGGTAGAAGAAATTGGAGTTTCGGTGGTGGGAGTGCCCAAATACTATTGTGATGTGACTCAGATTGGTGAAGACGACTTGCCAAAACTGTCCAAGAAAGATATATAAGACGGGATCAGTTGGAAGACCCCTGGGGAAGATTAGCCCTGGAAACACTGGAGGATCAGGATCCGGACAGGCTCTTGCATGATCCCTTAAAGGAGGCCCGATTAATCCACAAAGAGTGGGGCAGGTTGCAGGTGCATCAAGGGGTGGTCTACCGAAGGGGCCCCTCTGATGACCTGGAGGATAAGTGGCAACTGTTCTTGCCGGAAAAACACAGAAAGACTGTCTTAGCTGCCCTGCATGACAACCATGGCCACTTAGGGGCCGAACGAACCTTTCAGCTCGTCAGGAGTAGATTCTACTGGCCTTGTATGCGAGCTGAAGTACTGTCACTCATGTGCTCGCTGCATACAGAGGAAGACATTGCCACGTCAAGCTGCCCCAATGGGCCACCTGCAGAGTCAAGGACCCTTGGACTTGGTATGCATTGACTTTCTTTGTCTGGAACCTGACTTGAGTGGACATGGAAATGTTCTGGTGATAATCGACCATTTCACCCGTTATGCCCAGGCATTTCCAACTAAAGACCAGAAGGCCAAAACATTTTTTTGTTTTGCTATTGCCATTGTTAGTTGCGATATTGAAAAATGACAAATACTAAAGTTATTTTTAGTGCAGCCGGTCCTGCTGATGCAGACAATGAAATTGGTATGCATCACAGAAAAACCGTAGAGTTTGCAAAAAATCAGGTGATATCTTCTGTCAGAGAAGTGTCTGAAATTAAGACAGAACTTGGTCCCTGTAAGTCAGTTATTACTGCAAGAAGGACCATGTGTACTTTGAAATTTAAGCCCAATCAAAGTACCAGAGGACTTTTAAAAGTTCTCAAGAAAGCCCATTACTTGGCTAAGAAAAACCCATATTTTGAAAGCCATGGATTTTTCCAACTGTTTGATGAGGCTTTGCCAGATAAAATTTAAATTATTGTGGCCTGGGATTACTATCCCAAAAATAGATTGAATTGGCTAATAGCGCACCATCCTTTTTGCTGTTCTACAAAAACAGTAAAGAAGCTTCAAGAATACATTTAAATAGCCAGCTCAAATAATAGCTTAAAGGGGTTGTAAAGGTTCGTTTTTTATTTTCTAAATAGGTTCCTTTAAGCTAGTGCATTGTTGGTTTACTTACCTTTTCCTTTGATTTACCTTCTAAATGTTTTTTTCTTTGTTTTCTTTGTCTGAATTTCTCACTTCCTGTTCCTCCTCAGTAAGCTGTTCAGTAAGCTGTTCTGGTCTGACTCCACACCACTCGGATGATGGTGTGAAGTTTAGTGAGGAGAAACAGGAAGTGAGAAATTCAGACAAAGAAAAAAAACATTTAGAAGGTAAATCAAAGGAAAAGGTAAGTGAACCAACAATGCACTAGCTTAAAGGAACCTATTTAGAAAATAAAAAAACGAACCTTTACAACCCCTTTAAAAAGGAGCAGGGACAAATTGAGGTTTCAAATATAATTAGGCTGGAATTGTTAAGAATTCCAATTCCCCAATCAAAAGTTACACCCAGTTTTAAAAACTAAAAAAGTGAAATCTAGCTGAGGTGTTCAAATATTTAAATGTCTGTAATTGACCAAGAAAAAAAACATGAGCAGAGTAACATGTTTAAAGACATTTTTTTTTCTTTACTCTAAAAATTAGTTCCAGCCCGTCCTTTACAAAAGTGGGAGGAGACTGAGTTTATCTTCACAGCCAAACTGCTGTTTAAAGAGCTGACAGGTTTCAGGAATGTTGTCTGTGTAAAAAGGTGGGGGCGACTTACAAACACACACAGCTGACAAAGTGAAACCAAAACTGTTACATGTCATTCATTCCAAGTATATTGTTGTTTTATTGTTTTCCTTACAGGTATTTTATAAAAACAGGATACCATAAGAAGTTATTAGATAATTATCTAAGCAATTATTTTGTTTCAGAAACATTTATAATAAATTTAAGAATTTATTTTCTGAAAAAGACATCAGTTAAAATTAATTTTAAAAGCTGACTTTGTAAATATTTTAGGCACTGCCCTGAAATCATAAAAAGAAAAAGCCCAGTTGAATTTCAACCTAAAATGGAAGGAAGTAATTTACAATCCCGCATTTATAGTTAATGTGCCCCACGATCGATTACGTATTGGTATCGATCTCTTTAAAAAAAAAAAATGGAATCCTATTGTGATTTTATTTTAAATGTTATATGGTCTCAAGTGACAAGGCCATACATATGAACCTTCTCAGTTCTCTCACAATCAGTGAGTATAGTTGAGATCCATCTCAGGAATAATAGGATTTTTATAACAGCTTACCTGTAAAATCCTTTTCTTGGAGTACATCACGGGACACAGAGCGACATAGTCATTACTAATGGGTTATATAGATACCTTCAGGTGCTGGCACTGGCAACTTCCAAAACCGGAAGTATCCTCCCCTATATAAGCCCCTCCCATCCGGGAGCACCTCAGTTTTGTAGCAAAGCAATAAGTGTCCCTAAAGAGGGGCGGGAGCTCTGTGTCCCGTGATGTACTCCAAGAAAAGGATTTTACAGGTAAGCTGTTATAAAAATCCTATTTTCTTTCTCGTACATCACGGGACACAGAGCGACATAGTCATTACTAATGGGATGTCCTAAAGCAATGCCCAACGAGGGGGGGGGATACACCATACATAAGCTGAGCGCTATCAGACATGAGGATCTTTTGCGGCCTGCAACACACTGCGCCCAAAGGCGACATCCTCCTGACTTCTAACGTCCACCTGGTAGAACCTAGTAAACGTGTGTACTGAAGACCATGTTGCGGCCTTACAGATTTGAGCCAGGGAGGCCTGGTGATGCGCTGCCCATGAAGTTCCAACTGCTCTCGTGGAGTGCGCCCTAACTTTGAACGGAGGCGGTCTCCTTCTCAAGCCATAGGCTTGCATTATGACCTGTCGAATCCACTTGGCTAAAGTAGATTTTGATGCTGCCTGACCCTTTCTGGGGCCTTCCGGCAGAATAAATAAAGTATCCGTTCTGCGAATCTGAGCAGTGGCTTTTAGATAAGCTTTAACTGCTCTTACTACATCCAAAGAATGCAATAACTTTTCCTCTACCGAAGTAGGTTTGGGGAAAAAAGAAGGAAGAACCACATCTTGGTTCAAATGAAACCTCGATACCACCTTAGGAAGAAAGGCTGGATGAGGACGTAACACTACTCTGTCCTTATGGATAACCAGATATGGCTCCTTACAGGACATAGCTGCTAATTCCGACACTCTTTTAGCCGAACAAATTGCTACTAGAAAAATCAATTTCCTGGTGAGAAGAACCAAAGAAATATGCTGTAATGGTTCAAATGGTTGTTTCTGTAGAACCGACAGAACCAAGTTTAGATCCCATGGACATATGGGAATATTAACCGGAGGACTAATACGCATCACTCCTTGTATAAAGGCTTTGACTAGTGAATGCGAAGCCAAGGGCCTTTGAAAAAATATTGACAAGGCCGAAATCTGACCCTTGATAGTACTCAAGGCAAGCTTCCTATCTACAGCTCATTGTAGGAAGTCCAGAATCCTACCTATTACGTATTTACGTGGATGCCATTTCTTGGCCTCACACCAGGAGATGTACGCCTTCCAGATTCTATAGTAGATCTGCCTGGATACCGGCTTCCTGGCATTGATCATGGTAGATACCACAGAATTAGAGAGCCCTCTCTTTTTTAGAATGTGGGCTTCAATAGCCAGGCCGTCAAACCTAGGGCTGGTAAGGAAGGGTGGTATATAGGTCCTTGCGAAAGCAGGTCCGGACGATGTGGGAGGGTCCAAGGACTCCCCACAGACATCTTTACAATCTCCGCGTACCATGCTCTTCGGGGCCACGCTGGAGCCACCAGAATCACTGGTTTCTTTTCTACCCTGATTCTGCGGAGTAATCGAGGTAACAATTGTGGCGGTGGGAATGCATATATCAGCTTGAACTGATCCCAAGGGAACACTAGGGCATCCGAGCCGCAAGCTAGGGGATCCCTTGTCCAAGAGACAAACCTGTCCACTTTTGCGTTGAATCTGGATGCTAGCAGATCTACATCCGGTGTTCCCCACCGCTGACATATTGTCCGGAAAACCTCGGGATGAAGGGACCATTCCCCTGGGCATAATTGTTGGCGACTTAGAAAGTCCGCCTTCCAATTCTCCACTCCTGGAATGAATACCGCAGATATGGCTGGGACATATCTTTCTGCCCATTTCAGGATGTAATTTACTTCCCTCTGGGCTGCACGACTCCTGGTGCCCCCCTGATGATTGATATATGCCACTGCTGTGGCATTGTCTGATTGAATTCTGACAGGGGACCCTTGGAGTTTGGATGTCCATGCTACTAGGGCATACCGGGCTGCTCGTATCTCTAAGAGATTGATGGGCAGGGCCTTTTCCGCATCCGACCATCTGCCCTGGAGAGACCATTGCTCCAGTACTGCTCCCCAGCCTATAAGGCTGGCATCTGTAGTGACCACCTTCCAAGAAATCGGACTGAAGGATTTCCCTCTTTCCAGATTCTGGGGAACCAACCACCAGCGGAGGCTCTTGCGAACGGAAGGGGACAAGGACATTGGTAAGTCCAGAGCCTGAACTTTTTTGTTCCAGGCTGACAGTATGGCCCTTTGCAAATTCCTTGAATGGAATTGACCGTAGGGTACTGCTTCGAATGATGCCACCATTTTTCCCAGCAGCCTCATGCACAGGCGTATGGATGGCTGTCTTTTTGTACCCACTAAGTGGATCAAATCTCTCAAAGACGACCCCTTTTCTTGAGGCAAGAAAATTTTTCTCTGGTCTGAATCCAGCCTTAGCCCCAAGTATTCCAGACTTTTGACTGGTTTTAGGGCTGACTTGTCTCGGTTGATAATCCAACCGTGATATTCCAGATACTTGATTGTCTCGTGAACAACCACTTCTAGTTTTTCCACTGAGTGGTCTATCAGCAACAAGTCGTCTAGATATGCCATTATCGTTACACCTCGTGTTCTTAGATTGGCCAATAATGGGGCAGAATTTTTGTGAACACTCGTGGTGCTGTGGCCAGACCGAAGGGTAAGGCTCTGAACTGAAAATGGCGCCCTTCTACCGCAAAGCGTAGACATTTTTGGTGGGCTGGAAAGATGGGAATGTGCAAATAAGCATCTTTGATGTCGATCGAGGCTAACCATTCCTCCCCTTGTAGGGCAGTGGCCACCGACCG
This sequence comes from Rana muscosa, assembly GCA_029206835.1. Taxonomy (NCBI): domain Eukaryota; kingdom Metazoa; phylum Chordata; class Amphibia; order Anura; family Ranidae; genus Rana; species Rana muscosa. Next base: position 1,101,510,285 of record CM055116.1, read on the forward strand.
GATCGACTCCATCCGGAAAGTCCTGATATGTAGGAATTTGTTTAGCCCTTTTAGATTTAATATGGGCCTCACGTCCCCGTTTGGCTTCGGGACTGTAAAGAGGTTTGAGTAAAACCCGAACCCCCATTCTTCCAGGGGAACCTCTATAATTACTGCTTGGAGCAATAATTGTTCTAGTGCCAACAGGAGGGATCCTCTCTTCTGGGGATCCCTTGGCACGTTTGACCTTATAAAGTGGGAAGGAGGGGAGTCTTTTAACTCCAATTTGTATCCCAGATTTACTGCGGAGAGCACCCATCTGTCTCTGATCGTGTCCCGCCAGGTCTCTGTGAACAACTGAAGTCTTCCCCCCACCCGATTGAGTGGGGGCAACCCTTCATGCATTTGACTTTGGGGGAGGTTTTGTACCTCTCCTGCTCCAGGGCTTCTTGTTAACCTGCAATTGTCCCTGATTTTTACCTCCGGGATTTGACCGAGGAGGCCGTCGGAACTGTTTCACAACCGATGTCCTAGGGACTGGAGAAGCAGGCCTCTTAAAAGAGGGACCTCTAACTCTGTTTTTAACCGGCAAAAGTGTACTTTTACCGCTGGAAATTCCCTGGATATATTTGTCCAGGTCTTCCCCGAATAAGCGTTCACCATGAAATGGGAAGCTGACCAGCAATTTTTTACAGGGAGCTTCAGCAGACCAGTTTTTGAGCCATAAAAGCCTGCGCATATGTACTACAGACAGCGTAAGGTGGGAGGCCTGATGGATTGAATCCTTTATAGCGTCCACCGCAAAGCATAAGGCTCTAGGTAGATCAGCTAGGGCAAGAGCCTGCTGATCTGGCAAGTCCCTTAAGACCTGTTTCAACTGATCCTTCACTGCTTGGCAGACCCCAATAGCTGCCACTGCTGGTTGTGTCACCAATCCTGCTGTAGCAAAAGCAGATTTTAATAAGGACTCTAATTTTTTATCTATTGGGTCCTTGAACATTTGGACATTATCCACTGGACATGTCAGTGATTTATTCACACAAGAGATGGCTGCGTCCACTGTAGGGACCCTCCATTTTTTGATGAACTTATCCTCCATGGGATAGACCACTTGAAATCTCTTGGGAGGAGTAAATATTTTATCAGGATGCTCCCAATCCTGGTAAATGAGCCCTTCCAGTAAAGGATGGATCGGAAAGGAACAAACAGTCTGGGGAGCTTTTAGCGACCCCAACGAGGAGACAGAAGTGGATGATGGCTCCGCAAGGGGCCTTTTAAATGCTGATCGGACCATATTAGTCAGGGACTGAACCCATAATCTTTCAGCATGTGATGCTGAGAATGGCTCTTCCACTGTTGATTCCTCTACAACAGAATCGACCTCATCCTGATCCCCTTCAGGTAGGTCGATCCCTGTACGGGACTGTTGCTCCGCTAACAGGCACTCTGAGGGAGGAGACGGAGATCGAGCGCTTTTTTCCTATGACAGGGAAGCAGCGATCAATGCTGACAATCTCTCTTCCAGCCCTCCCAGAGCTGAGGAAAAAACCTCCTCTGTTACATACACAGGAGCAGGTGAACTGAGGACAGCCACAGTACCAGGTACTCCTGAGGGTGCTCTACGGACACTAACCTCTGATTCTTCAGGGGAAACTGGTGCAGCCGAAGCATGTCCAAGATCCTCAGAGCCCGATGGAGACCCCCTATGCTTCCTGGGATTTTTAGTCCCGGAGTTTTTAGACGGCATTATTCCTAAGCCCAAAGCTGAGGTATTCCAGCCGAAATACACCACTTACTGACAATAGTCTAGCACAAATGCTGCTATAAAAACAGTTGGTGTCTACTAATGTGCCTTTCTATGGGGATGCCTGCATCAACCGCTTGCTGTATGCCTTTTTTAAATGTTGCCAGCTCTGTCTCTGCACTCCATAGCCAGCTCACAACACATAATTGTGGTTTTTAACATGCTGGGACGCCCGCACATGCGCAGAAGCGCTGCGGCGCGCACAGAGCGTCATCCCCCAAGCTCCGCCCCCTTTCCCGGCTCACCTCTATATATAGAGGCGCGTGCACGCGCACGGCCACATGCGCCTTCGGCGCTAATTTTGAAAAGGGAAACTAGGGACAAGAGCCAGGGCCCCTTTTGCCGCAGGCCGGGGGATGGACGACCATTGCAACATGGCAGAGGAAGCAGTTTCCCACAAGAGAACTCACCATCTGCCTGGACTTGCTCTGATAAAAAGAAACTAGTCCACATGACAAGAAACGTTCCACAGCGGCCTCTAGTGGATTAACACAGGTACCGCAGTCTAGTATATTTTTTTTTTTTTTTTTTTTTTCTTGACCACTATTAAAATTATTAAATTTTTTAGTAGTTACAGGCATGCATAATATTTAGCGGGAATACCGTTAGGTAACAGGCAGAAAGACATATTAGGCTTGGGGGTCCCCTCAATAGAACCAAGTTTCTGAGGGGCCCCCACTTACCTTTTCCCCGCCGCAGGACTCTGTTTGGCCACAGAAGCCCAAACTTCACCTATCACGGCAGGCATTGTAATTAAACCTTCAGGGACCGGGTTCCCAAGGATTCCACTCCCCTGGACCTGTATAGCACCCTGCACAGAAAACATCTTGGTCGTGGGTATGACCAGAGCTCTGGATCCCAGGGTCCAGCTCTCCTAAGAGAAGCATTACAGGCAAAACCTTGCTCTTCTCTGCAAGGCCCGGGTACCGACCGTTTAGCTATGAAGCTTTTTTGGTCGGATCCGGAATAGCTTACTGAGGCCCAAAAGAACCTGTACGCAAGCTCAGTGAAAAACACATGTTTCTTCTTGGCCAACACCTTAGACACTGGCAAAAAACTGAGGTGCTCCCGGATGGGAGGGGCTTATATAGGGGAGGGTACTTCCGGTTTTGGAAGTTGCCAGTGCCAGCACCTGAAGGTATCTATATAACCCATTAGTAATGACTATGTCGCTCTGTGTCCCGTGATGTACGAGAAAGAAAATTAAATTCTAGATGGCACCTTTGTACAGGCAACTCCACTTCCCAAAAAGAAGGGTCAGACAGGAGGTTCATACAAAATATATGTCCCCTGGAAAATAGTTGAGAGATATGCTTGGAAGGTGATATTCTCAATGCTCACATCCATACAGTGTATGCTGACTCCATTGAGCTTAGTAATTATACGTAATTCCTACTGGGATTGTATGGTATTCTTTTCCCTAACAGGTTAGTGACCTGGGGAATGTAAATAAGGTTCATATTTATGCCAGGAATATAATCACATTAGTAGAAAGTTATTAAAGTGGTTGTAAACCCACTTTTTCAACTTGCACCTACAGGTAAGCCTAGATTAAGGCTTACCTGTAGGTGCAAGAAATATCTCCTAAACCTACACGGTTTAGGAGATATTTACTAAAAATGACAGGCGCCGCTGTCTACGGCGCATGCGCGCCGTAGACAACGGCGCATTCATGGGTTTAATCCCATTCACAAAATCGGCTACTTCCCAGCAATCGCTGGGCGTAGCCGAATGTGACGGCTCCCGCGCGCATGCGCGGAGTCACGTCTTCGCCGCTTCGGCCAATCACAGCCCCGGAGCGGCGCTGTGATTGGCTGGTGCGGCGATACCCAGAAGTAACATTCCGGCTATCGCCGCAGTGATGGCTGCGTCTGGAGTGAGGGACGCGGACTGCTTCGGGGGCCCCGATCTAAGGTAAGTGGTACATAATGAGCTAGTATGCTAGTCATACTAGCTCATTATGCCTTTCTCTTGCAGGTTGGCTAAAAAAAAGAAAAACGATTAGTGGGTTCACAGCCACTTTAAAGTAATTAACCAGTCCTAAAATAAATATTTATTTATTTATCCTGAGCGGTTTGAATACCTAATCAGTCAATAATTTATTCCTGATAATCAATGACCCAAAATATCACGTGTACATTGGCAACGATATATTACATCGCTTTGCTATACACACGGATCTGGTAAATACCACTGTGGTCCAGATTAAAATAAAACCCAAGTAGTTTCATAAATGAACATGAAGCCTTGAAATAATCTTAGTTACTGCCATATGCAGTAAACATATTAGTACCACATATGTCATTAGTCATACAGGTACTAATAAAAAAAAATTATTACCCGGCCATGTATAAACAGGCCAGAATTTTAAGAACCCTGCTGCATTAAAATGTTTCGCAGACAGGATGTATATAGAAAACATTTCAGTAAATCACACTCATGAAAAATAAAAGTTTTCATGGAGTTCAAAAATATGTTTGTGAAAAGATTCCTGTGATGTGGTATAATAGACATACACATTGCCAGGATTCAATCTGATCCAAGTTAAAACGCACCTTATGTTTTAAATCAAACATTGCTGTCTTTCTAGGCCTAGCTTGCTATGTTTTCCTAGTGGAGACCATTAAGAATTTCGAGGAGAGGGGTGTTGTGGGATCAGTGCACCGGATCTTATGATAATCCTATACTTGATATTCTTAAACCAAATGGTCATTATGTTTATATGCTGATCTAAGACAGCTAAATAAACGAGTATATATGTACGGCTAAGCTGTGCCATATATTGACCGATACTTGATATAAAAAAATACAAAGCGCTAAGTACTTCACTACACTAAATGATGCTCGATGATGGTGGAACATTCAGGTAAGTCCTGAAGACCCATACAAGCTGGCATTTAAAGTTGGTAAGAAATAGTACAACTGGATCAGAATGTTATTTGGTTATATAAATTTAAGTTTTGAATTTGATGTTGGTTTTTTTTGTTATTTTACATAAGGCTATTGCCTGATGTACCTTCAAGAAAAAGTTTAACATATGTGGATGATATTTTTGTTGAATAGCATAATGTTTGAAAAGCATGTCCCAAAGTTCAGATATGTTTTTAACCAGTTGAGGGAGGCGGGTGTTTAAAATTTCATTTCAGGAAGACCAATGGTGTCGCTCCAAGGTTCATCTCCTGAGGCCTAAGGTTTGCAGCCTCAGGCCTCGTACACACGACCGATTTTCTCGGCAAGAACCAGCAAGAAACTTGCTGGCAGAGAGGTCTTGCCGAGTAAATCGGTCGTGTGTACGCTGCTATCGGGTTTCTCGTCGAGAAAAACGACAAGAAACCTCAACGAGAAAATAGAGAACCTGCTCTCTATTTTCTCGTCGAGATTCTCCTCGGCATGTTTCTCGACGAGAAAAGTGAGTGTGTGTACACTTACCTGTCCGCCGGGAAGCCCGCGCATGTTCGAAATGAATTTGACGCATGCGCGGTAGCTTCCTAGGCATACGTAGGGTATACCAAGATGGCGGCGACGGCATCGAATGTGACGAGCGCATGCTCGACGTAGTCGATGACGTCACCGCGTACACTCCTTTCAAAGAACCGCGGGTTCTTTGAAACGAGCGTGTGTACACTCGGCCGGGACAAGTTTCTTGTCCAAGAATCTCGTCGAAAAAAACGACATGTTTTTTTCAACGAGAATCTCGGCCGTGTGTACGAGGCCTAAGTCTCACCACAAGAAGAAAATGGAGACTGTGATGAGGTCAAAAATATCTGCCAATATCAGTGAATTGGGGACATGTTTGGGTATGGTATAAAATATTCAATTGTATGCTTGTCATCCTAGGTTCCAACTAAGAATGCTGGAAGGTAATGTACAGGTCCTTCTCAAAAAATTAGCATATTGTGATAAAGTTCATTATTTTCTGTAATGTACTGATAAACATTAGACTTTCATATATTTTAGATTCATTACACACAACTGAAGTAGTTCAAGCCTTTTCTTGTTTTAATATTGATGATTTTGGCATACAGCTCATGAAAACCCAAAAATCCTATCTCAAAAAATTAGCATATTTCATCCGACCAATAAAAGAAAAGTGTTTTTAATACAAAAAAAGTCAACCTTCAAATAATTATGTTCAGTTATGCACTCAATACTTGGTCGGGAATCCTTTTGCAGAAATGACTGCTTCAATGCGGCGTGGCATGGAGGCAACCAGCCTGTGGCACTGCTGAGGTGTTATGGAGGCCCAGGATGCTTCGATAGCGGCCTTAAGCTCATCCAGAGTGTTGGGTCTTGCGTCTCTCAACTTTCTCTTCCCAATATCCCACAGATTCTCTATGGGGTTCAGGTCAGGAGAGTTGGCACGCCAATTGAGCACAGTAATACCATGGTCAGTAAACCATTTACCAGTGGTTTTGGCACTGTGAGCAGGTGCCAGGTCGTGCTGAAAAATGAAATCTTCATCTCCATAAAGCTTTTCAGCAGATGGAAGCATGAAGTGCTCCAAAATCTCCTGATAGCTAGCTGCATTGACCCTGCCCTTGATAAAACACAGTGGACCAACACCAGCAGCTGACATGGCACCCCAGACCATCACCGACTGTGGGTACTTGACACTGGACTTCAGGCATTTTGGCATTTCCCTCTCCCCAGTCTTCCTCCAGACTCTGGCACCTTGATTTCGGAATGACATGCAAAATTTGCTTTCATCCGAAAAAAGTACTTTGGACCACTGAGCAACAGTCCAGTGCTGCGTCTCTGTAGCCCAGGTCAGGCGCTTCTGCCGCTGTTTCTGGTTCAACAGTGGCTTGACCTGGGGAATGCGGCACCTGTAGCCCATTTCCTGCACACGCCTGTTCACGGTGGCTCTGGATGTTTCTACTCCAGACTCAGTCCACTGCTTCCGCAGGTCCTCCAAGGTCTGAAATCGGTCCTTCTCCACAATCTTCTTCAGGGTCCGGTCACCTCTTCTCGTTGTGCAGCGTTTTCTGACACACTTTTTCCTTCCCACAGACTTCCCACTGAGGTGCCTTGATACAGCACTCTGGGAACAGCCTATTCGTTCAGAAATTTCTTTCTGTGTCTTACCCTCTTGCTTGAGGGTGTCAATGATGGCCTTCTGGACAGCAGTCAGGTCGGCAGTCTTACCCATGATTGCGGTTTTGAGTAATGAACCAGGCTGGGAGTTTTTAAAAGCCTCAGGAATCTTTTGCAGGTGTTTAGAGTTAATTAGTTGATTCAGATGATTAGGTTAATAGCTCGTTTAGAGAACCTTTTCATGATATGCTAATTTTTTGAGATAGGATTTTTGGGTTTTCATGAGCTGTATGCCAAAATCATCAATATTAAAACAAGAAAAGGCTTGAACTACTTCAGTTGTGTGTAATGAATCTAAAATATATGAAAGTCTAATGTTTATCAGTACATTACAGAAAATAATGAACTTTATCACAATATGCTAATTTTTTGAGAAGGACCTGTATAAGAAGAGACTTATAAGGATCAAGAGAATGCAAATGTAATAATATGACATTGTGATATTTCTCTCCTAACTTACAGATCTTCCAATCTTATACTTCAGCATTTATGTTGATCCTGCCAATCATGGCAGAATAATATCATCATTAGATCATTGATGATTTTAGTTAATTAAAATATAGTTAACCAATTGCTATATCATATATATAGCATAGTTAGAAAATGTAAATATTAATTAATAAGAATATGTATTCATACTGTTTATTTACTCAAATAGAAAAAAGATTGACAATCCAGACCAGATTGTTGATTGGTAAAGGCGAAGTGGTCTACCAAAGACACATCGATCGTATGAATGATGTTAATCCTTGGCGTCCAGTTCCGGAGGGAACCTGTCACCAAACCACACTCCAGACCAGATCGTTGATTGGTAAAGACGAAGTTGACCACCAAAAGACACAGCGATCGTTTGGATGATGTTAATCCGTGATGCCCAGTTCCGGATGGAACCTATCACCACATCGAATCCTTCATCAGGAGTCATGAAGCAAGATGTTCCAGGATTCGTATTGCCAGAAAGAAAGATTTGTTGCAGAAGTCCCTTGTTTGCTTGAATCCCAGAATATCCATTGAAAGGAGGGATATTGAATCCCATTTTCAGCTTGTAACACTACAAGAACGGATTCACTGAAGAGTTTCTTCAATTGCTGGCTTACCAGCTTTGTTTTAATCACATTTGAAAAAGGGGGGTGACACCACCACTGCAACAGTTCATTTTTTTTTTTTTTATAAAGACTTAAACTCATTAACAAAGATCCAAGTCATTCAAGAACATGCTTTATCATATGGATGAAGAGAGGAGCGTTCTTCAAGTATAAAGAAAATAATAATATGGCCATATCTTTTAAACAACTGCGATATTTCTTCAGACCCGTTTCTTAGTATGTCCATGACTATTCGTCAGAATACAAGAAACGTGGGGGGATTAGTATAAAGAAAAATACATAATATGCATAATATAAAGGCCTATATGTAATTCTTTTAACCCCAAATGTTCTGACAAATCCCCCCCACGTTTCTTGTATTCTGACGAATAGTCACGGACATACTAAGAAACGGGTCTGAAGAAATATCGCAGTTGTTTAAAAGATATGGCCATATTATTATTTTCTTTATACTTGAAGAACGTTCCTCTCTTCATCCATATAATAAAGCATGTTCTTGTATGACTTGGATCTTTGTTGATGAGTTCAAGTCTTTATAAAAAGAAAACAAAATTACCTGTTGCAGTGGTGGTGTCACCCCCCTTTTTCAAATGTGATAAAAACAAAGCTGGTAAGCCAGCAATTGAAGAAACTCTTCAGTGAATCCGCTCTTGTAGTGTTACAAGCTGAAAATGGGATTCAATATCCCTCCTTTCAATGGATATTCTGGGATTCAAGCAAACAAGGGACTTCTGCGACAAATCTTTCTTTCTGGCAATACGAATCCTGGAGCATCTTGCTTTATGACTCCTGATGAAGGATTCGATGTGGTGATAGGTTCCATCCGGAACTGGGCATCACGGATTAACATCATCCAAACGATCGCTGTGTCTTTTGGTGGTCAACTTCGTCTTTACCAATCAACGATCTGGTCTGGAGTGTGGTTTGGTGACAGGTTCCCTCCGGAACTGGACGCCAAGGATTAACATCATCCATACGATCGCTGTGTCTTTGGTAGACCACTTCGCCTTTACCAATCAACGATCTGGTCTGGATTGTCAATCTTTTTTCTATTTGAGTAAATAAACAGTATGAATACATATTCTTATTAAGTAATATTTACATTTTCTAACTATGCTATATATATATATATGATATAGCGATTGGTTAACTATATTTTAATTAACTAAAATCATCAATAATCTAATGATGATATTATTCTGCCATGATTGGCAGGATCAACATTAATGCTGAAGTATAAGATTGGAAGATCTGTAAGTTAGGAGAGAAATATCACAATGTCATATTATTACATTTACATTCTCTCGATCCTTATAAGTCTCTTCTTATACATTACCTTCCAGCATTCTTAGTTGGAACCTAGGATGACAAGCATACAATTGAATATTTTATACCATACCCAAACATGTCCCCAATTCACTGATATTGGCAGATATTTTTGACCTCATCACAGTCTCCATTTTCTTCTTGTGGTGAGACTCAGGCCTCGTACACATGGCCAAGAATCTCGTCAAGAAAAAACACGTCGTTTTTCTTGACGAGATTCTTGGACAAGAAACTTGTCCCGGCCCAGTGTACAGACGCTCGATTCAAAGAAGCCGCGGTTCTTTAAATGGAGCGAACGCGGTGATGTCATCGACTACCACGAGCGTGCGCTCGTCACATTCGATGCCGTTGTCGCCATCTTGCTACACCCTACCTATGCCTAGGAAGCTACCATGCATGCGTCAAAGTCATTTCGAGCATGCGCGGGTTTCCACGGCGACAGGTAAGTGTATACACACACACTTTTCTCGTCGAGAAACATGCAGACGAGAATCTCGACGAGAAAATATAGAGCAGGTTCTCTTTTTTTCTCGTTGAGATTCTTGCCAGTTTTCTTGTCGAGAAAAATGAAAGCCGCGTACACACGACTGATTTACTCGGCAAGAAAGCTCTGCCAGAAAGTTTCTTGCTGGTTCTTGCCGAGAAACTCAGTCGTGTGTACGAGGCTTTAGGCTGCAAACCTTAGGCCTCAGGAGATGAACCTTGGAACGACACCAATGGTCTTCCTGAAATGAAATTTTAAACACCCGCCTCCCTCAACTGGTTAAGAACATATCTGAACTTTGGGATATGCTTTTCAAACATTATGCTATTCAACAAAAATATCATCCACATATGTTAAACTTTTTCTTGAAGGTACATCAGGCAATGGCCTTATGTAAAATAACAAACAGAGGTGAACCCAAATTCACTATCTTTAAATTTATTTTCTGTCTCACAAGAAGCCATTGTTTTTCTGCATCTTTTTCCCAGACCATAAACTCAAAGCTTTTGAACACTTAAGAAAATATACCAGCCTCCCCGGGTGGTAATTCAAAGGTTTGACACTTAGGCCTCGTACACACGGCCGAGATTCTCGTTGAGAAAAACATGTCGTTTTTTTCGACGAGATTCTTGGACAAGAAACTTGTCCCGGCCGAGTGTACACACGCTCGTTTCAAAGAACCCGCGGTTCTTTGAAAGGAGTGTACGCGGTGACGTCATCGACTACGTCGAGCATGCGCTCGTCACATTCGATGCCGTCGCCGCCATCTTGGTACACCCTACGTATGCCTAGGAAGCTACCGCGCATGCGTCAAATTCATTTCGAACATGCGCGGGCTTCCGGGCGGACAGGTAAGTGTACACACACTCACTTTTCTCGTCGAGAAACACGCCGAGGAGAATCTCGGCGAGAAAATAGAGAGCAGGTTCTCTATTTTCTCGTCGAGGTTTCTTGTCGGTTTTCTCGACGAGAAACACGCTAGCAGCGTACACACGACCGATTTACTCGGCAAGACCTCTCTGCCAGCAAGTTTCTTGCTGGTTCTTGCCGAGAAAATCGGTCGTGTGTACGAGGCCTGAGAGATAAGGGGGGTTTTGATACGGGCTAGCCCAAACTGTGTAGTATTGTATTTACATAACAAGATCAAAGGGTTTATTCACAAATAAGCTGTGTACTCTATATCTTAAATTGGTTATTTTAAGTATCTTCACAAAGTATGTGTTCTAGTAATCCATATATATGCATAAATGGGTTTATATATTAGGAAGTTACAAATATATTATCTTATGAGGTGAGGTCCCAATTGTGAAGGAAATTAGAAGCTGTATTTGTAAAATGTAAGTTGAGGGTTGTGTTTTGAATGACTTTAGCTCCGAGGAATGTTAACCACTTGACAACTGGGCACATAACCCCCTTCCTGCCCAGGCGAAATTTCAGGTTTCAGGACTGTCACACTTTGAATGACAATTGCGCGGTCGTGCAACATGGCTCCCAAACAAAATTTACGTCCTTTTTCCCCCACAAATATAGCTTTCTTTTGGTGTATTTGATCATTTCTACGGTTTTTATTTTTTGCGCTATAAACAAAAATAGAGCGACAATTTAAAAAAAAACATAATATTTTTTACTTTTTGCTATAATAAATATCCCAATTTTTTTTAAAAAAAAGATTTTTTTGCTCAGTTTAGTCCGATATGTATTCTTCTACATATTTTAGGTAAAACAAAAATCGCAATAAGCGTATAGTGATTGGTTTGTGCAAAAGTTATAGCGCCTACAAAATAGGGAATAGAATTATGAATTTTTTTTATTATTATTTTTTTTACTAGTAATGGCGGCGATCTGCGATTTTTATTGTGACCGCGACATTATGGCCGACACATCGGACACTTTTGACACGTTTTTGGGACCATTCACATTTATACAGCGATTAGTGCTATAAATATGCACTGATTACTGTATAAATGTGACTGGCAGGGAAGGGGGTTAACACTAGGGGGCGAGGAAGGGGTTAAATGTGTTCCCTGCTAGGTGATTGTTACAGTGGGGGGAGCGGACTGACTGGGGGAGGAGACCGATCTGTGTTCCTATATACAAGAGACACAGCATCGGTCTCCTCTCTCCCTGACAGGACATGGATCTCTGTGTTTACACACAGAGATCCACGTCCCTGCTCTGTGACAGCCGATTGCGGGTACCTGGCGGACATCGCGGCCGCCAGGCACGCGCATCGGCACCCGCCTGACACAGCGAGCACAGCTTTTCCCCGATGCGCGCCCGCAGCGGCGCGCATCGCGGAAGTAAACAGGAGGACGTCCATGGACGTCCTCTCGGCAATTGAGCGCCACTTTTTGGAGGGAGATAAAAGTAGGAAGAATTCAGGGTGAGAGAGATAGAGAGCAATCGGAAGAGATAAGGGGGATGTCGGGGGATCTCTCTTGAAGGAAGACGCTCGCTGAGGAGAAAATACGCAAACATGTAGCAATATTGGAAGGAGTCCTGTTGGACTCATAATGGAAGCGTCTCAAACAGACAGAACTTTAACCTGGTAACGTATTTATTTTGTTTATTTACCTGCTTTGGTAATGGGGTTATTTTTACATGCACATACGGTAACTAAAACCATTTAAATATATATGGCAAAGCAATTTGGAATTATCTATATTTTTAACTGCAGTATAAAATAATGATAATCCAAATATTAAGACACATACCCTAATTTGGTTGTCTTTAAAAAGCTAGAGCTAAGTGGTACAATGGTTTTATTATGATATATGTGTAAAATAAATTCTCTCTAAATATAACATAAAAATGGATTGAATTATCTAACCGTGTCCCTTATGACACTTGGTCTGGACACGTTTAAGAAGTGTAATCAGGAGATCTGTTTGTTTTGAGAAAGATAATAGTAATAATAATTCAACAAAAGAGTGTTTACCCCTTCCATGAAGTAACGGAAAGACATTTCACAAGAGTAAGGCCCCTTTCACACGGGCGGACCGTATGTCCGTTTTTCACCCATCCGTTTTCGGATGAAAAACGGACATACATGTATCCCTATGGGACAGCGGATGTCAGCGGATGAACATCTGCTGACACCCGATCTCCTCCGTGTCCGCTACGCTCCGTTTTTCAGGATAGAAAAATTTCTATTTTTCTATCCGTCTGCGGAGCGGATCGGATGAACACGGACAGACGGTCCGTGTTCATCCGATCCCCCATAGGGGAGAGTGGAGATCTGACAGGGCGGTCCCTGCACAGTGTGCGGGGACCGCCCAGTCATCAGCCGGCTCAGCGGGGATCAACGGAGCGATCCCCGCTGAGCAAGCGGAGGTTCACGGGGCGGATCATGACTGATCCGTCCCGTGTGAAAGAAGCCTTACCAAGTTTTAAATGTACAAGTATCATTTAAGTATTGAACTGTGAATATAATTTGTCATATAGAGCTTGCATAGAAATGTATGTAAATATTATCCAAACATTAACCATCATTTACCTCTGATTATGGAAGTATATCCATTCATTTGTTTGATCACGACTTATACCCGATTTTAATTTGCACTGTACTTTAGTTAATAAATATATATAATATTTTAAGCAACATTCATTTGTGTTACTTGTCTTCAAACTAGCACGGATATAAAGAACTTAGAATTTCTTGATATTGTAGGGATTTTCAATCTCCCAAATCATAGATTTGCATATTTCCATTAGTACAATAATAGGATTTTTATAACAGCTTACCTGTAAAATCCTTTTCTTGGAGTACACCACGGGACACAGAGCTAGTCATTACATAATGGGTTAAGGGTCACCAGCGGTGATTGGACACTGGCACAACCAATGGAAGACAGTTCCCCTCCATATAACCCCTCCCATCAGGGAAGTACCTCAGTTTTGTAGCAAAGCAGTAAGGTTCCCATAAGAAGGGGGGGACCTCTGTGTCCCGTGGTGTACTCCAAGAAAAGGATTTTACAGGTAAGCTGTTATAAAAATCCTATTTTCTTTATCGTACACCACGGGACACAGAGCTAGTCATTACATAATGGGACGTCCCAGAGCAATGCTCATATGAAGGGGGGGAGACACAGATCAAAACAGGCCGCTTGCGGACCAGAAGCCCTATACTGCTGCCTGCAGCACACTTCGCCCAAAGGTGGAATCCTCATGTCCTTTCACATCTATTTGATAGAATTTGGAAAATGTATGGACTGAAGACCAAGTTGCAGCTTTACAGATCTGAGCCATCGAAGCCTGGTGGTGCACTGCCCATGAAGCACCTATCGCCCTGGTAGAGTGCGCCTTAACAGGAAAAGGAGGAGTCCTGTTCTTTAAACCATAAGCTTGAATAATTACTTGTCTAATCCACCTGGAAATGGTGGATTTTGATACCGCTTGGCCCTTCTTGGGCCCATCTGGTAAAATAAACAAAACATCTGTTTTACGTATCTGAGCGGTTGCTTGCAGATACACCTTTACCGCTCTCACTAGATCTAGAGAGTGTAATAATTTTTCCCCCGCCGTCCGCGGGTTTGGAAAAAAGGAAGGCAGAACAATGTCTTGATTCAAGTGAAAAGCCGACACCACCTTAGGTAGAAAAGCCGGATGGGGTCGTAGTACGATTTTGTCCTTGTGACAAATTAGATAAGGCTCTTTACAAGAAAGAGCTGCTAGCTCTGATACTCTCCTAGCAGAAGCTATAGCAATCAGAAAGGCCAACTTCCTACTTAATATAATTAAAGGAATATGGCGAATAGGTTCAAAAGGTTGCTTTTGCAACACTGACAATACCAAATTCAAATCCCATGGACACAAGGGAGACCTGACTGGAGGATTTATCCTCAGTACCCCCTGAATGAATGTCCGAACTAGGGAGTGAGATGCCAATGGTCTCTGAAAGAAGACTGATAGAGCCGATATTTGCCCTTTGATGGTGCTAAGGGCTAATTTCATATCCACTCCTAACTGGCAAAAAGCAAGAATCCTACTTATTTCATATTTCAGAGGATTCCAACTTCTGGATTCACACCAGGAAACGTATGCTTTCCAGACTCTATGATAGATGAGTCTGGAGGCTGGCTTTCTAGCATTAATGAGCGTAGAAAGAGCCAGGCCAGAGACCCCTCTCTTTTTCAAAATGTGGGTCTCAGCAGCCAGGCCGTCAAATTTAGCCTTTGTAAGGAAGGGTGGAATACTGGACCCTGTGACAACAGGTCGTGTCGAAGTGGAAGCTTCCAGGGCCTTCCTATCGCCATTTTTACGATCTCGGCATACCAAGGCCTCCTGGGCCAGTTTGGGGCCACTAGGATTACTGGTATTCCCTCCTCCTTGATCCTGCGAAGCAGTCTTTGTAGAAGAGGGATCGGAGGGAATGCATAGATCAGTGAGAACTGATTCCATGGAGTTATTAGAGCGTCTGTCCCGTAGGCTAGAGGATCTCTCGTTCTGGACACAAAGTTGTCCAATTTCTTGTTGAACCTGGAAGCTAGCAGGTCTACATCTGGGTTTCCCCATCTCAGACATATGGCCTGAAAGATCTCTGGGTGAAGAGACCACTCTCCTGGTAGCAGCTGCTGACGACTCAGGTAGTCTGCTTGCCAGTTTTCTATCCCTGGAATGAAGATTGCAGAGATGCAAGGTACATGCTCTTCTGCCCATGCCAAGATCCGGTTCACCTCTCTTTGGGCTGCCCGACTGTGGGTGCCTCCTTGGTGATTGATGTAAGCTACTGCCGTAGCATTGTCGGATTGAACCCGAACTGGGTAGCCCTGTAACCTGTATGTCCAGGTTTTGAGGGCTAGATATACCGCCCGGATCTCTAGCACATTGATGGGCAGGATCCCCTGAGTCTTGGCCCAGGTTCCCTGGGTAGAAGCCTCCTCGAATACTGCACCCCAGCCCGATAGGCTGGCATCCGTAGATACCACCTTCCAGGCCACTGGGAGGAAGGACTTTCCCTTCCGTAAATTCCTGGCTTCTAGCCACCAATTGAAGCTGTGGCGTACTTGTGAGGACAGGCGCATGGGTATATCCAGAGCTTGGCTCTTTCTGTTCCAGGAGGCTAAAATATTGCCTTGAAGTAGTCTCGAATGAAACTGGGCGTAAGGGACCGCCTCGAAGGAGGCTACCATCTTTCCCAATAGTCTCATGCAAAGGCGAATAGACGGCCTCTTGTTTGCTTTGACCTTGTGGATCAGGTCTTTCAGAGACTGTATCTTTGGCTCTGGCAGGTATACCCTGTTTTGGGCTGTATCTATGATCATGCCCAGGTACACTATCCTTCTTTGGGCCTGGAGAGAGGATTTTTGTAAGTTTATAATCCATCCTAAATACTCCAGGTATCCTACTGTAGTGTCTACAGCGTGATCCAATCCCTCCTTTGACTGATCTATTAATAGTAGATCGTCTAGATAGGCTGTTACCGCAATGCCCCGTGTTCTTAGGTTTGCTAACAGAGGAGCTAGCACCTTTGTGAATACTCTGGGCGCGGTGGCTACACCAAATGGCAGGGCCACAAATTGAAAGTGGCGATCTTCTACCGCAAACCTTAGGAATCTTTGGTGAGCGGGGAGGATTGGTATGTGTAGATATGCGTCTTTGATATCTATGGACGCAATGAATTCTCCGCCTTTTAAAGTAGCGACCACGGATCGAATCGTTTCCATTCGAAAATGGCGAACGTTCAGAAACTGGTTTAGATTTTTTAGATCCAGGATGGGTCTGAATTCTCCGTTCGGTTTTGGAATCACAAAGAGGTTTGAGTAAAAACCTGAACCTTGCTCCTTTTGGGGTACCTCTGTAACCACACCTTGAGCTATTAAGTGATTCAAACCTTTGAAGAAGGATCCTCTTTTTTGTGGATCCTTGGAGAGTCTTGAACTTCGGAATTGAGAAGATGGGATCTCTCGAAATTCCAGTCTGTACCCTGAGGATATTGTGGATACCACCCATTTGTCCTGGGTTTCTGTCCGCCAAGTCGCTGAGAACTGACAAAGCCTTCCCCCCACTCGGCCGAGCGGGGGCGCCTCTTCAATGAGAGGTTTTGGGGGCTTGCTTATTAGCTCTTGAACCCCACGGCTTCTTGTTCTTCTGAGCCTGTTCTTTGGCTTTTTTGGGCGGCTGAAAAGGCCGTCGCCACTGGCTGGAGTCAGATTTCCCGGGAGCTGGGGAGAGAGTGTGTTTAAAACAAGGTCTCTTGTTTTTCTTTCTCTCAGGTAAAAGTGTCGTTTTACCACTTGATATCTTTTGGATATATCTTTCTAAATCTTCCCCAAAAAGGCGTTCGCCATGGAACGGGAAACTTGCCAACAACTTTTTGCATGGGGCTTCCGCTGACCAATGCTTAAGCCAAAGTACTCTGCGCATCTGTACCAGCTGGAGTGTAAGGCGTGATGCCTGTATGATAGAATCTCTCATGGCATCCACTGTGAAGCATAAGGCTTTAGGCAAATTCTCCCAATTTTTAGCCCGCTCTGAAGGCAGCTCCTTCAGCCCCTGCTTTACCTGTTGGCTGACGACCTGACCCATACCGACTGCTGCTACTGCAGGTTGGATAATTGAGCCGGCCAAAAGGAAGGAGGATTTCAGTAAGGATTCCAACTTCTTCTCAGAAGGATCTTTAAACACTTGTACATTATCCACTGGACATGTCAGGTTTTTATTTACACAAGAAATAGCCGCATCTACCGTAGGCAGGCTCCATTTCTTTAAAAAATTTTCCTCCATAGGATAAAGAATGTTAAACTTTTTTGGAGGTGAAAAACGCTTATCTGGATGTTGCCAGTCTGCGTACAATAGATCCTCTAGTAACGGATGAACCGGGAAGGAGCATGCACCTTGCAGGGATCTTAATGATCCTAGGGAGGAGACAGGTGATTCTGTTACCTCCAAAGAGGGTAACCTAAATGCAGCTCGCACGGCTCCTGCATAGCATTGCACCTGTGACTTTAAAATCTGGGATACCGAAAAAGGCTCATCCGATATCCCTGATCCGTCTGACTCCTCATCCTCTGCTGATGTAGCCTCCTCCTCATCCTCCTCCTCCTCAGGTACTTCTGAAGGGAGGTCCAATACTGGAGGAGATCTGCTTCGCTTATTGTCCTTTTTAGAGGATTTAGCGATTAAAGTAGCAATTTTCTCCTCCAGATTATTTAGGGCAGCTGATAAAGTGTCCTCAGTGACATATGCAGGCCCAGGCTTCACTGGGGAAGCCGCCATACCTGACAGAGGTAATGGCTCATCCTGTACAGGTGCTTTTGGCAACACAGGAGAGGAAGGTACCGAGTCAGCACAGCTAGAGCCCCCTGTCTCAGGCGGCGGTGCTCTTTTATCTCTTTTTGTCCGCATTACTTCCCCTGGAAGACTTACTGTTTAGACAAAATACAAGGTACCTAAATGCATATACTACCGTGTTCAGTTTAGCAAATACATTAAGTATGCAACTTTTAACACATAACTATGCATAACATGGATGTCTTCTAGGAATTACCCAATCCAACCACATGGAGTCTTACGTCCCTGTATAGCTGCTGTGTTTCTCAGCCAGGAACAAGAGAACTAACGAGCTTGCTTGCTGCTGCAGTGCTTTTTACACTGACAGTCTTTTAAATTTGGCGCCGTTTCTGTGCCTGCGCACGCCACGTGCCCGCGCACGCCTTCGGCCCCCCCCTCCGATAAAGTGCGCTCCCGCGCGCGCGCGGCCTTTAGCGCTATGGTGGTGGCCATAGTGAGCGAGGACTCTCATCAGCCCCTGTCCCCACTTACCTGCATCTGCAGGTGTCTGTATCGGCCACCGGAAGGAGGAGCGGGGAGCTCAAGCAAGCTCAGCAGCGGAGGTGACGAGCAGTGTACTTCGCCGAAGCCGACACTGAACAGAGTGAGGTGAGTATATTCAGCTCTTTACTCCCCCCAGTGGTGGAAAAAAAGAAGACATCCACTTTTTTGAAAAAGGTCCCAACCTAGTTATGGACCTTCTAATCTCACCTTATCCACGCCGCAGGTTTTTCTGCTGAAAGTTTTCAGACAGATACCAAACTTCACCCTTCACGGTGGGCTATGTGTGCCAACCTTCAGGGATATGGGTTCCTATTTAAAGGATACCTCTCCCCTGGGCCTTGTACAAGACTCTTACCAGGACTTTATAGCGAAATAGCGAAAGTGCTGGATCTTAGAGCCCAGTCCTCCGAAGAGAGACATTACAGGCGACGCCTCATGGATGAGGCCCGGATCCCATCCAGATTCAGCTCATTTGTAGGCGTCTTGGATGGATCCGAAAGCATAGCTCTTTTACCCCCAGAGGGTCTCTTTGGTAGAGCTTTCCTTTAGCACCTCCTAACGCGTCCAACACCTTTCGACACTGGCGAAAAAACTGAGGTACTTCCCTGATGGGAGGGGTTATATGGAGGGGAACTGTCTTCCATTGGTTGTGCCAGTGTCCAATCACCGCTGGTGACCCTTAACCCATTATGTAATGACTAGCTCTGTGTCCCGTGGTGTACGATAAAGAAAATATTTTTATATTTCAGTATAAACATTCTGACATATTTGTAGGCACTATGCTGAGATGCGTCAATGTTTCTGACACTACGAAAGAGCTTAAGGCTGGCCTATGAGAAGTCTCAATTAACTTCTGACCAGAGAGGGGCCCGAAATAAACGGAACTTTGACCTTAGGGTCCGGATTCAAGATTTGCAACCCAGGGACAGAGTGTTACTGAGAAATTTAGGGGTTCCAGGAAAGCACAAGCTGGCAGACCGGTGGAAGTCAGAGCCCTATGTGATTTGGAAAAAACTGCCTAGTCTACCAGTGTACCAGCTGAAGCCTGAAGGAAGATCGGGGCCACTAAAGACCTGGCACAGGAACCATCTGCTACCCCTTTCTGAAGCAGTCAGGATGCCCCCTACTCCGGATTCTCCGGAGCTGCCTTCAACTCCCTGTACTCCTAGACCCAATACCAGGTCTCAAACAACTCAAGAGAGGAGGATACTTCAGATCAAAGTGAAGAGGAGGAGCTGGAACTCACCTGGCTATGGTCATCTCAGGCACCTGAATCCCTAGTGATGGATTCTCCACCCTCTGATTCCCCCATGAGTGATACCTTGAATGCTGAAGCTGCTGAGTTTATCCCGTCCAAAGTTCAGAGTGAAGAATGGGAAGATGCACTGGAATCAGTCCCAGATGAAGACCCAAGGAACTCAATGTACCTCCCTGCACCTGAGTTGGATGCCCCCAAAGCAGCAAGTCCCACCACACCTGCCTTAATGGAAGCACCCTTGATACCAGAGGCCATAATTCCTCAAGAACAAAGAGTGAAGAGAACTATTCGCCCTCCTCAAAAGTTGACATACACTCAGATGGGAGAATGCTCTGAGGACACTGACAACTGCAAGAAGGACAATACAAAAACCTGGTCCCTCCACTGTGCATTTTGTGGAGGGCAACCCCAGCTCTCTCTCTGGCACAGTTAGGCAGGTCACTTCTGCTAAAATGACCTGTGGGCAGGGCAATCCCCCATACCCAGTTTGGTGGAAGGTTCCCCTGCCAAGTTCTTTTGCTACAATAAACTGCATTGCTTGTAGATAATGCTTATGTTATCTTTGGGGACCAAAGCTTTTAAGTGGTGGGAGTGTGTAGCGGGGTATTGCCTTTTAAACCCCCAGAGACTACAGTACCCAGTGCGCAATGGGACACCCAGGGTGCATTGCCCCGTGCAGAGACTGCTGGGGCGGGTTATTTAACCAAGGGGCGGGGCTGAATACAGTCTCTTTGGACACCGCCCGCCCAGCAAGTGGAACTCCTTTCCGAGTCTGCTGAGATACAAGGCCTGAAGCCTGGGCCTTTCTCCAAAGAGCCTTCCGCTCTCACGAGAAACCTGAGGGACGTCTCTCCATACTGTTGCTGCATTGTTGCCAGGAGGACCGAAGACTTGGATTTCGTGAGTCCTGTGTACCGAGACACAGCAGCGGAAGATACGGACATGGACTGGTCCGGTTGGGTGAGAGAGCACCTGCTCAGAGAACTATATAGGATCTCTAGGCCCAATAACTATTATCTGGAGTTATCACTAGTGTTGCGCTGAGCACCGGAGAGACAGTGCATCGGAGCAACTTTAGAGATTGCCTTTAATTCACCAAGTTATTCAAACCCCTTTTACCCTGTGGATTACAGTTGTTTTCAAAAGTGCACCACCGTTTTGCTAGTGAAGATCTTCCCCTACGGAACTTCTACACAGTACAGTCAGGCCTGACTTAGCGTAGACATTGCTGGGCACCATTTTTGCCCATGAGGGAGAATTGCTGCAGTGGGGACTGTTAGCATTATGCACAGTACTGTATATCTATCTGTTTATTGAGATAATCCTTTATTGCAGGGCTCTGCACATATATGTACACTGTTTATTACCTGCTCACTTAACAAATCTAAGTAAAAGTGCCAAGGTTTAATATATTGGTGTTTGTGTCATTTACTTTGCAGAGGAGACGGGTAAGAATAGCTGTATTATGTTGCTGTGGGTGTGTGCTATTATAGGATTGTGTCCCAGGGAGTTACAGGCCACGCAATCCTACTCTCCCCTACTAACTGTGCCAAGGGAGGTTAGAGCAGATTTCCTGGGGTTGACAGCGGTGCACTACAGGGCCCAAAAATTATACCAGCGGCCCTCTTAGCTGGGGGTATCGCTACACATGTATAGAAATTGCCCAGCGAAATATAACAAAATTTGGGAACCGCTGGCTAGAATTGGCATCTACATCCACAGAGCATGATATAGGGGCTGACTGAACATTGCCAGAACATGTAAGGTTCCCGTGTATATGTATACGTACTTTTTAACCACATGCCAACCGCCGCACGCAGTTTTACGTTGGCAGAATGGCACGGGCAGGCAAAAGGGCGTACCCGTACGTCCCTTTGGAACTCCCTCATAGCGGGCACACGGGCGCCCACCATGGGAGCGTGCCCGCGGGTCCCGCGAACTTAATGTTCGCTGGTGGCCTGCGATTGCAGTGAGGAGAGGCAGAACGGGGAGATGCCTATGTAAACAAGGCATTTCACTGTTCTGCCTAGCAACGTGAAAGGGATCTGCTGCTCCCAGTCATCGGAAGCAGTGATCTCCGTCATGTTGTAGTGAGCCCATCCCCCCTACATTTAGAACACATACAGGGAACACACTTAACCCCTTGATTGCCCGCTAGTGTTTAACCCCTTCCCTAAATGCCATAAATTTATCCCCTATTTTGTAGACGCTATATATTTTGCGCAAACCAATCAATATACACTTATTGCGATTTTTTTTTTACCAAAAATATGTAGAAGAATACATATATACATATTGGCCTAAACTGTGGAAGAATTTTTTATATATATATATATATATTGGGGATATTTATTATAGCAAAAAGTAAAAAATATTGCTTTTTTTTTCAAAATTGTCGCCTCTTTTTGTTTATAGCGCAAAAAATAGAAACTGCAGAGGTGATCAAATACCACCATAAGAAAGCTCTATTTGTGGGAAAAAAATAAAAACTTCAATTCTGTTTTGGTACAAAATCGCACGACTGTGCAATTGTCAGCTAAAGCGACGCAGTGCCGAATTGCAAAAAATGCTCTGGTCAGGAAGGGGATAAATCCTTCTGGGGCTGAAGTGGTTAAAATAATTAATATCTGACTAGAGTTCTTGATTATATTTTAATCACCTTGACCTAGATATAGAAATGTGTTATGTGTGACCACTTACCAAACAGTAAGGCATGCTAAAGTCTGTTTACTATGAATTATTTTTGTAAGGTTATGCTTTGTTTAACATGGAGCCTATGCAACGCTCCAAAGTTGTCTGTACACCTCACTTTTTCATAAATAAAAGTTTGTAATATTGTTAACCTAGTGAAAAGAACCTTTAAATGATTTCCATAGACTGCATCATGTATGGGCAGGATCCCATCAGCTCCTCTACTGTTGACATTAGCACCCACTTCCAGCAAAGCCAAGACGATTTCGGAGAAGCCCTTGCAGGAAGCCTCATGTAAGGCTGTCCATCCTATGAAAAAGCCAAAAACACATATTTATAATAGCATCTGTTCAAAGAACATGGTTGTTGACAGTTTTAACAGTTTGTCGTTTTTACGATTTCCTTTTTTAATAGGAGGCAGACAGCAAAAAATAAGCTAAATATTCCAGAGGGTAGTACTGGGGGCATAAGACCACTTTCACACTGAGGCGCTTTTCAGGCGCTTTCACGCTAAAAAAAGCACCTGAAAACGTATTTCCATTAAAATCAATGAATGCTTTCGCACTGGGGCAGTGCGCTGAAAAAACGCTACTCTCCATTGAAATGAATTGAAAGCGCTTCAAAAGCGCCTGAAAAGCGCTTCAAAAGCGCTCAGTGTTTTACTGGCAGTTTTTCAGGCGCCTCAGTGTGAAAGTGGCCTTAGTGGTATGTTGACTAAAGCACCTAGACCAGAGGTAAGTATAGTAACAAGTCCTATTTGCAACCCCAGAGCACCCAATAAGGATATAGTATGTGACAAGTCTAAACTACGTGGCATGTGAATGCAATCTACTCACTAGGGGGAGAACCTCTGGGGGAGACTAGGATGGAAAAGGACCTGGGGGTCCTAGTAGATGACAGGCTCAGCAATGGCATGTAATGTATCATGGATATGCAGTAATGTTTGTCTGTCAGCTTACCTTCCTCCTCATGTGTTCACCTTAGAGCAGGGCTGGACTGGGACAAAAATTTGGCCCTGGACTTCATCCAGACTGGCCCACTTTAATTCAATAAAATGCTGCCCCCCACCCCCCCAAAAAACACGCCCACCAAAAGGCCCCTACATCCATTATTGTATATAATGAGAGGGTGAGAGAGAGGGGAAGGAGAGAGAGAGAAGGAGGGTTGAGGGAGAGGGGGTGAGTGTTAGAGAGAGGGAGTGAGTGTAAAAGAGGGGGTGAGTGTAGGACCCCTTTCACACTGATGCGTTTTTCAGGCACTTTTGGGTTAAAATTGCACCTGTAAAGCGCCTGAAAAACGCCTCCACTGCAGTCCCAGTGTGAAAGTCCTAATGCTTTCACACTGGGGCGCTGCCAGGGCGTTAAAAAAAGTCCTCCAAGCAGCATCTTTGGGGCGGTGGAGGAGCGGTGTACACGCCGCTCCTGCCCATTGAAATGAATGGCCACCGCTGCTGAAGCGCCTGCAGAGCACTTCGGCAGCAGCGCTACACGGGCGCATTTAACCTTTAATTTGGCTGCTAGCGGGGGTTAAAATCGTCTATTAGAAGCCGAATAGCGCAGCTAAAACGACAGTAAAGTGCTGCTAAAACTAGCAGCGTTTTACCGTCAATGCCCGCCCCAGTGTGAAAGCAGTCTAAGAGTCAGGGAGTGAATGAGACAGAGGAGGGGGCAGAGAGACAGAGGGGGAAGCTGAGAGACAGAGGGAGGGAACTGAGAGACAGAGGGAGGGAGCTGAGAGACAGAGGGAGGGAGCTGAGAGACAGAGGGAGGGAGCTGAGAGACAGAGGGAGGGAGCTGAGAGATAGAGGAGGAGAGCTGAGAGATAGCGGAGGAGAGCTGAGAGATAGCGGAGGAGAGCTGAGAGATAGCGGAGGAGAGCTGAGAGATAGAGGAGGGGTCTGAGAGACAGAGGAGGCGTCTGAGAGACAGAGAGGGGCTGAGAGACAGAGAGGGGCTGAGAGACAGAGAGGGGCTGAGAGACAGAGAGGGGCTGAGAGACAGGGGGAGCTGAGAGACAGGGGGGAGAGCTGAGAGATAGAGGAGGAGAGCTGAGTGATAGAGGAGGGGGCTGAGAGACAGAGGAGGGGTCTGAGAGACAGAGGAGGGTGCCGAGAGACAGAGGGGAGAGCCGAGAGACAGAGGGGGGAGCTGAGAGATGTAGGAGGAGAGCTGAGAGACAGAGGAGGGGGCTGAGAGACAGAGGAGGGGGCTGAGAGACAGAGGGGCTGAGAGACAGAGGGGGGCTGAGAGACAGAGGGGGGCTGAGAGGCAGAGGGGGGCTGAGAGGCAGAGGGGGGCTGAGAGACAGAGGGGGGCAGGGAGACAGAGGGGGGCTGAGAGACAGAGGGGGGCTGAGAGACAGAGGGGGAGCTGAGACACAGAGGGGGAGCTGAGAGACAGAGGGGGAGCTGAGACACAGAGGGGGGAGCTGAGAGATGTAGGAGGAGAGCTGAGAGACAGAGGAGGGGGCTGAGAGACAGAGGAGGGGGCTGAGAGACAGAGGGGCTGAGAGACAGAGGGGGGCTGAGAGACAGAGGGGGGCTGAGAGGCAGAGGGGGGCTGAGAGGCAGAGGGGGGCTGAGAGACAGAGGGGGGCAGGGAGACAGAGGGGGGCTGAGAGACAGAGGGGGGCTGAGAGACAGAGGGGGAGCTGAGACACAGAGGGGGAGCTGAGAGACAGAGGGAGAGCTGAGACACAGAGGGAGAGCTGAGACACAGAGGGGGAGCTGAGAGACAGAGGAGGGGGCTGAGAGACAGAGGAGGGGGCTGAGAGACAGAGGAGGGGCTGAGAGACAGAGGGGGGGTGCTGAGAGACAGAGGAGGGAGCTGAGAGACAGAGGGGGGAGCTGAGAGACAGAGGGGGGAGCTGAGAGACAGTGGGGGGAGCTGAGAGACAGTGGGGGGAGCTGAGAGACAGTGGGGGGAGCTGAGAGACAGAGGGGGAGCTGAGAGACAGAGGGGGGAGCTGGGAGACAGAGGGGGAGCTGGGAGACAGAGGGGGGAGCTGAGAGACAGAGGGGGGAGCTGAGAGACAGAGGGGGGAGCTGAGAGATAGAGGAGGAGAGCTGAGAGATAGCGGAGGAGAGCTGAGAGATAGAGGAGGGGGCTGAGAGACAGTGGGGGGCTGAGAGACAGGAGGGGGCTGAGAGACAGGAGGGGTCTGAGAGACCGAGGGCAGAGCTGAGAGACAGAGGGCAGCACTGAGAGATAGAGGAGGGGGCTGAGAGACAGAGGGGGGTGCTGAGAGACAAAGGGGGGTGCTGAGAGACAAAGGGGATGAGCTGAGAGACAGACGGGGAGCTGAGAGACAGAGGGGGGAGCTGAGAGACAGAGGGGGGAGCTGAGAGACAGAGGGGGGAGCTGAGAGACAGAGGGGGGAGCTGAGAGACAGAGGGGGGAGCTGAGAGACAGAGGGGGGAGCTGAGAGACAGAGTAGAGCTGAGAGATAGAGGAGGGGGCTGAGAGACAGAGGAGGGGTCTGAGAGACAGGAGGGGTCTGAGAGACCGAGAGCGGGGCTGAGAGACAGAGGAGGGGGCTGAGAGACAGAGGGGGAGCTGAGAGACAAAGGGGATGAGCTGAGAGACAGAGGGGGGGAGCTGAGAGATAGAGGAGGGGGCTGAGAGACAGTGGGGTCTGAGACAGAGGAGGGGTCTGAGAGACAGAATGGGGGGCTGAGAGACAGGGGGTCTGAGAGACAGAGAAGGGTTCTGAGAGACCGAGGGGGGTCTGAGAGATAGTGGGGGAGCTGAGAGACAAAGCGGGGGGGGCTGAGAGACAGGGGAGGAGAGCTGAGAGGCAGTGGGGGCTAAGAGACAGAGGAGGGGTCTGAGAAACAGAATGGGGGACTGAGAGACAGAGGGGGGTCTGAGAGACAGAGGGGGGTCTGAGAGACAGAGGAGGGGTCTGAGAGACAGAGGAGGGGTCTGAGAGACAGAGGAGGGGTCTGAGAGATAGTGGGGGGTCTAAGAGATAGTGGGGAGTCTGAAAGACAGAGGGGGCTGAAAGAGGGGGGACTGAGAGACACAGGGACTGAGAGACTGAAGGGGCAGAGAGACAGAGGGGAGGGCTGAGACAGACCACATAGCACTGTCCCTTTCTGCAGTCCCTCCTCTGCTCACCTCCCCGCTGTCTCAGTGTTCTGGCATGTTTGTGTAGGATGCCGGGTACCTGATGGCTAGCAGCGGCAGCGCCGAGTCTCCCTCTTGATCCGGGGAGGGTGCTCTCGCTGCTCTGCTCCTTACAGCGGCGCATGTTCTCTTCCTCCGGGTTCCCAGTCAGCCTGCCCTCCGGCCCAGGCCGCATGGTTTCTGGAGCAGAGAGGAGGTGGAGGAATCAAGGTTCTGGGAGCACCGGGGTGGCCGCGCTCGCTCCTGTTCGCCTCTTCGGTGGTCAGGGAGGGGATGGAGCTCTTCTCCCTCCTCAGCTTTTACATCCAACTGCCCTCCTCGCTGGCCACCTTCCCCGTATCCCCACCGCTGTTTGCTGCCATGCTTTTTGTGGGCCGCTGTTTGCTGCCACGCTCCCGCCGAACTGCATAAAAAAAACAAACAATTTTTGTTTGTTTTAAAAATGGCCCACTGAGCCATTGGCCCACCGGGAAACTCCCGGTAGTCCTGATGGCCAGTCCATCCCTGCCTTAGAGGCCAGACTCTACTCACCTGGCTGCTTTTATAATCTCTCCTCCCAGTCTGGCTCCACCCCAGGCCCTATCATAGAACTCTATATTAACCTGTGCACTGCAAGTCTGCCTTGCTGATCAACGTGTTTGTTTAACTACTTGAGGCCCGTGCTATAGCCAAATGACGGCTTCAGTGCGGACCTGAAAATCCTGAAGGCCGTCAATAGACGGCCTCCCCTTTGCGCGCTCCCCACGCGCCCCTGCAGGGCGCGCTGTGATCACTGAGTCACTGAGACTCGGGTGATCACGGATCCGAGTAAGGGGCCAGTCCCGGCCCCTTACCACGTGATCAGCCGTCAGCCAATGACAGCTGATCACGTGATCAAAACAAAGCTCGGTAATCTTTTTTTTTTCTCCTCGCGCTGACAGTGTGAGGAGAAAAAAAAGCATATCACCGGCTGCTGAGTGAGGTACATCGGTCCCCAGTGGAAGAGGCAATTCTGCCTCATTAGTGGAATCAAGTACCCCCTGCCAGTGCCCACCAGTCAGTGCCAATCAGTACCACCTATCAATGCCCATCACTGCCACCTAGCAATGCCCACCAGTGGTGCCAGTCAGTGCCTCATCAGTGCCACCTAGCAGTGCTGCCTATCAATGTCACCTACCAGTGCTGAAAAGTGCCCATCATTGCCACCCATCAGTGCCCATCACTGCCACTTATCAGTGCCCATCACTGCCACCCATCAGTGCCCATCACTGCCACCTATTAGTGCCAATTCTCAGTGCAAACCAGTGCCACCTATCAATGCCCTTCAGTACCACCCATCAGTGCCACCTCTCAGTGCCCACCAATGCCACTTCTCAGTGCCCAACAGTGCCGCCTATCAGTGCCCACCAGTGCCGCCTATCCTTGCCCACCAGTGCCGCCTATCCATGCCCACCAGTGCAGCCCATTGTTGCCCATCAGTGCCGCCTATCGGTGCCCATCAGTGCAGCCTCATCAGCGTACATCAATGAAGGAGGAAAATTACCCGTTTGCAAAATTTTATAACAAAATATAAAACGGTTTTGTATTTTTTTTTTTAATTCAGTTTTTTTATTTTTTTTAACAAAAAACAAAAACCGCAGAGGTGATCAAATACCACCAAAATGGGGGCGTGGCTTAGCGGCTGATGTAGAAGGACGTGTGAATCTCCAGCTCCGCCGGCCATCCGTGCATTTATCCTTACCTTACTATTCCAGAACCGCCAAAGTGCTCCATACTGCTGCTCAAGAACCTGGGTAACATCCGGACCCTCACAGAACCCGCTGTAGTCGCCGCAATCATGTCTAAAAGGACAACCGGAGGCAGGGGACAGACAGACTCACATGGCCAAGATGGCGCCGGATCACGCTGTACGACTAAGGAGGAATACAAGGAGGCAGCCCAAAAGCTCCTGTTTGGAGGAAAGACACAGAAGGATGCCTTGGCTGAGATCCCTGCGACAGAGGGCACTTCAGGGGGCTCTCTGGAAGCGGATGATACAGTCCCCTTGGAGGATGTGGACGGATTGTCCCCAGACTGGAACACAGTGAGTACCCCTAGGGATAGTGTGCCTGGGTCCCGGGTCAGTTCTCCTTGTGCTGATGATGCAGAACCCACACTTAGAGACATATTTGCAGCTGTTACATCCTGCAATCTCTCCATAACTGCCCTGTCAGATGAAATCAAGGGAGTGAAGGCTGAATTATCCTATGTACGCCAGGACATGCAAAAACTCAGGGAGAGGACATCTGCACTGGAGGGCAGGGTGAGCACAGTGGAGGATGATATGGCTCCCATGCAGAGAGACTTGAGGCATAACTGCCACCTTACTGAACAACATGCCATGCGACTCGGCGAAATGGAGAATCGCATGAGACGCAATAATGTCCGTTCCATAGGCAAATACCAGAGAGAGCTGAGGGTAAAAATCCGGTAGACTTTATTGAGAACTGGCTTATTCCTACATTTGGCAAGGAGTCATTCTCGCCCCTATTTGCTGTTGAGCGGGCTCACAGGGTGCCTTCCCGCCCCTTGCCACCGGGCAACCATCCCAGACCTTTCCTATTCAAGCTACTTAATTTCAAAGATAGAGATGTGATCTTGTCTAAAGCCAGGGCCCTGTCTGGTAAAATGGCGATTGATAACTCCAAGGTCTCCCTGTTTCCTGATTTCTCTGCTGAACTACAAAAACGGCGTGCAACATTTAATAAAAGACGGCTCAGAGATTTGAATGTGCAATATGGAATGCTGTACCCTGCTCGGCTTTGTGTAACTGCTCTTGGTACCACCCACTTTTTTGAACGTCCTACTGCTGCTGCACAATGGTTGGATCGGGAGGACAGAGCACTCAGGGATGCTAGACAGCAGCGTCCTGCTTGACTTTGAGGATCATTTGCTCCATGCAATTAAGGGGTACATCCTTTCGATTCCGGCGGAGAGAAGAAGTCAGTGTGACTTTTGAATCACGAGTTGTTCCATGTTACCTGCAAAGGTGAAACCCCATTTACCAACCAGAAGTTATTTCTGTGGGTGTTTCCACTGCTTCCCCCCCCCCCAGGGCGGATGCCTGGGGGCTTCTACAACCATGGCCCAAGTGGCTGGGAGCCCGGTTGGCTCCTCAACTAACACTATTGTTGATTTGTTTTCTCCAGTTGTTTCTTTCTTTTTTTCTCTTTTATTTTTTCAGAATATTTTGGGACTATGTTTGCCTGCCCGGCCAAACAGCTATACTGCTGCGGTTTCCTACTGATGTGGACATTCATAGACTGGTTAGAGGTATCAGGTCTACTTTATATAATGTTTTAGTGTCAAATGTTTCTCGAATGCACTATCAATCTACGCTGGGTCCCAGTGTGTCTGTGCCTATATTGCTGATGCCCACAAATGGCTGCGACTGTTAAACTTTTGTCCTGGAATGTCAGGGGTCTTAGTAATCCTGTGAAGAGATTAGCTGTTCTCAGGCACCTTAAATCAACCGGGGCAGGTATTGTGTGTTTACAGGAGACCCACTTTTCACCAGATACTACTCCTAGTTTTAGTCCCCGAGTGTACGGCACTCAATTTCATGCTACATACTCGGCCTATGCCAGGGGAGTGAGTGCGTTGATTCGTCAGGACACTCCATTCCACTGCTCTCAAAAGGTCATAGATCCAGGGGGGAGATTTATCTTTTTATTATGTACAGTGTCTCATATGGTGTGTATTATAGCTGGTATATATATACCGCCTCCATACTCGTCTGAGATTCTTAAGTGTCTAGCGAAGTTTATGGCGCAGTTCCCAAATGTACCCCTGGTGGCGGTGGGTGACTTCAATAACTATCTGAACCATAACTGGGATAAGTTACCTGTTCCCACCAACGTACCTGTCCGTACTGGAGGGGCCACCCCCTTTGCTGGTCTACTTGAGGAAATTGGCCTGAAGGATGTGTGGCGTAGAAGTCACGCTCGAGCCAGACAATACTCGTGCTGTTCCTCAACGCACAGGAGTTTGTCTAGGATTGACCTGGGCTTGGGTAATGAGGTGTTACTTCCACTAGTTGTAAACTCAGGGTATGGGGACAGGCATGTCCCGGATCATTCCTCCTTCTGGTTTGAGATTGCGCTGCCTACTGACACCAGGCCCAGGAGCTGGAAACTCAATCATTTTTGGCTTTCACTGTTTCCAACCCCTGATCCGATCAGGGAGCGGCTCAAACTTTTTCTGCAGGACAACCTAGACTCGGCTCAGTTGGGGGTTGTCTGGGATACCACAAAGGCATTCTTGCGAGGTCAATTTATAACTACTATTAATAGGATAAAAACAAACACTAAGGCCTGGGAAGTGGAGGTTTGTAAAGTCCTCAGGGAATTGGAGGATGCCTATATTTCCGATCCCACTGAGGATACAAAAAAAGCTTGGTTGGGGGCGCAGTCCATGTCCAGCCAGCTGGCACTGCAGTTGGCCGAAAACAAGAGATTTTTCTTGCAGCAGACCCACTTTGAGGAGGGGGAGTCCACTGGGCACATGTTGGCTTTACTAGCGCGGGCACAGAGATCTACCTCTTTGGTTTCAACCTTATGTGACACACAGGGGGTTGCCCAAACGTGTACCTCTGCGGTGGTACAAATCTTTCGTTCATTCTATGCTGACCTATATACTTCTAAGGTGCACCCCAGTGATAATGACATAGTAGGTTTCCTTGAAGAGTGTGATCTGCCTCGATTGTCGGCCTCGGACGTGGCCTTACTTGATGCTCCGATTACGGAGGATGAATTGGCTTCAGCTTTGAAACAAACTCCTAATAACAAGTCTCCTGGAGCTGACGGTCTCCCGTCCGAGGTGTACAAGAGATATGCCGACACACTACTGCACATGCTTTTGAAGATCTACAATGACGCTTTGAAATCGGGCACCCTACCAAACTCCATGAACGAAGCGATCATTATAGTGCTACTGAAACCTGGTAAGGAGCCCACGTCCCCTGACTCCTATAGGCCCATCTCCTTATTCACGACCGATATTAAACTCTTAGCCAGGGTTTTGGCGACGAGATTGTCCCAAGTGGTCCAGAAGCCGGTCCACAGAGACCGATCATTCAACTCCCGGTTGAGAACCCTGGTAATCAGGCCATTTTTTCACTTGACGCAGCTTAAGGCCTTCGACAGTGTCGAGTGGCCTTACCTGTGGAAGGTCTTAGATCGCATGGGCCTGGGGGCCACATTTATTAGCTGGGTCAAATTGCTCTATGCTCACCCGTCGGCACGAATTAGGGTCAATGGTGACCTATCGGAGTCATTCCCATTGTTCAGAGGCACCAGACAGGGGTGCCCATTGTTGCCCCTGCTGTTTGCCCTGGCTTTGGAACCACTCGCGGCAAGAATAAGAGGTGATAGTGGGATCACTGGATTCCGACGTAACACGGGGATAGACGTGGTGTCATTATATGCGGATGATACCTTGCTATACTTGGGGGATACACAGGGTTCTCTGGTCGCAGTTATGACTCTCATTAAGGCCTTTGGCGCATTATCCGGCTTTCTATCAACTGGAACAAGTCGGCACTAATGCCCCTAGATCCCCTGACAGTGCCCTTACTTGAATGTGCCACGATGATCCAGATAGTGTCGTCTTTTCGCTATTTGGGCGTGCAGGTCTCCCCAGATGCTTCACAGTATTTGTCTCTTAATCTTACCCCTCTGCTCACTAAATTTAGAGAGAAAAGTACTGCCTGGTGTAAATTACCTTTGTCAGTGGTAGGGAGAGTGAACCTTATTAAAATGGTGTGGGCACCACAACTCTTGTACATATGTCATAACTCTGTGGATTCCCCGGCGCTGGTTTGACAAAATAGACTCAACGTTTAGGGAATTGATATGGCGTAAGAAAACGGCTAGAATTAACTTGTCCTCTCTGCAATATCCTAAAGAGGAACAGGGATTGGCGGTCCCGCATGCCAGGGCCTATTTCCTTGCCTCCCAGATTCAGCAACTGGGAGGTTAGGGATTGGAGGATACCCTGGATCCCATACGCAGACTTCTGTGCCCCTCGGCGGACGACTCCATTGCGTTGTCCACCTTGGAAGCAGGATTCGCACATTTAGACGGAAAACTTCCGTCCATAGCTTTGTTGAGAACATTGTGGTCATATACTAAACGATTGCTGCGTATCAGGGGTTTCCTTGCACTTTCACCCATATGGAGAAACCTGAACTATAGAGGGTTACTTAAGCTTAAGGGGTTTGGGAACTGGGAGGGAGTGGGGCTTCGATTCCTATCACAGCTGTACACTGGTCGGGTTCTCAAGTCCTTTCTGGAACTCCAGGCGGAATTTGGTATCCCCCGCACTAACTTCTTTAAATACCTTCAACTGCGACATGCACTACACATGTAATCTAGGCTCACGTCACTCAGGTTAACTGATCATGCCATGGTACGGGGGATTTTGCTAGAAGGTGAGAGAAAGGGTATGATTTCTAGAGGATATGGTATTATTCTTAATGCACTTCAGGACCCCGCCAAGCTACCTTGTAGGCGGAAATGGGAGGAGGATGTGGGCCCATTGGATGGGGAGGAGTGGAGTATGTGCCTTGCCTCCGCTCCGATGGTTTCAGTGTCGGCCTCGCAAAAGTTATCCCACCTTTACTTACTACATAGGGCTTACAGAACACCTGTCAAACTTCATAGCTGGGGACTTCGTGATACTCCTCTCTGTCCAAAATGTACAAGGGACCAAGGGGACCTTATGCACATGTTCTGGAGATGTCCAAAACTTTTTAGGTATTGGTCTGAAATTCTGGAAGTAATTTCTCGCGTGTTCACTTTTCTCGTTCCAAAAACTCCTGCAGTGTGCCTGTTGGGTGCCTTGGATGAGGAGACATTGACTCCCTCTACCCACACAGCGATCATTCGTTTACTTTACATAGCTCAGAGATTGATAGTTCAGCTCTGGATTACACCCAGGGTGCCCACCAGGCAACAATGGATTGGCCAAGTGAACAAAATGCTTATAAGGGAGAAACTAACGTACCAACACAGAAATGCACCCCGTAAATTTTCCACAATGTGGCAGGATTGGATGGCGGTACTGGGCCTAGCGCCCCATCAGCTGGTCAAGGATAGGTTGTTACAAGGATAGGCTTCGAATTCAGAGGGATAGGTTTAATTCCACTGATAAATGTATGTCCTATGAGGGATGACTGTTGGCAAAGATAGGCTGGGCAGCCCAATTAACCAAGTTAAATTCCCAGGGACCTGGGAATGATCATATTCCTCCTGATGTACAGTAGGTGCTGTAGATTATGTGTTTGTTTGTTTTTTTGTGTTTGCTTTTTTTTTTTTTCCTGTGAGTTTCTCTTTTTCCCTTTTCTTTTTTTGTTTTTTCTTTGCTTCACAATGCCACCCCAACTACAGGATCTTTTGGTCTTTATTTTCTTTTGGTTGATACATAATTGTATTTTGACAGATTCAAAGGATCTCTTATGCTGCATGATATCTCCGGTCTCTATGTCATTGTTTTGTATGACCTGTATGTGGCACTGTGGAATACCAAATAAAACTTTCTTTCTGATTTAAAAAAAAAAAAAAAATACCACCAAAATAAAGCTCTATTTGTGGGAAAAAAATAACAAAAATTTCATTTGGGTACAGTGTTGTATGACCGCGCAATTGTCATTCAAAGAGTGAGAGCGCTGAAAGCTGAAAATTGGTCTGGGCAGGAGGGGGGTTTAAGTGCCCAGTAAGGAAGTGGTTAAGCATTGTGTGTTTGGGTTCCTGCCTGCCGTGTGCTACGTCTGTCTCTGTGTTTTGATGTTGGCTTGTTCCCGACTATCCCTGTCTGCTTGTGACCTTGACCTTCGGCTTGTCCTTCGTTTATCCTTGTCTGCATGTTGCCCTGACCTTGGCCTTTCCCCTCACTATTCTTGTATCCTGTGCTGCTGCTTCCCCTCTATCCTCCTTACCCTACGGAGCGTGAGCTAGGGGACTCTAGGGGCTGCGAGCTGGACCCAGCTGCAGCGTAACATCCTCACCACTAGAGGCTCTGGTGAAAACCTGCTGGGTCTTAGACTCCACGCCCTGGGGAATCTTGGCTCTAGCTTCCTGTGGATCCCTGTTGTGCTCCACTGGTCCCGCTTTCCACAACCACCCAGTATCCCATCCGCAGCAGTCAGCCATAGGGTTCACTACCTTGTGGTGCACTCCTGACCCCCAACGGTGTGCATCTGTCATCTGGCCACCTGACAGTTTGATCAGCCATGGACCAGGCTGACGTACCGCTTCCCGTAGATGATCCATTGCAGGGCATAGTCCGCAGACTTGAGACCCAGGAATCTAATCAGACCCAGGTCATGCGATTCCTTCAGGATTTGGCCTCCCGTTTTGAATAGGTTCAGGCCTCATTTGGACCCCCGGTTCAACAACCTCAACCACTATCAGCGGCTGCACCTATTCCGGTAGCAGTCACAGCCACACACTCACTACAACTGCCAGCTCCGTCCCGTTTCACTGGGGACTCCAAGGCCTGCAGGGGGTTCCTTAGCCAATGCACGATTCATTTTGAGCTCCAGCCCCAAAACTTCCTGTCTGATCGGGCTAAGGTAGCCTACATCATTTCCCTCCTCTCCGGTGAAGCTTTAGCCTGGGCAGCCCCTCTGTGGGAACTGAATGATCCAGTGGTTTCTAGCCTGTCTGACTTCTTGAAACTTTTTCGGAATATCTTCGAAGAACCGGCTTGTGTCTCTTCAGCGGCCAGTGCCCTTTTATGTCTCCGCCAAGAGTCTGCTTCTGTGGGACAGTATGCTCTTCATTTCCGCATTCTGACGGCTGAGTTGAGCTGGAACAATGAGACCTTAGTCGCAACCTTTTTGCATGGCCTTTCTGATAGAGTGAAGGATGAATTAGCAGGAAGAACCATTCCCACTGATCTGGACGAAGTTATCTCCTTGTGTAACCAGATCGATATTCGCTTTCAGGAAAGGACCTTAGAAAAGCGACGCCAGCACTCCTTGGTCCTTAGTCAGCCTGAACTCCCCTCTCTTCGAACCGTGGAGCATCTCCTGCCAGCTGAGAAACCCATGCAGCTGGGCCGGACCAGGCTATCCCCAGAGGAACGTGCTAGGCGCAGAACTGTAGGCCTTTGTCTCTACTGTGGGGGCAAAGGTCATTTTCGTGACACTTGCTCTCTTTGTCCAGAAAAATGTTCGGGTCCAATACATCTGGAAAGTGGAGTATTGGACCCAGAAATTTCACCCTCACCTTCTCGTCTTCTTCTTTCTGTGTTCCTTCATGTTGCTGCTTCTTCTCATTCGGTGGCAGCATATCTGGATTCCGGAGCCGCTGGCAATTTCATGGACTGGGAAATTGCATCTTCTATGAGACTTACCCTTTTGCCACTCCCCACGCCCTTGGTGGTCTTGGCGATTGATGGCACCGTTCTCCCAGGGGTCCTATCCGCTTCCAGACCCTCCCTGTTAAGATGTCGGTAGGGACACTCCACCAGGAGTGGATATCCTTCCTTATCTTACCTAAGGCCTCAACTCCTATCATTTTGGGTCTCCCATGGTTACGGCTCCATTCTCCACACAATGACTGGACTACTGGACAGATCCTGGCTTGGGGTTCCTCTTGTTCCTCGTCCTGCCTACCCAAGGTTGCCCCCTGTGAACCTGAGCCGATCATTCACTCCAGTTTGCATAACCATTTACATTTGTCTGTCCCTAATCACCCTTGGACGTACAGCGAGGCTAGCTTGTCTACAAGTTCTGCAGTCGCTACTCCTTGCGATGCGATTCAGGTAGTCGCTACACCTGACTCTGCTATTCACTCGGCTTCTGTACTAGTTATGCCAGTCCAGCCCATGCCCAGTGAGCGTCCTACTTTTTCTTATTCAGGACATTCTGCTTGTCTTTCAGCTATTCAGCTTGACTCCTGTAACATGTCACCTTCTAACCAACCTGACTTCAGGGTACCACTGACATCTGCCCAGTCTGATGGTCCTGTGCTAGATGCCCAGTTCATCTTTAAGGATCTGGGGGACCCTCCTCCGATTCTGGTTGATCCTCTCATGCCCTTGCTTATTCCTAGAGAGCCTTTGGTCCTCAATAAATCTTCTCGTCATCTCCCTACCTCAGTGTCGGTCTCTGAGGATAATCTAAAGTACGAGGTTAGACAAGTTCTGGATTCTCGGCTCTGTAGAGGCATTCTTCAGTACCTTGTGCATTGGAGAGGTTTTGGTCCTGAGGAGGCGTCTTGGATCGCTGCATCTGAGGTCGTTGCACCTCGTCTGTTGAGGAGGTTTCATCTGAGATTTCTCTTTAAGCCTGGGCCCAGGCGGGGGAGGGGGAGGGCCCATAAGAGGGAGGTGTCATGGATATGCAGTAATGTTTGTCTGTCAGCTTACCTTCCTCCTCATGTGTTCACCTTAGAGGCCAGACTCTCCTCACCTGGCTGCTTTTATAATCTCTCCTCCCAGTCTGGCTCCACCCCAGGCCCTATCACAGAACTCTATATTAACCTGTGCACTGCAAGTCTGCCTTGCTGATCAACGTGTTTGTTTAAGCATTGTGTGTTTGGGTTCCTGCCTGCCGTGTGCTACGTCTGTCTCTGTGTTTCGATATTGGCTTGTTCCCGACTATCCCTGTCTGCTTGTGACCTTGACCTTCGTTTATCCTTGTCTGCATGTTGCCCTGACCTTGGCCTTTCCCCTCACTATTCTTGTATCCTGTGCTGCTGCTTCCCCTCTATCCTCCTTACCCTACGGAGCTTGAGCTAGGGGACTCTAGGGGCTGCGACCTGGACCCAGCTGCAGCATAACATCCTCACCACTAGAGGCTCTGGTGAAAACCTGCTGGATCTTAGACGCCGCGCCCTGGGGAATCTTGGCTCTAGCTTCCTGTGGATCCCTGTTGTGCTCCACTGGTCCCGCTTTCCACAACCACCCAGTATCCCATCCGCAGCAGTCAGCCATAGGGTTCACTACCTTGTGGTGCACTCCTGACCCCCAACGGTGTGCATCTGTCATCTGGCCACAGGTGACCTGACATAATGCCAAGCTGCTGCAAGCAAAGTCAACAGAATATTGGCATGCAATAAAAAGGGGATTAACGCCAGAGATAAAACGATAATTCTCCCACTCTACAAGACTCTGGTCTGGCCGCACCTGGAGTATGCTGTCCAGTTCTGGTTACCAGTTCTCAGGAAGGATATGCTGGAACTGGAGAGAGTCCAGAGAAGGGCAACAAAACTAATAAAGGGTCTGGAGGACCTTAGTTATGAGGAAAGGTTCAGAGCACTGAACTTGTTCTCTCTGGAGAGGAGACGCTTGAGAGGGGATATGATTTCAATGTACAAATACCGTACTGGTGACCCCACAATAGGGATAAAGCTTTTCCGTGAAAGGGATTTTTACAAGACACGCAGCCATTCACTAAAAGGAGAAGAAAAGTGGTTTAAACTTAAATAAACTGCGTAGAGGGTTCTTTACTGCAAGAGCGGCTAGGATGTGGAATTCTCTTCCACAAGCAGTGGTTTTAGCGGGGAGCATCGATAATTTAAAAAAACTATTAGATAAGCACCTGAATGATCACAACATACAGGGATATACAATGTAATACTGACATAAAATCACACACGCATAGGTTGGACTTGATGGACTTGTGTCTTTTTTCAACCTCACCTACTATGTAACTTGACTTCTCTTTCTTAGAGATTGACACGTTTTTAATTAGTTGACTACTCCATTATACAGTATAAAATGAAACAGCAACTTTCAATAACCTAATAACCCCAAAGAAAGATATACTGTATAAGATCTTACAGAGATTGGATATAGACTAACTGAAAACTTCAACCACAATTCCAAACCTCCATACAATCAGACATGCAGAATTTTGAACTGAGCACTGAAAGCATGCCAGAAAGTCCCTCTCCTATTTAGTCCGGAGAACGTAGCACCCATGGTTACCAGAAAGGATGTAAAATTTTAATTCGTCTAACCACAGAACAGTTTTACACTTTGCAACAGATTATTTTAAATGAGCTTTGGCACAGAGAACATGGCAGTGTTTCTGGATCATGTTCAGATTTGGCTCCTTCTTTGCACAATAGAGCTTTAAGGCTACTTTCACACTGAAGCGGTTTACAGGCTTTTTAGCGCTAAAAATACCACTTGAAAAGCGCTGCCCTAGCATTATAATGTATGATGTCACACTGGGGCGGTGCGCTGGCAGGGCGTTGAGAAAAGTCATGCAAGTAGCATTTTTGGAGCATGTTTGGGGCGCTACAAAAAGCGCTTCAAAAACACCCATCTCCATTGAAATTAATAGAAAGCGCTTTAAAAGCACCTTAAAAGCACCTGAAAACTGCCCTGAAGCTCTGGAAAGGTCACATGACCGCAGTGTAGTGTAGGAAACTGGGATATCAGGAAATCCTGTTGGTGGAGAGGAGAGGAGAGAAGAGAAAGTGGTATGGATTCTGTTGCAGAAAACCAAGACATGCAGGCCATACTCAAAAATGTGGCTAGACCATCAAGACCATCAAGAGCCAGAGGAGCCATAATAGAACCAGAGAAGTTAATATATTCCATGAGGGAACACCCAGAACTTTGGGATCTCGGGAATGCCTTTTATGCAAACCGCAACAGGAAGAGCCAAGCATGGTTTGCTATTTCTGAACAGCATATTCCAGAGTGGAGTGAACTCACAAGAAAACAAAAATCTGCCAAATGTAAGTACAAGTCTCCTAATCCCAGTTAAACTAGTCCCAATCCCCCGATCGATCAGAGAACATATCCATACACCCACTGGTCCTGCCTAGGCTCTAAGGGATAGAAGAGGTCTAAAGCGCTACTTTACACTAACTCTAATCCCAGTCCCACTAGTCCCAATCCTAACCCTAATCCCACTCCCACTAGTCCCAATCCCCAAACCTAATCCCAGTCCCAATACCCCAATCCTAACCCTAATCCCAGTCCCACTAGTCCCAATCGCCTAACCCTAATCCCAGTCTTACTACTCTTAATCCCCCAACCCTAACCCTAATCCCAGTCCCACTAGTCCCAATCCCCTAATCCTAACTCTAATCCCGGTCCCAATCGCCTAACCTTAATCCCAGTTTTACTACTTCCAATCCTAACCCTAGTCCCAATCCCCTAACCCTAATCCCAGTCCCACTAGTCCCAATCGCCTAACCCTAATCCCAGTCTTACTACTCCCAATCCCCTGATCCTAATCCTAATCCCAGTCAAGTTAGTCCCAATCCCTAACCCTAATCCCAGTCAAACTACACCCAATCGCCGAATCCTAACCCTAATCCCAGTCAAACTAGTCCCAATCCTAATCCTTATCCCACTAGTCCTAACCCCCAAACTCTAACCCCAGTCCCACTAGTCCCAATCCTAACCCAGACCAGTCTTGCAGTTTTGTCCCAGGTTCTATTCCTTATGGGGTACAAGGCACACAGCTGCTCCACAGTCTCACAATGAAATTCCCAGGCAGTGAATGCCTTTCATGAGGTTTAATGCTGGTTTAACTTGGTTGGGGTAAATAGAGAGCCTTGAGATACTCCAAATTAAGTGCAGGTATGACAGAGGACACACTCTGGCTGTAACTAAACTCTTCAGGGGAAACACCCCTTAGAACTAGGCGAAGATGTACACACAGCTCAGGGAACTCCAGTTATAGAAGCAGCTCTAAACCAGCAATTGTGGGACAGTCCTCTGCAATAGTTAAACAATGACAGTCACTAGAATTTCTCGCTCTCTCTGGCCTCTACTCTTATCCTCTGTAGACTTCCTCCATACTACTCTCAGCAACTTTAGATATAGGTCCCTTGGCTCTCCCTGAGCTGGGACCTAGTTGGGCTCCTGGAGACTTCAGTTAAGTGACCCAGATGACCACAGCTCTTCAGGCTGGGTCTTCTTCACCAGGATAAGGACCATTCTGTTCCAGGCCCCAGCCTATTTATACACACCTCAGCCTGCTACTGGTCAATCTTTTCCTCAGGGATTGGCTGAGGCTGTATGAATATGCAAGTCCTGGGTTTGCCTCTTTTAACCCACAAAATTCTAGAACTCACTAGAAAGCAGGGGAAAGTAGTCAAGGCTGCAACCAGCAGAAACCAGAACAGCCAAAAGCAATTTGCCCCACTGGCTACAGGGGAGCCAAAAACTGAATTTGCCTCAATCCTACCTAGCAACCTAGCTAGGAGGGTGCTACACTAATTTGTTGTAAAATGCTCTTCCAGCTCTTCCTTGTTATTATCACTTTCTTTGCCAGCTTTTTGTTGTCCTGTCCCAACTTTGAGACGTGTTGCTCTGATTCATTTCAAAATTATCTTTTTCTTTTTTCTTAAAATTGAACATTTTCTCAGTTTAAACATTTGATATGTTTTCTATTTTCTATTGTGAATAAAATATGGGTTTATAGGATTTGAAAATCATTGCATTCTGTTTTTATGTAGATTTTACACATCCTCCCAACTTTCTTGGAATTGGAGTTGTACAAGTGTCTTTAACAATTAGATGCTGTTTGATATTACATAGTTACATAGTTAGTCTAGCTGAAAAAAGACACAAGTCCATCCAGTTCAAGGGTGCCCAACCTTTTGAAGAGCGAGGGCCACTTAAGCGACTTGGTAACTGTGGTCGTGGGCCACAATAAGTGGAGCAGGCGGATGACAGGTCCGTGTCCACTCTGCATATGCAGAACAGACACAGACCAGTCTACTCTATGGGCCCTCTGATCTGATCCGCCCAGACAGAAGGGGACGGATCACCTTATGTTTTTTTTAAT
Source organism: Rana muscosa (assembly GCA_029206835.1). NCBI lineage: Eukaryota > Metazoa > Chordata > Amphibia > Anura > Ranidae > Rana > Rana muscosa. The sequence continues at coordinate 1,101,551,711 of CM055116.1, forward strand.
TGATCGGATTGGGATAGGCAGGTGTAAATGGACACAATATACGGTAAACAAAAAAGAAGCTGCGCTGATAATGAATAAGCAAATACACGTGATGAAGTGAGTTGATGATTAAATGGATGGATAAAATATACCCTACAATATTAACCACTTGAGACCTGCCCTTCAGACGAAAGACGTCTGCAGCGCGGCTCTCAAGTGCTGAGTGGACGTCCCTGGACGTCCTGCCTTGTTCACTCCCCCTGCGCCCCGCCGAGGGCACGCCGCGGCGGGGAACAGCTGTGCCCGCCGTGTCACGTGTTGCCGATGCGCGTGCCTGGCGGCCACGATGTCCGCCAGGTACACGCGATCGGCTGTTACAGAGGCAGGACATGGATCTCTGTGTGTAAACACAGAGATCCACGTCCTGTCAGGGAGAAAGGAGACCGATGCTGTGTCCCTTGTACATAGGGACACAGATCGGTCACCTCCCCCAGTCAGTCCCCTCCCCCACACAGTTAATCACTCACAGGGAACATATTTAACCCCTTGATCGCCCCCTAGTGTTAACCCCTTCCCTGCCAGTCACATTTATACAGTAATCAATGCATTTTTATAGCACTGTTCGCTGTATAAATGTGAATGGTCCCAAAATAGTGTCAAAAGTGTCCGATATGTCCGCCGTAATATCGCAGGCCTGACAAAAATCGCAGATAACCACCATTACTAGTAAAAAAATATATATAATAAAAATGTCATAAATCTATCCCCTATTTTGTAGACGCTATAACTTTTGCGCAAACCAATCACGATACGCTTATTGCAATTTTTTTTACCAAAAATATGTAAAATAATATGTATCGGCCTAAACTGAGAAAAAAAAATGTTTTAAAAAATAAAAAATTGGGATATTATTATAGTAGAAAGTAAAAAAATATTGTGTTTTTTTCAAAATTTTCTGTCTTTTTTTGTTAATAGCGCAAAAAATAAAAACCGCAGAGGTGATCAAATCTACCAAAAGAAAGGTCTATTTGTGGTAAAAAAAATGATAAAAATATCATTTGGGTACAGCGTTGGATGACCGCACAATTGTCATTCAAAGTGCGTCAGCGTTGAAAGCTGAAAATTGGTCTGGGTACGAAGGGGGTTTAAGTGCCCAGTAAGCAAGTGGTTAAAATGGTGAAAAATGAACAAAAGAACAGATGCAATTGAATGCAATAAAAAAGTCCTATGAAGTGAAAAAATAAAAAACAACCTGTTAAGTAAAACAATAGCAACCAATTCAGCAGATAAATGAATATCGTAAATTGTGCAATAATAATAAGTGAATAAACAGAAACGGCAACAAAAAATTTAAAATTAAAAACGTGTAAAAAACTTGAAAATAAATGTCTCTTCCAAATGCTTCCCAATCAGGGAGTAAATACTGAAAGCACCCGTGGACACCGTGAATCCACCACCACATAGACTGGAGGCTTACCAGCTAAACAAGCTGTGAGAGCTTGTGGCTAATACCCCGCCAGGGCCCTTGAATCCTCCCGACACCTCCAGTGGCCAGCAAGCCGAGCGTTCCTAAAGTCATGATTTATGCTCAGCACAAGCTTTTCAAGAAGTGCTCCCACTTTACCCGCAAATTCTGAAATCTCAGTTAAAATTTCAATCAAAGTCAGTCAGCCAATCAGGGGAGAGAGAGGGCGGGTCCAGGTCGGGGCTCCTTGTCTGAATGGATACATGGAGCTCTGACTCGGCTTGGGTTACAACTTGTAACAAGCTGCTGGCTAAGGGGCACTCAAAGGAGGTAGGGACTAGGAGCAGCAAAGAGGGATCCGAGAAGAGGAGGATCTGGGCGGCTCTGTGCAAAACCAACTGCACAGAGAAGGTAAGTATAACATGTTTGTTATTTAAAAAAAAAAAGTTTTAAAATCACTTTAAATCTCTTTTCCTCTAGATGTAAAGAGTGGCCCCTTGTCCTCTGTGATGACCTTAAAGTGAATAACTAACACCAAGTTCACTATATGGACCACTTATTTATTTGTACATGTTAATCATATCCCTCCTTAATCTCCTCTTCTCAAGAGAGAATAAATTCAGTTCCTCTAATCTTTCCTCATAGCTGAGCTGCTCCATGCCTCTTATCAGTTTGGTTGCCCTTCTCTGCATGTTCTCCAGTTCCCCGATATCCTTTTGGTGAACTGGTGCCAAAACTGAACTGCATATTCCAGATGAGTTTGGCTACTTTCACACTGAAGCGATGGCGGTATAGCGGCGCTATTTTTAGCGCCGCTATACCGCAGTTTTTGCCGCGATTTGTGGGCGCTAGCGGGGTGATTTTAACCCCCGCTAGCAGCCGAAAAAGGGTTAAAAACGCCCGCAAAACGCCTCTTTGTGGCGTTTTGGAGGCGCTACCCCATTGATTTCAATGGGCTGGGGCGTTATAGGAGCTGTATTTTTACCGCTCCTACCTCGCCTCAAAGACGCGGCTTGCAGGAGTTTTTTAACCCTCCTGCAAGCGCACCGCTCCAGTGTGAAAGCCCTCGGGTTTTCACACTGGATACAAAGGAGCGGCTTTTTCGGGGCGCATTGCAAGCGCTATTTTTAGCGCAATAGCGCCTGCAAAGCGCCTTAATGTGAAAGGGGCCTTCTTTTTATTGATTTGTACAAGGGCAAAATTATATCTCTCTCTCTCTGGAGTCTATACCTCTCTTAATGCAAGAAAGGACTTTGCTTGCTTTGGAAACTGCAGTTTGGAATTGCATGCTATTATTAAAGGGATTGTAAACCTTCGTGTTTTTTCACCTAAATGCATCCTATGCATTAAGGTAAAAAAACACCTTGCAGTGTCCTGCCCCCCAGCCCCCCTGTTTTACTTACTCAGCCCCGAATTTCCGTAGGCGCGTCCCCGCCGTCCCTCTCTCCACGGGTTCCTGGCTCTTGATTGGATAGATTGATAGCAGCGCAGCCATTGGCTCCCGCTGCTGTCAGTCAAATCCAATCACGCAGGTGTCAGGGGCGTGAGGTAACCACCTCGGGAGAGTGCCTCCCAGAGGGGGTTATCTATTGCAGGGAGGAGCCGCAATAGCCGCCATGGGACCCCAGAACAGGTGGATCGGGGCCACTCTGTGCATAACGAGCTGCACAGTGGAGGTAAGTATGACATGTTTGTTATTTAAAAAAAAAAAATAGACTTTACAACCACTTTAAGCTTATGATCTACCAGAACACCCAGATCTTTCTCCACCATTAATTCCCCCAGTATTACTCCCCCTAGTATGTGTGATGCATGCATATTCTTAGCCCCCAAGTGCATAACTTTACATTTATCAACATTAAACCTCATCTGCCACATATTCTGTTGTCGGAGGTTGAAACAATTTAGCGGATTCCCCCTATGTCTCAGTAGTCAGTTACAAATCTGTGAGATGATCAGTTCCAGATCCTTAGCTGGCTGTACACTATGCAAATTTCAGCAAGTTCCTGATGAATACTGTTAGTGGCCCTCTCAACCCCCTCCTCCCCTGCATCCTTTGATTGAAAAATCAAAGCAGCCAGGTGGAAAATGTCAGCTGAACAGTTCCAGCACTTAAACAGATGCAGTCACTGTTCAGGTATTCTGACAGTCGCTGGTGCCTGCTGTGAAAAACAATAGCCATAGCAGGAGATCTGCACTGTATAGCATGGATAGAGGATTCTGTAAAAAAAATTCTGTAGCGGGTATTTGAATTTAGGGGAAGCATCTGGGTGGTAGTGTAACCCAGATGCACTGATTGCTAGGGAATCTGAGACCCTTTTATGGTTCTTGGAGGACTCTGGTGATGTAAGGATCCCTGCGGCCTACAGGTGGCGTTGTTGCCCTGGGCCGGAGTTGAACTCACATAGCAAGACTGTGCCTTTTTGTCCTCCCCTGGATCTGGTACAGCGGGCGGGGAACCCGCTGTGGCGCGAAGGGAGAGGAGATAAAAGGGGCGGACGACCCTTACAACGGGGTTCAGAGTTGAAGTCGGAGGACGCGGCCGCACCCAGGCACCTTCAGCTTGGGTGCTGGCGTTCCGGTGCTCCAGGCCCAGGTGCCCTTGACCTGGCCGGAGCGGAGATGGAGTCCATCTCAGGCACCTTTAGCCTGGGGTGAGGTACTATGGTGGATGCCTGGGGCTCAGTACCTTCGACTGAGTTCTGCGAGGGTGGAGGAATCCGAGGGGGCCCTAACTCCTTGGGTGCCCGTGTCTGAGTTTGTGAGGTCTGGTGTGCAGAACTTCTCTGAAGAGTCCGGCGCAACATCACTGGTGACAGAGAGGCCTCCGGTATCTCCCTTGGACGGATATCCTTCCCCTGACAGGGGCCTTGCTGGCGAAGGTAATTCACGTTCTATTTCACATAGTCAGTGGCAGTGACTATTCGCCACTGGTGATACCACAGTGGTTGGCAAGAGAAGGGAAAGGATTGTGCCTCGACCTATTCCCATTAAGACTAAGTTGTTGCAAAAGAATCCAACTTAACCGTGCTGTGTATTTATTCGCTGAGAAGAATAAAACTGTGTTGGACCTATTCACTGTGTGGAACTCTGGTTACTAGGAGCAAAGGAGTCAGGGACGAAGTACAGGACTTGACTCTAGGACACCTACACAAAGCCCGATCTTTCTGGCCTTAACCTCGTCACTATGGAGGACATGGGCCGTGGTGTATCTCATCCCTCCCCCCCAGCACTAACACCCGTAGACAAAGAAAGACAAGCCGAGAATGAGAAGGGGTGAGGGCACTACATTTTCATTTAGCCCGCAGGTTGTGTATAGTAAGCATACGAATATGTTACAAATAGGGCTGAATAAAAATTCATATAGTGATTAACATTTAACAATGATTATATGCTTCTTGAGTCATTCAATGATAATGTTCTCATCAGACCTGCATAGTCACTCTGATTTATGTTGATTCCAGCTTCAATGAGTGCAGTAACTAGAGCCAAATTTCTTCTTTTAGCTGCTTTATGGAGTTGAGTCTCACCCACATAGTTTCTTTTGTGTATACTCCCTAAGGCTTTAAAGGAGAACTTCTATTAAGTGAATATCAGACAAATAAAACAATAAAAGAGGCAAACAATTATAGCTGAACATTTTTAAAGTTTGGTTATCATTGTCTCCTTCAGTAAAGTATATGTAACCCAATCACTAAAATCTCATATACTGTAACCTGGTCAGTTTAAAAACGATTTTCAATATTTTTAAATCTGCAGTTTAAGGTATTTATACACAATACTTGTTGATCCTGCCATAACGGTCCATGTTCAGGCGCTTTCTTCTTTGGGGTGACTATGCTCTGTCCCTGTCTCTTGTGGCCTTGTCACACTTGCTTTCGATTTGCTTCTGATGAGAAAATAAGTGCCCATTTCATCATACATCACACAGGCATGGCTCACTTTGACACCATCAGAAAACTTGTGCTAAGGAATGCCATGCAGCTATTGCTAAAGTGTATACATGTAGACAGGAATGGGCCAGAAATAGGCTGCAATAAATAAGCAGCACTAAAATGCAACAAAAGATGAAAAAAATTGAAAACAAGCACATTATTTAAAAAAATTGTTTCTAGCAACTTTAAATGTCTTTCCATTAGGGTTTACACCTAGGCAGTGTTCTAAATAGCAGACAGACCCATATCAACATGGGGGCCCCACTTGTGGTTCAAGAAAGAACAAGATAGTTCCTATAAATAAGCACCAATTCGTGTATAGCCATTTAAAATTATAAATATTTTGGTCAAGAGTAAGGCTCCATGTACACAGAAGCTGATAAACTGCAGTTAATGGGCGTTTTGGCGTTTTTTTTAAAAGCCCATTAACTGCACTCTATGTTAGCCTATGTGTTCATGTACACATAACGTTTTTTAGCTTTAATGAGCAGTGGAGTTAATGGGCTTTTTTCTGAACGCAGGAAATTTGCGTTCAAAGTGCCGTTTTTCGGCAGAAAAAAACGCAAAAAAACGCAAAACGCCGAAAAACGCTCAAAAACGCTGGCCGCGAGCGTTTTTTAGTCCATTGAAATTTTTTTTTTTTTTTTTTTTTTTTAAAGCTAAAAAAAGCTACACTGAAAAACGCTAATAAAAGCTAGTAAAAAAAACGCTGATAAAAGCTAGCTTTTTCTGCTGCTTTAAAAACGGCCGTTTTTGAGCTTCTGTGTACATGGAGCCTAAAAGAAAATTTGTTAAAAAAGTACAAAGTAATTCTGTTTAAATGGAAACCATTAGGAAGTATTTTTAAGATATGGCAATGTATAAACGAGGCATCATGTTTGCAAAATATTATCAAGGTGAAGCATAGCTTTTGTGCTTTATTAAAACATGCAGGAGAATGCAAGAATGTAACTGAAATGTTTTTTAAAAATCAATGTAGTACATAAATCGCTTTGTGTGCCTATGTACAAAAATTGCTTCACACATATTAGAGCCCGTTCACACTAGGGCCGCCCATGTGTTCGCAGTAAAGTGCCGCTTTTCGGCTGCTAGCAGCTTTTAACCCCAAAAAAGGGGTTAAAAAATCCTCAAACGTATTAATATGTATATGTTCCACATATGGAATGTACTATTCACCTTTTGTACACCGTTAAAATTCAATAAAAATCTTTTGATAGAAAAAATCCTGTGTTGCGGCGCTTCCGAATCGCTGTTCAGGTGCTTCCAAAGCGCTGTCCATTCATTGCAATGGGCAGGGCATTTTGGGAGCGCTGTATACATTGCTACCAAACCGCCCCAAAGATGCTGCTTGCAGCACTTTTTCTAACGTCCCGCAATTTTTACCCGCCCGGGTGTGAAAGCACTCATTGCAATGAATGGGAGGCAGTTTTTAGGCGCTTTACAGGCGCTATTTCCAGCGCTAAAGGAGGTCTTAGGTATCGATGCGCAAATCGGAGTGAAAGCAATAATGTTAGGCCTATCATTCACTGTAAACTGTATTCTGATGACATGTGAAAGCTTTGTTGCCTATAGACAAACTTGGTTTGTTTCTGTATCACGGGTGCGCACAATTTTAAGGTTTGCGATATTTATCATTGATTTACACAGTGCAACCACATCTTTTATATTTTAATAAAATATTGGGTAATAAACAGTGTTGTGTGCATTAAAATTGAATTTTTATGTGATATTAAATATTGCAATTAACACTATTTTAATCTCTAGGATCTCTGCTTTAGGAAAATATATAATGTTTTGGAGGTTTAAATAATCTTCAGGCCTGCAAGTATCATTTGGACAGTGGCACATATTCATGAATGATAACAATCAATAAACTGGCAGGTGCGTGTTCCATGTGCTGCTGTGAATTGACTGAGTGGAATTAAGGCCCGTACACACGATCGGATATTCCGACAACAATTGTCCGATGGACGTGTTTTGTCGGATAATCCAACCGTCTGTATGCTCCATTGGACAATTGTTGTCGGAATTTCCGACAACAAATGTTGGATAGCCATGCTCTCAAATTGTCCGACAACAAATGTGTGCCGTCTGATTATCCGATCGTGTGTACACAAGTCCGTCGGACTAAAATCCAAAGTACAAACACGCATGCTCCGAACCAATGCTAACCATAAGACAACATTAGCAGAAGTTGCCCAAAGGGTGGCGCTAAAGAGCTGAAAAACCACGGAGTTTGGTGCATGTTGGCTGAAAATGTTCTGCCGTCTGTATGCAGAACAAGTTCACGGACAACGCCCTTCGGACAAAAATCCACGGATTTGTCCGATGGAAGTCCGATCGTGTGTATGAGGCTTAAAGCTGATCATACACTGCACAAATTTCAGTCAGTTCCTAATAAGCCAACCAAAATTTGCTCTGAGGCCCTGTTAGCAGCTTCCCGCTCGATGTCCCTCGACTGTAAAAATCAAAGAAGCCCGGCGCAAAATTGTTGGCTGAAAAGTGGCTGCATCCCATCATATGTAGATGATGTTTGGGTGATTTGACAGCCGGCAGGCTGGCTTTCAAAGTATAATAGCTACAATGCAAGATTTGTCCATCCGCGCTGCATGAATGGGGGATGTGTTAGAATTTTTCTGCTCAGCTGGTAGGTTGAAGAGAAAAAAATCTATGTGTGTGTGTGATCAGCTTTACTCTCAAATAAGATGACCAAAAGCACAGCTAGAAGGTAAGACCTGTATGTGTAATGAGCAGCTGTGACTGTTCCATGTACAGTATCTCACAAAAGAAAGTACACCCCTCACATTTTTGTAAATATTTTATTATATCTTTTCATGTGACAACACTGAAGAAATTACACTTTGCTACATGGTAAAGTAGTGAGTGTACAGCTTGTATAATAGGATACGTTTGCTGTCCCCTCAAAATAATACAACACACAGCCATTAATGTCTAAACCGCTGGCAACAAAAGTGAGTACACTCTTAATTTCCAAATTGGGCACAATTAGCCATTTTCCCTCCCCGGTGTCATGTGACTCGTTAGTGTTACAAGGTCTCAGGTGTGAATGGGGAGAAGGTGTGTTAAATTTGGTGTTTTCGCTCTCACTCTCTCATACTGGTCACTGGAAGTTCAATGTGGCACCTCATGGCAAAGAACTCTCTGAGGATCTGAAAAAAGGAATTTCTGCTCTACATGGAGATGGCCTAAGCAAAAAGAAGATTGCCAAGACCCTAAAACTGAGCTGCAGCACGGTGGCCAAGACCATACAGCGGTTTAATAGGTCAGGTTCCACTCAGAACAGACCTCGTCATGGTCGACCAAAGCAGTTGAGTGCACGTGCTCAGCGTCATATCCAGAGGTTGTCTTTGGGAAATAGACTTATGAGTGCTGCCAGCATTGCTGCAGAGGTTGAAGGGGTGGGGGGTTAGCCTGTCAGTGCTCAGACCATACGCCGTACACTGCATCAAATTGGTCTGCATGGCTGTTGTCCCAGAATCTGCTAAAGATGATGCACAAGAAAGCCTGCAAACAGTTTGCTGAAGACAAGCAGACTAAGGACATGGATTACTGGAACCATGTCCTGTTGTCTGATGAGACCAAGATAAACTTATTTGGTTCAGATGGTGTCAAGAGTGTGTGGCAGCAATCAGGTGAGGAGTACAAAGACAAGTGTGTCTTGCCTACAGTCAAGCATGGTGGTGGGAGTGTCATGGTCTGGGGCTGCATGAGTGCTGCCAGCACTGGGGAGCTACAGTTCATTGAGGGAACCATGAATGCCAACATGTACTGTGATTAGGGCTGGGCGATTTTCCCCCCCAAAAAAATCTGCGATTTTTTTATAAAAAAATCGATTTACGATTCGATTAGATTTTTTTTTTTAATTATATTAATTAAAGTGCATCAACAAACAAAATTGCAAAGGCAAACCCTTTCTCTAACTGCAAAGTCAGTGTGCAACAAACACACAATATATTCCAGCGCTCATGGAACATACATTATTAACTATTGAAAACTCTTGAAACTCTGTGTGTGATTCCTTCTGTCCCAGCCTTGCTGCGATCCTGGCTCTGCATCCTTTTGTGTTGGAGGGCCCTCCACACGCTGGTCTGCCTGTTGTCCATCATTCAAGGTACTGTGCTCACACGGAGACCATGCCACAGGCTTTGTTTTGACTTTTTTAACCCCTCCTTGCTCCACGGATGTCACTGCAAGTTTAACAAGTTTGTCACCACTGGCAACTGGAGAGTTAAGATTCATTTGCCCTCTGCACATTTGGGATTGGATCCCTCTCTTTATTGTGATTAATGGACTAAGCTTTTTTATCGATTCTTCAAGAGTTTTCAATAGTTAATAATGTATGTTCCATGAGTGCTGGATTATATTGTGTGCATGTTGTGTATTTTGTACTTCTGGGTACGGATTTTTTCTTGCTGCGCTGGATTCTGTTTTTTCCCCCTTTTGGATACTTTGTACTTCCCAAAATATTTGGGATTTTTTTCTTATTATTATTATCATCCATTATATTTTTTTCTTTATCCACCAATTTAGCGCTTGTGACCTTTTGTTGTTTTTTGCAGTGTGCAACAAACATTGTTAAACATCCAAATTATTAATACCGTATTTGGATTTAGCTAATAAAACAACAAAAAATCATGAGGTTACTCTTAGTTGAATTGAACTGTGTCCATGCCTCACTGTACCCGTGTCTCACTGTGCCCATGCTTCAATCACTGTGCCCGTACCTGATGCAGATTTTCATGGTATGCGGATTTTACTGCTACACCGGTGGCCATTCCAGTATTCAAAAGCCGCGCCTCCTCCTCGTCTGTGATAGGCGGAACACTCAATTTCCCAGCATTCAGTGTTCCGCCTGTCATGGTCATCCTCATAACACAGACGAGGATGAGAGGATGTCCGTGATAGGCTGAATACTGCCTGCTGTGAAATTGAGTGTTCCGCCTATCACAGACGACGAGGACTCGGGAGGCGCGGCTTTTGAACACTGCAATGGCCGCCGTCTGTCTGCATGACACGCTGATCAGGTAGGCAGACGGCGGCTGCAGCGAGTAGATGTAATTGGGGTAACGCTGCCCAGTGCCATTCTGGATACGCCCCCTGCAGTCCTGCTACGGAAACTTTGAAGGGGAAAATAAATTTATTTTATTTTTTTCAAAAAAAAAAAAAAATCTAAAAAAATCGATTTTCTTCAAATCTGAATCGATTTGAGCTCAAAACTCGAATTCAAGATTAAAATCTATTTTTTCCCAGCCCTAACTGTGATACGCTGAAGCACAGCATGATCCCCTCCCTTTCGGAGACTGGGCCGCAGGCAGTATTCCAACATGAGAACGACCCCAAACCCACCTCCAAGACAACCACTGCCTTGCTAAAGAAGCTGAGGGTAAAAGTGATGGACTGGCCAACCATGTCTCCAGACCTAAACCCTATTGAGCATCTGTGGGGCATCCTCAAATGGAAGATGGAGGAGCGCAAGGTCTCTAACATCCACCAGCTCTGTGAGATCGTCATGGGGGAGTGGAAGAGGACTCCAGTGGCAACCTGTGAAGCTCTGGTGAACTCCATGCCCAAGAGGGTTAAGGCAGTGCTGGAAAATAATGGTGGCCACACAATATATTGACACTCTGGGCCCAATTTGGACATTTTCACTTAGGGGTGTACTCACTTTTGTTGCCAGCGGTTTAGACAATAATGGTTGTGTGCTGAGTTATTTTGAGGGAACAGCAAATTTACACTATTATACAAGCTGTACACTCACTACTTTACATTGTAGCAAAGTGTATTTCTTCACTGTTGTCACATGAAAAGATATAATAAAATATTTACAAAAATGTGAGGGGTGCATGGGCGTCCGCTCCATAGGGCAAGGGGGGTCAATTGCCCCCCCCTGGAATCGTAAGAGTGTTGAAGTCAGAGTGAAGACACTTGCCCCCTGTGTTGCAATAACTCCCGCTAGCAGTGAAAGACAGGGTTAAATACAACTTTGTATCGCCGCTGCCGAAGCGCTTTGCAGGCGCTTCGGCAGCGGTGCCCATTTATTTCAATGGGCGGTGGAGGAGTGGTGTATACAGCGCTGCTCCACTGCCCCAAAGAAGCATGGATGACCTTAAAATGATGCCCCCCCCCCTGAAAAAAGTTCAGCGGACGCCCATGGAGGGGTGTACACACTTTTGTGAGATACTGTATATACAGTATAGATTAACAAATTAAGGATAGATTCCTAAAACACAAACTGTTACAATTATTAACCTTTACATGATCTCTTTAACATTTATATGTAAAAACTTAAAAAATATTATAATTCCTATTCAAAGACAAATGTATAATTCCTATTCAAGACAGCATTACTGCAGGTGCAAGTTAGAGCAACAAACTTCACCGCTCCAGGTCACACGGCCAAAATATCACCTCCATCGCCAAAGATGGGTGCCGACTCAGTATGCAAATACGAGGGAACAGAAAGATTGTTTGGATGGCCTCACTCCAAAAATAAATGCCTTTATTAAACGATAGTCTGTACACACATTTGATAAAAAACTAACGTGTTTCACACCATTAATGACTAAGCACCGCCATTAATGGTGTTAAACGCGTTAGCTTTTAGCCAATGTGTGTACGGACTACTGTTTAACCACTTCTATGACGTCTTTGACTTTCAGTGGAAATATCTGAATGATGCCTGCAGCTACAGGCATCATTCAGATATCCTTGTTTTCAGCTGGCGATTCTGTGCACCATATGAATGATCATAGCAGCAGTTCCACCGATTGATCGTTCTTACAGGCGATGAGAAGGGACATCCCCCCCCCCCTCTCGCCACCATCCGGTGCTTCTCCTGTCTCTCCCGGAGAAAGAATCGGCTGCTGCCTGATGACGACCATAGAGATTCCCGGTTAACAGATGGTCATCAGTCATCTCTATGACCCTCGGAGGCCCGGGTGCGACGTTATGACCTCACGTCCGGGCCGCGGTTGTAAACAAAGCTGCGATCGCGGCTGGTAAGCAGGGGATCATGATTTTTTTTTCGATCTCATGCTGGAGGAGAGATGTGGGGTCTTATTGACCCCGCATCTCTCCATAAAGAGGACCTGTCGCAAACGATTACTATTACAAGGAATGTTTACATTCCTTGTAATAGGAATAAAAGTGATAAAAAAAATGTAAAAGAAAGTGAATTTTTTTTTTAATAAAGTAAAATAAATAAAATGTTTTTAAAACGCCCCTGTCCCGGTAGCTCGTGTTAAGAAGCGAACGCATATGTAAGTCCCGCCCACATATGTAAACGCCATTCAAACCACACATGTGAGGTATCGCCGCATTTGTTAGAGTGTGAGGAACAATTCTAGCACTAGACCTCCTCTGTAATTCTAAACTGGAAACCTGTAAAAAAAATTTAAGCGTTGCCTTAAATTTTTAAGTACCAAAGTTTGGCGCCATTCAATGAATGCGCAATTTTGAAGCGTGACATGTTGGGTATCTATTTACTCAGCGTAACACCATCTTTCACATTATACCAAAAAATTGGGCTAACTTTACTGTTTTGTTATTTTTTAATTCATGAAACGTTTTTTACCCCCAAAAAAATAGGATTTTTGTACTCACCGTAAAATCCTTTTCTCTGAAGTCCATGGACGGGCACAGCTTTAGTCTTGACAAGTGGGTTATGTTCCGTCTATTAGGAGAGGAATAGGCAGACATGTTAGATATACAAAAACATGTAATTATACTAAAGCTGAACAGCCCCGCCCAGGGGGCGGTCCCTCTGGTCATAGCCCCATCACCCTGCACTCAGCAGCTCAGTTCGTCAAAAAGCAGTACAAACTCAAACAGGAGGGGTGGGTGCTGTGTCCATCCATGGACTTCAGAGAAAAGGATTTTACGGTGAGTACAAAAAAACTATTTTCTCTTTTGTCCATGGACAGACAACAGCTCCTTTAGTCTAGACAAGTGGGGCGTTCCCAAGCAGTGTCAAAAAAACAAGGGGTGGGAACAGCAAGCAAACAAACTTCACCCCAAACAAACAGAGCTCCTCAACGGAGGAGTTGCAACCTTAAACAGCCGTCTGCAAAACCTTACGGCCGGAGCAAGCATCCGCAGATGTGAACGGACGACCAGGTCGCTGCCTTACACACCTGTGAGACAGACGCTTGATGTCGAAAAGCCCAGGAGGCACCAATCACCCTGGTCGAATGCGCCATGACAGGAAAGGGAGGCACCCGCCCTTTAAGGGCATAAGCCTGAATCACAATCTTTCTGATCCACCGAGAAATGGTGGCCGTCGAGACTGCCAGGCCTTTCTTTGGACCAATCACCGACACAAACAGTGAGTCTGACCTCCGAAACTGAGCCGTAGCAGACAGATACACCCGCAGAGCACGTACCATGTCTAAGGAATGTAACGCAACCTCTTTGGGATACGACGGTTGAGGACACAAGGATGGAAGTACAATGTCCTCATTCAGATGAAAAGCCGAAACCACCTTCGGAAGAAACGAAGGCTGCGGGCGTAGCACCGCTTTATCCTTATGGAGGGTGAAGTAGGGAGACTTGCAAGACAAGGCCACCAACATAGAAACCCTCCTGACAGATGTAATGGCCACCAGAAAGGCAACTTTCTGAGAGAGTGTCAAAAGAGGAATCTCTCTGATGTTGTCAAAGGGAAGTTTCTGAAGTACCGAGATCACCAGATTCAAATCCCACGGCGGTAGTGGTGGTCGAACCGGAGGAGCCACATGTCGGACCCCTTGAACAAACGTACTCACCAGTGAATGAGCCGCCAGGGGTCATTGAAAGAAAACAGCCAAGGCTGAAATCTGCCCCTTAATGGTGCTTAAGGCAAGTTTCTGATCCACTCCACGCTGTAGAAACAGCAGGATCCTGGAAACCGAATATGCCCGTGGACGCCACTCCATCTCCTCACACATAGAGATGTATGCCTTCCACGTGCGATGGTAGATCTTCCGAGAAGATGACTTCCGTGCCCTCAGCATAGTGGAAATTACTGAATCCGACAGGCCTCGGTCCCTTAGTACCTGGCTTTCAATAGCCATGCCGTTAAAGCCAGCGACTGTAAAGCAGGATGAAGTATGGGACCTTGCGACAGAAGGTCCTCCCGCATCAGCAGTCGCCAAGGGGCATCCGCCACCAGGCGCACCAGATCAGCGAACCAGGGACGCCGAGGCCAATCTGGGGCAATTAGGATTACCGAAATCCCCTTGGTCTCCACTCTGCGGAGCAGACGAGGAAGAAGTTTCAGTTTGGGAAAAGCATAGATCAGCCGATACTGTCCCCACTGGGCCACCAACGCGTCTATTGCGTCCGCCCAGGGATCTTTTGACTTGACCGCAAACCTCAATACCTTCCGATTGAGTCGAGAAGCCAGGAGATCCACGTCTGGCGTGCCCCATTTTAGGCAAAGGAGTTGGGGTGTAGCAGCCATTCTCCTTGGTCCAGCATCTGGCGACTTAGGTAGTCCGCCTGGCAGTTTTCTACGCCCGGAATGTATACGGCCGATAGAGCCGGCACGCTCCTTTCTGCCCACCGTAGGATGTGAGCGACCTCCGATGCTGCAGCCGAGTTCCTTGTTCCTCCTTGATGGTTGACATACGCCACCGCCGTGGCGTTGTCCGACTGGATCCTGACTGGACGCCCCTGTAGCCTCTGTGACCATGTGGAGAGGCACTGCCTGATCGCCCGAAGTTCCAGTACATTGATCAGCAGGCGGGATTCTTCCTGTGTCCAGCGACCTTGTGTCGACTGGACCCCCCAAACACCCCCCCCCAAACGGTCAGGCTGGCGTCCATCGTGATCACCGTCCAGTGAAAGGGAAGGAAAGACTTTCTGGACTGAAGGGCCGGAGAAGTCAGCCACCAGACCAGGGAAGTCCTGACTAGTTGGCTCACCCGGATTTGACAATCCAGGGACAACGGAGACTTGTCCCACTTGGACAGGATCTCCTTCTGCAAGACTCGAGTGTGGAATTGAGCATACTGTACCGCCTCGAAGGAGGCCACCATGAGACCCAGGACTCGCATGCAAAAGTGCAGCGACGACCACCTGCGGGATGCCAACAGCTTCACCGCCACCTGAAGAGCCTGCAATTTTTCTAAAGGGAGAAAAACCTTCGCCTCCGAGGAGTCCAGGATCAAGCCCAGGTATTCCAGGCGCTGAGTCGGCACCAACACCGACTTCTGGAGGTTTAATACCCAACCAAATTCTTGAAGGGTCTGACTGGCAATCGCTACATCCTCCTCTAATTCTGAGTCTGAAGCAGCTCTCAGAGGAGGTTGTCCAGGTAGCCCACGATAGCGATACCTCGCTGTCTCAGCAAGGCCAGAATCGGGGCAAGCACCTTGGTGAAAACCCTTGGTGCCGATGCCAGGCCAAAAGGGAGAGCCACAAATTGGTAGTGATCGTCCCTGACTGCAAAATGCAGAAATCACTGATTCCTGATGCATATGGGGACATGCAAGTATGCGTCCTTGATGTCCAAGGATGCTAGAAAATCCCCCGTATGGAGTGCAGCGACCACAGAGCGAACAGATTCCATCCTGAACCTTCGAACCTTTACAAAGGTCTTGAGATCCAGGATTGGACGGATCCCGTCTTTCTTTGGGACTACAAACAGATTGGAGTAAAATTCCTGAAACCTTTCCGGCAGCGGCACAAGTACTATCACCCCGCACTTCAGTAGGTCCTGCACTGCCCCAAACAGGGCGTTCCGACGAGCTGGAGGAGGATGAAGGTTTGAGGGAAAAAATCTGTTTGGTGGACAAGAAAGAAATTCTATCTTGCACCCTGATGAAACCACTTCGCAAACCCACTGGTCGGAAAGCAGGGAGGTCCACCGAGCTGAAAACTCACGAAGGCGACCCCCCACCCGAGAGTCGGGCGGGGTCAAACCTTAATGCAGTAGCAGATTTGTTTGGCTTGCGAACCCAGGGACGCTTTTGTCCCTCAGCTGGCCCCTTGTCGGCCTGGGAACGCTTACCTGCGGGCCCGGACGGACGAAAAAAAACGCTTCTGATCGGAAAAGGAGGGCCCAGGCCTGCGGTGTGGCTCCTTACCTTTTCTGGATTGTGGGAGCAGTGTGCTCTTACCCCCAGTGACATCCTTAATAATGTCATCCAGCGAGGCTCCAAATAGCCTTCCACCCCGAAAAGGCAAATCAGCCAGAGCCTTCTTGGAAGTCTGATCCGCAGACCAGCATTTTAGCCAAATCAGGCGACGCAGTACCACAGCAGATACTGAGGCTCTAGAAAGCAGGGGAGCTGTGTCCAGGGCTGCATCGCAGACATATTTGAGGCCATGCACCAACTGGTCAGCCATTTCTACGCAGACCAGGGAAACCTGTTGTCTTTCCAACTCCTGGTGCAAAATTTTAGCCCATTCTGTAAGTGTCTGTGACACCAGAGCTGCAGCCAAAACTGGCCGTAATGCAGATCCCAGCATGGTAAACATGGACCGGGCCACAGCCTCAGACCTCCTATCCCCAGGGTCCTTAAATGCAGGGGTCCCCTCAACTGGAATAGTGGTTACTTTGTTTAACCGGGATACCGGGGGGTCCACAACTGGGGGAGATGCCCATTTTTTCAGAAGGCTCTCCTCAAAAGGGTAATGGACCGGCATGAGTTTTGGGACCGAAAAGGTCCTTTGCGGTCGTTCCCATTCCTTGTGCATAAACGTATCAAAATCAGTTACATAAGGAAACACCTTAGTAGTGCGGGTCGGCTTGTGGGACCCAAAAGGGACCGACACCTCAGCAGATGTCCCAGCCGCATCCTCCAGTTTGAGGGTTTCCCACACTGCAGTGATAAGTGCTCCAACACTCGCCTTGTCCTCGCTGACCCAGACACGGAGTCCTCACTGTCCGAATAGTCCTGGTCTGCATACTCTGACCCTTCAGAACAGGGGGCCTATTTCACAGCCAGGCCCGAGTCTGAGTCAGAGCTTTCCCCAGAAGATGGTGGGGGAGGGGCGTTTTTCACCCCCCTTGCGCCCGCACACCGCTTCCACCCTGGCAACAAATGATTCCAGGACCGCCGACAAAGCGTCCACAGGTACCGCAGGTGCAGGGGCACCGGTTACTACCACCGGAATGTCTGGGGAAGAAACGCCAGCTTCTGACGCCATGCTGACCCACACACTTGCATTCAAATAAAAGTGTAGCGCTGGATAATAACATATAACCTTATGTTACAGTGAAATTTGTGAAGTAGAAAAATATACAAAAACTACTAGAATAATCTGTGCAAAGTTCATATATAAATATTCCAGAATGGAATAAATCAGATGAAAGTTCAATCCATTCATATAAGCTTCCAATAATCGAAAGTGAATGTACAAATCCAATCCGTGAAAGGACCCACCACCAAGAGAAGAAATGGAGGCTTACCGACTAGCCTGTGACCGCCCTTCTCAGGGGGGTAAAAACAAGCTCAGCAGAACGACAGTCCTCACAGAAGTGATGCGTTGTCCTCCCAGACGTTCTCGGACTTCACTGTCCCACCTCCCGATTAGGCAATCAGGATATGATCCGCAGCCAGGTCCCGGAGAGGGCAGGTGTAGACATCCGGTTGTAATAGGATAATGATACCCAAGTAAAAAACTGAAAAACATCCAATAGTGTAGGCGTTCTTTCCAGTATTTATTTAAAAGGTACAGAATACAAAAAATGTTAAAAACGAGTCCTCTAGGCATAGAGGATAAAATCCAAAAGTCCTTGCAAGGATAAAAGTTCCGTGGTATGTCAGTTGGTAATGCGCGTGCGCAGTGCGTATTGGCCGACAGCTGTTTTGTCACAACTGACGTCATCAGTGGCACGCCCGCGCTACTACGCACACGCTATTTATGAACCTGAGATACCAATGCGACATCCTCATTGGCTCCTTCACAATACTGACACAGGGAGCTAATCGGATGAGACCCGGGTATGTTAATTAGCAGACCCGGAACTCCTTATTCAAAACGGAAAGAACCGCTCATGACATCAGGTGGATACCAATACTGCTAACTAGGCTTTCAACCCGGTCAATAACAAAACCAAAATGCTGCCATTATGTGGATGAAAAACAAAATACAAATCAGTTTTAAAATTGACTTATGGATTATGATAATAGAAAACCACAATCCTAGGGATAAAATTATTAAAAAATTGGACAAAAGGTCAAATAGACACCTTAAAAATGAAAGAGTGGGACATCAACCATTATTGATAAAACAGTTGATGTCCCACTCCACATTCAAGCCGCCCGGAACGTGGCAGCCGAGCCTATGTATCCATCCAGTTTCTGACCTGGATATAGTCCTCCTGCCATTTCCACCACGCCAATGGGGCACATATTTTTCCAAAGCCAAAAATACAGTTCCTTTAGGGTCTCTGTTGTGCTTAAGATCATAGTGTTTTGACACATTATGCTTATCAAAGCCAGCCTTAATGTTGGTTATGTGTTCTCCCAATCTTATTTGGAGCTTCCTAATGGTTCGCCCAACATACTCCAACCCGCATGGGCACCTTAAAAGGTACACCACACACTTTGTGGTGCACGTTATGAAGGACTTAATCGGGTAGGTGACACCTGTTCCAGTGGAGCTGAACTCAGTGTATCTCCTATCCTAAAGTGCATTTATCTTACATACTTTGCACCTCCTAAATGGGTAAAAACCTTTAAACTCACCAAAAAAGGATGGACGAATAGGTGGATCGGGGACATTGGGTGCTATTAAATGTCTCAAGTTAGATGCACCCCTAAAGAGCACCCTAGAAAGATAGGAGTGGCCCCAATACTCTATCATTTTTTAACACTGGCCAGTGTTTCTTGATGATCCGTTTAATGGCCCAATGTTGACTAGAGTAGGTAGTTAGACAGGCTAAACCAAAGTCTTCTCTATTTTCTATGGCAGGTGGTCTATCACAAAGGAGAGTCTGACGATCTCGAATGCCCCCCTCTGCAATCGTAGAGTCCAGACTCACACTGTCATAGCCCTTTGCTAAGAATCTGGATCTAAGGACCTGGGCCTCTCTACGAAACTCTCCTAGGTCTGTGCAATTACGCCTGAGGCGCAGAAATTGCCCTTATGGAATAGCCGACAGCCAGAAACGGTGATGACATGAGTGTAATGGTATATACCCGTTCCTGTCTGTCGGCTTAAAGAAGGTAGATGTGACAATCCTACCCTCCAGTATTGAGATGTCAAGATCCAAAAAGTGGATATGAGTGCGGCTCATCTCATGGCTCAAAATGATCCCTCTGTCATTGCTATTTAAAAAGGACAGAAAAGTACCAGCTGATTCAACATCACCATCCCAAATGCATAAGACACCGTCAATGAATCTTTTCCATAGGACGAGTTTAGGCAACTTTTCATGGAGGACAACGTCCTCTTCCCATTTGGACATAAAGAGGTTGGCCATACTGGGGGCAAATTTTGCCCCCATGGTCACACCTTAACTGAAGGTAGTGATTACCACTATGCCAAAAATGCATACACTACACTTTTATTTGAATGCATTTGTTGTACCTTATATCTAGGTTGTGGTGTTAGCAGCAGGATATCTATCATAGATACCAATTATTTACTTTCATTTCAATAATTTTTTGCACCTAGCGCAAATTTTTCTTTTTATAATTACTGACCCACACACTTGACAGCCACTCAGGGAACAAGTCAAGGTACAAGCAAAGGCCCACCCTCCTAGCTGCCCAGCCCGAGGGGTATTCCCAGATGACTCAACGCCCTGACCCAGGCACTGCTTCAGCGCTGCTGTCTGCTCTAAATTCCTGCACAGTGTGTGCCTGAGGTGTCTCTGAGGTGATCTGCGGTTCGCGCCATTCAGATTGGCAAACCAGCGCAAGAGGTCCAGCCAATGTAAAAATCCCCACAAAGATGGCCGCCGGTTACCTCAGGAAAAAAGAGCACGAGCTACAAGAAAATGGCTGACCTCTGTTATTAGCTATAGAAACAGCGCGGCTACAAGAAAATGGCCGCCAACTGTATTAGCATTAGGAACAGCGCGGCTTTCTGAGGTAAAAATAAAAGGCGCAAAAACACTGGGCCTCCAAGCAGAGGCCCCCCACAAGGCAGACCACCCACACTAGAGCAGACCCGGACACCCCGCGCAGCCCCCAGCCAGAACCCGGAGCCCCCCTCAGGGACCCCCCGGTGAGGTACACAGCAGGCCCAGCAAAGCATGGGGAGGAGGGATGGACGGGGAGAGAGGAAAGGGAGGACTAGAGACCCCCTAATCGACCACCCCAGGAATGCCCAGCTGTTCCATCCTGCCAAGACAGGAGGAACCTTACTTACCCGTCCCTGCGAGGACTGCTGGACGCATTCCTGACAGACCCATCACCGAGCAGTACGGAGTGGCTGTCGGCCACGGCCCACTGTGACTGGACAGCAGTAGCCCAGTCATATGTGGGCCCCGGAGCATATAGCTCGCCGGCCACCCCTGGAGCAAACGGGGTATGTCGTGGCTGACCCAGCGCGTAGCTAAAGGCCTGCTCACGCTCGATGGCCGGACTGGGGAGACTACAAGGATCTATCTTATCCAGCCTGTCACCCAGCCGGCAGTTGATAGTAGATCTCAGGATCCAAAATTGAAAATAAAAAAAATTAAAAAGTTTTCCAGGACCAATGGGCCCCTAGGGAGCCAGGTCCTTCTACACTAGGCAGAAAAAAACTGAGCTGCTGAGTGCAGGGTGAGGGGTTATGACCAGAGGGACCGTCCCCTGGGCAGGGCTGTTCAGCTTTGGTATAATTACATGTTTTTGTATATCTAACATGTATGCCTAGTCCTCTACTAATAGACGGAACATAACCCACTTGTCAAGACTAAAGGAGCTGCGTCTGTCCATGGACGAAAGAGAAAACACGTTTGAAAAATTGTTGCGCAAATACCGTGCAAGATAAAAAGTTCCATTTTATTCCCTAGGGTGTTTTCTAAAAAAAAATGTATTAATGTTAGGGGTTCAGAGTAATTTTCTAGAAAAAAAAAAATAATTTTTACATGTAGGAGAGGAGTGCCAGAATAGGCCCAGTATGGAAGTGGTTAATAAAGACATTTATTTTTGGAGTGCGGCCATCCGGACAATCTTTCTGTTCTCATGTACACTGAAGTTAGTTAACAGCAGGGGCATACTTGGCATATTTGACACCTGATACTTGTCATTTTTTTACACACCGCCCAAAACAAAAAATTGTAGGTGGAAATATAGCGGCACATGCAGCATGTCGTGCCAAATAGTGTGTGTGGTCAAACCCTGGGTGCATTTGAGGCCATGCACCCACATGGATGTCACATTGGGAGCAGCGGTTATGTCTGTGCAGCCACTGCATCCCAACTGACTTTAATGGGACTGCCTGCAACCTATCCATTCCTGTGCAAGTAAACACAGCCGTCACACAGGGCATGGATGCGCACCATGAACAAGGCCTAATTATCATGTGAATATGATAGCAGGAAAGAGGAGGCTCTCCCTCAGTCCAGGCTTTAGGTTTTAGGTCCAGACTCTTTCTCCCTGAATCCATCAGGGCCTCCAGGCACCTCATTTTCTAGTCCAGAGCCTTCAGATACTCCCTCTCTTAGTCCAGGGCCTCCAGGCACTCTCTTTCCTAGTCCAGGGCATCTACGCTTCCTCTGTCTTAGTCCAGGGCCTCCAGATGCACACTGTCCTAGTATACCCCCCAACATTTTTGAGATGGGAATGAGGGACACCTATTAGCAAAAGTATGTAGGCATAGGACATACCCCCTTAAAGGAGAATTATACAAAAAAAATATTAGTTAAACCTTTTTTTTACCACTACTATTCCTTTATATTGGCATTTGACATTTACAAATGCAGCAATTTTGAATTTGGATTAAAGGTTTAGCACTGGGAGACACTTTTTGGAAGATAAATAGTGCATTTTATATACAACTATATAGATCAGACCAAACTGAGGAACTAATAAGGAGAAAAGAGGGAAAGGGGGATTTTCTTCCAAATTAGAGACAGTCCCTCAAAACCTTAGGACAGTTGGGAGCTATGTCCTAGTCCATGGCCTCCAGGTACATCATGTCAGGGAATAGGCCGTGGAAGTACAGGCAATCTTGCCAGTAAATGGAATGGGTGCCATAGGCGCATCATGTGACAGATGGTTCCCCCTCCTGGCCTATATAAGGCTGCCTCTGTCTGACCCAAATTGCAGGATTGTCTTCAGCTCTCCCTGAGTTCCTGAACCTGCACCAGTTTCCTGTTTCCTGTTGTCTTGCTGTGACCCGGATTGTTCCTTGGCTTACTCTGATCTTCTCCTGGCTCTGACCCGGCTTACCCTAAGGACTACTCTTCTGCCTAATCAGCCTGCTTGCCTGTTTGACCCCTGGCTCATCCTAAGGACTGCTCTTCTGCCTAACCTGCCTACTTGTCTGTGTATGACCTTAGCCTGTTTAAAGGACTTGTTTCTATCTGAATACCTCTGCTATTTGTGTGTGACCCTGGCCGGCCTTAGAGACTTTGCTACTTCCAACACCAGTCTACCTACCCGTGAATGATCACCGTTGTTGGATCCTCGGCCAGGCCTTTGCTGACTTCACTGGATGCCCTACGCCCTGTATCCTGTCCACACTCCTTAAGGACTGCTTCCAGCACCTCCTCAAGTTGCCTGCAAGTGATCATCTGCTCAAGTCCTGCACACCCTGCTGGCAACCCGTGCTTCTTTGAGCACTATACCCGCTGTGCCAACTTCAGGGGTATACTGCGCTCAGCCGCAAGGGGAGCCACTCTCAGCATCTCGGCCTCAGAAAGGAAACCTGACATCACTTCTAGTCCATGGCTTTCAAGCACCCCCTCTCCAAGTCCAGGGCTTCCAGGAATTCCCTCTCCTAGTCTAAAACCTCCCGGCAACCCCTCTCATAGTCTGGGGCCTCCAGGCACCGCCACTCTTAGTTCAGAGTCTCCAGACACTGGCTGTCATAATTCAGGGCTTCTCCAGACACCGCTATTCTTTGTCCAGGTCCTGTCCGCACCACCACCAACTTCCTAGTCAAGGGCCTATCTGCACCAACCCCCTTGTCTTAGCCCAGGACCTCTCTGCACCACCTCTTCTAATACAGGGCTTCCAGTTCCAGGCTGCAGGCAGGCTCTCCCCTGAACATTTGTGCTGCAGCTAGGCTACCTCGCTCTCTTTTAGAAAAGGTGAGTGGCATTATGATGCTGTGTGGGTGGGACTTACTTAGGAGGAGAGTGACCTCACAGCGCACTAATGGTGAATCACTTTGCTCCTCCTACCCCTCCCATAGAAATGCATTCTTGAGTGACACTGCAGCTACTGTTGCTAAGCAACGGTGGCTGCAGTGTTGCACCCCCCTAGGTACAGTGCACCACTGTATGACAATATATATATATATATATATATATATATATATATATATATTGTAAGATTGGGGGTTGTTAGCTCTTGTGGTGGATGCGTATTTCCAGTGATGCAAGCCAGTCAGCAACTCTGTTTAAGGGCATGGTAGCCCATTTTTATTTAAAAGCACGAAAGTTCACAAACACATCTGTAGTATTCACAGGGGGGTTCCACCATTCCTGTATCTTTCATACTAACAGTAGCCTCGTAGCTTTACCTTCTAGCGATCCAGGCCTTTAACCTAGGCCTGACGGTCTGTTCCTCAGACCCAAACAGTGTCCAAGAGTTTCAGCTTTCTCCTAGCTTCTCCTCATCAGCACCTTTGTTGCTGTATCACTAATGGTGTCTGCCTCCTGCAGACATGCACTGCTCCGCATCCACTTGACTCCACTTCAAAGGATGAGAGCCCACTTGACTCCTACGCACACAGACTTCCTCTCTATAGGGTGGAGCCCCGATCCATAATCACCTCTGACTCCACTTCAGAGGATGAGAGCCCACCTGGCTCTCATGCACACAGACTTCTTCTCTGTTGGGTGGAGCCCTGATCCATAATCACCTCTGAACTAAATAGCCCAAGACACAGCTGTTCCATCAGCGTGTCTTTCTTTACCAAATCTGGCATAAACCAACCCTCTTACCACTTCACATATATATATATGTGAAGTGAAATATAATAACTGGGCTGGGTTTTGAATGGCAATAAAGAATAAGACTATAAAATATTGGTCCTACAAAAAGAATATTTGAAATAGGAAAAACAGTAAAAAATAACAAAATGAAGCAAACTAGACAATAAAAAATAGGATTTTTGTACTCACCGTAAAATCCTTTTCTCTGTAGTTCACTGACTGACACAGCGCCTTTACTTAGACCATAGGGTTGTTACGCCACCTTCAGGAGAGGACTAGGCATAACATGTTAACATGTACAAAAAAAACAGAACTTTCTAGTTCCGCCCAAGGGGCGGTCCCTTCAGTAACAACCCCCTGGCCTGCATCGTGTAGCCTCAGTACGTCAACAAGCAGTATAACGTAAAAAATAGGAGGGGAGGGTGCTGTGTCAGTCAGTGAACTACAGAGAAAAAGATTTTACGGTTATTACAAAAATCCTATTTTCTCTTACGTTCACTGACTGACACAGCACCTTTACTTAGACCATAGGGACGTCCCCAAGCAGTGTCAAAACGAGGGGTGGGAAACAGCATAAAACTTCACCCACAAAAACAGAAGTGCTCCTTAACAGGGGAGTCACCACCGTATCCAAACGCATCAGAACATGCAGTAACAAAGCAACAGTGCAGTGACTCAAAAGTAACTGTGTCTTGTCAAAGAAACAGAAAAAAATGAATTGCATTTGCAAATTACACGGCCGCCTGCAAAACTGTGCGGCCAAAACAGGCATCAGCCGAACCACTGACATCTACCTTGTAGAATTTTGTAAAGGTGTGAACAGACGACCAAGTCGCCGCATTACACTCTTGAGCGACAGACGCTTGATGTCGGAAGGCCCAAGAGGTTCCAATTGCCCTGGAGGAATGGGCCATGACCGGAAAGGGGGCCATTTGCCCCTTCAAGGCGTAGGCCTGAACCACAATCTGTCTGATCCACCTGGAAATGGTGGCGGACGAGACCGCCATGCCTTTTTTCGGACCAGCAACCGAAACAAACAGAGCCTGACTTCCGAAAGGGAGCCGTGGCAGACAAATATATTCTGAAAGCTCGGACCACGTCCAGGGAATGGAGGGCCACCTCCTTAGGATGTGTCGGTTTAGGGCACAAAGACGGCAATACAAAGACACATTGATGTGGAATGCCGAACCCACCTTCGGCAGAAAAGAAGGTTGCGGACGCAACACCACCTTATCCTTATGGATAACCAGATAAAACGACTTGCAAGACAAGGCCGCCAGTTCGGAAACCCTCCTGGCCGATGTAATGGCCACTAGAAAGACCACTTTCTGGGAAAGAGTCAACAAGGCAATCTCTCTGATATTTTCAAACGGCGGCTTTTGAAGCACCGAAAAACACCAGGTACAGATCCCACGGGGGTAACGGTGGGCGCACCGGAGGAACTACATGCCAGTCCCCTGAACAAAGGTGCTCACTAGAGAGTGAGATGCCAGGGGTCGCTGAAAAAAGACAGCCAAGACGAATATCTGTCCTTTAATGGTGCTTAAAGCCAATTTCTGGCCTACTCCTCGCTGCAGAAAACAGCAGGATCCTAGATATGGAATAGGAGCTCACCTCACACATAGAGATGTAGGCCTTCCAGGTACGATGATATATCTTCCGAGAAGAAGATTTCTGTGCTCTCAACATAGTTGAAATCACTGAGTCTGACAGGCCCCAGTTCCTTAGCACCTGGCTCTCAACAGCCATGCCGTTAAACCCAGCGATGGTAAAGCAGGATGGAGAATCAGACCTTGAGACAAAAGGTCCTCCCGTAATGGCAGTCACCAGGGGGTGTCCGCCAGCAGGCGCACTAGATCTGCGTACCAGGGACACTGAGGTCAATCTGGGGCAATCAGATCACTGGTGTGCCCCATAGCAGGCACAGTAGCCCGAACACCTCCTGATGCTGCGCCCATTCTCCTGGGACCAGCATCTGGCGATTCAGATAGTCCGCCTGCCAGTTTTCCACTCCAGGGATGAAAATGGCCAATAGGGTCGGTACATGTCGCTCGGCCCACTGAAGGATGTGAGTGACCTCCCGTGCGGCGGCCGAGCCTCCAGTTCCTCCTTGACGATTGACATATGCCACTGCCGTGGCGTAGTCTGACTGGATCCTGATCGGACGGCCTCGAAGTCTCATTGACCATGTGGAGAGGCATAGCCTGATCGCTCATAGCTCAAGCACATTGATCAGCAACATGGATTCCTCCTCCGACCAGAGGCCCTGGGGACGACTGTACCCCCAGTACTCCACCCCAGCCGGTCAGGCTGGCATCCGTTGTGATCACAGTTCAATGTAGAGGTAGGAACAAACTTCCCGGACTGAAGTGCCGGGGATCTCAGCCACCAGAGCAGGGAGTCCCTGACTGACTGGCTCACCTGAATCTGCCGATCCAGGGATAACAGAGATTTGTCCCATTTCGTCAAGATCTCCTTCTGTAAGACTCTGGTGTGAAACTGGGCATACGGCACTGCCTCGAAGGAGGCCACCATGAGCCCCAGGACTCGCATGCAGAAGCGTAGCGACGACCTGCTGCGGTTCATCAACAGTTTTACCGCGGCTCTGAGAGTCTGTAGCTTGTCTGGAGGGAGAACACTCTCACTTCCACGGAGTCCAGCAGTAAGCCTAGGTACTCCAAACGCTGAGTCGGTATGAACACAGACTCTTTGAGGTTCAACAGCCACCCAAAATCCTGCAGGGACTGCATGGAGATCGCCACATTCTCCTTGAATCCTGAGGCGGAAGATGCTCTCAGGAGGAGATTGTTTAGATACCCAACGATTGCGATCCCGCGTTGCCGCAGCAACGCCAGAACTGGAGCCAATACCTTGGTAAAGACTCGGGGGGCTGATGCCAAGCCAAAAAGGGGAGAGCCACAAACTGGTAGTGGGTGTCCCCAACCGCATCGCAGAAACTGCTGATGCCAAAGGCATATGGGTATGTGCAGGTACGCAAACTGGATGTCCAAGGACGCCAGGAAATCCCCTTGATGGACTGCAGCGACTACTGAGCGAACTGATTCCATTCTGAACCTCTGTATTTGCACGAAGCCAATGAGGGCTTTTAGGTCCAAGATTGGACGTACCCCTTCCTTTTCGGGAACTACAAACAGATTGGAGTAGAATCCCTGGAATTTTTTCAGGCTCCGGAACAGGTATGATCACCCTTACCGCCCACATGAGGGCCTCCCGGCAAGCCGGGAGTACGGGTATGCTGGAGGGGAAGAATCTGTTGGTGGCCAAGCGAGGAACACTATCTTGTAGCCAGAGGAAATCAGTTCGCAAACCCATTGGTCAGACAGCCGAGAGGCCCACCGGGCTGCAAACTCCCGAAGGCGACCCCCCACCAGTGAGACAGGCGGGGGCAAACCTTCATGCGGTAGCACATTTGCTCGCAGGCTAGTTAGGCTTGCGGTTCCAGGGACGCTTTTGTCCCTCAGAGGTCGTCCTGTAGGGCTGGGTACATTTAGCCAAAGCCCCAGAGGAACGAAAAAAACGTTTTGTGAGCGGAAAAAGATGGCCCTTGCCTACGGCCTGGCTCCTTAGCCTTCCTGGTCTGCGGGAGTAAGGTACACTACCCACCGGTGGCATTCTTAATGATGTCATCCAACGAGGCTCCAAAGAGCCGTTCGCCAAGGAAGGGAAGATCCGTCAAGGCTGTTCTAGATGCCTGGTCCGCAGACCAGCATTGTAGCCAATGGGCCGCGTCACAAACGTACTTAAGGCCTCGCACTAACTGGTCTGCTAGTTCCACGCAGACAGGAGAAGCCTGTTGTTCCCCCAATTCGCGGTGCAAAAGTTTTGCCCACTCGGTCAGTGTCTGTGACACAAGCGCGGAGGCCAGTACTGGTCGCATCGCTGACCCCACAACCGTAAATAAGGAAAGGGCCACTGCCTCGGCCATCCTGTCAGTGGGGTCCTTAAAGTCAGGAGTCCCCTCTACCGGGATCGTGGTTACCTTATTTAACAAGGATACAGGGGGGTCCATGACCGGAGGAGCTGACCATTTTTTTTAAGAAGGCTCTCCTCAAAGGGGTAACGCATATATATTTTGGGACCGAAAGGCCGGTTGCGCTGTGTCGCGCGGACCCGGACGGGGACTCATCCTCACTGTCCGATCGGTCCTGGTCAGCATCATCTTAAAACGACAAAGCAGGGGTCACCAGCTTCAGCGGGGCCCGAGTCTGCATCAGAGCTTTCCCCGGTGGACGGAGGGGGGGGGCGCTTTTTACCACCTTTGCGCCCACGCACCGCCTCCATCTTGGCAATGAACGAGTTAAGGATCACCGACAAAGCGTCCAGAGGCACTGCACTGTCTGCAGGCGAACCGGTTGCAATTGCCCGAGTTCGGGGGAAGAAACACCAGTTTC
Source organism: Rana muscosa (assembly GCA_029206835.1). Taxonomy (NCBI): domain Eukaryota; kingdom Metazoa; phylum Chordata; class Amphibia; order Anura; family Ranidae; genus Rana; species Rana muscosa. The sequence goes on from CM055116.1 coordinate 1,101,580,550, forward strand.
TGAAGCCACGGTGACCCACCCTGTCTGCCACCTGTTGGGGACTTAGGACAGTGAATGGTCCCACCCTCCTAACTGCTGCAGACATAGGGGCCCCCACCACAGGACTCACCACCCTGACTGAGTTCTGTGCCGCCAGCTAGGTGTGCCTGTGTCCTGTGTCAGCTCCCAGGTGTCTGTGAGAGGAAACTGCGCTGTTCTGAGCCTCAGGGATCAGCGCTGGGCATGAAAAACGTGCTAGGCTACAACTAAATGGCCGCTGAGCGTACAGTATAAAGGACATGGTCACAGGGAAAATGGCCACCGAACTACAGGAAAATGGTTCCTGACCATGCTTCTCCCTGGACACACCAAAAATGGCCGCCAAAGCACTGAATGCAGAAAGAGACAGTGAAAAAAGGCAGAGAAAATGGCGGAAAACAGCGATACAGCGATCAGCACATTAGACCTCCAAACAAACACCCAGGGCAAAGCCACCCAGCGCAGCCCCCCCACCCAAGGTGAGAGCCCCCCCAGGGGGCCCCTGTCTATGTGGCACACACACCGCTCAGCAGCCCATGCAGCATCCCCCACAGGGGGGGGGATAGGGACAGGGAGAGAAGAGAGGGAGGAGAGGGACCCCCGAATCAACCTCCCAGAGAATGCCCAGCTGCTCAGCCCCACCGAGGCAGGGAGAGCTGTACTTACTATTCCGGACGAGCTGGGGACATTCCATCACAGACCCACTCTCCGATCAGTACGGAGCGCTGGTCCGCACACGCTCGCTGGCCAGGCTTGGGAGACTACAAGGATAAGGGTATCCAGCCTGTCACCCAGCCGGCTGTTGTTAGCAGATCCCAGGATCTTAATCTTGCGAAAAAAGCAAACTTCTGCAGAAAAAATCCACGGACCAATGGGCCCGCAGGGTTCCTAGGTCCTTCTCCTTCACTAGGCAGAAAAAAAACTGAGGCTGCACGATGCAGGCCAGGGGGTTGTTACTGAAGGGACCGCCCCTTGGGCGGAACTAGAAAGTTCTGGTTTTTTTTGTACATGTTAAACGCCTAGTCCTCTCCTGAAGGTGGCTTAACAACCCTATGGTCTAAGTAAAGGCGCTGTGTCAGTCAGTGAACGTAAGAGAAATACAGAATTGGAGAGTTGACATTGACATCATATTCTATTAAGATACAGTGTTGAGCAAATGAATAGCAAGTTTGACTTCAAGTGTCAGATGTCTTAAAGTGGTTGTAAACCCACTTTTTCAACTTGCACCTACAGATAAGCCTAGATTAAGGCTTACCTGTAGGTGCAAGAAATATCTCCTAAACCTACACGGTTTAGGAGATATTTACTAAAAATGACAGGCGCCGCTGTCTACAGCGCATACGCGCCGTAGACAACGGCGTACTCATGGGGTTAATCCCATTCACAAAATCGGCTACTTCCCAGCAATCGCTGGGCGTAGCCGAATGTGACGCCTCTCGCGCGCATGCGCAGAGTGACGTCTCCGCCGCTCCGGCCAATCACAGCGTCGGAGCGGCGCTGTGATTGGCTGGTGCGGCGATACCCGGAAGTAACCTTTCGGCTATCGCCGCAGCGACGGATGCCGCTGAAGAGGGAGACCAGGACGGCTTCGGGGGCCCCGATCTAAGGTAAGTGATGCATAATGAGCTATTATGCTAGTCATATTAACTCATTATGCCTTTCTCTTACAGGTGGTTATGAAAAAAAAAAAAAAATTATCGGGTTTACAACCACTTTAACGGGTATATTCAGATTTCAGAACTTTACATTGTTACCTTTTGTATCCAGTTGTGTGCAGTGATGCTGAGATATAAAACACATCTTAGATGCAGTATCTCTGAGTTCAGTACACCCAACGCACGAACTGCATTCTGAGTATTTGCGCCTGCAAGAGGTTCACAAATCCAGATATGGCATTTAAAGCATCTATTGTTACAAACAATGTCACACTTCAAAGCAAACAGTATCATGGTTACCAATCTTACTTTTTGAGATTTCTTAAAAAAAAATAATAACACAGATGCGAGGCATTAAAGGATTTCACAGCACTGATATATATCAAGGGGTATTACAAAACTAACTAAGAGTTATTAAATAACAGTATTTTAAAGTGGAACTAAATTCTCTCAATCAAAATAAATTATTTCCAAACCTTATGCTTCTAGCATTAGTAAATAGATAGGAAGGTATATTATATTAACTTGTTTTAAACTTTTTTTTTTTTTTTACACTTCTTCAGTTGCTTTCTGTTCCTGGCCTAGGCCAAAATTATGTCATGCATCCCATAGGCATTTTTTTAAATTTCATCTGGAGGAGGGGAGGAGGGGCTTTCTTGGCTAAGAACACCCTCCTGCCTGCATGCCTGAGCCAAGGGGAGATGGATTTCAGGCAGTAAGCCTTGGTTCACACTGGTGCGATTTATCATGCGACTTGACAGTTCAAAATTGCATGACAAGTCGCACCCCATTGCCGGTAATGGAAATTCAAATTGCTGCGACTCAAGTTGCAGCGACTTTGAAAAAGTTTCCCGTACTACTTTTTTGGAATTTCATTGCGACTTGCATAGACTTCTGCTAAATGAAGTCACAAGCCGCAATGAAATCGGAGGTGCAAATCGCTCTGATCTGCGGCTTTGAAATCATTCTGAAGTAGCGAGATTTCAAAGCTGCACTGGTGTGAACCATGGCTAACTGCTACAACAGAGGTAGGCAACCTGGGGCCCTCCAGCTGTTGTAGAACTACAAGTTCCATCATGCTTCTAGGAGTAATTGTAACTGCGAGCCTTGCAATGCCTCGTGGGAAATGTAGTTCAACATGAATCATCTTACTCAAGATGGCAACAGGAAGAAATGCTAAAAGGGTGTTTTTCAAAGTAATTTTTTAACAAAATAAAGCATGAAGACATGGATAGATGGGTGATTTGCTTTTTGTATGGTTAATTACAGTACAGTATTAATTTAGTTTAATGTGGTATTAATTGTTGATATTGGTAATTTATTTGTTGTTGTGCCTTGTTATTGTGATTTTTTGTTGTCTTTGTTGAATGTAACTGTATTTTTGGGATTATTAAAGTATTCTGAATCTGAATTGTATTAAAAAGAAATTAAACTGCATTTTCAGTTTGTGGTACTTAGATAGAGTTTAGTTACACTGTAATAAAAATTATAGGTGTACTTTTCCTTCATTTCCTGCAGACTGCTAAAACTACTATGTTCCACTTATAGGCTTGATGCATCAGACCTGAAGAAGTAGCCTGATCAACTATGAAATATGTTAAAGGTTATTAATGCTTACAAAAAAAGAAAATTTTGATATAAAAAAGACATGGGGGGTGATTTACTAAAACTGGTGCACATAGGATCTGGTGCAGCTGTGGATAGTAACCAATCAGCTTCTAGGTTGTATTGTCAAATTCCCTTCAGAGAGGAATACCATGCAAGTAATGGAAACTCCCTGGGGACCCCCAGGTCACTAGAACTAGTGTCCCCATTGGAAGATTTCCCTTCTATTACTTTTCTGGGGACAACCTCAAATTTTGGATTTTCTTTACTTTCACTCTCAGTAATAATGGCAAACAGGGCATATCTCCTTAATGGGGGCACAAACAGCAATAAAAATTGACAGGGGTTCCAACAGTGGCGGCCCATCCATTAGAGGCGCCCGGGCAACGCCTCTCTCCCCAGGCCACCCTCCTATATGGTAATAGATAGATTCATGCATAGCATGACGTTATTCATGGCCACCGCAGCCACCCTCTATTCATGTGTCCGGCCCCTTTCGGGACACCGGGTACGTGAATTACAGCGGCAGGGGATTTTTATGAAGCATCTGATTAGAGCCAGAGGCTCTAATAGGCTTCAAAATAAGGTGGGCTTGGATCAGAGCATGCGACCCGAGCCCACCCAGGTGTGTTACAACAGCGGATGAATATTGATCCTCAATCCGGCCAATCAGAAGCGGGTGTGGGACCCGTTTACCGATTGGCTGAAAAGAGAAGACTCCCGATTGGCCGCCGAGGAGGAGGGAGAAAACGGAAGCCGCCGCCGTGGAGAGCAGAACAGGAAGCTACGGGTGATGGAGAATGGGAGGCCGCCGCCACCGAGCAGGGGGAAGCCGCCGGTAATGGGGTAAAGTGCTACCGACCGACCGACGGGGGTGAGGGTGGGTCTTACACTGTTTGCCGCCCCCCCCCCAAAAAAAAAATTTTACCAGCCGCCACTGGGTTCTAATCCCTCTCCACTCTATCTAATGCCTCATACACACGATCGTTTTTAATGTCATTTTCAAAAACGACGTTTTTCTCGACGTGATTTTTCTTGTTCCCTCTCAAGCCTGTCTTGCACACACACACGTTCATTAAAAAAAAAAGCTCGAGCAAAGTGCAGTGACGTAGAACACGTACGACGGCACTATAAAGGGGAAGTTCCGTTTGAATGGCGCCACCCTTCATGTTAGTAAAGTTTGTTGAGCGACGATTCGCGCTTTTCAGCCTCATGCTTTTCAGTCCAATACAGCGTGACGAATGTGCTATCTCCATTACGAACGCTAGTTTTACCAGAACGAGCGCTCCCGTCTTATACTTGATTCTGAGCATGCGCGTTTTTTTCCCCCCGTTTTTCACGACGGGAAAAAAAACACATGAAAAATGACGTGAAAAAATAGAGCAGGTTCTAAAAAATTTTAGCCCGTTTTTCACGTCGTTAAAAATGCTATAGAGCCTACACACGATCGTTTTTAATGCCCAAGTTAAAAAATTGAATTTTTAACGACATGAAAAACGATCGTGTGTACGCGGTGTGACAGCAGGAAGGTAAAGTCACCTGGTTGCATCCAGGGGGGTAGATATATTTCGCCCAGATTCAGGCTTTACGCCGACTTATACAACTAGGTGGAGAGTTGTATAAGCCCAGCTGGGGCTAGTGGGCTCATGGATGACTCATACCTCTAGGGAGAGTGTGGGGCGTCGTGCAGACAGGGAGTTGATGAGACCAGCTGAAGCTTGTCAGCTCGTTTAAGGCCTCTATAAGAACTCCCAGCTTCATTAGATGTTAGCTCATGCCTGGACCCAGACCTGTGTGGACTGTCTAGGGAGAGTGAACCCCTGTGCGGTGAGACAAAGCCTGTGTGGCTATTTGCTTGGACATTTAAAACCAGGGACTTAGGGACTAGGACAGCACTAGGCTGATCCCAGTTGTTAGTTAGGAAACCTGTATGTTTAGTCAGAGGTCAAGTTGACCAGGATTTACTTTGTTTATGTTTCTTTTGCTTTGCTGTGTTTTGTCACTGTAAATAGAAAATAAACCGCACCTTTTTGATTTTGAAAACCACAACCTCCGTTTGCTGGGCCTGTTTTTGTGTGGGGAGCCCATCCCGGGGGTCACACACACCCGCTGCCGAGCTAACCCCCTCACAGTTGGTGGAGAATGCGGGCAGTTTTTTTTTAAGCCAGCATGGAGGAGATACTGAAACAGCTGGCTCTAGCAAATGCCAATCAACAGCAGACAAATGCAGGTTTGCAAAAGAGCCTTGCAGCTCAACAACAGAACTTCGCAGCCCAGCAGCAAGCTCATCAACAGAGCCTTGCAGCCCAGCAGCAAGCTCATCAACAGAGCCTTGCAGCCCAGCAGCAGACAAACGCAACTTTGCAACAGAGTCTGGAGGCTCAGCAACAAGCCCAGCAGCAATCTGAGGCCCGCTTCATAGACCTGTTGCAGAAGCAAGAGCAGAGACTACAACAACAGATGGAAGCAGTAATGCAGCAACGTCCGCAGACCAGTGAGGAAAGCCGTCCCACTAATACCGCGTCCTTTGGGGTGAGTCGTTTATTGACAAAAATGACTGGAGAGGATGATCCAGAGGTATTTTTGACCACATTTGAAAGGACCGCTGAAAGAGAAAAGTGGCCTGAGGAGCAGTGGGCTGGACTGGTGGCTCCTCTGTTAACTGGTGAATCGCAGAAAGCTTACTATGACCTAGAGCCTAACCAAGCAAAAGACTATGTGATGCTAAAAGCTGAAATATTGGCAAGGCTGGGTGTCACCCTGGCTGTCCGGGCTCAGCGTGTGCATAACTGGACTTTCCAGCTTGGAAAACCCCCCAGGTCTCAAATGTATGATCTCATTCACCTGAGCAGAAAGTGGCTACAGCCAGAGACTTTGTCCGCACCAAAGATTGTGGAACGTGTTGTAATGGATCGGGTTTTGAGAGCTCTTCCTACTGCCATCCAAAAGTGGGTAAGCCATGGAGACCCAGAGACGGCCGATGGTCTTGTGGATCGTGTGGAGAAATACTTGGCTACAGAGAACCTGACGGCCTCTTCCAGAGACACTCGGACTTTCCACCCTAAGACCAGACCATCCCCAGGGGCGGATAAGAGGATTCCAAGGGGTGAGGGTGGAGAGAGTGAGAGGGTGGGAGCTCTACCCCAAGTTTGGCGAGAACAGCCTGGGAAATCAGCGGCTCAAGAGGCGGCAAGAAGGATCGTTTGCTACCGCTGCCGGCAAGCGGGACATATTGCAGCCAATTGCCCGGTTGTGGAGGAACCCATGCAGTGTGACTTTCTGACGGGCAGACGTCAGTCGCTGTGTGCGACAGTCGCATGCACTGCCATTCGAGGAACTGAGAAACATTTATGCAAAATGTGTGTTAATGGTAGAAATGTTGTGGTATTGCTGGATTCAGGTAGCCTTGTGACCCTGATAAAGGCTGAGTTAGTTAAAACAGAGGGCTCTGGGAATAGCAAGGTAGCTGTTATTTGTGTGCATGGGGACACCCGAGAGTATCCAGTGACTACAGTGTGTTTCGAGACCCCCAAAGGTACCCTCTCTCATCCAGTGGGCTTAGTATCTCAGTTACCGCATGACGCCATTGTGGGAAGGGATTTTCCGAAGTTCTGGGAACTGTGGGATGATCCTGAGCCCCCCACTGGTGCCCCTATGTACCAGGAATGTGATAGCCAGAACTCCCCTGAGAGTGGTGAGGACTCTCCGGAATTTCCCTTATCAGTATTGGCAGGGGAGACTCAAGAAACTGGAGAGGAGCCCACCTCCTCAGACGAAAACCTACCGTCTGTGGAGTTTTCTGATCTTGAGGTTCACAGGGAAAACTTTGCCACAGAACAGTTGAAAGACCCCGCCCTAATAAAGGCACGGGAAAACGTAGTGAAAATAGATGGCGAGTTAGTGAACCCAGATAATACCTGCACTTACCCATACTTCAGCGTAGAGAAGGACCTACTGTATCGGGTGGCAAAAAGGGCAGAAGAAACCGTTGAGCAGCTTGTGGTGCCCAAACCTTACAGGAAGTTGGTGTTGGAGTTGGCCCATGGGCACATTCTTGGAGGTCATCTGGGGACAGAGAAAACCCGCGAGAGGGTATTACAGAGATTCTATTGGCCGGGGGTGATGAAGGACATAGAAAATTATTGTTCCTCCTGCCCTGTGTGTCAGAGGTCGGCCCCGATGCCACATTTCCATAGCCCGCTGGTCCCTCTACCCATCATTGAGGTCCCGTTTGAGAGGATCGCCATGGATTTGGTAGGTCCTATAATCAAGTCCGCTAGGGGGCACCAGTACATATTAGTTATAATGGACTATGCCACCCGTTATCCAGAAGCGATCCCTCTCCGAAATACCTCGGCCAAAACCATAGCCAGAGAGCTATCTCTTGTGTTTAGCCGGGTGGGTATTTGTAAAGAACTGCTTACGGACCAAGGTACACCCTTTATGTCCCGGGTTATGAAGGAGCTGTGTAAATTGTTCAAAGTGACGCAATTACGTACATCTGTGTATCACCCCCAAACCGATGGGCTGGTTGAAAGATTCAACAAAACCCTAAAACAAATGTTGAAGAAAGTGGTGGATAGAGATGGAAAGGATTGGGACTGTCTACTTCCTTATCTGATGTTTGCTATTAGGGAGGTGCCCCAATCCTCTACGGGATTCTCCCCCTTTGAGTTACTGTATGGGAGACACCCAAGAGGGCTGTTGGATATTGCCAAGAAAACTTGGGAAAGTGAGAGTTCTCCCCACAGGAGTGTGATTGAGCATGTCGCCCTGATGCAAGACCGAATTGCACAGGTAATGCCCATCGTGAAGGAACATTTGGCCCAAGCGCAGTTAGCACAGCAGAGAGTGTACAACCGTGGAGCCAAGACCCGTACCTTTTCCCCGGGGGATAGGATACTGGTACTTGTCCCTACGGTTGAAAGTAAATTCCTTGCCAAATGGCAAGGCCCCTACGAGATAATGGAAAAAGTGAGCGAAGTGAATTACAAGGTCAGACAACCAGGAAGGCGAAAGCCCGAACAGATCTATCACGTTAATCTGTTGAAAGCCTGGAGGGATAGAGAGTCCCTAGTCGCAGACACTTGGTCACCAGCTCAAACTGGTTGCGTGATTCCTGAGGTTGGAATAGCAGCCACCTTGTCACAACCCCAACAACAGGAGGTTAAGGAGTTTGTGCTTCGCAACAAGGAGGTATTCTCTGAGCTGCCGGGACAAACATCTGGGGTAGAGCATGACATCATTACCCCGCCCGGTGAAAGGGTGAAGTTAAAACCCTATCGGATCCCAGAGGCCCGACGGGAGGCAATACGGGAGGAAGTACAGAAAATGCTGAACTTAGGGGTGATAGAGGAGTCCCAAAGTGATTGGTCTAGTCCCATTGTGTTGGTGCCTAAACCGGATGGGAGCTGGCGATTTTGTAACGATTTTCGTCAGTTGAACAAAGTTACAAAATTTGACACCTACCCCATGCCACGTATAGATGAGTTGATCGACCGGCTGGGAACAGCCCGATACATGACGACTCTTGACCTCACAAAAGGGTATTGGCAAATCCCCCTGGCCAAGTCGGCCAAAGAGAAAACCGCATTTGTAACCCCAGACGGGGCGTTCCAATATAAAAGAATGCCGTTCGGGTTACAGAATGCGCCGGCCACATTCCAGCGGAAAATGGACCAGATGCTGAGGCCCCATCGGAAGTATGCTGCGGCTTACCTGGATGACGTAATTGTCCATAGCACAGATTGGGCCTCACATCTGCCAAAAGTGCAAGCAGTCCTGGACTCTGTTCGGGAAGCGGGGTTTACGGCTAACCCCAAGAAGTGTACCATTGGGCAGGAGGAGGCCAAATATCTTGGGTACACCATTGGGAGGGGAGTAATAAAACCCCAACTCAACAAAGTCGAGGCCATCCAGAGTTGGCCACGTCCCAACAGCAAGAAGCAGGTACGAGCCTTTCTGGGAATCGCTGGGTATTATCGGCGATTCATTCCCCACTTTGCTTCTAAGGCTGTGCCCCTAACCAACCTGACGAAGGGGAAAGGGTCGGTCATGATTAAATGGACCCCCGAGGCTGAGGCAGCATTCCAATTCTTGAAACAAGCCTTATGTAGCCAGCCAGTGTTGTACTCACCTGACTTCTCTAAAGACTTTGTCGTACAAAGTGATGCGTCAGATGTGGGGTTAGGAGCAGTATTGTCCCAGGTCTGGAACGGGGAAGAGCACCCAGTCATTTACCTCAGCAGGAAGTTGAAGTCCCATGAGGTAAATTACGCCACCGTTGAAAAGGAGTGTTTAGCGGTGAAGTGGGCTCTAGATTCCCTTCGGTACTACCTGCTAGGTAGGCACTTTGACTTGGTTACGGATCACGCTCCGTTAAAGTGGATGGCTCAAAACAAGGAAACAAATAGAAGAGTGAATAGGTGGTTCCTGGCCCTCCAGGAATTCAACTTCACAGTAAAGCATCGCCCTGGCGTTCAAATGGGGAATGTGGATGCTTTGTCTCGAGTACATGAATGCCTGATTGCTGGTGTTCCAACCCCGAGGTTAAAACAAGAGGGGGGGGGGTGTGTGACAGCAGGAAGGTAAAGTCACCTGGTTGCATCCAGGGGGGTAGATATATTTCGCCCAGATTCAGGCTTTACGCCGACTTATACAACTAGGTGGAGAGTTGTATAAGCCCAGCTGGGGCTAGTGGGCTCATGGATGACTCATACCTCTAGGGAGAGTGTGGGGCGTCGTGCAGACAGGGAGTTGATGAGACCAGCTGAAGCTTGTCAGCTCGTTTAAGGCCTCTATAAGAACTCCCAGCTTCATTAGATGTTAGCTCATGCCTGGACCCAGACCTGTGTGGACTGTCTAGGGAGAGTGAACCCCTGTGCGGTGAGACAAAGCCTGTGTGGCTATTTGCTTGGACATTTAAAACCAGGGACTTAGGGACTAGGACAGCACTAGGCTGATCCCAGTTGTTAGTTAGGAAACCTGTATGTTTAGTCAGAGGTCAAGTTGACCAGGATTTACTTTGTTTATGTTTCTTTTGCTTTGCTGTGTTTTGTCACTGTAAATAGAAAATAAACCGCACCTTTTTGATTTTGAAAACCACAACCTCCGTTTGCTGGGCCTGTTTTTGTGTGGGGAGCCCATCCCGGGGGTCACACACACCCGCTGCCGAGCTAACCCCCTCACAGCGGCATAAGCCCTGGTTCACACTGGTGCGTTTTGACATGCGATTTGACATGTCAAATCACATGTCAAAACGGCGGCATTTTCCGGCAATTGCACCGTCCTAATCGGTGCGACGCATCATCTGTAGTTTCTGTACTAATTTTTGCGATTTTGGCCCGCGATTTACATTGACATCTGTGCAGAAACCCGCACAGATGTCCCTGTAATCGCGGCCGAAATCGGGACTGCCAGCGGGAGTGAAATCGTGCGAGTTCAGCTGAACTCGCACGGCTTCACTCCCGCAGCCCAGTGTGAACCTGGGCTAAAAGTAAAAAAAAAATGTGCCTTTAATTAAACTTTAATTGAACAAGCTAAAGTTAGAAGATAATTGGTCACTATGAACAGCTGCACCAGATTTTGTGTGCACCAGTTTTAGCAAATCTCCCCCCATTGTGCCATCTCAAATTCTCCATTTCACAAAACACACATTGATAGTTTTTTTTCCCACGGAACGTACATTCCAGTTCAGCAGGAACCAGCCTATCGATTTCTGTACAACCGCCCCGCCAGAAAAAAGCTGCTTGATCAGCGCTGCATGCAATAAGCTGCAGCACTGATCTGTGTTTTCTGACAGTGGGGAAGTCTCCCCAATGTCAGGATACAACAGCGCAGCGGGGAGGAGTCCCCCATCAACCTCTAATCTGAGTATGGGGGAAAAGGTTCAATTTTTTTAGTCCAGCTCGCTGATTGAATGAAAAAAACTGACCCATGTATAGCCAGCTTAAGACTGCTATAGTCCAATAACTAAAAATGGCTGAAAGCATTCACATACCTGGAGAGCAATCCATCAAAAAGGTCTGCATGGAGACCGTCATAACATCCAGAAAAGCCCGGAGCAGAAAGAAAGAATGCCATAGGCCGAGGGCTGGCATGACTGAGTGAACAGGGTATGGAGATGTGAAGGGATTAATGATTGGCTTAAATGAAGTGTAAGGGGGAGGGGTTAAGGCTAGATAAAAAGGTAATCCCCGCCCCCTAAGTCAACACAGCGTGGAGGAAAGTTCAGATAGCCGCAGCATGTCTGTGGTGGAGAATCTTCTGGCCCAATTGCGGGCAGAGGCCGTGACACGGGGCGAGGATTGGCTTCAGGAGACCCTGGGGTCAGTGCTTTCGGGTCCGTCAGTGACTGCAGGTACCGCGGGGAGAGAGGCTGGGCGAGCTTGTCGGTCCAGGCCGCCGGAGCGCTACTCACCAGGCCCCTCCCCTAGAGCTCAGCGGCAGACAGGGAGTCCCCCTAGGGCCCCTTCGGGCCCCCCGGCTAAGCGCACTGCCTTGCATTGGATGGAGGGTACCGGGAGGAATCCCCCACACGATCGGAACTCGGCGGGGGGCTGCGCTGGGAGTTCTGGTGCGGCCGTTAGGCCCGCACGGCGCATGGAGTCGGAGAGGGCGGGCTCCGCCCCCCGGGGGTCCCTGGCGGGATCGGAAACCTCAGCGTGGGTTTTCGGGGGCCGCGGTGACCGGGCCACCTACCTCCTCGGCTGGTCATCATGGGCAGGGGCTGTCCGGTACAGGCATGGTGGAGCCTGGGAGAGAAGACGGCGGTGCTGCTGGCTCGCGCCAGCGTGGTCGCAAGTCGGCGAGGAAATCTGTGGGCGGGTCCGGTGCGCGGAGGACGGAATCGATCGGGCGCCGGGCCCTCGGCTTCCAGGGAGAGGTCGCCTGGTGAGCTTTCTTCCGGTAGAGAGGAGCAGGCTGGTGTGCTGTCTGAAGGGGAGCTGTGCAGCTCGGAGGAAGATCAGAGACCCGGACGGTCGGTGGCTGTGGTGGAACCTGGTCGATCGGCTGGTGGGACTCCTTCCAGGCAGCCCGGTAAGTCAGCTTTCTTTACACATTCCCGGGGCCATGCAGGGGGTAGCCACCAGGGTGGTGGGTCTGCAGTTAGTGAGGGGTTGGTGGATCTGGGACAGAACCCGGTGAGTGGGCAGGCTGGGGGGAGTACGGTCCCCACTGGGGGTGGCACACGGCAAGAGGGGTTGCAGTGTTTTCTTGCAGGCATTAAGAATTTGGTCAGCCAGTTTGAAAACGGGGACAGCGGGAATGTCAGCCCGGCCGTGGCTTGGGTCCCGCCGGCAGGAACGGCGGGGTCCTCCGCAGCGGTGGTGACACCGGCTCCTCCTGCTGCTACTAGTGCAGTGGGGGACACGACAGGGTCGGTTGGCTGGACTCTGGGGGCCTCGCAGGTGGGTGGTGCAGTGGAGCAGGCTGCTCGGCAGGACATCATTAGGTTGGCAGACGCCGCAAAATGTGAAGTTTATATTTGTTATGAGGCACCCCTGGGGGCGCACCTGAAGCCAGAAGTGAGGGAAAAGATATGGAAAGGTGAGTATGTGGAGATGTTCTCACTGTTACCATTAGAGAAGTTTCATTTGGATAGGGTGAAGCCAGATGATTCAAAGAAGGAAGATGAGGAAAAAAGGAGGTACAGGCTCATTCCGCGGACGTTCACGAATTGGCTGCAGGCGTTCGCCATCATGGCAAGTGTGATATGACAAAAGAATCCTGAGCACTGTTCAGCACTCTTTGGCTATCAGGACACTATTGGGGAGGCCTACAGGGTGTATGGGGGCACGGGTGGCTCCGTTATGATGAACAGTTCAGGCAGAGAAGAGCGGTGAGGACGGACATGCGGTGGGATCATAAGGACATCAGTTTATGGATGCGTTTGATGACCTCGCCGAGGGCACCTGCTCAGTTTTTTCAGGGGGGGGGGGGCGGTGGAACTTCTTCCCCAGGACAATCGGCCGGCAAGAAAAAGGGGGTTTGCTGGCAGTTCAATGAGGGCACCTGCAAGTTTGGGGGGTCCTGCAGATATAAGCTTGAGTGCTCCGGTTGCGGAGGTTCTCACACGCAGGCCAGATGCTTTAAGCAGGGAAAAGGCCATACCGAAGAGTCTGGGCAAAAGAGGGAGAACTCCGGTGATGCGGCTGTTTCTAGGTAGGTATCCAGATAAGGGGGCGGCTCGATTGTTGGATAATGTTTTTTCAGAGGGGTTTGACATTCCATGTTCCTTGCAGGTTATCCCCCCGGTTTCGCGAAATTTACGGTCGGCCATACAACATGCTGAGGTGGTTACCGAAAAACTGAGCAAGGAGGTTGCTTTGGGCCACATGGGCGGTCCTTTCCCTTCCCCCCTTAGCAAATTTGGTGGTCTCCCCGCTCGGGGTTGTCCCCAAGAAAGAGCCCAACAAGTTCCGTCTCATTCACCATCTGTCCTTTCCGAAGGGTGGGTCAGTCAATGACGCGATTGATCCAGAAGCCTGTACAGTGAGTTACACTTCATTTGATGCAGCAGTAGGTTGGGTTCGCCGGTATGGGCAGGGGGCGTTGATGGCTAAAGCCGACATCGAGGCGGCTTTTAGGCTGTTGCCGGTACACCCGGAAAGCTTTCATCTTCTGGGGCGTCACTGGAATAACGCGTTTTATGTGGACATGTGTTTACCGAAGGGATGCTCCATATCATGCGCGTTATTTGAACAGTTCAGCTCATTCGTGGAATGGGTGGTCAGGGACGTTTCGGGGGTGAATTCCATTATTCACTACCTAGATGACTTCCTTTGTGTGGGGCCGGCCTCGTCCACGGTCTGTGCGGTGCTCCTGGCCACCTTGGAGCATATCGCGGAGCGTTTTGCCATTCCACTGGCGCCCGACAAAACTGAGGGACCTCTCATGGTTATCACGTTTTTGGACATTGTCCTGGATTCGGATGCCATGGAATGCCGCTTGCCATTGGACAAGCTGGAGGATCTTAAGCGGGAGCTGGAGGGCATGATAGGGGTAAGGAAGAGTCGCTGCTGGGCAAGCTTAACTTTGCGTGCCGCATTCTCCCGATGGGCAGGGTGTTCTTCCGACGGTTGTCGGGCAGCACGGCCGGGGTCCGGTCACCCACACACTTTGTGCGTTTGGGCAGGGAACACAGGGAGGACTTGCAGGTTTGGCATTCCTTTCTGGAGTCCTTCAATGGCAGGGCATTGTGGATGTCCGGACCGATTAGCAATTTTGATTTGGAGCTCTACACTGATGCAGCTGGGGGATCAGGGTTTGGGGCTTTCCTTTCAAGGCAAGTGGAGTGCGGGCCCTTGGCCACAGTCGTGGATTGAGGCTGGTGTCACTAAGAACTTGGTCCTGTTGGAACTGTTCCCAGTGGTACTGGCGGTAGAACTATGGGGTGCATGTTTCAGGGATCTGAAGGTGAGGTTTCACGGGGACAACCTTGGGGTGGTACAGGTGATCAATAAGGTGTCGGCATCCTCCCTCCCGGTGGTGCGGCTGCTGCGCCACCTGGTGTTGAGATGTTTACAACTTAATGTGTTTGTGTATGCGGTACATCTCCCGGGGGTGGATAATGTCATAGCTGATGCGCTATCTCGCTTTCAGTGGGACAGATTCTGGGAGTTGGCACCGGATGCGGAGCAACGTGGGGTCCCTTGTCCAGGCTGGCTGTGGAAGATTCCGTTGGAATAGTGTCAGGTTGGATCAGGAATTTGGTGAGTAAGGGCACATGGGCGGCTTATGAGAAGGTGTGGCTGGAGTGGCAACAGTTGGTGAGGGAGGCTGGAGTTGACCCGGTGAGTTCCGATGTACTGTTACTGGTCTTGTATTTTCTGTCCAGGAACATGGAAGCCGGGGTGTCCAGGTCGAGTCTGAGTAAGAAGCTAGCAGGGTTGGCTTTCCTGTTCAAATGGCAGGGGTGTCCTGATTTTACTAAGGATTTTTGGATACGTCAGGCATTCAAGGGCTATGGACATGGGGGACAGAAGAAAGACGGCAGGCGGCCCGTCTCGTTTGCTCTTTTGGGAGGTATCATGGGGCGATTGACGGGTTTGTGCTCGTCTGGGTATGAAGTCTTGCTCTTCAAGGTGGCGTTTTCCTTAGCGTTTTTTGGAGCATTTCGGATAGGTGAGTTGGTTAGCCCATCCAAAGCAGTACACGGGGTTTGCTGGACAGTAAAGTAAGGTTGACAGAGGAAGGAGTGTCATTGGTGTTCAGGAAATCTAAGACGGACCAGATGGGAAAAGGTAAGTTGGTGCAAGTTTTCCCGGTTCGAGATTCTCAGTTGTGCCCAGTAGGGGCGGTGAAGGGTTACGTAGAGGCTCGCCCGTCCGTCGTGGGTTCATTCCTGATACACGTGGACGGGACCCCTCTTTCCAGATATCAGTTTATTGCTGTATTTAGAAAGTGTGTTCGGGCTTTGGGGCTCCAGGATAAGGAATTCTCCTCTCACTCTTTCCGGATTGGGGCGGCTACAGAGGCGGCCAGGTGCGGAATGGATGAGGAGGCGGTTAAGAGGATAGGCCGGTGGGAGTCTAGACGATTCCGGCTGTATGTCCACCCTCAGTTACTGGTGGGGTTGGCATGAAAAGGGTTAAATGCCTCGGGTGGTTGTCTATAACTGTGTATATGTTGGTTCAGGGGTTGATGGCAGTTCTTGCTTTCTTCTTTTAATTTCAGGCGGGATGCAAGGTTTGGTCTGCATACTGGGCCATTTGTTTGTGTTCTGGGGGGCTAGGAGGGCTGACGTTAGGCCCAAAGGTCGGCAGCTGGGATTCCCGAGACATGAGGCGTGCGTCCGCTGGCTGGGAGTTCCTGGTATGCTGTGGAGCAGAATGGTCCCTGAAGTGGACCGTTTTGCTAGGTTGGGCAGGCCGCCTGACGTTTTAGTTCTGCGTGTAGGTGGCAATGATCTGGGGATGAGGTATATGTTGGATGTGACAAAAGACATCAAGTTCGATTTTCTGCGGCTCAGGATGTCCTTCCCGGACATGATCATTGTATGGTCGGATATAGTGGCGAGGACTGCCTGGAGAGGGGCGAGGTCTGTGGAGGGCATCAACAGGGCCCGCAGAAAAATCAATCGGGATGTGGGGAGATTTGTGGTACGGAACGGGGGGTTGGTGATACGGCACATGGAACTGGAGGTGAACACATGGAGGTACTTGTGGGGCGATGGTGTCCACTTGAACGAGGTTGGGATAGACTTGTGGGCTTTGGGGCTCCAGGATGGTATTCAGCGAGCCTTGCGGGTTTGGAGGGGCACAAAAGGGTAAGGGGGTTACCCTTTGGTGCTGTGGCGGGTGTTTGGTCTTTGCGGGGGAATGAAGATACCTCAAAAGCAAGTGGTCAGGACCTATCGGTGGTATGGGTTCTGAGGGTGTATTCCAGCTAACAGGGTTTAGCTGGAAGAGTTTGATAATGGGGGCACTGCGGTCAGTGGTCGTCTCTGAGCAGCTGGTCGGCTTGAGGCCTATCACCATTTAAGGTACCGCAGTGTCAGGTGGTTTGTTTATGGTTAGGATTATTAATATTATTATGCTAATTAGAGGTTCCTGCAAAGACCAACGCTAGGAGGCAATGATGGTGTTTTTTTTATAACTGATGTAAAGTTTAAAATAAAGGAGGCTGCTACGGCCATGTTTTACTCCAAACAAAAGGTGTGGTCTCATGGTTTAAGTATAAGTAAGGTTATGGGGTAGAAGGTGGTAAGCAGATCAGTAATACATCTGTTATACAATAGTCATGTTTATCTGGTGCAAGGCGTTGATATTTTGAAACTAAAACACGACACTATGGTGCTGTATCTCCCATTTTCTCCATGTCTCGTCATTGCCCCCCTTTTTTTTGCTTACCCCCAAAATATTAATGAAGTCTATTCTACAAAGATACACTAATGCCGCGTACACACGACCGCTTTTCTCGACGAGAAAAACTGCATTTTTTCTTTTCGCCGAGAAAAACGATCGTCTGTGGGCTTTATGTCGTTTTTCTCGTCGAGAAAAACGGCATAAAAAACGACGAGAAAAATTAGAACATGTTCTAAATTTTCTCGTCGTTTTTTCCAGCATTTTTTTCCGCGGCAGTTTTCCCATAGGGAAACACTGCCACGGAGCCCACAGACGGTCGTTTTTCTCGTCAAGAGAAAAAATGACGGGAAAAACGACCGTGTGTAGGGAACCAAGCGGTTCCCTCGTTTTTCCTGTCATTATTCACGGCGGTTTTTTAACCGCCGTGAATAATGATCGTGTGTACGCGGCATTAGAGTGAATTACTGAAGGAGTTGAAAATCTTCACTCAATAAATTGAGTGAAATTACACTTCATTTATGCAGTGTGAAAAGCAAATCCTTGTTTACCTATTTCGCATCACAGTAAACAGGAATTCGCTTTTTTTACATGATCAAATATCTGAAGTGAATAATCAGTAAAGGGTCTCAACTTTGTTTGTAAATCAACCTTATATGTAGGGAAATGGCTCTTGGGAAATGTAGTCCTGAGGTTATGCTGTGTTGAAAAGTCCTCACACTATACTTGTACTGTGCTCTAAGCTGAACTGTGGCTGCAGCAGAACAGCAGACCATGTTATTATGTAATAATAATTATTCCCAAGACCATTTAACTACCTCCTTATGGCTTCTTTCAGACTGGCAATAATGCTTAATGGCAATAGTGGTAAAGCAGTGGCTGGCAGGTGTTCAGGAGGGGCTACTGCTTCCTCCTGATTTGTTTTATTTTTACTTTTTAATTGCCTAAGGGCAATTTTATATTGTGGGACTGTGTCACAGCTACGAGCCAAGCATTTGGTTTGTGGTGTGGCTCCACTGGGCAGTTTGACAAACTGTACTGTTTAACTCTGCAGCCTGAGTTAAAATTGCTGCAGCCACAAAGCATGGCATGTATGTATACAACTCTGTCAGGCTGAATTTAAAAATTCAGGTGAATGCCTCAACTGTGGCTCAGCTGCCTGTTTAAGCCTCCGGTGGCCAGTGTGAAAGACGTCTGTCTATTGGAAATATTTTTTATCTACATAAAGTATTTTTCCAACTATGCTCCCTTTTGTCTGCATTATTTCAGCTAATTTAGCACTACAGGCACAACAGGCTAATTCACCCATCAAAGCGCATGTCAACTCAACTGTTAAATGTGTGTTGTAATGCACTTCGCACTGCACATCAATGCACACCAAAAAGCACATGGCATTTAACATTTGTATCACAAACACTGTATTTTCTACGCT
The DNA here is from genome assembly GCA_029206835.1 of Rana muscosa. Taxonomy (NCBI): domain Eukaryota; kingdom Metazoa; phylum Chordata; class Amphibia; order Anura; family Ranidae; genus Rana; species Rana muscosa. The sequence goes on from CM055116.1 coordinate 1,101,599,065, forward strand.
AGATAAAAAAAAATAAACACTAGAAGAATGCTAGCAAGATGTCAGAAGCTGTCAGCTAGAGTTGCATCTGCTAGTATTTCCTGCAAACTTGGTGCTAAACACCCACTTGGGTCTCACTGATGGAAACACATCAAAACACAACTCAACTGTTAAATTCATGTTGCAATGCAGTTTGCATTGCACTTCAATGCACACCATTAAGCACATGCTTATGAACACATGTCATCCTGCATTTTAAAGCTTTTTCATTGATTGCATCTGAAAATGCATCCGGCAAAAATACAAAAGGTGTGAATTTAGCGCTTATTCAAAATCCATACCAGACCCTTATCCGAGCATGCCGCCCGGTAGGTCAGGAAAGGGAGGGTGCGAGCGCCTGCCCCCCCCCTCCTGAACCATACCAGGCCGCATGTCCCCCCACCCCAAAGCACCTTGCCCCCATGTTGATGGGGACAAGGGCCTCTTCCCGTCAACTCTGGCCGGTGGTTGTTGGGGTCTGCAAGTTGTGGGCTTTTCGGAATCTGGGCCCCCCCATGTGAATGAGTATCGGGAACATCGTACCCATACCCATTTACCAAAAAATGTTAACAAAATACAAGAGCCAGTTTTTGACAAGTCCTTTATTAAATAAGAAGCCCAGAGCCATCTTCTCCCGGTGTCGTCTTCTTCTTGTGCTGTCTTTTCTCGCAAAACTGTCTTCTTCCACGCCAACGCCATCTTCTTCCTCGCCGCCACCGCCGTCTTCTTTCTCACCACCGGTTACCCGGTAAAAAAAAACAAAAAACGTTCTTGTCCTAAAGCTGTCTTTCTCCGATGTGATGTCCCCCGCTGTACGGCACCTCTTATATAGCCATGGGGCTATATAAGCCCACCCGCCTGCACGTGCCGTCACAAGGGGCGGGCTCTCTGGATGACATCATTGTATGGCCACGCCCCATGGCTATATAAGAGGTGCAGGACAGCGGAGACATCACAACGGAGAAAGACAGCTTCAGGAAAAGACCGGCTTTTTTTGTTTTTTCGCCGGTAACCGGCGGCGAGGAAGAAGACAGCGGTGGCAAGGAGGAAGATGGCGGCGGCGAGGAAGAAGACCATTCCACAGGAGAAGACAGCACAAGAAGAAGACGACACTGGGAGATGACAGTTCTGGGAGAAGATGGCTCCGGGCTTCTTATTTAATAAAGGACTTGTCATACACCGGCTCTTGTATTGTGTTAACAATTTCACAATTTTTTTGGCGAATGGGTAGGGGGACGATGTACCCGATACTCATTCACATTGAGGGGGCCCGGGATCTGGGGGCTCCATTGTTATTGGGGTCTTCCCAATTCCGTTAGGCCCCTCACCCGCAGACCCCGACAAACACCGGCCAGGGTTTTCGGAAAAAGGCCCTTGTCCCCATCAACATGGGGCAAAGTACTTTGGGGTGAGGGGTGCAGCCTGGTATGGTTCAGGAGGGGGGCGCTCGCTCGTCCCCTCTCTTACCCAGCCCCCTCCTTAGCAACTAGCTGTTTACAGTGCGTTTAAAGACAAAAAACAAACAAACCACAAAATGCATGAAAACTGCATGCAAAAAAGGCAGGTTTAAGGCCTCATGCCCACGGGCGTTTTTTCAGCCGCGTTTTTGAGCGTTTTTTACAGCTTAAAAACGCCTGTCCATGTTAGTCTATAGCTTCATGCCCACCTAGGCGTTTTTTAGCTGTAAAGAGCATAGGCGTTTGTAAGCTGTAAAAAAAACCCAGGGCCAGTGCGTTCCTCAGCGTCAGAATTAGGCAGAAAAAAACGCGAGCGTCAAAAAACGCGCAAAAACGCGCACTAACGCGCAAAAACCGCGCACTAACGCGCGGTCGCGTTTTTAGCTCCGACTTTTTTTTTTTTAAAAAATATTTACAATAACATGGACAGGCGTTTTTAAGCTGTAAAAAACGCAGCTGTAAAAACGTCCGTGGGCATGAGGCCTAAAAACGCAAAATGCACTGCAAAACATGCCTGAAAAAGTGCAGCCATGTAGATGTGAACCTAGGGTCAGAAATTTTTAGCTAGAGAGTTGCACCTGCTAGTATTTCCTGAAAATGTGTTACTTCACCTACTTGTGTCTCAATGGTTTCTTGAAAACCTTGTCAGTTGTCTTATCACTTTCTGTGCTGCTTGTTACCTAAAAGGAAAATGTCATTATAATGCTTATCTTTGACAGACGATGCTGTTAAGGGGTTAAAACATGTTACTACAGCACCAGCGACATGCACTTTTAAAATTTATTTAGCAGCCAGTATAATGAAGGTGAAATTAAGATCATAATGATGTGAAACTTTTTATTTTTTTTTTTTTTTTATAGTTTATTATAGAAAAAATATATATACAAGTTTTTCATTCAATAACGTGATATTGTTGAAAAGTATTCAAAAGCTTTGATGGAAAATATGTGCTTACTTCACTTGCAGAAACACTCAATTTTTTATTTGCATTTCAGTGAGTTTTTATGCAAGTTGCCATCTGATGTTTTTTTATGCACAGATTCACACCACATCCTATGCCATCACTTCCCCTTCCCATTTGTGGAGACATAAGAGGACATCAGAGTCTTCCTTTACATCATAGTCCCCATTGGAGCTTACCGTATATACTCGAGTATAAGACGAGTTTTTCAGCACATATTTTTGTGCTGAAAATGCCCCCCTCGGCTTATACTAGTCACCTTTTTGTGCCTGATCTCCCGGACTTTGGGGACCCAGTACCGGCCGGCCGTAGGTCCCCTGGACCCCAAACTTGGCACACATGTAGCCCCACTCCTTCTCTACAAGTGTGAAAAGTTTGTTGTCCGGGGGACCTACGGCCGGGGAGTACCGATTTTTTAAATCTGGGCTCCCCTTCTATAGACTCCTATGTTAAACGGTCATTTCTCTGGTGACTTTGGGGACCCAGATACTGGCCGGTCGTAGGTCCCCTGGACTTGAAACTTGGCACTGATGTAGCCCAATTTCTCCTCTATAAATGTGCAAAGTTTGTTGTCTGGGGGACCTACGGCCGTGGAACACCGATTATTCAAAGCTGGGCACCCCTTCCATAGACTCCCATGTTAAACATCAGTCTAGTCATGGACACAGTGAGGCATGGACACAGTGAGGCATGGACACAGTGAGGCATGGACACAGTGAGGCATGGACACAGTGAGGCATGGACACAGTGAGGCATGGACACAGTGAGGCATGGACACAGGGAGGCATGGACACAGGGAGGCATGGACACAGGGAGGCATGGACACAGGGAGGCATGGACACAGGGAGGCATGGACACAGGGAGGCATGCACATGGACACAGTGAGGATTGCAGATGGACACCCTGGGCTTATACTCGAGTCAATACGTTTTCCCAGTTTTTTGTGGTAAAATTAGGTGCCTCGGCTTATATTCGGGTCGGCTTATACTCGGGTATATACGGTATCTTTATATCATAGTCCCATCAGAGCCCCCTTTACATATAGACCCCATCAGAGCCCTCCTTTGCATCATAATCCTCATCAGAATCCCCTGTGCATTATAGTCCCAGAGACCCCCTTTACATCATAGTCCTCTTCAGAACCCCCCTCAACATCACAGTCCCCATCAGAGACTCCCTTTTACATCATGGTCCCCATCAGAGGCTTCCTTTACATTATAGTCCCTAGACATGTGCACAGCCAAAACTTTTGGTTCGTTACGCTTTTGTTTAATTTGTTAATTGAAGAATTTTGTTTCATCGTATTTGTTATGTTGAAAAAAACAGCATAGGGGTCTCCCCCATTCCATACCTGGCGCTTCAGGTCTGGTATGGATTTTAAGGGGGACTTCATGCCAAAATCTAAAAAAATGTTGTGGCGTCCCCCCAAAATTCATAGCTGACCCTTATCCGAGCATGCAGCTCAGCAGGCGATGAAAGGGGGGGGACCAGCAAGCGCCCCCCGAAACCATACCAGGTCACATGCCCTCAACATAGGAGGGGTGCTTTGGGGGAGGGGGGCTCCCCCCAAAGCACCGTGTCCCCATATTGATGGGAACAAGGTCCTCTTCCCAACAACCCAGGGTGGTGGTTGTTGGGAGCAGCGGGCAGGGAGCTTATAGGAACTTGGATGCTCCCATTAAAAAGGGGTTCCCAGATCCTGGCCAACCCATGTGAATGAGTAGGGGTAGTTTTTGACAAGTCCTTTATTAACCCCCCCCCCCCATAAAAAAACAAAACAAAAACAAAAAAAACATTTTCCCTGAGGAAAATCCAGCATCAATCACAATGAACGGCATTCACTGACCTAAAAAAAAAAAAACAAGGAAGAAGGGGGCGGGGTCACCGGTGACAGTAAGTCACCCTGCCTCTTTGTTTATGTAGCGCCGATAGGCACCAGCCGACTGACAGCTCCAGTTCCCAGTGCAGGCGTTAAATAAAACCCCTTTGATTATTTACGGTCAGTAGGCATCTGAGCTGTCAGCCAGCGGGTGCCTAGCGATGCTAAATAAAAAAGGATACACAACGAATTCCGGACATGAATTGGTCCAGTATAAGATTGACTGGCATCATATGCATCCAAATTAACGAATGGGACAAAATTCAGATGAGAATTTTCAGAAAGTTATTTTGCGATTTCGTATTAATCTTGTTCATAAGGACCCGACATGATACCCCTACTCATTCACCCCAAAAATTTGAAAAGCAAATGAAAACAGACAGTTTTCTGAAAATGAATTGGTCCAACATAATATTGATTGGCGTCATATGCATTCGAATTAACGAATGGAATGAAATTCGGATTCAAATTTTCAAAAGTTCTTTTGCAAGTAAATTTTTGGGGGATTAATTTTGTTCATAAAAACCCGACATAAAAAAACAAAATAAAGTGTCCCAAAATCTATACCAGACCCTTTTGTCTGGTATGGATTGTATGGGGAACCCTACGCCCAAAAAAAAAAAAAAAAGAGGTGGCTCCCCCCAAAGCACCTTGTCCCCAAGATGGGGACACGAGCCTCTTCCCCGCAACCCTTGGCGGTGGTTGTGGGGGTCTGCGGGCAGGGGGCTTATCACAATCTGGAAGCCCCCAAATCCCAGGCCCCTATGTGAAGGACTATAGGGCACCTTTGTTTATTTAGCGTCGCTTGCCTCCCAGCGACTGGCAGCTCTGGTTTCCACCGACGGTAAATAAACAAAGGGGTGAGGTCAGCCAATGACATGGGATTCATAATGAGATAGAAAACAAAAAATGCAGGTCTCTGCTGATGGCGTGAACAAGCCTTAAGTGTATCTATTTCTTCCTTAGTTGAAAAAAATCAGGAAACTTGATTAGAAATGATGCACATAATATAAACAAGAAAATAAGAAGAATGAGCTGTAGTTTTTGAACTACATTTATATGATGTGTAGACAAACTGGTGAAGGATGAAAACAAAAAAGTACAAGCAAGAGACCAATTATCATCAATTTCCCACCAAATGCATAAGAAAATGTCACCTTTCGTGTTGCAGAAGGTTGCTGTTTATGCTCAGCCTTAGTGCCAAAAGCTATAAAAAAAAAAAAAGTAACAGGTTATATGTTTAGCTATAGGTTGGCTATGCAAAGCACCACTTCAATAAAGTGTTTAAAATGTAAACAAAAATAGCTTCAATTTAAAAAGTTGCATTGTGACGATTAAGCCTCATACACACGATCAGACTTTCATCAGACAAATCCGTGGATTTTTGTCCGAAGGACATAAAGACGGCAGAAGTTTTTCATCCAACATTCACAAAACTACGTGGTTTTTCAGCTCTTTACCGCCACCCTTTGGGCAACTTCTGCTAATGTTGTCTGATGGTTAGCATTGGTTCAGAGCATGCGTGCTTGTACTTTGGATTTTAGTCCGACTGATTTGTGTACACACAATCGTATAATCCGACAAAACACATTTGTTGTCGGACAATTTGAGAGCATGCACAGCCAACATTTGTTGTCGGAATATCTGATCGTGTGTGTGGGCCTTTACTGTCTCCATCTCACCTTGTGCAGAAATTTTGAAGCTCATGCATGATGGGATAACAATCTATGCAATAGCAGACTTTAGGCTGAATTCACACTATGTGCGACGACTGTATTTTACGTTTTACTGTATTGTCACCGCAAGGACACACAGGAAACAATTGTTTTCTGTCTATGTCCCATTCACACTGCAATGCAGCGTGCTGAAGTAAAATGCAAAGCTGCATTTTATTGCAGTGCTCCATGCCAAATCACATGGCACTGTACATGACTAAGGTATTGCTTTGTATTGCTGCCATGACCTTACCCCCACCCAACTATGTCCCCCTTTTTCCCAAATCAAACCACTGGACACTGATATTTTGGGGTGAAAATGCCATAGCAGCCATTTATTAAACAACCAATTCAAAATTACAAACTTTTACATTTTCTATTTTATTATAACATTTAACAATCCTGATAAACCTCTTTTTTGATCTAGGGTCTTATGCCTCGTACACACGACCGGTTTTCCCGGCAGGAAAAAAAATGACGCTTTTCCCGACGGGATTCCTCTCAAGCCTGCCTTGCATACACACGGGCACACAAAAGACCGCTGAACTTTTGACTGCCAAGAACGCGGTGACATCAAAGACTATGAGGAGCCGACAAAATTACGTTCTATGCTTCCGCGAATGCGTCAAATTGTTTACGAGCATGCGCAGGTTTTTTCACCTCGGGAAAGCATACAGACGACTTTTTCTAGGTTTTCTAGGCAGGATTTTTTCCTGACAGGAAAAAAGAGAGCTGGTTCTCTTTTTTTTTCCCGCAGCTTTCCTGTCGGGAAAACTGCGATGGAGCATACACACGGCCGGTTTTCCCGGCCAAAAGCTGTCATGGCAGTTTTCCCCACGGGAAAACCGGTCGTGTGTACGAGGCATTAGAAGGCACATTCTGCCATGACAATAAAATTACAATAAACGTTGTCAGAACTCGCAATGTAGTTTCGATGAGCCTCTGCTGACAAACCCAGAAAGCCTCAGCACCTAAACTCAGCTCGAATGAAGACACACACACTCAAAAGGAATTAAACCAAAGCTAGACAAAATTGTAGGGAGGGAAGGAGGGAGAAGTTCTTCTGTCCCTATCCTGACTGACCATGAACCAAGTAATCACCCCTACTAAGACCACTGTGACCCCATGCTGCCACACCCCTCATCTATCCAATCAGGTAAGACCCCCTTTTAACTTTAAAAACCATAAACTTTTTAACCCTATCTGGAAGGACGTGGATAAGGGGGTACCACCAGTCTTCCTGTACAGGGCCTGGGGCCCAAGCAGCAGGGGGAAATGTATGGTGCACAGGGGGATCAGTGCAGCACGGAGGCAATTTACAGGAACAGATCCCCTGTATGGTGCTCTGCAGCAGCTGAAAGACAGCTTCTTCTCCTCTCCCTCCTGTCGGCTTTCAGAGAGCGCCATACAGGACTAAGGTATTGCTTTGTATTGTGGCTGCCATGACCAATGTCCCCCTTTTTCCCAAAACAAACCACTGGACACAGATATTTTAGGTTGAAAAGGCCATAGCAGCCATTTATTAAACCACCAATCCAAAATTAAAAACGAAAAAAATGTTTTTATTTTATTATCAAATTTTTTAACAATAATCCTAATAAAGACCGACCTCTTTTCTGATCTAGTGTCTTAGAAGGCACATTTATTTTACCAACTGGCTATATCCACTCCAATTCCACTTCAAGGCCCTCAGCCGCAACTGCACCGACTCAAGGACAATTTATCTTCATTTATCCTTAATACAGCCACACACACAATATGGCAGGTACACCCATACCTGTGATGGGCCCAGCCATTATTGTCCGAAATTTTACCACCATCTCCCGCTTTCAAAGACCCTTAAGACCCCAAGTGAAACCTTACTCTTGGGCCAAACTTAAGGGCTCTGTGAACTCCATCTTGTAGGCCCAAAGGCCACATATCCAGCCCAATGGCATTAAGGTGGACACCATCTCCCCGCAAGAAGAGTCCAATATCCTGTTCCAGCTCCATATGGCGGACAGCCAATCCACCATTTCGGGAAAAGAATCGGGTCACTGCCCGGTTCACCTTAATCCATGCCTTATTAACACTAACCACGGAACCAGCCAAACGCCAACTGGTTCTATATCAGACCATACAAAAATGGTATTAGGAAAAAAGGAGCGCAAAAATAGGATTTTTTACTCACCGTAAAATCCTTTTCTCTGAGTCCATGGACCGACACAGCTTCTCTATTGACAAAGTGGGTATTATCCGTTAATTAGGAGTGACTAGGCAGAAAAACTTGTAAAAAGTGTTGCATCACACCTTCTACAGTACCGCCCAGGGGGCGGACCCTCTGGGTATACCCTCTCAGTCTGCACATCGCAGATCAGTTCGTCAAAAAGCAGTACAAACTTAAAAGGAGGGGTGGGTGCTGTGTCGGTCCATGGACTCAGAGAAAAGGATTTTACGGTGAGTAAAAAATCCTATTTACTCTTTCGTCCATGGACCGACACAGCTTCTCTATTGACAAAGTGGGACGTCCCAAAGCAGTGTCAGAGAAAAAACGAGGGGTGGTAACAGCATAAAAACAAACTTCACACCAAAACACAAAACAGCACTCCTCCAACGGAGGAGTTGCAACTCTAAACAGCCGCCTGCAAAACCTTGCGGCCGAAAGAGGCATCCGAAGATGCACCTACATCAACTTTGTAGAATTTTGTGAAAGTGTGAGCGGACGACCAAGTCGCCGCTTTACATAGTTGGGAAACAGACGCTTGATGTCGGAAAGCCCAAGAGGCACCTATTGCCCTGGTCGAATGCGCCGTGACAGGAAAGGGGGGCGCCTGGATTACTATCTGTCGGATCCACCTAGAGATGGTGGCCGATGAGACTGCTTGGCCCTTCTTGGGACCAGCCACCGAAACAAACAGTGAGTCTGACTTCCGGAACAGGGAAGTAGCAGATATGTATACTCTCAAAGCTCGGACAACGTCCAAGGAATGCAACGCCGACTCCTTAGGATTCGACGGCTGAGGACACAAGGATGGAAGTACAATGTCTTCGTTGAGATGAAAAGCCGAAACGACTTTCGGAAGAAAGGAAGGCTGCGGCCGCAGCACCACCTTATCCTTGTGGAAAATCAAATAGGGAGCCTTGCAGGACAGGGCTGCCAGCTCAGAGACTCGTCTAACTGACGTAACAGCCACCAAAAAGACCACCTTCTGAGAAAGTGTCAACAGGGGAATATCTCTAATATTCTCAAACGGTGCCGTCTGAAGCACCGAGAGGACCAGGTTCAAGTCCCACGGAGGTAACGGGGGGCGGACCGGAGGGGCCACATGTCGAACCCCCTGCACAAATGTACTCACGAGAGAGTGAGTCGCCAGGGGTCGCTGAAAAAAGACAGCCAGGGCAGATATCTGTCCCTTAATCGTACTTAGGGCAAGCCTTTGGATTCTGGAAACCAAATAGGTACGCGGATGCCATTTCATTTCCTCACACATGGAGATGTAGGCCCCTCCAAGTGCGGTGATAGACCTTCCTAGAGGACGGTTTCCGAGCACTTCTCATAGTAGAGATTACTGAGTCTGACAGGCCCCGATCTCTCAGTACCTGGTTCTCAACAGCCATGCCGTTAAAGCCAATGACTGTAAAGCAGGATGGAATATGGGACCTTGCGATAGCAGGTCCTTCCGTAGTGGTAGGCGCCAGGGGACATCTGCTACCAGACGTACTAGATCGGCGTACCAAGGATGCTGAGGCCAATCTGGAGCGATTAGGATCATTGGAATTCCCTCTGCCTCCACTCTGTGGAGCAGAAGAGGAAGAAGCCTTAAGGGAGGGAAGGCATAGATTAGCCGATACTGACCCCACGATGCTACCAACGCGTCCGTTGCGTCTGCCCATGGGTCTCTTGACCGGGCCACAAACCTCAATACCTTCCGATTGAGTCGGGAAGCCAGAAGATCTGCGTCTGGTGTGCCCCATCTTTGGCAGAGGAGTTGGAACACCTCCGGGTGTAAGGACCATTCTCCCTGGTCCAGCATCTGGCGGCTCAGGTAGTCCGCCTGCCAGTTTTCCACACCCGGAATGTACACGGCCGACAGTGCCGGTACGCTCCTCTCTGCCCACTTCAGGATGCGAGCGATCTCCGATGCTGCAGCTGAGCTTCTTGTTCCTCCTTGATGATTGACATATGCCACTGCTGTGGCGTTGTCTGACTGGATCCTGACTGGACGCCCTTGCAGTCTCTGAGACCATTTGAAGAGGCACAGCTTGATCGCCCGGATCTCCAGGACATTGATCGGCAGGAGGGCTTCCTCTGGGGTCCAGCGACCTTGCGCCGACTGGACACCCCAGACTCCCCCCCAACCGGTAAGGCTGGCGTCCGTCGTGATCACTATCCAGTAAACCAGGAGAAATGACTTCCCGGCCATTAGAGCCGGTGCTGTCAGCCACCATACCAGGGATCTCCTGACTAGGTGGCTCACTCGGATTTGATAATCCAGAGATGAAGGGCATCTGTTCCATCTGGACAGAACTTCCTTCTGTAACACTCGAGTGTGGTATTGAGCATATGGGACCGCTTCGAAGGAGGCTACCATGAGGCCCAACACTCGCATGCAAAAACGGAGTGACGACCAATTCCTGGAAGTCAGCTGCCGTACTGCAGCCCGGAGGGTCTGCAACTTCTCCACAGGGAGGAATACCTTTGCCTCTGAGGAATCCAGAATCAACCCCAGGTACACTAGGCGTTGAGTGGGCACCAATACTGACTTTTGCGTGTTTAGTATCCAACCACAGTCTCGAAGAGTCTGACAGGTAATGGACACGCTTACCTCTAATTCTGAGCTTGAAGGGGCCTTCAGCAGAAGGTCGTCCAAGTAACCTGTGATAGCGATACCCCGCTGTCTTAGAAGTGCCAGAATCGGAGTGAGCACCTTGGTGAACGTCCTGGGTGCTGAGGCAAGGCCAAACGGGAGGGCCACAAACTGGTAGTGGTTCTTCCCGATAGCAAATCGCAGAAACCTCTGGTGTCTGGAGTATATGGGGACATGCAGGTATGCGTCCTTGATGTCCAAGGAGGCCAGAAAGTCCCCCGGATGGAGAGCCGTGACTACGGATCGAACCGACTCCATCCGAAATCTTTGTACCTTCACAAAGCAATTGAGGGCTCTGAGATCCAAGATTGGACGAACCCCCTCCTTCTTTGGCACAATGAACAGATTTGAGTAAAAACCCTGACCCCGTTCCTGTTCTGGAACTGGAATAACTACCCCGCGTTCCAGTAGACCCTGGACCGCCCCATACAGGGCCTCCCGACGGGTCGGTAGTAGCTGGAGATTGGAGGTGATGAATCTGTCTGGTGGACAAGAGAGAAATTCTATCTTGTAGCCTGAGGAGATTACTTCGCAAACCCACCTGTCGGAGACTAGAGCAGTCCACTGAGTCGCGAATTTGCGAAGACGTCCCCCCACCCGAGAGCTGGGTGGGGGCGGACCTTCATGTGGACGCAGATTTGTCCGCAGGCTTGTTGGGTCTGCGGGACCAAGGACGCTTTTGTCCTTGGGCAGGCGCTTTATCGGCCTGGGGTCTTTTCCCTGTCGCCTTAAGGGGGCGAAAAAAACGCTTACGTGCAGTAAAGGAGGGCCCTTGCCCTTGGCGTGGTCCCCTACCCTTGCTAGTTTGGGGAAGCAAAGTGCTTTTACCTCCTGTGGCATCCTTGATGATGTCATCCAGAGAAGCCCCAAAAAGTCTGTCGCCCTTAAAAGGCAGATCCAATAGGGCTTTCTTGGAAGTCTGGTCCGCAGACCAGCCCTTTAGCCAGATCAGGCGGCGTATTGCTACTGCATAAACCGAAGCTCTTGACAGCAGGGGAATAGTATCCATGTCTGACTCGCAGACAAACTTAAGGCCCTGGACCAACTGGTCGGCCAAAGTTATCTCATTAGGAGGAGCATCTCGCTCCTTTAACCCCTGGAGTAGCAATTTTTGCCCATTCAGTAAGTGTCTGAGACACTAGGGCCCCCGCCAATGCCGGGCGTACTGCCGAGCCTACCACTGAGTATAGGTAGCGAGCGAGTGCTTCAGCCTTCTTATCCACAGGGTCCTTGAAAACAGGAGCCCCTTCTACTGGAATAGTGGTGGCTCTATTAAGTCTGGACACCGAAGGGTCCACTATAGGGGGAGAGGTCCATATCTTCAGAAAACTCTCCTCAAAGGGGTACCGTACTGCAAACCTCTTTGGGGCTGTAAAGACCCTCAGTGGGTTCTCCCATTCCTTGTATAAGAGTTTGTCAAAATAAGACACACAAGGGAACACCTTAGCAGTGCGGGCAGGTTTACAAAACCCAAAGGGGACTGGAGTATCTGCTACTTCTTCAGTCCTTTCCAACTTTAGCGTATCCCGCACTGCAGTAATAAGGTCAGATACCAAAGCCGTCTCGCGTACTGACCTGGACTTGGAGTCCTCCTCACTGTCCGATCGGTCACGGTCTGCAGTCTCTGATGCATCAGAATCTGGGCCATGAGCCGTAGCTGGACCTGGTTCTGCATCAGAAATATCCCCAGAAGATTGCAGGGGACGGGGGCGTTTATTACCCCCTGTATTCCCGTGTGCTGCTTCCACCCTGGCAGCAAACGCCTCTAGGATTGCCGACATAGCGTCCATAGACACCTCAGGGACACCAGCTGCTAAATCTGGTGTTTCAGGGGAGAAGACATCTGGCTCAGATGCCATGCTGACCACACGCTGACACTCACAGGGCTCCAGGCAAGATATCAATAGGCCACCCTCCTGCGCTGCAGAGATGCTGGGTTACCCAGAGGACTCACCACCCTGGATAGGTACTGCTATGCTGCGCCTGTGATGCTGTCCCCTTGCTGCTGTGTCAGTCTGCTTCTTTTATCAGCACTTCCTGTGTGAATTTTCGCGCCAGTGTAATGCACCCTAGAGGCCGGAGGCTCTCGCAAAATGGTTGCCAAAAACGTCTGTATGGAAGATAATGTGGGCTCTAAAAAAATGGCCGCCGACAGAAGATAGAGGTCAGGCAGCCATAGCCCACAAAAAGATGGCCGCCGAACGGCAATATCTGCATACAGGGTGGACCAACATGGCCGCCGATCACCTGATAGGGGCCAGTGGGTGTGGCCAAACCACAGGAAGATGGCCGCCAGGCAGTTACAAGAGGCCAAACTTGGCATGGACCACCTCAAAATGGCCGCCGACAGCATGGAGACACAGAAACACAGGTAAGAAAAAATGACATTTCTTTTAAATGTTAGTTACAGCCAGCCCCGCTCCAGTGGGACCCCCTAGGTGACCCCCAGCACCCAGCAACCTTTAGCTAGAAGCCCAGGGAGGAGGGAAAGGCAGGGAGAGAGGGAAGAAAGGGGCCACAACCACTTACTTGATCTCTCCAGGAATGTCCAGCTAAATCACCCAGCCGAGGCAGGGGAGTTTTACTTACCTATCCTGCATGTATTCTGCTGGAAGACATTCCAAACAGATCATCGTCCGCGCACGGAAGGTGAATGTTGGCCAGGCATGCTGTGATTGGACCCAGAAGGGACGATCATATGTATGCCCTGGAGCATGACGCTCACCGGACAGGCTGCTGCGACTCGGCCGTAAGGTCAGCCGAAGCTGAGCGGTCCGATGCAAGCCTTGGAGCGTAAGCTCATCGGCCAGGCTGCTGCGACTCGGCCGTAAGGTCAGCCGAAGCTGAGCGGTCCGATGCAGGCCCTGGAGCGTAGGCTCACCGGCCACCCGTGGAGCGACGGGCATGTCGTGGAAAACCCAGCGCGTAGCTAGGGTCGGCACACGCTCGATGGCCGAAACTGGGGAGACTACAAGGATCGAGGATCCAGCCTGTCACCCAGTCGGCAGTTGATCGAAGATCGCAGGAAACAACAAATGTAGCAAAAAAAAAAATATATATATATATATATATATCTTTTTTCCCCGGACCAATGGGCCCGAAGGGAGCCATGTCCTACTCCTTGCTAGACAGAAAAAAACTGATCTGCGATGTGCAGACTGAGAGGGTATACCCAGAGGGTCCGCCCCCTGGGCGGTACTGTAGAAGGTGTGATACAACACTTTTTACAAGTTTTTCTGCCTAGTCACTCCTAATTAACGGATAATACCCACTTTGTCAATAGAGAAGCTGTGTCGGTCCATGGACGAAAGAGTAAAGTCAAATTTTATGTCACGCAACAATACCCGCATCGAACAAAGCTCTAGATCATCCCCCCCCCCAACATGTAAAACTAAAATGTCCGGGGACCTATCCAACCATACGTAATGGTGTACTTCCGGTAGAATCTTTGACCATAACATTCCCCGAACCCCCAGCCACCTCACTCCGACCCCCCAACTGTCTACCCTCGGGCCTGACATCCGCTCATTTGAGCCACAATAGACGTATGAATGCCCGAGGATTCATACCAAGCAGTCCAACGTGCCTTGAAAAGAAAGAGACAATATGTGTTTATACTTTAACCATACCAATTTAACACCATTTACCCCTTCTTTTTTTTTTTTTATTCAAAACAAAAACAAAAACATACCTGATATAAACACCCTCCAATAAAACATACCCATCCCACGTCTATAACAGGTGAGGAGGACAGACATAGTCTGAAACGCTGAGACTCCCATCTCCCTATACGCCTGATGATCTTCTCATTGAGTCCCCAACGAGCCGCTTCAGTAGCAGCTCCAATTCAAAAAGAATGTGACGAATAGTCACCTAGCTGGATACCTGCAGCTTGTAAGCATTTACTAAAGACCGAGCTGAACTGGAATTTGGACAATGCAGATCCATCCGCATTCATTAAGCAGGGGCCATGTCCTGACGGCCCGCAGAACTAGCCATTCCTGAACTGCACTGACCGAGCATGCCCCAGACTGAGGAACCTGCCCAAACTCAACCCAAGCCCCATGCCCTACCTGGTCCATTTTGGATTTCATAATCCACAACTGAACCCTATCACCAGCTGCCAAACCTCCACCCCCCATGCTTCGTGGCACTGACCAGTTCCCCAATGTGGAGGGCACCAAAGAATGCCAGAACAATAGTCATACAAAACAATACTGCCTCATCAGAGAAGAAGGTAGGTAATTGACCCAAAATACACCCAAATATCTCAAAGGAAACCGGTTGTTTTTTATCCTGAAACTTGAAACCCCTCCAAATTTTTTCAAAGCTTTCTGAACCAAAAAAACTGTTTCGTAACATCCACACATCCAGTAATTTTTAATAGAAACGCTAAACCGGCCAAATTCCGAATCAAAACGGATACTGACACCCCTTCCTCGAATTGCCTGCCTATGAAGTAAAGGATGACAAAAATGCGTTCTTCATCCGAAAAACAACCCCCCACAGAGCTTACCAATGCATGCCATTCCTGCCAGACTCTTTCAAAGAAAGCACAAGAAATCACGCAGCCCATCGGTAAGCAAAGATCAACAAAGAACTGTCCCAACCAATAGCAGCCCAGTAAACTGAAACTGTCCGGATGAACAGACAATAGGCAGAAAGCTACCTCAATGTCTGATTTCGCCATAAGAGCACTTTTGCCAAATTTTCTAACCGAAAAGATCGCCTTATCAAAGGAGGCGTATGACACTGCACACAGCTGAGGGTCAATGGCATCATTGACCGAACCCCCTTTTGGATGAGACAAATTGTGGATCAGGCGAAAAGCATTGGGTTCCTTCTTCGGAACAAACCCCAGTGGAGAAATTACCAAGTCATCCAAAGGAGGGGATGAAAAAGGGCCCGACTTCAGCCCCAAGGACTCTTCCTTGTCGAGCTTCACCGACACTACCTCGGAATGCTGTTTTGCCAAAATCAGATTAATGGGCCCCCGGGGGAATAGCCGTCATACTGCAAGGTATACAAAACCCTTGGAACAACAGCAGGACTGGCCCAAGACATTGTGCTGCCTGGGTCCAAGAATGAAATGCTGCCCCCACACCCCCTAAAAACAAAATAACGCCCACCAAAAGGCCCCCACATCCATTATTTTATATCATGTTAATTAAAACTAAAATTTAATTTATCAGGAAGTCAGATTTACATGCAACAGCACCTTGTCTATATGCAAAATTATATGACTTACCATTATGTTACCGCGCCCCCATCTTGGCACCCTAGGGCATCCATGGGTGCAGTGTGTGTCAGCACAGTGGGCCTCCCACCCCTCAGGACCTGTGTGCAGTGAACACGTTGCACCCATGGATGATATGCCACTGGAAAGAGGCAGTACAGGGGTGGGCTAGGGCAGTAAAGGGGCAGGCTAGGGCAGTATACGGGCAGGCTAGGGCAGTATATGGACAGGCTGTGTAGTATATAGACAGGCTGGTGTAGTATATAGACAGGCTAGGGCAGTACAGGGGCAGGCTAGGGAAGTATAGGAGAGGGCTAGGGTAGTATAGGGGCGGGCTAGAGTAGTAAGGGGCAGGCTAGGGCAGTATAGGGGCAGGCTAGGGTAGTATAATTGCAAGCTAGGGCTGTATAGTGATTTTTGAGCATGAGAGGTTAAGCAAAATTTGGCCATCCAGAAGATCAGCAGCCACTGCTAGAGAAAATTATGGACACCCTTTGTGTCCTGTCACACAGAACTGACTTATATTACCTCTCTGTTGCTCTCTCCCAGTGCTCCCACAGTCTTCAGTGTTTAGCCTCACGTATGCACCAGAGAAAAAAAGGCAGGCCGGGTGTGAGGCCAGCTCCACCCACTCCTCCAGTTCCACCCAATAGAAATGCAAGCCTCGCAAGCTGTGCCCAAACATCCGCTGCTGGTGGAGCTGGTGGGGAAGGGAACTTTCATTGCTCTTTGTCTCCTGTGGGTACCCCGCCCCCGGCAGCACACACACATCTTGGGCGTCAATTTGCCTCCCCTCCGAAAGTGCCACCTGGGTCCAATGGACCCAGCGGAACCCATGGTAGGGCAGGCCCTGAACAACAGCCTCGCAGCCTACCTATCTGGATACTTAGAAACAAAGCCAGCTTTTCCACATTCACCGGCATCTAACCTCTTACCAGCGTCAGTCGTTTTTCCTTTTCCCTGCCTGAAACATCTCAACAGGGGGTGTGAACCTCCATAGCCGGAGCATTCATAGCAAAATAGTCAGGAAATGCCAAATTTGCAATTGCCATCATTAAATTGCCAACAAACCCCTTTCCATTTCACGGCCTATGGTGTTGAGGCTGGTCCAACCCCGCCCCCCCATGAAACTATAGACCTGTTAGTTTAACATCTATAGTTGGGAAGATACTGGAGAGTTTAATAAAAGACCACATAGACGAGATCTTGCTGGAAAAAAATTATATTTTAAGCAACAGACAGCATGGATTCATGGAAGACAGAAGTTGTCAAACAAACCTGATTTATTTTTAAAACCTTGGTCAAAGGGGTGGCAGAATTCAGAGAGTAGTGGTTAAAGTGTTTGTTAAGGCATATATCCAAGTCTATGCCAGCCCCTCTATTAGAGGCTGGCATAGCACACTGTGTATGTTTTATTTAAAAACGAGCAGTGTAAATACTGTATATCAGCTGTCTTCAGGCCGGTCCCATCACTCGTGGCTGCTTTCCAGCTCTGATAGATGTCTTCTGTGGAAGGGGCCGTGATCTCCCTCTGACGTCAGAGGGAGATCACGTGGCCGCTCGTCTCCTCTGCAGAAGACATCCATCGGAGCTGGAAAGCGGCCATGAGTCACGTGACCGGCCTGAAGACAGCTGATATACAGTATTTACACTGCTCGTTTTTAAATAAAACATACAGTGTGCTATGCCAGCCTCTAATAGAGAGGCTGGCAATGACAAAATTTATATTTTAGTATTAAAATAATAGCGGCGGGGGGGCAGGGCCGGCCTGGAGACAGACAGAGAGGCGCTGACAAGGAGGAAGGAGGGGGTGAGGGGGGAGAGAGGAGAGAAGAGGGGACAGCAGCCTATCACTGAGGAGGGCACTTTGACCACGTTGATCAGGGCGGAGCTTCCCTGGTTATCGTGGTCTGATTAGAGAGGCCATACAGGAAGTGGTAGGTTTCGTTTTTTTTTTTTACAGTTTAGAGGGGGCAGATTAGATAGTACAAGCGCTGTGCTGTGTAATGTGCTTTAAGGGACCATTATTTTTTTTTGGGGTTAACAAACACTTTAATGCCGTGTACACACGATCAGACATTCCGACAACAAAACCGTGGATTTTTTTCCGATTGATTTTCGCTCAAACTTGCCTTGTATACACACGGTCACACAAATGTTGTCGGAAATTCCGAACGTCAAGAACGCGGTGACATACAACACTATGACGAGCCGAGAAAAACGAAATTCAATGATTCCGAGTATGCGTCGAATTGATTCCGAGCATGCGTAGGATTTTTGTGCGTCAGAATTGCCTACACACGATCGGAATTTCCGACAAGAACTTTTGTTGTCGGAAAAATTGAGAACCAGCTCTCAATTTCCGACAACAAATGCCTGATGGAGCCTACACACGGTCGGAATTTCCGATAACAAGCTCCCATCGAACATTTGTTGTCGGAAATTCCAATTGTGTGTATGCGGCATTACTCTGAATGGTCAAAAGTTATCAGTGGTGTATGCCAAGGTTCAGTGCTGGGACCCTTACTTTTTAATACCTTTTATAAATGATATAGGGTCTGGGATTAAAAGAAACATTTCTCAGCCTACGTCCTTCGAAGACCTGTGCCTGGGAGATGAGCCCATCCGGAAGTCCCTCTCCTATTCCTACAACATTTTACTTGCTCACACATCTCAACATGACCCCCCATATTTGAAGAAGTGGGAGAGAGATCTCAACACCGCGTTTTCTGAGGACCAAAAGAATAGTCTTCTCTTCTTTGCACATAAGTCGTCCTTGTGTAGCAAGTATCAGGAGATCACCTACAAGATTCTGACACGCTGGTATAGGACTCCATCTGTGTTAGCGTCAATATTCCCGGGACACAGCCCTCTGTGTTGGAGATGTGGTACCCAAATTGGCACGCTACTTCACATCTTCTGGGAATGTCCAGAGCTGTCCCTCTTCTGGAGACAAGTTCTACAGATCATTCACAAGATTACCGACGTCTCTCTTCAAGATAACCTGGCAGCAGTACTCATAAACTTGAAGCCCATGTCTTGTAAGCGTTATCACAAGTCCTTATTGAAACACCTCCTGAATGCTGCCAGGGCGGGTGTCCCCAGCGTGTGGAAGCAACAATCTCCTCCAGTGGTGTCACAGTGGTTTGCCAGGGTGTGCGATATACAGCAGATGGAGCATCTTACAGCTGCCCTGGGGGATAGAGAGGAGGAACACAAACACTCGCTGTACACATTGGGATCTGTTCAGATTCTCGGACGATTACAAGTCCCACCTTTGAATAACCGGTTTTGGGGGCACCTGAAGGCCTTGGGCCCGTCAAACTTGTCAGGCCTATCTGTCCCCCTCTCCCCCCCCTTACTTTCCACCTACTGTTCTTCCTCTTTTCATTCCTATCTTTCTTTCACCGGAGCCGTTGCGCGTGCCCGTTTCTGAGAGAGACAGAACGGGGATCTCTCAATGTAAACAGACTGATCCCCGTTCTGTCAGGAGAGGAGAGACAGATCTGCTGTTCCTAGGGATCAGGAACAGCGATCTGTCTCCTCCTCCAGTCACTACACTCCCCCCACAGTTAGAAACACCTCCTTAGGGAACACTTAACCTCTTGATTGCTCCCTAGTGTTAAACCCTTCCCTGCCAGTTTTATTAATACAGTAATCAGTGGCTGATCATCACTGGGGCAGGTTAACCCTTTACACAGACACACGTGTTTCAACAGTAACACACCATTCACAGCCTCCACTATTACAATTATGTTATTGTTCCTTCATACAAATGCAAAATAGCTAACAGGTGTCACAAAGCCCCAAAAACATGAGAAAAATTCTCATTTTTATTTTAGGTACACCTTCACTTAGCTTAAACATTTTTGGACACTTTTTGGACACATACAGGAAAGATAAAAACACTTAGCTTTAAAAGAGCAAATTTTCCAAGAATGAGGGCTACTCTCCAGGACTTAGACTGGGAGGGAATATTAGCATTGATAAACACAGAACAGAAATGGGAATTCTTCAAAAAGACTGTTTGTGAACTCACGGCAAAAAGTATATTCCCATGGGCAATAGGTTTAAAAGGCTAAAAAAAAAACCCTATATGGCTCACGGCCAAAGTTAAAAAAGCTATAAACAATAAGAAAAGATCTTTTAAAAAATATAAAAATGAAGGAACACTATTGTCGCTTTAATTGTTACAAAGAATATAACAGAATATGTAAGGACGCAAAAATTCAAAACGAACGACAGATTGCAAAAGATAGTAGAACCCCAAAAAATTCTTCAAATATATTAATAGTAAAAAGGTCAGGTCTGAGCATGTAGACCCTTTACAAAATAATCTAGAGTGGGTGACTGGGGACAAAGAGAAGGCAAATTTACTAAATACTTTCTTCAGTTCTATGTATACAAAAGAGCATGGGGGAGCTCATGTCCATAATGGGGGTGGTAGTGACACAGCCCCGAATGATCCACAATGGCGCAAAAGGGATATGGTCCAGAAATATTTAGACAGAATAAAGGTGGCAGGAACCATGAATCAGACCAAGACAGAAGTACAGTAAAATCACACTTGTTTACTAATAAAAATAAAAAGGTAAACAGAGTAAGCGTAGTCAAAACATAGCCAGAGTTCAGTAACCGGATCGGGTAGTCGGCCAAGCCAATGTCCATGAGCCAGCGATCAAGGTGGTAGTTCAGCAAGCAGGATCTGTAGCCAGAGGGAACGTCAGACAAGCAGGTCTTCAACTGGAACGCAGGCAAAAGTCTCTAGTGATGTTAACACAGGCGAAGGCAAAGAGCAAATAAACGGGAAGTCCTTAAGTAGGCAGAGCTGACAAGCAGGACCATCAACAGGTGGATCACTGTGGAGAAATGGGAGCTGGCAATAAGCTGACAGATGAGCTGCCAGCACAGAGAAGGAAGGGCTGAGCCCAACCCTGACAGTACCCCCTCCTCAATGACTCCTCCCCCTCGGAGGACCGCCGGGCTTAAGGGGAAAACATCTATGGAAATCACGGAGGAGGACAGGGGCATGTATGTCCAAGGATGGGACCCAAGAGCATTCCTCCGGACCGTACCCCTTCCAATGCACCAGGTACTGTATGCGCCCACGGAACCTACGGGAGTCAAAAATGGACTGTACTTCATACTCCTCATGGTTCTCAACCTGTATAGGGTGAGGACGTGGCACCGAGGTGGTAAAACGGTTGCAGACCAAAGGTTTCAATAAGGAGACATGAAACACATTAGAGATACGCATACTGGAAGGAAGGTCAATTGCGCAATCATACGACCGGTGTGGAGGCAACGTACCGGCTTGACCTTTGTCAAAGACATTGCTAAAATCGTTGTACTCCTCTGGCAGGGAGGAGAGTGAAGCATCTCTTACTGCATTGTGGAGACCAGGACAGAACCTCAGCATGGAGCCAATCAAAAGAGGGGTTGTGCCTCTGTAACCAAGGATAACAAATAACCAGCGGAAACTTAGGTGAGGAAATAACTTGGAATTGTATTATCTCATGGTGAAGAGCCCCTAGGGCCATGGACAACGGAACAGTCTCATGAGTCACATGGGCAGGCTGTAGAGGTCTCCCGTCAAGAGCCTCAATGGCAAGTGGAGTGTCATGCAACTGCAGCGGAATCGAGTGCTTCGATACAAAGGCAGCATCAATGAACAGGCCTGCAGACACGGAGTTGATTAGAGCCTGTATCTCGATGGACGACTCAGCCCAGAACAGGGTAACCGAAACCAGGGGCTTATCCTTCTGGGAAACTGGAGACGAAACAACGCCACCTAAGGTCTGTCCATGACAGGACCTCAAGGTTCGGGCGTTCATAGGACAGGTAGGACAAGACTTCAAAAAGTGACCAGCCTGGCCACAATAAAGGCACAGTCTCTCCCTCCTTCTAAGGGCTCTCTAGTCCGCAGAGAGACGCGTGAAGCCCAAGTGCATGGGTTCATCTTCACAGACCGGCTCGGTACCAGGAGGCATGGGAGGTGAGGGAGGCAAGGGTGCCTTATGGGTTATGGGTTATGCCTTATGGGTTATGTGAAATACAAGTGGCGACCACAGAATTATGTACAGGACTGAAAGTATTTAATATAATAACAAAATTTGTGTATTAGAGATTAAATAGTAGGGGGAATTTAAGCTGAGTCAGCTTATCCAATCTATCTAGGGAAAAATATAGGTAAATGTTTTTGTTTTATTAGTGGGTATTAGATTAACTCTAATATGAGGGAGGATACACCACATTATTTTTTAATATTCCGTAAATCATAATTGATATAAGTACTTTGGATGTACCATTATAAACCGGTAATTTAATGGGGAGGAGGTACATGGATTTTTGTTTTGATTTTTGATTGTTGTTTTATTGGAAAGAGGACACTAAAATAGGGGTCCTTGGTTTTGTGGAAAAAAAGTATTATAATTTTTACATGGCGGGAAAATTTTTGTTTTTAATTATTGCTTTTCTGCCTCACCAAGCTTCATTGCTAGCTCTAACCAGTGTTTCAGTTTGCTTGATGGTGAGTACATTTTTATTAGAAAGACGCTGAGAAGAGTGGTCTTGGTTGTGTTGTTGAAAAGGTTCAACAAGTTTTTGTTTTTATTTAAATTGTATGTCCACTAACATTGGAAATATTTAGGACATTGAAACCTACAAAAGATTTTGTTTTTTGTTTTGTTTTGTTTTTAACTGTGGGAATTTACAAGCAGTAATATTCTCATTGATGTCAGTTAAAGCGGTTTTTACACCTATAAAGGAAAAGGCATAATGAGCTAGTATGCACAGCATACTAGCTCATTATGAAATACCGTATTTATCGGCGTATAACACGCGCCGGCGTATAACACGCACCCCAAGTTTAGGAGGAAATTTTAGGGAAAAAAACTTTTAGGAGGGAAGTTTAAGGAAAAATAACTTACATTTAAATGCAGCCTTGTCAGTGTCCAGTGCAGCCTTGTCAGTGTCCATTGCAGCCTTGTCACAGTGCAGCCTTGTCAGTGTCCATTGCAGCCTTGCCCCAGAGTCCATTTCAGCCTTGCCCCGGTGTAGTCGTGCAGCCTTGCCCCAGTGTAGCCATGCAGCCTTGCCCCAGTGTCGCCGTGCAGCCTTGCCCCAGTGTCGCCGTGCAGCCTTGCCCCAGTGTCACCGTGCAGCCTTGCCCCAGTGTCGCCGTGCCGGATTTTAAAATTGGCGCCGAGACTGTGCAGAGCGGGGCGGACGCCGCCGAGAACGCAGGGACTGGGCGGAGCAGCCGCCGAGATACACATAGCCGAGTGTACTCGGCTATACTCGGCTTTTCTCGGCTCCGCTCACAGTCACGCCGAGTCCCGCCCTATGATGGACATAACACAGGTCCAATGGCGGGACTGGGCGTGACTGTGAGCGGAGCCGAGAAAAGCCGAGTATAGCCGAGTACATTCGGCTATGTGTATCTCGCTCCGCTCCGCTCACAGTCAGCGGAGACAGCCCAGGGATGTGGGTATCGGCGTATAACACGCACCCACGATTTTCCCCTGATTTTCAGGGGGAAAAAGTGCGTGTTATACTCCGATAAATACGGTACTTACCTTAGAACGAGGCGTCGGTGTCCCTCCCGATCCACGCCGAGGCAGCTGACATTATGCCTCAACGTGTCTTCCAGGTATCGCGGCTCCAGCGCTGTGAGTGGTTGGAGCCGCGATTTGTCATTCCCGCATGCGCACGGGAGACTTCTTTCCAGCAAAGGTCCGGCGTCCGCCGGGCCTTCAGCCGAGAATCCTATGTGCGCATGCGCCGTTGCAGTCAGCGGCGCAGTGCAAGGGGAATATCTCCAAACCGTAAAGGTTTAGGAGATATTTTTTTTTACCTACAGGTAAGCCTTAGTATAGGCTTACCTGTAGGTAAAAGTAAAAAAAAGGACTATACAACCGCTTTAAAGTACAAAACTGTGGAAGTTTTACAACTTAAGCTAATATCTGAGAAAGATTATTATTAATGTAAAATAAGGTGCATTGAACATAGTATATTATACCTTGAATTTTTTTTTGTTAGTTCAGTTTTTTACTGAATTGAGTGTTACAAATAGTGGTGTAAACAGAGCTGTATATCTATGGTTCCTTGTGTGCGGATCTCAGCACTTTTGTTTTTTTGGTTTAGACTTCACTCTGTGAAGATAGTAGTGTTATTTTAAGGCGTGTATCTCCACTCTGGTGCATATTCTAAGTGCTAGACTACTGTGTCAAGTCTGTTCTGTGGTGTATTATTGTATCAGCACTGAACTTGGACATTATGGAGAAATTGATGGCCAGGATTGCTAACGTTAAAAATAGCGCTGAGATAATAAGAGCAATGGAGGAATCCAAAAGCCCATGGCACCATGCACAAGAGTATGTAAATATAAAACTCACAGAGAGAAAATACAGCAAATGTGAGGGTAAGACTGCACTAATTTTTGCGGCCTTTTGGTTAGCTAACAAATATAGGTCGTTATTATTGCAAACCATTTCTCTCAAGGAAGATCTAGAAATAGCCAAAAGTAATATCAGTACTCTAAAGCCCTGTACACACGATCAGATTTCCTATGGATTCTAATCTGATGGATTTTTCCATCGGAAATCCGATGAAGCTGACTTCCATCAGTCTTGCCTACACACCGTCAGTCAAAAATCCGACCATCCCAAACGCCGTGATGTAAAACACTCCGACAAGCCGAGAAAAATTAAGTTCAATGCTTCTGAGCATGCGTCGACTTGATTCTGAGCATGCGTGGGTTTTTTGTCCGATGGAGTTCCACACAGACGATCGGAATTTGCTATCGGTTTTGTTCCCATCGAATACATTTAAAACATGTTTTATTTTTTTTCACCGATGAAAAAAAGACCAATGGGGCCTATACACGATCGGTTTGTCCGATGACAAAAGTCCATCGGACTGTTTTCATCTGTAAAACCGATCGTGTGTACACGGCATTAGAGTTTCTATGACAAATATGAATGCTAGCCACCAGCAGCCAACAATACAGGGGCTGAAAGCTGCAGACAGTAAATGTGAAAAATGATCGGCTTCTTCCAGCAAAGGGCAGCGGGTACAATCTACACATACCATAGTTTTTAATGCAACCAGTTTGAGTATTTCTAGTTGCAACAGGAAATTATCTCAGTCTGGAGTATGTGTTAGTTCCAACAGCTCATTGAAAGGTGGGAGCTCTTTTGAAAGGGCCCCCATTTCTCATACAGCAAAAGTTGTTAATCAGGTTTTAGCTATTGAATATTCTCAGCCTAAAACCACACCAGTTGTTAAGAGACGCTTTAATACTTTACAGAAGATAAAATGCTTCACGTGTGGTTTATTCGGCCACATTTCCCAGTTTTGTTTATCTTCTGGTAAAGAGATATTAAGGCCATATCAGTATACAACAAAGAGGCGTGACATGGAAGTGTACTCACCTTGCTGGTGTGAAAAGCCTAAGAAATATGAAAATATAAATTCATACATCCCTTCCTCAACTATTAAGGCCAAAAATGAGGCTTTACAGCAGCCTTTCTCAACCTTTTCAACACAGAGGAACCCTTGAAATAGTTCTCTGGTCTCGGGGAACCCCTGCTAAAAATACAGATCTACAATTCATGAAACCTTAGTGTGATGGTCAGTGGGAAGAATGGTCCTTACACTTGTGGTCATTGGGAAGAATTACCTCCTTACAGATAGCTAAAAAGATCACTGGTGTCAGTAGGAAATTATCTGAGAGGCAGAAATTGCCCAATGCTGAAGGAACCCCTAGCAACCTCTGGAGGAACCCTAGGGTTCCACGGAACCCTGGTTGAGAATCACTGCTTTACAGTATGAGATTAGGCAAATGAAACAGGAATGGGTTGAGTTTGTGAAAGAATTCCAATCCTTTAAAAGAAACGTTATTGACTCCTTGAATTTGAAAAATGGAGGGAGTAAATTTGTTCATCGGGAACCAAACCAGTACACTAAAACCGGGGATGAAATGCAAGCTAGAAGTTATGTTTTAGAGGTCTAGGGCATTTAGTTTCACTAGATTAAAGTGGAAAGGTCATTGACCATTTACCAATGTACATGTAAGAATGTTGTATTGTTTGCTTGAAATAAGTTAAAGAAAAAAAAAAGGGGGATAAAGTAATAACTGTTTTGCTACAAGTTTTGTTTTTTTTCAGGGTAAGTGAGTCCTGAAAGTATATGGACATATAAAGCTGTACATATGCGTAAATACGCACCTAACAAAAAGGTACAGTATTCCATGTTTTTTTTCTTATCCGGCGCTTTGTATTCTCCCAGTGGCCAGAAACGCCTAGCAATTCATTTACAAATTACCAAAGCTCTATCTAAAATCTAGGGGATTCAAGCTAAACGAATGTGTGTGTGCCATGGAATGAATGTGTATGAACGGTCCAGGTGTAAACAAGATTTTTTGTTTTATGGCCATCAATAAGTGTGATCACATTAATGCGCATGCTTTGTACTGTTATTTGATTATTATTTATTTTATTCTCTCTCTCTCGTTTGTAATGAGCTCAATACTGGTACCAGTTTAAATTTATACCTTTTTTTTTAAAATTGAAATGTATTCGCGAATAAATAACCTGTGCACAGATACGTTGTTTTTTCTCTCCCTTTCCTGTGGTTAGAGTGAAGCTTCATTCACTCTGACACGTGGAAACTACATAATACATTACCTTATGGCATAGGTCTTAGGTTTTGTCTTGTTTTTTTTTTTCAAATTGATTTTTACAAACCCCACCAGGTTTTCCTATAACATTTTGTTTGTCAGAGTACAGATATGTGGGGGAATCGGTACATGTTTCACTGTACTTACTGTTGATGGACTCATTACCTCTGCTGGAAGTCTGTTCCAAGCATATACTGCCAGGTAGCCCATTAGAAACCTCTCAGAAGAGGTACAGTGAGGTGTTATTAATCGTTTTCAGTTTTGTATTTTAGGAAGAAATACACACACAAGGATGGATGAACGGACCAAGACTGGTCAAATTTCTTTAACCACTTCAATACCATGCACTTATACAGCTTCCTGCCCAAGCCAATTTTGAGCTTTCAGCACTGTCGCAATTTGAATGACAATTGCGCGGTCATGCTACACTGTACCCAAACAAATTTTTTATCATTTTGTTCCCACAAATAGAGCTTTCTTTCGGTGGTATTTGATCGCCTCTGCGATTTTAATTTTTTGCACAACAAATAAAAAAAGAGCGAAAATGTAAAAAAAAACTAAGTTTTTCTTTGTTTCTGTTAATTTTTTTTGTAAATAAGTACCTTTTCTACTTCAATGACGGGCACTGATAAGGCGGCACTGAAGGGCACTGATAAGGCGACACTGATGGGCACCGATGAGGTGGCATCAATGAGGTGGCACTGATGAGGTGGCACTGATGGGCACTGATGATGGGCACTGGTATGCGGCACTGATGGGCACTCATAGGTGGCACTCATAGGCGGCACTGATTGGCACTCATAGGCGGCACTGATGGGCACTTATAGGCGGCACTGATGGGCACTTATGGGTGGCACTGATAGGTGGCATGGATGGGCACTGATAGGTGGGCACAGATTGGCACGGATGGGCACTGATAGGTGGCACTGATGGACACTAGTAGGTGGCATTGGTGGCACTGGCGCCCAGCAATGCCAGCCACCACACATTGTGAAAGTGCCAGTCAGTGCCCATTTGTGGGCACTGATTGGCATATTTTTTTGTTTTTATTTTATTTTTATTTTTATTTTATTTTTATTTTTTTACTACATGTGGATGGCCATGGGGGCCATCCACATGATTGGGGCTTCCCTGGTGGTCCTGGGGGGCTTCCCTGGTGGTCTAGTGTGGGTATCCGAGGGGGGGCTGCGCTGATAAACAATCAGCGCGAACCCCCCCTGTCAGGAGAGCCGCCGATCGGCTCTCCTCTACTCGCGTCTGTCAGACGCGAGTGAGGAAGAGCCGATCAACGGCTCTTCCTGTTTACATTGTGATCAGCCGTGATTCGACACGGCTGATCACGTGGTAAAAAGCCTCAGACGGAGGCTTTTTACCGAGATCAGTGTAGCGGTGGGTCAGACTGACCCACCGATCGCCGCGATGCGCGCCCCCCCGGGCGCACGGCGGCTGTTATCCCGCAGGACGTCATATGACGTCCAGTGTGGATAACTGAACCACTTCCCGGACGTCAATCTGCTATTGACGGGGCGGGAAGTGGTTAAACACATTAAAACATTTTTTTTTATGTCTTGTTTTAAGGAAAATCCTGGAATGGAATTATCTAGTCAGGCCTAACTAAATTCGAACTTTTTATTTTTGTTGTTGTTTGTGGTCTGTGTGAAGGGGGTTAGCTCAGCAGCGGGTGTGTGTGACCCCCTGGATGGGGTCACCACACAAAAACAGGCACAGCAGATGGAGTTGTAGGTGAAAAACAAAAAGGTGCGGTTTATTTAAACTATATACAGTGTAAAATATAACAGCAAAACAAAAAGAAACATGAAAAGAAATCCTGGTCAGCTTGACCGCTTGCTACACACGTAGTTTCCCTATCTAACAGCTAGGTGCAGCCTTGTGCTCCCCCAGCCCATATCTCGCTGTTTTAGAAGTTTTAGCCACACAGGCTTTGTCTCACCGCACAGGACAGAAAGCAGACTCCCCAGTCTACACAACACAGAACTGGTTCCAGGATGGAGCATCTCCCTTAGCATGCTGGGAGTTCTTGTAGAGGCCCTAATGAGCCCACTTGCTTCAGCTGGGCTCATTAACTCTTCCCCTGCAAGACTCCCAGCTCTCCCCCTAGTGGTATAAATTGGCATAAAGCCTGAATCTAGGACATATATATCTCCCATCCTGGATGCAACCTGGTGATTTTACACCCCATATGGCCTTAACGTTGACATTGACGTCAACGCATTTATTGATAACAGCTAGAGAGGCATATTTCTATATGGTATGATCTTATTGTAAACTAGATCTGAGTTCTCGGGACATCTTTAGCTATTTTTATAGGTGTCTAATCATGTTGATTTAGGGCTACTTATAGCTGTTGTCTTTTGAAACAGCTATAGACAACAATATATACACAAATAAACGGAAAAAATAAAATTTTCGCCTTTTGTTTTTTTTTCCACTGAGTATTTTTTAATAAATATTTTTCATATATTTTATTTATTTTTTCCGCATAATAGTATGGTATATACATATATGTTTAATAATCTGCCCAGATGGGCATTGTGATCTTTTGGAGGTAATTTTCTCCATAATGATCTCTTATAGTTCCTTCTTTTACATAAAAATATATTTCATTACATGTCAGCTGTTGCAATCTCCCACATCCTGTGATGCTCACATAGGGTCTGTGATTGCAATACTGAAGTTGTCCACAGGTGGCCACTGCTTTTCAATCATAAGATAAAGTGATGGTCATTTTTTAAATAGTACAATAATTTAGAAATTTTATTGCGTGCCTTACATGCAGTAATATGTGTGGAAGCGTTTACATTTTTTTTTGTATTTTACCATGTTAAGTTTTTTCTTATTTTAAACAATAAAAGAGCTTAACGAACTGGCAGTATGCATGCTAGTATAGGTTAGCGGCATACATGCAGTTTGGGACTGTCTCTTATGAAGTCAGTTCTACCCATAGTCGAATGATTTTTTTAATCTATCACTCTGTGTCTGCATATCAAAATAATATTCGTTTTCTGACCAGAGAAATGTTCGTTCTTGGAAAGAGGGCAGTTTGCCCATATCCAAGATGGCGATACACGCAGCGTGGATGCTGAGAGCTCAGATCTGGGCGGACCTCGTTTGTGTACATTCAATATAAATTGGTGGTGAGTCAGCGCGCCGCCTGTGCCCCTGGAAGACGACAGTTTGTGTCGAAACGACGTAGGGAGGAGCGGCGTGCTGACGTCACCACATACGTATCCCGGAAGCAACGGGTAGCGAGAGCAAGCCGGCTTTACATATAACCACTGCCAATTTTCTCTTCATATGCTGTAAGTGCAATTTTTTACTTTCAAATAAACGTTTTAAATTGGATTACGCTATGGGGCTTTCTTTCTCACCCTAATATGGTTTGCTGAGACTTTGGGGAAACACTAATTCGGATGTGGAGGAAACCAGGACGATATAGGAAGCCAATCAGAGACCCTAGCAGGGGTAACAGCTAACTGCTTTGTCTGATCTCTCTCAGGGATCAGACTTTCTGGTAAGCGGCTTGTGAATACTGCGGTGGTGGATTCCCTTTTAAGTACACTGGCACCCTTCCATGATGTTTCATGCCTAAAGTCACGACCATTTGGAGAAATTTAACCACTTTACTTCACTTTTGTCTTGAGGATTGTTTTTGGTGTTTCTTTTGAAAACTGTCATTTGAGTTTTTTACACACTGATCAGGACAATTGGTGATATTATTTATAGTCAGTGTTGGGAGCATATGATTTTTGGTAATTTTCACTATATCTCATGTTTTCATGTTGTATACACCAATGCACTGGGACTGGGAGTTTATGGTCTTATAACATTTTATGTTTTTATGCTGCATGCGACAATGCACTAAGACTGGACACTTTGATCACCGATATAGTTTTTTAATAATTTATCATTCACTTTAGACACATTGTTGCGCAGCTTACAGTTCTTTATATTATTTATTTGTGGGTGTCTCACATTTTTTGGTTGCAGCACAGGTATTTATTTACCCACTTCAGATATTACTAGGACAGCGCAGTATACCTTTTCCACTATTATAGGTGATTTTACCTGCCTGCTGTCACATACCCCCCCCTCCTCCTCTTGTTTTAACCTTGGGGTTGGAACACAAGCAATCAGGCATGCATGTACTCGAGACAAAGCATCCACATTCCCCATTTGAACGCCAGGGCGATGCTTTACTGTAAAGTTGAATTCCTGTAGGGCCAGGAACCACCTAATTACTCTTCTATTTGTCTCTTTGTTTTGAGCCATCCACTTTAAAGGAGCGTGATCAGTAATCATGTCAAAGTGCCTACCTAGCAGATAGTACCGAAGGGAATCTAGAGCCCACTTCACCGCTAAACACTCCTTCTCAATTTTAGGCGTAATTTACCTCATGGGACTTCAATTTCCTGCTGAGGTAAATGACTGGGTGCTCTTCCCCGTTCCAGACCTGGGACAATACTGCTCCTAACCCAACGTCTGATGCATCACTTTGTACGACAAAGTCCCTAGAGAAGTCTGGTGAGTACAACACTGGCTGGCTACATAAGGCTTTTTTTAAGAATTGGAATGCTGCCTCAGCCTCTGGGGTCCATTTAACCATGACAGACTCTTTCCCTTTTGTCAGGTTGGTTAGGGGCACAGCCTGAGAAGCAAAGTGGGGAATGAATCACCGATAATAACCAGCGATTCCCAGAAAGGCTCGTACCTGCTTCTTGCTGTTGGGACGTGGCCAATTCTGTATGGCCTCAACTTTATTGACCTGGGGTTTTATTACTCCCCTCCCAATGGTGTACCCAATATATTTGGCCTCCTCCTGTCCAATGGTACACTTCTTGGGGTTGGCCGTAAACCCAGCTTCCCGGATAGAGTCTAGGACTGCTTGCACTTTTGGCAGATGTGAGGCCCAATCTGTGCTATAAATAATTACATCATCCAGGTAAGCCGCGGCATACTTATGATGGGGCCTCAGTATCTGGTCCATTTTCCGCTGGAATGTTGCCGGTGCATTCTGTAATCCAAACGGCATTCTTTTATATTGGAACGCCCCGTCTGGGTTTACAAACGCGGTTTTCTCCTTGGCCGATTTGGCCAGGGGAATTTGCCAATACCCTTTTGTGAGATCAAGAGTTGTCATGTATCGGGCTGTTCCCAGACGGTCGATCAACTCATCTATACGTGGCATGGGGTAGGTGTCAAATTTTGTAACTTTGTTCAGTTGTCGAAAATCGTTACAAAATCGCCAGCTCCCATCCGGTTTAGGCACTAACACTATGGGACTAGACCAATCACTTTGGGATTCCTCTACCACCCCCAACTTAAGCATTTTCTGTACTTCCTCACGTATTGCCTCCCATCGGGCCTCTGGGATCCGATAGGGTTTTAGCTTCACCCTTTCACCGGGTGGGATAATAATATCATGCTCTACCCCAGACGTTTGTCCCGGCAGCTCAGAGAAAACCTCCTTGTTGCGAAGCACAAACTCCCTAACCTTCTGTTTAGGGGTTTGACAAGGTGACCTCTATTCCAACCTCAGGAATCACGCAATCAGACTGAGCTGGTGACAAAGTTTCTGCGACTAGGGATTCCCTATCCCTCCAGGCTTTCAACAGATTAATGTGATAGATCTGTTCGGGCTTTCGCCTTCCTGGTTGTCTGACCTTGTAATTCACTTCGCTCACTTTTTCCATTATCTCGTAGGGGCCTTGCCATTTGGCGAGGAATTTGCTTTCAACCGTAGGGACAAGTACCAATACCCTATCCCCCGGGGAAAAGGTACGGGGTGTGGTGCCTATACTTAAAAAGGGAACAAAGTCTTTACCAAGTAACTATAGACCTGTTAGTTTAACTTCTATAGTTGGGAAGATACTGGAGAGTTTAATAAAAGACCACACAGATGAGTTCTTGTTGGAAAAAAATATTTTAAGCAACAGACAGCATGGATTCATGAAAGACAGAAGTTGTCAAACAAATCTGAGTGGAGGTGGTATACTTGGATTTTGGAACTATAAGTTAGTAAATGGA
The DNA here is from genome assembly GCA_029206835.1 of Rana muscosa. NCBI lineage: Eukaryota > Metazoa > Chordata > Amphibia > Anura > Ranidae > Rana > Rana muscosa. Next base: position 1,101,631,904 of record CM055116.1, read on the forward strand.
TAGAAAACTGGCTAAAAGACCGAATTCTGAGTAGTGGTTAAAGGGGTGTTCCAGGCAACCCCGGGCAAAAAATAAATAAATTAAAAGCCAGCAGCTACACATACTGCAGCTGCTGGCTTTTAATAAATGGAGACTTACCTGTCCTGGTGTCTCTCGATGTCGGCACCGCAGCTGATGTTTCACATCTGCTGTCGGGTGCTGCCGTCGCCATTGCGGGTAAGGGAACCCGGCAGTGAAGCCTTTCGGCTTCACGCCGGGAACCCTACTGCGCATGCGCGAGACCCCGCTCCTCTCTCCTATTAGCCCGGCGGCCAGGGTAGGAGGAGGAGGGAGCCTCGTGGGGACGTCACCAGCGCGTCACGGCCACGGCCGAACTTCAGGAAGTGGGAAAGGATACCTATCTTTGACAGGTATCCTGTCCCCCCTCCCCCCTGAAAGGTGCCAATTGTGGCACCGGAGGGGGGGAGGAAACCGATGAGTGTAAGTTCCACTTTAGGGTGGAACTCCGCTTTAATGATTCTTACTCTGAATGGTGTAAGGCAGGGGTAGGCAAGCCCCTTATGCCGTCACTCGACTCCCTCCCCATTAGCAGAGCAGCGCAGGGAAGTGTCAGTGAGACACTAATGAATTCCAATTTCAGAATTCCCCACGCCGTACCTGCACTGAGGGGGAGGCACTGTGCCCTCACACATTGTAAAAGATGGGAAACATTGTTTGGTTCTCTAACTTTGCTATAGCTGCGATCGGCAGCTTTTGTGATGGGGAAGAGATTGGGTGCAGTTCTGCTGGGGGGGCGGTCCCTGTTTTCAGGAGGACTGTCATTGGCCACTGCTAAAGCCAATCACGGTCCTGCTAGCCCCACCCACCATCTGGAGGAAGATGACTCGCTTGGTTATCACTACCAATCTCAGAAAGAAGGGATTTCCCTGTAATTGAGAAAACCACACTTAGGTGACAGTTTGTGGAATTACTTCTGGGAACTTTGTTGACAAAATTCCTGAACCTTTGCATCACTACTGAACCCCTGCACTCTGTGTCCCTTTAAGCCAGAGCCAGTATTCAAAGCAATGAAAATTACACCTAACTTTTTCACTTTTTCTCAGCTGCAGGGGCCCAACTTATGATCCTGCACACAGGCCTACTGCTTTCAGAAAATGCCCCTGACCTGAGCTCAGCATTGTGCATCCATTTCAGATGCTTGGTGGGGACATCACATACAAGCACGTGGGCTGGATGGGAGAGTTGGATCAGCGGGATGAGTGTGCCAGGACAGGTAGATGTGTCTCATCTCTGCTTCCTTTCACCACTCTGCATATCATGCATATCATAGATGAGAAGAGGGTACAATGGTGGAGCAGATGAGCAGGGGGGGGTACAGTGGTGGGAAAATGAGCAGGAGGGGTTCAGAGGTGGGACAGATGAGCAGGAGGGTACAGCGGCGGGGCAAATGTGCTGGGAGGTACAGTGGTGGAAGAGATGAGAAGGGGGTTCAGCAGTGGGACAGAAGAGCAGGGGGTTCAGTGTTGGGGCAGATGAGCAGGGGGGTTTAAGCCGTGTACACATGATCGGTTTTATCGATGAAAACAGTCCGATGGACTGTTTTCATCGGACGAACCGGTCGTGTATGGGCCCCATCGGTCTTTTTTCCATCGGTGTGAAAAAATAGAACATGTTTTAAATTTATCCGATGGGAAAAAAAACAATAGCAAAATCCGATCGTCTGTGTGGAAATCCATCGGATAAAAAACCCACGCATGCTCAGAATCAAGTCGATGCATGCTCCGAAGCATTGAACTTAATTTTTCTCGGCTCATCGGAGTGTTTTACATCACCGCGTTTGAAACGGTCCGTTTTTTGACTGATGGTGTGTGGGCAAGACTGATGGAAGACAGTTTCATCGGATTTCGGATGGAAAAAACCATCGGATTAGAATCCATAGGATATCCGATCGTGTGTACAGGACTTTAGTGTTGAGACAGAAAAGCAGTGGGGCAGATGTAAAAGGAGGTTATTGGTGGGACAGATGAGCAGGGGGTTACAGTGGTGGGGCAGGACAGCAAGGGGGTACAGAGGTGAGACAGATGTGCTGGAGGTACATTGGTGGGGCAGATTAGAAAGCAGGTTACATTGGTGGGGCAGATTAGAAAGCGGGTTACAGTGGTGGGGCAGATTAGAAAGCGGGTTACAGTGGTGGGGCAGATTAGAAAGAGGGTTACAGTGGTGGGGCAGATCAAAAGGTGATTCAGTAGTGAGACAGAAGAGAATGGGGATGTGGCAGTGGGGCAGATGTGCAGGGAGGTACAGTGGTGGGACAGATGAGCAGGGGGTTACAGTGGTGGGGCAGATGAAAAAGGGGATACATTGGTGGGGCAGATGAGCAGGGGGTTACAGTGGTGGGGCAGATGAGCAGGGGCTTACATTGGTGGGGCAGATGAGCATGGGCTTACAGTGGTGGGGCAGATGAGCAGGGGGGTACAGTGGTGAAACAGATTTGCAGAAGGGACAGTGTTCTGAGGTGTGGAGTTCCAGGAATAGGCGCTGATCTGAGGCGTGAGAGTGCAGGATGCCAATGTCTCACTACTATAGTAGTTTACAGCATTTACTTCAGAAAAAAACATTTTCGTGATTGAGAGAGTGAAGTTGACTTTTTTTGTTATAAAATCGGCACGCTCAATTTCTTTGAAAACATTTTTCGGCACACTGTGCTTAAAAGGTTGCCTACCCCTGGTCTAAGGTTATCAGTGGTGTACCCCAAGGTTTAGTGTTGTGATTGTTACTTTTTAATAACATCCTTACAGGATGTCTCCAATTTACAAGCCAACCTTTAATTGGGCAACTAAGTGGCAAATGAGGTTTAATGTTGATAAAAGTAAAGTTTTGCACTTAGGGGCTAAGAATAGGCATGCATCATACATACTAGGGGGAGTACAACTGGGGGGATCCATAGTGGAGAAGGATCTGGGGGTTTTGGTAGATCATAAGCTCAATAATGGCATGCAATGCCAAGCTGCGGTTTCCAAAGCAAGCAAAGTCCTTTCTTGTAATAAGAGAGGTATGGACTCCAGAGAGAGAGATATAATTTTGCCCCTGTTCAAATCATTAGTAAGACCTCATCTGGAATATGCAGTTCAGTTTTGGGCACCAGTTCTCAAAAAGGATATTGGGGAACTGGAGAAAGTGCAGAGAAGGGCAACCAAACTGATAAGAGGCATGGAGGAGCTCAGCTATGAGGAGAGATTTGAGGAACTGAATTTATTCACTTTTGAGAAGAGGAGATTAAGGGGGGATATGATCAACATGTACAAATATATAAGGGGTCCATATAGTGAACTTGGTGTTGAGTTATTCACTTTACTGTCAACACAGAGGACAAGGGGGCACTCTTTACGCCTAGAGTAAAAGAGATTTCATCTCCAAAGACGGAAAGGTTTCTTCACAGTAAGAGCTGTGAAAATGTGGAATACACTCCCTCCACAGGTGGTTTTGGCCAGCTCAGTACCGTTTCCCTGAAAATAAGACCTACCCCGAAAATAAGACCTAGCGCTATTTTCCAGGAGGGCTGCCACATAAGCCCTTCCCCCGAAAATAAGCCCTAATTTAAAATACTTGTAAAATCCTATAATACACTCTATTACAGTAGTATATTATGTACAATGTGTGTGTTTCTGTAATATAATTGTGGGGAAGAGAGCTCCGGGGGTCACAGAAGCGCAATAACGAAGGTATTTGGCACAATTATGTTACAGAAACACACACATTGTACATTATATACTACTGTAATAGAGTGGATTATAGAATTTTACAAGCATTTTAACTCAGTTCATGCTGGGGATTCCTGTCAGGCAGGGAGAAAGAGGGGGAGAGAAGACAGCACATTACATGCTAAGACCTACCCCGAAAATAAGCCCTACTATGTCTTTTGTTGCCAAAATTAATATAGGGCTTATTTTCGGTGAAACACGGTAGATTGCTTTAACCTCCCTGGCTGTATGATTCTGTCAGATTTTAGGTGCTGAAAGCGGTACCATTATTCTGCATGGAAATTTGCCTTTTTATATTGTAGGCCTGTAATTCTTAGGAATAACTCACTTAAATCTGTCCAAACAAGAGTCTAGTAGACATCCCGGGTATGATAAAGTTCAAAAAACAAAATCATAAATTATAATATAATAAATAACTATAATAATTATAACAAATAATAATATAATAATAATAAAAATTATTCAATAATGTAATCAAATCAAAAACACTGAAATTTGCTCAGTTGCAGAATTGTCGCTGTCATTAGATTTAGTGTTTGATGACGAATTTCCCCACAAATCGCTATCACTCGATTCTGCAAGTGATTCTAATTTATTATCGCTGTTTTCTAGCTAGTCTAAAACCACTTTTGATGTAAACTGACACTTTTTGGTTGCTATGGACAATCTCCAGTTTCCAGGCAGAAAGAACTGTATTTATAATATAAAAGTGCATGCAGGACACTGGACAGACCACTAGGGACAATGGGGTGTGTTATTATTTGATACAGTACTGTAATCTGTAAGATTACAGTATACTGTATGTGTATTGTGTGTTTCGCTTTTTGAATTTGGCGCCGAACTCCGCCCCCATGCGCAGCAACGCTCGCAGGGAACGGAGCTCGTGGCACTCGGCAGTGAGGATCGAGCAAGATGACTGCTCGCAGACACAGCGGGGACACATCACAGGATCCAGGGACAAGGTAAGTAACTTCCCCTGTATCCTCCCCTGTATCCTGCGATGCGATCCAGAGTCTGGCTCAGGGTTACCGCTTTAGGTACTGAAATCTTACCCCGAGCCAGACTCGGGAATACCGCCAGGGAGGTTAAGAAAGGCCAGGATTCTTTCCTAAATCTACATAGTATAAGTGGGTACTGATATTTATAGGTAAAGTTGATCCAGGGATAATCCAATGGGTGGGTCAGGAAGGATTTTTTTCCCCTGCTGTAGCAAATTGGATCATGCTTTGCTGGGGTTTTTCGCTTTCCTCTGGATCAACTGTGGGTATAGGATTGGGTATATGGGATTGTATGATATTATTATTTATTTATTTTTATGGTTGAACTAGATGGACTTGTGTCTTTTTTCAACCTGACTAACTATATAACTATGTAACTATGTAACTATGTTGAGTGCATAGAAAACAAGTTGATCCGTGGAATAAACTCTCATAAGTGGAATCCAGTAGAATTGTGTGCAAACAGCAAATACTATGAGAGTACATGTTGCCTGTTGGTGTGCTGAGTAAATAATGTGAGAGTACATGCTGCCTGTTGGTGTGCTGGAGTAAATAATGTGAGAGTACATGTTGCCTGTTGGTGTACTGGAGTAAATCATGTCAGAGTACATGCTGCCTGATGGTGTGCTGGAGTAAATATGAGAGTACATGTTGCCTGTTGGTGTGCTGGAGTAAATACTGTAGGAATACATGTTGCCTGTTGGTGTGCTGGAGTAAATGTGAGAATATATATACATATATACATTTTCAAATCAAGCTGACTGTGCAGTTTCTGGTATTATTTTTTAGAATAACACTATTGGAGACTCCAAGACTGGCAGGTTCAGTTGGTGCATTAAAACTATACCCAATATAAGAGCAGCTCAAAATATGTAAGAAACTCATATAAGTTTTCAGTTCACATCGTTTTGTAGCACCAGTTTTAGATATTACCTTTTCCATGGATTCTCTGACTTCTTACAGCAGTCCTACAGTCAGCAGAACAGTCCTCCTCAGTGGCTTTATTCATATTAATTAGCACAGAAAGATGTAACCCTGAAGTGTCATTCTGATCATTTATAGCAAGCATGCAGTTCTCTCTGCCAAAATAATTGGAACAAAATATTCCATATGTATATTTTATATGTGAAAAGCACATTAACTTAATTAACATTTCATCTCTATACTGAATCTCTGGGGATAATATAGCTAAATCATTTGCAGGGGGAAAATATAATTTTATAAAATCTTGTTACATTGGTTAATGTAGCTTTTGTAGTTTTGGTACTTAAAGCGGAGTTCCAGGCTTTTTTTTGTTTATTAAAAGTCAGCAGCTACAAAAAGTGTAGCTCCTGACTTGTAATAAACAGACACTCACCTGTCCCATGGTCCAGCGATGTGGCCGCACGGAGCCTCGCTCCTCTCCCCCTCCTCTTTGCGGCGCCTCCATTGAAACTGTGGGCACCCGGCCGTGACAGCTTGCGGCTTCACGGCCGGGCAGGCACTGCACATGCGCTCTCCGAGTGGACAGGCAATCTTCTGGGACCTGTGACGTGTCCCATAAGATTGCCGAGAGGGAGGAGTCGCCTAGGTGGCCCTTAGTCAGAAGTGGGATAGGAAGTCCCCCTCAAAACAAGGCACCCACCCCCCCACCCCAAAAAAAAAAAAAATGACATGCCAAATGTGGCATGTAAGGGCACGAGGAGTGCTTAAAGCGGAAGTTCCACTTAATTGGTGGAACCCCGCTTTAAAAAAAGGATTTTTGTACTCACCGTAAAATCCGTTTCTCTGACGTCCATGGACTGACACAGCTTCTTAATACTTGACTTGTGGGTTCATGTCCCTGCTTGCAGGTGAAGACCTAGGCAGAATGATGTGAGATGTTACAACATACATTCTAAAAGCCAGAGCTGAACAGCCCCGCCCAGGGGGCGGTCCCTCCGGACATAACCCTCCCACCTGCAGTCAGCAGCCTCAGTTCTTAACAAAGCAGTACAAACGTTAAAGGGAAGGGTGGGTGCTGTGTCATTTCATGGATGTCAGAGAAACGGATTTTACGGTTAGTACAAAAATCCTATTTTCTCTTATTGTCCATGGACTGACACAGCCTCTTAATACTTGACTTGTGGGATGTCCCAAAGCAGTGTCAAGAAGAGGGGTGGGAGCAGTATAAATGGAAAACCAAAACTTCACTCCAAACCAGCAGAGATCCTCAACGGAGGAATTGCCACTTTAAACAGCCTTGCGGCCGAAGGAAGCATCCGAAGATGCAGCCACATCAACCTTATAGAACTTAGAAAAGGTATGAACAGACGACCAGGTCGCCGCCTTGCACACTTGTGCAACCGACGCTTGATGTTGGAAAGCCCAGGAAGCACCAATTGCCCTGGTGGAATGCGCCGTAACCGGAAAGGGAGGCGCCCGCCCCTTAAGGGCATAAGCCTGTATGACGGTCTGCCTGATCCACCTAGAAATGGTGGCAGACGAAACCGCTTGGCCCTGTTTTGGACCAGAATGGAAGCAGTAGCAGACAGGTACACCCGTAAGGCTCGTACCACATCCAACGTGTGAAGCGCAAACTCTCTGGGATGCGATGGATGAGGACACAAGGACGGAAGAACAATGTCCTCATTAAGGTGAAAGACCAAGACCACCTTTGGCAGAAACGAAGGTTGCGGACGCAACACCGCCTTATCCTTGCGGATGACCAAATAAGGCGACTTGCAGGACAAGGCCGCCAACTCAGACACCCATCTAACTGAAGTAAGGGCTACTAAGAAAGCCACCTTCTGAGACAAGGTCACGAGAGGAATCTCTCTGATATTTTCAAAGGGAGGTTTCTGGAGAACCAACAGCACCAAATTCAGATCCCAAGGAGGGAGAGGAGGTTTGACAGGAGCGAGCACATGGCGAACCCCCTGCACAAAGGTGCTAACCAAGGAATGGCCTGCTAGCAGTCGCAGAAAGAAGACGGCCAAGGCCGAAATCTGACCCTTAATGGTACTTAAAGCAAGCTTTTGGGTCACACCACGCTGCAAGAACCGCAGGATTCTGGGGACGGAATACGTCCGTGGACGGCAGTCTAGCTCTTCGCACATAGCGATCTAAGCTTTCCAGGTACGGTGATATATCTTTCTGGAGGAAGACTTCTGTGCCCTTAACATGGTCGAAATGACCGAATCCGAGAGACCTCAGTCCCTCAGCACCTGGCTTTCAATAGCCATGCCGTTAAAGCCAGAGACTGTAAAGCAGGATGAAATATAGGACCTTGAGACAGAAGGTCCTCTCTCATTGGCAGTCGCCAAGGAACGTCCACGACGAGACATACAAGATCGGCGTACCAATGACGCCGAGGCCCATCCGGAGCAATGAGGATCACCAGAATTCCCTTGGCCGCCACCCTGCGCAGCAGACGAGGAAGCAGCTGCAGCGGAGGGTAAGCATATATCAGGCGATACTGACCCCATGGGGCAACCAACGCGTCCGAGGCGTCCGCCCAAGGGTCCCTGGACCTGGCCACAAACCTTGACACTTTGCGATTGAGTCGAGAGGCCATCAGGTCCACATCCAGCGTGCCCCACCGCCGGCAAAGGAGTTGAAAAACCTCAAGGACCACTCCTACTGGTCCAGTGTCTGGCGACTCAGATAGTCCGCCTGCCAGTTTTCTACGCCCTGGATGTAGACGGCCGACAGAACCGGCACGCTTCTTTCGGGCCAACCTTAGGATGTGGGCGACCTCGGATGCCGCAGCCGAGCTCCGAGTTCCCCCCTGATGGTTGACATATGCCACCGCCGTGGCGTTGTCCGACTGGATCCTGATTGAGTGGCCCTGTAGCCTCTCTGACCACGAGGAGAGGCACAGTCTGATTGCTCGCAGTTCCAGAACATTGATCGGTAGACGGGCTTCGTCCGGAGACCAAAGCCCTTGGGCTGAAAGGACTCCCCAGACTCCACCCTTGGCGTCCGTCATAATCACCGTCCACTGGATGGGGAGGAACGACCTCCCGGACCGAAGAGCCGGGGATCTCAACCACCATGACAGGGACGCCCTGACCGGGTGACTCACCTGGATCTGAAGATCCAAGGACAACGGGGATTTGTCCCAAGTGGACAGGATCTCCTTCTGCAATGCCCGTGTGTGTGATTGGGCATACGGAATGGCCTCGAAAGAGGCCACCATGAGTCCCAGGACTCTCATGCAAAAACAGATTGACGACCATTTCCGGGACGTCAGGACCCGCACTGCAGACTGAAGTGTCTGTAACTTCTCTGGGGGTAGGAATACCTTTGCCTCCAAGGAGTCCAGGATCAGACCTAGATACTCCAAACGCTGAGTCGGGACCAGGACCGACTTCCGAATGTTCAGGTGCCACCCGAAGTCCCGGAGGGTCTGACTGACAATTGTCACACTTTCTTCTAATTCTGAGCCATTGTCTGCTCTTAGAAGAAGATCGTCCAGATAGCCCACGATAGCAATGCATCGCTGTCTCAGCAAAGCTAGAACCGGGGCAAGCACCTTGGCGAAAACCCGTGGTGCCGAGGCTAGGCCAAAGGGAAGGGTCACAAACTGATAGTGGACTTCCCCGATCGCAAAGCGCAGAAACTTCTGGTGACTTGCGCAAATCGGAACATGCAAGTAGGCGTCCTTGATGTCCAAGGACGCCAGAAAGTCCCCTTGATCGCCGTGCGAATGGATTCCATACGGAATTTTTGCACCTTCACAAAGGCATTTAAGCCTTGAGGTCCAGGATTGGCCGGACCCCGTCCTTTTTCGGGACCACAAACAGATTTGAGTAAAACCCCTGAAACCTCTCTTGTGACGGTACCGGCACAATTACTCCGCACCTGAGCAAATCCTGTACAGGGCAGGAAGGAGAGGAAGATTTGAGGGAAAGAATCTGTCTGGGGACCAGGAACGGAACTCTATCCTGTACCCTGAGGTGACCAAATCGCACACCCACCGGTCGGAGATCCAGGAGGTCCACCGATCCGTGAACCTGCGAAGTCGTCCCCCTAACGCAGAGTCGGGCGGGGGCAAGACTTCATGCTGTGGTGGGCTTGGGAGCCGGCTTGTTCGGCTTACGCACCCAGGGATGCTTCTGTTCACCAGCCGCACTGTTGTCAGTCTGGGAGGACTTACCTGAGGACTCTGACTGACGAAAAAAAAACTTCTTTGCTGGAAAGGAGAAACCCGGCTTACGGCGGGGCTCCTTTCCCTTGGTAGTCTGAGAAAGGAGAGTGCTTTTACCCCCCGTGACATCCTTAATAATGTCATCCAGGGCAGCACCAAACAGCCTACCACCCTTAAAAGACAGATCCGTCAGGAGCTTCTTAAAGGCCAGGTCAGCAGACCAGCATTTTAACCAGATAAGACGCAACACCACCGCAGAAACTGAGGCCCTAGATATTAAAAGGGGCCGGGTCCAAAGTGGCGTTGCACACATACACCAGGCCCTGCACCAGTTGGTGGGCCCGTGCAATGGTTTCTGGAGGAAGATTATGCTCCTGCACAGTCTGGTGCAAAATCTTTGCCCATTCCGTGAGTGTCTGAGACATAAGGGTCGCCGCTACGATAGGACGTAAGGCAGATCCCAACAAGGCAAACATGGCTCTGCTCACCACTTCTGACCTCCTGTCAGTGGGGTCCTTAAATGCAGGAGTCCCCTCCATCAAGAGAGTTGTGCCTTTATTTAAACCGGCAACCGGGGGGTCGACCACTGGGGGAGAGGCCCACTTTTTAAGCAGGGTCTCCTCAAAGGGGTACCTAATAGACAGACGCCGCAGGACCGCAAAAGTCTTCTGCGGCTTTTCCCAAACCTGATCAATGAACCTGTCAAAGAAAGGTGTATATGGGAAAACCTTTTTAGAAGGCTTGGCCTTTAAGGAACCAAAAGAGGAAAGCCTCCGCCCGAGGTTCCGCAGCCACAGCATCCAGCTTGAGAGTGTCCCTCACAGCATCAATGAGTTCTCTTACAAGCGCCCTGTCATTTACTGACTCAGAACTGGAGTCTTCCTCACAAGGAATGTCCTGTTCAAACACATCAAAAAATTCAGAGCTAGTGTCCTGAGCAGAAGCAGCTAGGCCCATATCTGAATCCGAGCACTCCCCTTGTGGAGATAGTGTGGGGAGAGGGTGCTTTTTTGCTCCCCTGCGCTCGCACACCGCTTCCATCCTGGTAAGAAATGTTTCCAGGACTGCCGACAACTGGTCCATAGGGACCGCAGGTGCTGGAGCACTGCCTGTTGCCTCTGACATGAATGGGGAAGCAGGTGAACCAGACTCCATAACTGCCCCTTTCTGAGACTTTTAGGGGACTCACCAACCCAGAGAGGACCGCTCATTTCCGCTGCCTGCACCGCGCTGTACCAGCGCGAGTGAGCTGTGAGAAGAGTGAGAGGAGATTTGCGCCGTTTCAGCAGCGATAGAGGCCAAGCAATGTAAAAAGCGTGTGCAGCTTCAAGAAAATCCTCCGCAATGTGCGCCAGCGATCCACGGCAAGATGGCAGCCATACAAACAAATGTGAAAAACACAAACGTGGCCCAGGCCCCAAAACACAGAAAATCATCCCCCAGCGACATGCAGACAGCCATGAGCCCCCCCCCCCTGGGACAGAGTGACCCCCAGGCACCCCGGACAGCACAGCGCCAGCAATGGTGACAGAGAGCAGCAATAACAAGGGGGAGACAGGGAAATCCCCCATACAGAGAAACACCCAGCATGTACTCACCTGCAACCAGGAGAGACTACTTACCCATCCACTGAGGGACCCACTGGTGTGTTTCTGACAGGACTATCACAGTGCAGTACTGAGTAGCTGTCGGCCCGGTCCACCGTGAAAAATACAGCAGGACTGTTCAATCTTGTGAGGACCGCGGAGCATAAAAGCCCACCGGCCACCCCTGGAGTCGTGGGTTATGTCGTGAACTGAGTCTCACGCACACAAGGCGAGGATCAGCACACTCGATGCTTGGACAGGGAAGACTACGAGGATATCTTGTACCCATCCTGTTGCCCAGCCGACAGTTGATAGAAGATCTCAAAAATAAAACAATAAAATTCCAAAAGGAATAAAAAAATCGGTCAGGAGACTGGCTCCTAAGAGAGCCACGTCTTCTCCTTCTGCTAGGCAGAAAAAAACTGAGGCTGCTGACTGCAGGTGGGAGGGTTATGTCCAGAGGGACCGCGCCACTGGGCAGGGCTGTTCAGCTCTGGATTTTAGAATGTATGTTGTAACATCTCACATTCTGCCTAGGTCTTCTCCTGCAAGCAGGGACAAGTATTAAGAGGCTGTGTCAGTCCAAGGACGATAAGAGAAAAGGTAAGTGAAGTCATTATTTAGAAAACAATTTCTCCACATACCAGATTTTGTGACACCTTTTGGCATTTAGTTTATGTTTTTAGTTGAGTATGTATTTTTAGTTATGACCTCACACTGACAAGGCAAATACAGCACCTTCAGTTCAAACGCATGTATGCCATAGTTCAAGATTTTCTTATTGTTGGGTTTTAGCTCACACTAGTGTCATCTAGGTTTGGCATAACTTGAACACTGGAAGAACTAGTTTCACACTTGTGCATTTGCATATGCTCCTTTCGAAATCTACAGTATAGGGCCAAAAATTTTACACCATATATTATAGCACCTCCACCTTTTTCCCAGTATAAATGGGCCCCATATACAACAGTAGGATTCCTCTTGTTTCATGACAAATCACACAGGTGTGAATAGGAACTAAAGATTAGCGTATATGGGCTTTTGTTTGATCTGCTTTTTCCCCTCATACAAGTCTAGGAGATTGCAAAAGCAGCTGAAGCAGGTCAAATGCACAACTGCAAAGAATTCTCAATGATCTCAGAATCATCCAAAACGAATTACGAAAACATGTAGCATTTGCTGATTGAGGCTACTTTCACACTGGGGCTGGGGGGGTGTTAGCAGTAAAGCGCCGCTAGTTTTAGCGGTGCTTTACCTTAATTAAAACTGTGCTTTTCGGCCGCTAGAGGGGCGCTTTTAACTCCCACTAGCAGCTGAGGAAAGGGTTAAAAGAGCCCGTGTTGTGACGCTGCCAGGCGCTTTGGCAGCACTGCCCATTGTAGCTTTTTTTTTAGGAGTGGTGTATACCGCTCCCACACCACCCCAAAGATGCTGCTTTTTTTCCTGTCCTGCAAGCGCACCGCCCCAGTGTGAAAGCACTCGGGCTCTCACACCAGGGAGGCATGAGGGGACGCTTTTCAGGCACTTTACATGTGTAGCGGCCTCACCTTCCTTTATGAATAGGCCCTTGTTGGAGAAAGACATCCATCCAAGCGGTCTCCGGAGGTCCACCCGACACTGGCAATATGCTGCACCCCTCTCCGGTCCCTTACGCCCTGAATGCCCAACACCCGGGGCACCTTAGGACGATCCCTCCCTCGCGGGACCCAGTGGAAGATACTGGACCCAGGCCTCCGGCTGAGTACCTCACCCCAGACTGAAGGTGTCTGGGATGGAACACGAACTCCTTGTGTACAGGCCAAGGGCGCCTGAACACCGAACACGGACAGCAGCCCTCAGGCTGAAGGTGCCCGCCCCTTTCTACCCTCTCCCAGCAAGCACAGCGGGTTCTCCGCCCCGCAGTACAGCTGCCGCGAGAGGTCACAAAGGGTACGGCACTGCAGTAGTGGTTCAACCCCGGCTCAGAGCGACAGCGCCACCTACTGAGCCGCAGGGAACTGTGCACCACTGATGTCCTCACCCGAACAGAATACAGCCCTATTCTTCCAATCAGTGCATCTGGGTCATGCTACCACCCAGATGCTTCCCCTAAATAGTACACGCTACACTCTCCCCCCAGTGATTTGACACTGGTCCCCAGTGTCTGGAACAAGCCATCTCTCCAACAGGAGGTAACATAACCTGATCCAGAGACTAGCTGAAAATCTAAAAAAAAAAATGGAAAACTGACAGTTGTGCCTGGACCTGACATGAAAAGGAAGGGAAGGGAAACAACACACAACAGTAAAACATTTCAAGTCACATCATCGACATTTTCCCCCCTCCCACATCACTAGCTAAAACCCGCCCCATTCTCAGCGGCTCTTGATGGGATGTTCTGCAGAGGGGAAAGAAAGAAATGTTAAGCACACAAATCCCTGACACATATGTTCGTGTGGGAATAAAAAAATCTCTCCTCAGAGAAATTCTTTCCTTCCTGAAGTGTGTGTGTGTGTGTGTGTGTGTGAAAAGTGAATGTCGTTGCGCAACACCGCCACCTGGTGACAGCGCAACGGTCATAGCACTTGTCAAATCCTGAGACGGAACTTCTCTGTACCCTGGCTCTAACTACCCCAAAGTCAATGATTACTTTGCTGGATGGAAGAAAGGAGAACAAACAACTCCGAAGGGCACAAACACCCCTTTAACTAGGGCACAGTCACTGATTTTTCCGGAGAAGCAAAACACAAACTCCAGAAAGTTCCACCACTTGGGAAAAAAAAAAAAAGACAAAGGAAAGGAGTCTTTTCTCCTACAGATAGAATCTGGGATGCGGCAGGACAAGGGGCTTCAAATGCTGATCCATGGTCTCAATCTGATACTCGGCATCTTCCTTGTCTTTCCGGCGTATCAGCACTTTATCCGCGTGGATGTGCCAACCCAGAATCCATTCTGCCTTGCAGTCCTTGAACCTTTGTGATGCCTTGGGAGAGCAAGCAAGGTACCTACGGGCGTGTGGTACCCCAATATGTGTCCATATGAAGTCATTGTACCAACGCTTTCAATGGACTTCAACCTCATATAGCAGTTCCTTTGACAAGTATGGGTATTCCCACCCGTACTCATGAGCAACCTTCTGACCAAACAAGCGTTGGAGCCTGGTTCCCCACACCTGGTAAGACAATACAGTCTGGATGGCGAGGGGCCTTGATCACTTCCAAATTGGGCATGGGTGCCCGCAGCGACAGTCTCTGACCCCCGGTGTTAGATGCAGGTGGCACCAGTGATCGAAGGACAGGCATGGGACGGGGCTCCTCCTCAGGTGCTGGTGCCTCCACCCGGGGTGTACTATGCCCTACAGACATGGGTGAGTCCCCTTTTGCACGGGACGAGGACAGAGGTATCTTGTCCCAGCCTTTCTGGCAGAAAATCTTGTCGATCTCTGCATCGTCTCCAATGTCGGAGAGCGACTCTAGGTCGGAGGTGTCATACATTTCGGCAGGTAGGTAACCCCTTGTAGACTCGGAGTCACCCCCCTCAGCGGGCTCCACCGACTGTGGACTCCCAACACCTCCAACCACACCAACAGTCCCAACCCCTGGCTCACCTGGGCCTGTAGTAGTATCGCGATGTCCAGGACTCTTTCCTCCAGATCCACGGAGGCCAGGCAAGCAGTTGGGCGAAGCTCCTCCATGGCCACAGGAAGCCTTGACCAGGCCGACCTTCCGTTTTGACGGTGGGAGCAGGGACCCTGTGGTGACCGAAGCAGCATCCTCGGATTTCTCTTCTTTGATAGGGACCTCCTCCACGGTCCCGGCAGTGCGCGTGGGGACGGCTGTCCAAGCGGTGATTCCTCCTCCTTGAGTAGTGGCGCCTGTGCGGTCGAGGTAGATAGCTCTTGGCTTTTCAAAGGACGGTTCCACCTCGAATGAGAACTCTCCGCAGGCCTCGCAGCGCCTGAATGGCTTCAACTGCACCACTAGTCCCGACAAATCATACCCAGGGCCTCAACGTCTCTGCAGGAGTACAGGGCAAATCTTCTCCGGGGCTAGAGCCGGATCCCCGTATCCGTAACCGGAGCATTAGTCAAAGCCATCCTCGTGGTGGTAGAAACTGGAAACCACGAGGCATTTTCAAACATGGTCACGGCTTGTTGCTCCATCGCGCACTGCGTAGTTCTTGCCACAGCCCCCACGTGATCCTCCTCACAATGCCGGACTCCTCCCCTTTGGCACTTCAGTTCGCGGGCTTTCTCCGCGTCACGCCCACGAACTGTGCAAGGAAGGTGTGCCTCGTGGCGTGTTGGCCAATATGGCCGACCTACTCGGAACTCCATTGGGCAAACACACTCAAACTCCGTCAGCTTCGGCTCCATAACACAATCCCGGCACCGAGACCCCACGTGTAGCGGCCTCACCCTCCGTCCCCTTTTTTGTAAATAAAATGGCTTGCTTGTCTAGGGGCATGCGGGAAGAGGATGAGGTTCACTACGGCCCATGTCCTCTAAGGTGTAGAGGTGAAGGCCAACACTATTTTACCTCCGAGTCCTGTGTTCTGGATGGAGCCTCTGGCCCTCCTGCAGAGGGCAAGTTTGACTGTCAGTAATAGAGCCCCACACCATAAAAAGTCCAACACTCCTTTATTCTTCTTCACATATGAACAGTATCAGTTGAACTTTAAACGAACAAACAGGGTGTGGATACGAGTAGGCCCAGGCACAATGAACTCTCCTATTCCCTCTTCGGCAAATAGGCTTGGCGCACAGTCGCTGCCACCGACCGTGAGTTTGGTCGCTGCCACCGACCGGGTGAACTGTTGAGGCCCCTGCCACAGGCCTAATAGCAGGTCTCTGCCACCGACCTGAATTGACTAGATGTACCGCTGCCACTGGTCACAGAACATGAATTACCTTCCTTTATGAATAGGCCCTTGTTGGAGAAAGACATCCATCCAAGCGGTCTCTGGAGGTCCACCCGACACTGGCAATATGATGCACCAGCTTCACGAAGGGTCCCCTCTCCGGTCCCTTACGCCCTGGATTCAGGTGCCCAACACCCGGGCACCTTAGGACGATACCTCCCTTGCGGGACCCAGCGGAAGATACTGGGCCCCAGGCCTCCGGCTGAGTACCTCACCCCAGACTGAAGGTGTCTGGGATGGAACACGAACTCCTCGTGCACAGGCCAAGGGGGCCTGAACACTGAACACGGACAGCAGCCCTCAGGCTGAAGGTGCCTGGGGCTCGGACTTCGTGGCGAAGATGTCCGCCCCCTTTATACCCTCTCCCAGCAAGCACAGCGGGTTCCCCGCCCCGCAGTACAGCTGCCACGAGAGGTCACAAAGGATACGGCACTGCAGTAGTGGTTCAACCCCGGCTCAGAGCGACAGCGCCACCTACTGAGCCGCAGGGAACTGTGCACCACTGATGTCCTCACCCAAACAGAATACAGCCCTATTCTTCCAATCAGTGCATCTGAGTCATGCTACCACCCAGATGCTTCCTCTAAATAGTACATGCCCGCTACACATGCGCTATTTTTAGTGCTAAAACACCTGAAAAGCGCCCCAGTGTGAAAGGGGTCTGAAACCTGTTGACACAGGCCCTTAGGCTCAGTTCACACCTGTGCGGTTTGCTTGCTTTTGATTGTTTCTGCAGTGTTTTATGCAGTGCGTTTATGCACGCGCGATTTTTCCACGATTTTGCAGCGATTTACATTTTTTGTGCTTTTTTTTTGCAGCTTCTCCATTGAAGTCTATTAAACCAAAAAAGCGAGGGGAAAAAAGCACCGTTTCGCATTTAAGAAAGTCCCTGACCCTTTCCAAAAAACGCAGTAGCTGAAAAAAGTATAGAAGTGAACGTGTTCCATAGAAAACCATGTTAAATGAACTGTAGTGCATTTCTGCAAAAAGCACCAAAAAACGCATAGGTGTGAAAAGAGCCTCAGGTCTGGTTCACACATATGTGTTTTTTAGTGCTTTTTTGCAGAAACGCACTACAGTCCATTTAACATGGTTTCCTATGGGACATGTTCACATCTATTCCTTTTTTTAGCCGCTGCCTTTTTGAAAAGGGTCAGGGATTTTTTTAAACGCAAAACAGTGCGTTTTTTGTTCAATAGATTTCAATGGAGAAGCTGCAGAAAAGCAAGTAGTGTGTTTTTTGGCCAAAAACAAAGCATTAAAAAAAATGTAAAAAGCATGAAAAAACGCATTCAAATGGGTGTACAACAATGAAAAACACACCGCAAATAGCACTGCAGGAACTTCATTCTCAAGCTGTAATGGCTGAGAAATGCAGGCTCCCTCTGTCTGCCTGGGAGTTCTAGAACAATGCCCTACAAACTACACGGTGAGTGTTTCCCCTCCCAGCAAGATAGCAGTGCTGAGCATTGTGTAAAATAACAGCCTCCCCAGACCAGTTCTCTGCCCCGTGCACTCCCTCACCTCCATTTACTTCACCGTCCCCACTACATATTATTAGATTTTTACTACAGGAGTATAAAATGAGTTTGGAAATTCTAGAGAAATGCATTACAATTTAACTAAATCCATTCGATTTTAGACAACTAAAATGTACTGGAGACTTTAGGTGACTAAAACTAAAACAATTCAGATGACTAAAATATGACTAAAACTAAAAATAGGATTTTTGTACTCACCGTAAAATCTAAAGTCCATGGACGGACACAGCTCCTTATAATTCTTGACTCGTGGGTTATGTTCCGTCTATTAGGAGAGGACTAGGCAGACATGTTAGACATTTAAAACATGTAACTTTAGCAAAGCTGAACAGCCCCGCCCAGGGGGCGGTCCCTCTGGTCATAACCCCTCACACTGCCTCAGCAGCTCAGTTCATCAAAAAGCAGTATAAACGTAAAAAGGAGGGGCGGGTACTGTGTCCGTCCATGGACTTCGGAGAAAAGAATTTTACGGTGAGTACAAAAATCCTATTTTCTCTTTGTCCATGGACGGACACAGCTCCTTAGAATTCTTGACTTGTGGGACGTCCCCAAGCAGTGTCAAAAAATGAGGGGTGGGAACAGCAAATTAAACAACTTCACCCCAAACAACCAGAGCTCCTCAACGGAGGAGATGTAGCCTCAAACAATCGCCTGAAAAACCTTGCGGCCGAAGCAAGCATCCGAAGATGCATACACATCAACCCTGTAAAACTTAGTGAAGGGATGAACAGGCGACCAGGTCGCCACCTTACACATCTGTGAAACAGACGCTTGATGTCGGAAAACCCAGGAGACACCAATTACCCTGGTCCAATGCGCCGAAACAGTAAGGGAAGGCGCCCGCCCTCTAAGAGCATAAGCCCGAATTACCGTCTGGCAGGTCCACCGAGAAATGGTGGCCGACGAGACCGCCAGGCCCTACTTTGGTTCAGTCACCGACAGAAACAGTGAGTCTGACCTCCAAAATGGAGCCGTAGAAGACAGATACACCCGCAGAGCACCTACCACGTCTAAGGGATGTAACGCAACCTCTGTGAGATGACACAAGGATGGAAGCACAATGTCATCATCCAGATGAAAGGCCGAAACCACCTTCGGAAGAAACTAAGGTTGTGGGCGTAGCACCGCTGTATCCTTACGAAGGATTAAGCATGGGGACTTACAAGACAAGGTCGCCACTTAGAAACCCTTCTGACAGATCTAATGGCCACCACAAGGAAACTGTCTGAGAGAGTGTCAAAAGTGGAATCTCTCTGATGTTCCCAAACTGAGGTTTCTGTAGCACAGAGAGCATCAGGTTCAAATCCCACGGAAGAAGTGGTGGTCGAACCGGGGGGACCACATGTCGGACCCCCTGCACAAACGTACTCACCAGTGAAAAGAGCCGCCAAGGGTCGTTGAAAGAAAACAGCTAAGGCTGAAATCTGCCCCTTAATGTTACCTAAGGCAAGATCTTTATCCACTCCATGCTGTAAAAAACAGCAGGATCCTGGAAACTGAATATGCCCGTAGACACCACTCCATCTCCTCACATAGAGATGCAGGCCTTCCACATGCGATGGCAAATCCTCCAAGAAGATGACATCCGTGCTCTCAGCATGGTGGAAATTACTGAAACCGACAGGCCTCGGGCCCTTAGTACCTGGCTTTCAATAGCCATGCCGTTAAAGCCAGCGACTGTAAAGCAGAATGAAGTATGGGACCTTGCGACAGAAGGTCCTCCCGCATCGGCAGTCACCAAGGGACATCCGCCACCAGGCGCACTAGGTTGGCGTACCAGATGCCGAGGTCTGGGGCAAACAGGATCACCGGAATCCCCTCGGCCTCTACTCTGCGGAGCAGACGAGGAAGAAGATTTTTGGGGGAAAGGCGTAAAAATTAGCCGATACTGACCTCACGGAGTCACTAACGCAACTGACGCGTCTGCAGAGGGATCTCTGGACCTGGCCACAAACCTCAATACCTTGCGATTGAGTTGAGAACCCAGGAGGTCCACATCTGGCGTGGCCCAACTCAGGCAAAAGAGTTGGAACACATCCGGGTGTAGGACCATTCACCTTGGTCCAGAGTCTGGCGACTAAGGCAATAGCTTGCCAGCTTTCTACGCCCAGAATGCATACGGCCGATAGAGCCGGCACGCTCCGTCCTGCCCACCTTAGGATGTGAGCAATTTCTGATGCTGCAGCCAAGCTATTTGTTCCTTCTTGATGGTTGACATACGCCACCGCTGTGGCGTTGTCCGACTGGATCCCAACAGGACGCCCCTGTAGCCTCTGTGACCATGTGGAGAGGCACTGCCTGATCGCCCGAAGTTCCAGTCCTTAGATCGGCAGGCAGGATTTTTCCTGTGTCCAGCGACCTTGTGTTGACTGACCCCCCCTCAGGCTGGTGTCCATAGTGATCACTGTCCAGTGAAAGAGAAGGAACGACCTTCTGGACGGAAGGGCCGGAGACCTCAGCCACCAGACCAGGGAAGCCCTGACTAGTTGGCTCACCCGGATGACAATCCGGGGACAATGGAGACTTGTCCCATTTGGACAGGATCTCCTACTGCAAGATTCGAGTGTGGATTGAGCATACTGTACCGACTCGAAAGAGGCCACCCTGAGACCCAGGATTTGCATGCAAAGCGCAGTGACGATTACCTGCAGGATGCTAACAGGAGGGCCCAGGCCTGTGGCATGGCTCCTTACTTTTCTGGATTGTGGGAGTAGTGTGCTCTTATCTCCTGTGACATCCTTAATAATGTCATCTAGCGAGGCTCCAAATAGCCTCTCACCCCTGAAAGGCAATCAGCCAGAGCCTTCTTGGAAGCCCGGTCCGCGGACCAGCATTTTTGCCATCAGGCGACGCAGTACCACAGCAGATACTGAGGCTCTTGAAATCAGGGGAGCAGTGTTCAGGTCTGCGTTGAAGACTTATTTGAGGCCATGCATCAACTGGTCATCCAGTTCTATGCAGACCGGGGAAACCTGTTATGTTTCCAACTCCCGGTGCAAATTTTTTGCCCCTTCTGTAAGTGCCTGTGACTCCAGAGCCGCAGCCAAACCTGGCCGTATGCATCCTTTAATGCAGGGGTCCCCTCAACCGGAATAGTGGTTACTTCGTTTAACCGTGATAACGGGGGGTCCACAACCGGGAGAGATGCCCATCATTTTAGCAGGCTCTCCTCAAAGGGTAACGGACTGCCATGCGTTTTTGGAACTCAAAAAAAAAAATCTCTGCGGTCGTTTCCATTCCCTGTCTATGAACTTATCAGAATAAGTCCCATAAGGAAAAAACCTTAACAGTGCGGGTCGGCTTGTGGGACCCCAAAAAAGGGACCAACACCACCTCAGCAGATGCCAGTGTGTCTCTCTGGTATTCCCTGAGATGAACAGCGCTGACCGCACCGTTCAGGAAGCCAGTCAACGATAGAGGCCGAATGTAGAAAAAAAAACACCCCAAAATGGCCGCCGAGCGCCTCAGATAGAAAAGGGCGCAAGCTACAAGAAAATGGCGGCCCGCAGCAAAGATCTGCACAACAGCAGGCTACACGAAAATGGCCGCCAATGCAAAAAACGACACAGCAGCCAGACAACTAGAAAATGGCGCCGGCGCTACCAAAATGGCGGCCAAACGTGGACGAGAAGGCCGCGAAGACGCCAATCGGGGGCTTCCTAAATGACAGAACACCCACCCAGAGAGCGGACCCGGACACCCCGCAGCCCCCAGCCAGGACCCGGAACCCCCCTGCAGGTACACCCCGGTCACACATAGCAGGCCCCGCATGCATGGAGAGGAGGAAAAAAGGGAGATGGGGGGAGAGGAAAGGGGGAGAGGAAAGGGAGGACAGGAGACCCCCTAATCGACCCCCCCAGGAATGCCCAGCTGCTCCATCCTGCCGAGGCAGGAGGAACCGTACTCACCCGTCCATGCAAGGACTGGCTGGCGCGTTCCTGACAGACCTACATCCGAGCAGTACGGAGTAGCTGTCGGCCCGGTTCACTGTGACTGAGACAGCAAGCAGCCCGGTCATATGTGAATCCTGGAGCCTATAGCTCACCGGCCACCCCTGGAGCCATGGGGTATGTCGTGGCCGACCCCGCACGTAGCTAAGGTCTGCTCACGCTCAATGGCTGGACTGGGGGGGACTACAAGGATCTATATTATCCTGCCTGTCATGCCCAGCCGGCAGTTGATGGTAGATTCTCAAAAAATAAAATAATAAAAAGTAAAAATTTCTTCAGGACCATGGGCCCAAAGGGAGCCAGGTCCTTCTCCTCTTCTAGGCAGAAAAAAAATGAGGGGGCGGGGCTAATTAGCTTTGCTAAAGTTACATGTTTTAAATGTTTAACATGTCTGCCTAGTCCTCTCCTAATAGACGGAATATAACCCACAAGTCAAGAATTATAAGGAGCTGTGTCCGTCCATGGATAAAAGAGAAATAACATTTTAGTCAAAAGACTATGACTAAAACTTATTCTAAATTTGACATCAAAATGAACACTGCCCACAGTCTTCCGGGACTTCTGATGTGTCCCAGAAGGATGTGGTCGAAGAGGAGGGAGGGTGAACTTCTGCTGGGATTGCCATGGTGATCCGGGCGGAAGTGGGATTGGGTACCTGTCAAAACCAGGTACTTGCTCCCCCTTAAAACAAACTAAGTGCCAAATGTGGTAGAGAAATGAGGGAGGAGGCAAAGGAATGGAACGTCCCCTTTTGGGTGAAGTTGCACTTTAACTACATTTTGTAAACTAGATGGCTTCTTCTTTGTCTAACGCTTCTGCAACAGCAAGGATATTCAATACCACAATAAGCAATGTGCAGCAACATACATTAGGTTTCAGAAGTCATCTTTTTACATAACTCCCAACTGCCCTCGATTTTGAAGGGCTGTCCCTCATTTGGAACAAAGTCCCTCTGTCCCTCTTATTTTGTTCTAATTTATATACCTGTATGTAAAATGCTCTATTTATCTATTAAAATTGTTTTACAGTGCTGAACCTTTGATCCAATTTCTTTCTATATTGTTGCATTTGTAAATTTCAAAAGACAATGTATTAATTCTCCATGTAAGGAGGCACTGTATTCTATGCCTACATACTTCTGCTAATAGGGATGTTTGTTGCTGTGACACATTAGAAATTGTCAGTTAGCCAGCAATTCATTGCAAGAAAGTCAGCTCTTTGCCTATCTTTGCACATTGCCCAGATCCATGCTGACTTCAGGAAATTGGCAGTAATCTGTGTTCCTGTATCCTGCTATATATAATACTAGATCTTACCTTCGTACTTATATGAGGAAAGAAGCTGTTGTGTTACATCTATTCTGGAATCAGTAACTAAAGAACTTTATTAGAAAGTTTTACCTACCTTGAACCAGGGCATGATGACTGTTCATCAAATAGCTGATCTGGATCACTAAAACACCTGGAAAAGCTAAGGTTGTGTCTCAGATCTTCAGTCACTTTGAGAGGTTGACATTTTCCAGTTTCCTGCAAAGCAGCCAGAGATGCCACTTTCTGTGTTACCTGTGTTATCAAATAGAAATATACAAAGCACCAATACACATTGGTTGGAGCTATTTTACATTGACATAAGAGCTGTAAAACATAACAGACTGAACAGAGGCGGCTCTAGGCTTTTATGAGGCCTTAGGCAAAACTTAAGCCTCGTACACACGACCGAGAATCTCGTCAAGAAAAAACACGTCGTTTTTCTTGACGAGATTCTTGGACAAGAAACTTGTCCCGGCCGAGTGTACAGACGCTCCTTTCAAAGAACCCGCGGTTCTTTGAATGGAGCGAACGCGGTGACGTAATCGACTACGACGAGCGTGCGCTCGTCACATTCGATGCCGTCGCCGCCATCTTGCTACACCCTACCTATGCCTAGGAAGCTACCGCGCATGCGTCGAAGTCATTTCAAGCATGCGCGGGCTTCCCGGAGGACAGGTAAGTGTACACACACACACTTTTCTCGTCGAGAAACATGCTGACAAGAATCTCGATGAGAAAATAGAGAGCAGGTTCTCTATTTTTCTCGTCGAGATTCTTATCGGTTTTCTTGACGAGAAACCTGATAGCCGCGTACACACGACCGATTTACTCGGCAAGAAAGCTCTGCCAGCAAGTTTCTTGTCGTTTTTCGACGAGAAACTCGGTCGTGTGTACGAGGCTTGAGACATGAGGCCCCACTGATGCCCTTGAACTACGCAGCAGGCCTTCCCAGATTGAGATGCTTGTGTCAGGGATGGGAAAAGTGACATGCGCAGACGCAACATCACTTCTCATTGGCTGGCAGGCAGAACATCAAAAGTCTTAGGTTACGCGAGAGGTGAGTGTAACAGGGCTTTTA
The DNA here is from genome assembly GCA_029206835.1 of Rana muscosa. Taxonomy (NCBI): domain Eukaryota; kingdom Metazoa; phylum Chordata; class Amphibia; order Anura; family Ranidae; genus Rana; species Rana muscosa. The sequence goes on from CM055116.1 coordinate 1,101,656,137, forward strand.
ATGTTGCCTGCACACAGCGGCATTAAGATGTCCTGTCACCTCTAAAATAAAGTGCTACAGATCAGATGTTCGGCACGCTTAAGTGAGACAGGGCTCTGAGCACTGCAGTGTTAAGGTCCCCTGTCAATCAAAACTGGGGTAATGTGTGTCGCACTACCCCTGAAGGAGCTGCTTGGTAGATTTGGGTTCCCTGTTCTGCGCCTCAACCCCAAGAACACCCTCAGCCCCTCTGACACATCTGGTTGATTGAATCCCTACAGACACACGTAGCGTATAGTACCTTTCACCTTACTGTAGGATATAGGCAATAAACAATTACACACTTGCTTAGTGGTAGACACTGTTTGTCTAGAATTAGGAACTTGCATAAATGACAAAAAGTGCAGTTCACAAAGCAGAGTAGAACTGCCCTCAGGTAATAAAGGTAAAACAAATATATCTATAAAAGCAGATCTATATCAATAGCAGAAAAATCAATACGAGAATAGGTAAATCAATATTTAGCAACACAACTGTAATCTAAACGTGTCTAAAGGAATTAGCAGTTTCCTAGTGGTTTTCGAGTGCACTCGAAAAAATGAGAGAAGGTGGGGTCTCCCTTTAAATGGCAACAACAAACTGCGCAGGGCTGGTGCAAGGATTTTTGTTTACTTATCCCTGGTCCAAGAAGTGACGTCATACAGGGAAGGGCTGGCAGCCTGTCCAGTCAAGTAGCCCACTGAACCACCGAATCAGCTCATCCATGCCCATCTGTTTTTTCAATGCAGCCTCACCAGTTCCACCTCATTAGTGCCCATCAATGCAGCCTCATCAGTGCCCATCAATGCAACCTCACCAGTGTCCATAAATGCAGCCTCACCAGAGTTGTAGTTTCCTCTGCCCTGCTCAGGAGCTTGAGCGCGGACTACAACTCCCGGAATACAACAGCGGCCGGCTGGGCCACGGCCCAACTTCCTACAGAAGAAAAAAAAGGCAGCGGGCAGCGGCTGCTGGTTGTTTTAACATAGGTTAGAGTGGCCTAGGGGGCAATTGCCACCCTGCCCTCCGGCCCAGCCCGCCCCTGACGTCATACATGACACTTCCCGGTCTGTGTACAGGAGGGTGGCTGAGTGGATGAAGGTCTGGTGAGCTACCGCCGCCCTTCCCAGTACCACCCACCATGACAGCACCAGGCCCGCAGGTGGGACAGTGGTGCCCGGTAAACATAGTGAAGGGGGTTGCACATCGTGGCAGTGGTGGAAGTGATAGGCGGCTTCACAGCCACTTGTAACACTTCCACATGAAAGGCGACAGTCAGCTTTACTAAAGTACACACACTCCTAGCTGCTATAGGGGCTGGGAGTGTGTAAAGAAAAAAAAAAAACATTCAGCACTGTAAAAATCAAAATCCCCAGCAAGTGGCTGGGGATTAGGATTTTACTGCCCCCCTATCCTGGCGCCCTGAGGTGGCTGCTTAAGCCACCATATGGTAGTGCCAGCCACTAAGGTTATAGGGCAGTCTTTAGGCTTGGTTCACACCAGTGTGCTGTGCAACCTCACATGTGATTCGCACCACACTGCAGTGCAAATCACATGTGAAGTCTGTGTTATGCGATTTCTGCCATACAGATAGTTTGGCTGAATTTGTATCACATTTGGACCAAGGTCATGCAGGACCCTTTTTTGGTCCGCACCATAATCAGATTGCATGGGTGTTCACACCCATGCGATCCGATTCATGTCTGAATTGACAGTTAGCACAGCAATATGTGAACCGATCTGGGGGTGTCATTAACTTTGTATTGACATGCCCAGCGGTTCGCATAAGGCAGTGTGAACCACCTGCGAGTCAGGTGCAATGCAGGAACCCGCAGTGGATTCGCAGGGTTCTCGCATCGCACCAGTGTGAACCGAGCCTCAGTGCTGGTTCACACTGCAGCGATGTGGGAACCCTGTGAATCCACTGTGGGTTCCCGCATCGCATGTCTCCCGGTGGCAGTTCACACTGCCCTATGCGAACTGCTGGGAGTGTCAGTTAAAAGTTAATGACACCCCCAAATCAGTTCGCATATCACAGTGCGAACTGCAAATTCGGACAGGAATCGGATCGCATGGGTGTGAACATCCAATGCGTTCCTACTCTGCTGCGGAACAGAAAAGGGTCCTGTGCGAGTTTTGTACGAATGCAATGCGAATTTAGCCATACTATCTGTATGGCTGAAATCGCACCGCACAGAGATCGCATGTGATTTGCACTGCAGTGTGGTACAAATCACATCTGATGTCGAACATCGCTGCAGTGTGAACCAGCACTAAGTCCTAAATCTTCATCTCTAATCGCTGGTGCACGTTGCAGCTGTGAATAGGGCCTGCGGGCAGTATTAGGGCCAAAAAATAACAGGGTGGGCAGTTCCTATGGATGGCAGTAGATAATGGCCGACCGGCCCTCTTACCAGACCCGGGGATACAGCAACAATGGTTCCTCCGATCAGGAATTAGCTCATTCTGGGTTGCCTGTGGCGACTCCTCTGGATAGTGCCCAGATCTGTATTCTGGAAATAACTTCATGCCTTTCTTCAGAAGGGATGGTGCTAGGCTGTGTGGATTTCTCTCAGGTGGTGCAATGCAGTGGGATTCTCTCTCTCTGATGGAGTCCTGGGTGCACTTCTCCCGGGCTCCTGGCTCTCTCTCCCTCCTCTTAAGCTGGGCATGCTGGGGGCTGCAGTTCCTCCCCTTAGTATTGCATGTCCAGCCCTCGGGACTATATTTCCCACAATCCTCCGCTCTGCTTCATTTTAGTGTTTTTTTCCCCTGTCCAATAAGAAGGAGGGGGAAGAAAAAACGAGTACAGTGATGAGAGGAGGGGGAGGGGGGGAGAAGAGCCCGCAGCAGCTTCTCTCTCCGCACAGACACAGCCGCTCCGATCTTCTGCTGCTCTGCTCTCCTCTGACAGGAGGAAGGAAGGGAATGGGCAGGAAGCACAGAGAGAGAGAGAGAGAGAGCCATCCAGTCTTTTAGCAGCGGCTCGAGCAGGGGGGATGAAGGAGATCTCCTTTTCGGACCCGCTCCTGTCATTTGCCGGCGGAGAGAGCAAGCGGGATGGGGATCCGCGGCACCCGCTTACACATATCAGGCAAATTTGGCGATCGCGGGGCCCCTGTGATTGCGAGGCCTAAGGCGATCCCTTAATTTGCCTAATTGGAGAGCCGCCTCTGAGACTGAACAAATAGTGGCTCAGGTTTTAGCCTAGTCTGTTTTGCATTGTTGGAGTTTTGGGTTTAATATCTACCATGGAGACTTCAGAAATTTAATTTAAATACAGACAATTAAAAAAAAAATTCTTCATCAGTTTAGGCCAGTATGTATAATACATATTTTTGGTCCAAAAAAAAAATCGCAATAAGCGTATAAATTTAGCGGAGGTATATAAAATAACTATTCGTGAATTTGAAATATTTTTTTCATTGATAAAAATTATTAAACTGAAATACCTGAGCCTAACTGAAGGCAAAACTTTCTACTGTTTCTATTGCTGACTTTGTGCCTGTTACAGAAATTAAACCTCTCTATTTGTCTTGGTGGCTGAAAAAAAATTAAAATAATTTTAAGTGGTCAAAGGAACAGGAATGGGGGGAAATCTTCCAATAGGGACACCAGTTCTGGTGACTACCAGGGATTTCCCTCACTTTGAAGGGATTTCCTCTCACTTCCTGCTGTGAACTGAACAGGACAGGAACAAGAAGTGAAGAGAGATCTCCCCAATGTAACACAGATGACAAAGAAACCTCACAGGGGTTTTAACCCTTCCCTACGCTATCCAAAATGAATGTTTTGCCTTTATTCCTACTTTAGGCTTGTCATATTTTCATGTATGGTGCTATTATACACCACATTTATAGTGAGTAAAATCTATTAATTTTCCAGGCAATAAATGTTAAAAAATGGTATTTGAAAGTTGTGTCAGATATGTTTTATATGATCACAGGGCCCCATGCACAATACATCTATGGATTTGGATCCCATAAAAGCATCTTAATAGGCCTATTGCTGAGCAAGATTTAATTGTCACCATTAAATAACTTTTAACTCAAAAAGCCCCGAGACCACATGGCTTACTGTTGGAATTTTACAAACTCTTTTTGTGTATCTAAACCCTCAGGAAATTTTTATATTGCAGCTCCTATTTTCACCTGGTAATTTTGCAAATAACTCACTTCCTATCCCAGGCTGGACTACAGCTGTGTCTGTCTTTGTTTATCTCCATTACTGTACATGTTGGATGGGGTAGTTTACAGAAAAGTAACATTAAATAGATGTAAAGGTAATGGCACTACTAAAGTGTGAACAACAACTATGTATATCACAAAATGAAATAAAAAACAGCAAACGCAAAATTATTGTGTACACATTCCTCAATAGACACAAAACAATAAGTCCATATATGATGTGAATAGGTCATTCAGAAAATATCCTCCAATCACCTTGCCTCTAAAACATATATTGTGCTCCTATGGGTTTCTCTTCACTAGTGTTCCACCACTTGAGGGCAAAATTTCACACTCACCAGCTCCAAATGGCCATGAAGGCCTCTCTCGCTTTTGGTAAATAATCCACAGAAGTCTCCTTTGCTCGCTCTCCCTCAGATATGAAGCTAGATGGAGCTCTCAGATATCAGCAGTGTTTTAATTCCATTAACAATGAATAAGCAGCAGAGAAGTAAAAGTATAATATGGTGTAGTATTTATTGAAATATATATTAACATCAATCCAAAAATATTGCACTTACATTCTTTGGTGCTTTAGATAAGCACCAACACAGACAGCCTTTTGATATATAAATCGCTGCTCTGCCGAGCCGGAGTGAGTTCCACTGGTCAGGAGATGATACAGGTTGTCCACTCGATGATACGTGGTTAGTGGCGACTGCGCAGCCTCTACTTTTCTGCTGCTTATTCATTGTTAATGGAATTGAGACACTGTTTTTGAGGCACGGTAATTGGAGGATATTTTCTGAATGACCTATTCACATCATATATGGACTCATTGTTTTGTGTCTATTGAGGAATGAGCTCAGCGAAGCTGGCTCCCCTACAATCAGCACAAATAAAAACTCAAGTATGTTTCTTTAGTGCTACGTTTGTGCTGTTTTGTGCCGTAAAAATTTACATTTGTGCTGCTTTTATTTTTAAGATATTAACAATTGTTTTTTACAGACTATGACATCACCTAGCCCCCCTACAACAGCCAAATGGCACGAAACTGGTCTCGTTGGTTAGTGCTACGTTTGTGCTGTTTTGTGCTGCTAAAATTTCCGTTCTATCTTTTATCGTTTTTGCGTTATTAATGATTTATTAAAGGTCACCAAAGGTCACTCAGCCCCCCTACAACGCCCAAATGACACGAAACTGGTCTCGTTGGTTAGTGCTACGTTAGTCCTGGTTTGTGCTGCTAAAAAATGTATTTGTGCTGTTATGGTTTTTAGGTTATAACAGTTTATTTTTATTTTTCAAACCCCACTCACTTTGCGCACCCTACAATCAGCACAAATAAAAACTCAAGTGTGTTTCTTTAGTGCTACGTTTGTGCCGTTTTGTGCTGCAAAAATTTCCGTTCTATCTTTTATTGTTTTTGTGTTACTAATGATTTATTAAAGGTCACCAAAGGTCACACAACCCCCCTACAACATTTAAATGACACAAAACTGGTCTCGTTGGTTAGTGCTACATTAGTGCTAGTTTGTGCTGCTAAAAAAATTATTTGTGCTGTTATGGTTTTTAAGTTATAACTGTTTTTCTTTTTAAACCCCACCCACTTTGCTCACCCTACAATCAGCACAAATAAAAACTCAAGTGTGTTTCTTTAGTGCTACGTTTGTGCAGTTTAAATTATCATTCTATCTTTTATCATTTTTGCGTTATTAATAATGACAATTGCGCGGTCGTGCGACGTGGCCCCCAAACAAAATTGGCATACTTTTTTTCCCACAAATAGAGCTTTCTTTTGGTGGTATTTGATCATCTCTGCGGTTTTTATTTTTTGCGCTATAAACAAAAAAAGAGCGACGATTTTGAAAAAAAACACAATATTTTTAACTTTTTGCTATAATAAATATCCCAATTTAAAAAAAAAAAAAAAAAAAAATTCTCAGTTTAAATCGATACGTATTCTTCTACATATTTCTGGTCAAAAAAATCGCAATAAGCGTTTATTGATTGGTTTGCGCAAAAGTTATAGCGTCTACAAAATAGGGCATAGTTTTATAGCATTTTTATTAATAATTTATTTTTTACTAGTAATGGCGGCGATCAGCAATTTTTATTGTGACTGCGACATTATGGCGGACACATCGGACACTTTTGACACCATTTTGGGACCATTGTCATTTTTACATTGATCAGTGCTATAAAAATGCACTGGTTACTGTAAAAATTGACACTAGCAGTGAAGGGGTTAACACTAGGGGCGAGGAAGGGGTTAAATGTGTGCCCTGGGAGTGATTACTACTGTGGGGGGAGGGGATTGACTGGGGGAGGTGACCGATCTGTGTCCCTATGTACAAGGGACACAGCATCGGTCTCCTCTCCCTGACAGGACATGGATCTGTGTGTTTACACACACAGATCCATGTCCTTGTCTGTGTACCGGCCGATCGCGGGTGCCTGGCGGACATCACCGCCGCCAGGCACGCGCATCGGCATGTCAGTGACGCGCCGGGTGCGCGCGCGCCCCCCAGTGACCGGAGGAGCCGAGGACGTCTATTGACGTCCTCCCGGATATCTAGAGCCACCTTGAGGCCATCATTCGTCTATGGCCCGGGCTCCAGGTAGTTAAAGGTCACTGAGCCCCCCTACAACACCCAAAAGACACAAAATTGGGCTGGTTGGTTAGTGCCTCATTTGTGCTGTTATGTGCTGCTAAAAATTTTATTTGTGCTGTTATGTTTTTTTAGTTATAACAGCTTGTTTATATTTTATAACACCCCACCCACTTTGCACCCCATGTTATTAAATCTTAAAAACAAACATACTATTTGTTAGTGCTACGTTTGTGCTTTTTTGTGTCGTAAAAATAAAACTTTGTGCTGTTTTATTTTTAAGATAATAGCAATTTGTTTTTTCCAGACGATGACATCACCCTGCCCTCCTGTCACGTACCTGGTTAGTGAGCTCCTGGTTAGACAGCAGCCATGGGAGCACAGCGAGGTATGAGTGCCTGTGATCGGTCCAGTAGACTGCGTGGTGGCAGCATTCAGCAGGTGGATGTGGCAGCAGAACCGGCTGGTGGCAGATGAGCTGGCACTAGCTGTGTGAAGTTGGCACCCCATGTTTGTAAAACCTGAATAAAAATATACTATTTGTTTGTGCCGCGTTTGTGCTGATTTGTGCCGCAAAAATTTGTATTTGTGCCAGTTCGGTTTCTGAGATATTAGACATTCAATTTAATGTAAGCCCCGCCCACTTTGCACCCCATGTTGCTGAATTTTAAAAACAAACACGCCATTTGTTTGTGCCGCATTTGTGCTGGTTTGTGCCGCAAAAATAAACGTTTGTGTCGCTTTGGTTTCGGAGATATTGTGCGTTATAGTTGCTGAAACCCCGTCCACTTTGCACCCCATGTTCTTAAATTTTAAAAACAAACACGCCATTCGTTTGAGTGATGTTTGTGCTGGTTTGTGCCATAAAAATAAAAGTTTGTGCCGCTTTTGGTTTCGGAGATATTGTGCTTTATATGTTGCCAAACCACACTGACTTTACACCTCTTTATTAAATCTTACATACAGAACCTATACTCAGCTTGGGTTTCCTTAATATAATGCTCCTCCCACTGTAACGGGCACTGCACTTTATACTGTACCCTGGAAAAGGCATGACCATTGTAGAACAGATGTTCCATCCTTAGCCAATAACTGCCAGACCAACCCCATACTCCATTCCACCCGTACCATTAAATCCCATTAATGGAGACCACACCATAAATGGAGTAAAAATTGTCTGTAGGAGCCTCTTTATTAACAAATGAACATAAACCGTAAAAAACATTTATTAAACCAAAAACCCATCAGTCACTAATCGCGTTGGTCTTTGCAGGAACCCCAAACTATCGTATGTTCAAGAATGCACTGCGGTACCTTTTATTATACTAGGCCTCCAGCCGACATACTGGCTCGGAGATAACCCACTAACCGCAGTGCACCCATTAACCAATTCCAGCTAAACCACCGTTACCTGGAATACACCAGAGGGAACGATACCACCGATGAGTCCCAAATCCTTCCTTATCCGAGGTTTCTTCATTTGCCAGCAAAGACCAACCTCTGCCACAACGCACAAGGGGAATACCTTACCCTTGAGTGCCCCTCTACACCCTCAAAGCTCATCCTGCAACCCCAGGGCCCACAAATGAATTCCCGCCACATTGAGGTGTACCCCGTCACCCCAAAGGTATCTCCAAGTATCCGTTTCCAGTTCCAAATGCCAGATAACCAGGCCCCCATTCCTAACTACAAATCTGCCTACCTCTCTATTGACCTTCCTGCGGGCCTTATTGAGCAGCTCCACCGACCTAGCCAAATGCCAAGTCGTCTGAGCAATGATGTCGGACCACACGACGAGCATATCCAGGAAGGCCATGCGCCGCCGCAGGAAATCAAACTAGACATCACGAATGATGTCCAACATGGACCTCAGTCCTAAATCATTGCCGCCGACGTGTAGAACCAGAAGGTTCGGCGGTCTATCCAGTCAAAGCGATGCACTTCCAGCACCATTCTGCTCCACAGCATGCCCGGTACCTCCAACCAGCGGACACAAGCTTCATGCCTAGAAATGCCTAGTTGCCTACCATTGGGCCTAACATCTGCTCGCCTGGCCCCCCAAAACACATAGGAGTGGCCCAGTACCCAGACAAGGCTCATCACACCACCTGAAAGAAAAAAAGCACGCAAACACAGGCTTACCAACACAGAACACTCACAAAATGACCTACCCCCCCCCTAATCAGACAACAGATGAGGATGAACATATAGCTGGAAACTCCTCTATTCCCACCTACCAATACGGCCGCTTCGTCATACAACCCACACCTGGCGGCTTCTGTGGCCGCCCCAATTCGGAATGAGTGCAAGATGAATTCTTTCTCCTCCAAATCCAATGCCCTTAAACATTTACGTAAAATCAATATGAATTGAAATCTGGACAAGGGGGACCCGTCTGCATGTAACAAAAAGGACCCAGCCAAATCCGGGTGCACTGTGAGAAACTCTGACAGCACCCACCGGACACAAGGGCAAAACCGGCACAGCAAAAATATGAATCCTTCTGCCCCTGCCAGCCTGATCTGTTTTGGACCATTGCAAAAGCAGGGATACCCTGTCCTCCCCACAGGTGACCCGATCCAACATACCCCCATGGACCCTCTTGGAAGGGCTGACTAGTTCGCTAATCCGAAAAGCCCCAAAAAAAGCCAGAGAGAAGGCCATTTTATACAAAGAGACCTCGTAGGCTGAGGAACACAGGGAAACCAACTGAGCTAAAACATTTTGCAGAATATCAAACGAAACAGGGCGCCTGGAATCCCTGTGCTTCTGAGACCTACAATAACCCTTTACAGCCTGTCGGACCCAAAAATCTTTTGTGAAATCATGACAGCCCTGCAATTTGAAGAAAAATGCTAATCCTGCCAATTTCCGCTCCACGACTGACACCAACACCCCCTCCTCAAGGTTCCGTGAAACAAAGTAAAGGACCAGCAACCTCACCTCCGGGCCCTCTTGCTCCACCTCAGCCTGCTGCAGCAAAGACAACCACTCTTGCCATAATATATTATAGGCTGCCCACGTCATGTCACAAACTGACCGTCTGATCCATCTGGAGACGACCCCAAGGCAATCCTCCACAGCCATTCGGGACAAGGGACCCTGCGTTGCTCCACTGCTGGTGCCAACTTCCGGAACCTGCCTCACTGACAGCGAGACAATGCATCAGCTAAGCCAGTCTCAACTCCCAGGAGGTGAACAGCATAAAGAAAAACATTTAACTGTAGACAAGGTAACACTAGGTGCTGAAGAAGTCGGACCACGAGTGGCGACGAGGCTGTGACACGGTTGATGACCTGTACCACCCACCCCAAGATTGTCACTGTGAAAACGCACTTTAAGGTCCTTCTTAGGCACGACCCCCAGGGGCGAGATCACCAAATCAACTAAAGGCTGCGAGGGGAAAGGGCCACCCATGTGGCCCAACGCAACTTCCTTCCGCAATTTCTCAGAAACCACTGCAGGATGTTGCAAGGCCGAACGCAAGTTCTGGGACACTGGTGGAACAGAGGCCAGGGAACAAGGTATGCGAAAGCCTTCGGAAAAACCCACCCCTAACAACCGAGCAGCCTCTCAATCCGGATATCTACCGAGCAAAGGCCGCATCCTTTCCAACCTCACTGGCGTCATCCCTTTTGGTAACAGACTCGCCGGCACTGCCCTTCCCCTGCTTGAAGCAGCGGGACAAGGGATGCAAACCTCTGCAGCTGGAGCACTCGTGCTGGTAATGGCAAGCCCCCCCAAACTTGCAGGAGCCCTCACTATACTGCCAGCAGACACCCCTCTTCTTTGTGGATGGTTGCCGGGGGGTAGATGTGCCACCGCCCCCCGCCCCTGAAAAAAACTGATTAGGGGCCCGCACCAAGGTCATAAGTCGCATCCACAAACTAATGTCCTTGTGGACAGGCAGATAGATCTCTGCTGCCAGAACTGCTCGTCGTACCTCAACCATGCAGATTCCCCGTAGACCCTGTAGGCCTCACTGATGGCGTCAAGATAACAGAAGAGCGCTGAAAAGTGTTCCGGATTCTTCTCCCCAACTACACTTGCCATAATGGCAAAAGCCTGCAGCCAATTAATGAAAGTCCGTGGGATAAGCCTGTACCGCCGTTTTTCTTCATCCTCCTTTTTGCTCTCCTCTGGCTTGACCCTATCCAGATAAAATTTTTCCAGGGGTAGCAGAGAGAATATCCCCACATACTCACCCTTCCAAAATCGCGGCTTCAGGTGCGCACCCAGAGGCTCCTCAAAACAAACGTAAACCTCACATTTCGCAGAGTCGGCCAATCTGACTGAATCCTGTTTGGGAACGGCCTCCCCCTACGACTCAGCCTTGTCCCTAAACGCCAACTTGTGCCCTGCTGCAGACTGGCCCAGCACCTCGATTGCCACTGCGGCGGGTACCGCCGCCGCAGGGGGATCAACCCTGGACACTGAAGCCAGCCTCGTCGCCTCTGACTTACCCACGCCGTCGACGGCATGGCTTGGGCACTTGCTTCTGGTTCAAATGGCTGGACCAGCTCCCTCAAATCCAAAAGGAACCCCTGCAACCCCTCATCTGACCTAGATGTGGCGTGACCACGGCCCGCACTAGAAGGGGCAGAAAGCGTGGGCAAGTCAGACCGCGGAGCAGCCAACTCCTTGTGGGACAGGGCACTCCCCCCTAGACACACATTATCATCAACAGCAGAAAACGCAGAGATGTTAGAAGTAGTAGACTTACCAGGCTGCCTAGGAAAGATCCCACCAGCCGCAGGTCCCGACTCCATCGATGCAGGGCGTCCATGCGACTCCTCTCCCTCTGAAGCGGACAACTTGCCCTCCGATCTCCCCTCTATCTCCACGTCTTCCCTCTCCGGCAGCACCCCAGGAGCAGTGGCCCTGGATGCCAAGGGTCGGTGCAGCTGCTGGCCCCGCCACCCACCGATTTCTGGGTCACCCTACCGGAGCACTTTTTGGGAGCCTAGCCACGTACGGGACCCCAAAAACCAAGCACCGCCTTCAAGGTTTCTAAGGGCACAAATTTTTGATTTCACTCCTCACTACCTATAACAGTTTTGAAGGACATAAAATGCCAAGATAGCCCAAAACCCACACAAATGACCCCATTTTGGAAAGTAGACACCCCAAGCTATTTGCTGAGAGGCATGGTGAGTATTTTACAGCTCTCATTTGTTTTTGAAAATGAAGAAAGACATATTTTTTTTTTTTTCAATTTTCAAAACTTTGTGACAAAAAGCGAGATCTGCAAAACTCAACATACCTCTCAGCAAATAGCTTGGGGTGTCTACTTTCCAAAATGGGGTCATTTGGGGGGGTTTTTGCCATCTGGGCATTCCATGGCCTCCGAAACTGTGATAGGCAGTGAGGAGTGAAATCAAAAATTTACACCCATAGAAATCCTGAAGGCGGTGCTTGGTTTTCGGGGTCCTGTAGCGGCTAGGCTCCCAAAATGTCTCACACATGTGGTATCCCCGTACTCAGGAGAAGAAACAGAATGTATTTTGGGGTGCAATTCCACATATAACCATGGCATGTTTGAGCAATATATAATTTAGTGACAACTTTTTGTACATTTTTTTTTCTTTTTGTCATTATTCAATCACTTGGGACAAAAAAATTAAAATATTCAATGGGCTCAACATGCCTCTCAGCAAATAGCTTGAGGTGTCTACTTTCCAAAATGGGGTCATTTGGGGGGGTTTTGAACTGTCCTGGCATTTTATACACAACATTAGGAAGCTTACATCCACTCTTCTAACCACTTAAAGACAAAGCCCTTTCTGACACTTTTTGTTTACATAAAAAAAAAAAAAATTTTGCAAGAAAATTATGTTGAACCCCCAAACATTATATATTTTTTTAAAGCAAAGGCCCTACAGATGAAAATAGTGGGTGTTGCATTTTTTTTTCACACAGTATTTGCGCAGCGATTTTTCAAACGCATTTTTTGGGGAAAAACACACTTTTTTTATTTTTAATGCACTAAAAAACACTATATTGCCCAAATGTTTGATGAAATAAAAAAGATGATCTTAGGCCGAGTACATGGATACCAAACACGACATGCTTTAAAATTGCGCACAAACGCGCAGCGGCGACAAACTACATTCATTTTTAAAAGCATTTAAAAGCCTTTACAGGTAACCACGTTAGATTTACAGAGGAGGTCTACTGCTAAAATTACTGCCCTCGATCTGACCTTCGCGGTGATACCTCACATGCATGATGCAATTGCGGTTTACATATGACGCTAGACCGACGCTTGCGTTCGCCTTTGCGCAAGAGCAGGGGGGGACAGCGGTGCTTTTTTTTAATTATTATTTATTTTGCTTTTTTATTTTATTTTTAAACTGTTCGGTGTGATAAAATGCTTTCCCAATTTCCCAATGGCGCTGTTTATATCCAGGGGGGGGGGGGAAATTCCCTCTCCCTGCTTGTAAAAGCAGTCTAGAGGCTAATTATCTGCTAGAATTGCTTTTACATGAAAGCCGGCCACTGGCTGAAAAGAATGATACCAAGATGATACCTAAACCTGCAGGCATCATTCTGGTATAAACATTCAAAGTCCAGCAACATACCAGTACGTTGCTGGTCCTTGTTGGACATGTATTGTAATCTTTTTTTTTCATGCAGCCTGTTGGCTGAACGAAAAAAAGAGATTGATCGGTGGGTATGCCCACCATTAGAATACCTCCCTTCATCCACCCACTTCTAATGATGGGCATACATGCACCATATATATATGCCGTAGCATGGGGGCATCCTCCCGCAAAAAAGTTATGCCGCGTACACACGGTCGGACTTTTCCACGGGCAAGCCTTCGTCGGAATTTCGACCGTATGTACGCGGCATAAAAGGTTATGCCGCGTACACACGGTCAGACTTTTCCACGGGCAAGCCTCCGTCGGAAATTTGACCGTATATACGCGGCATTAGGAGCAAAATCGCTCCTCCGCCCCTATGCTTCGGCATATATGCTCTTTTTTTTAACTGTGGTGGTGAAATCACCTCCTACAGCATTGGAGTCACGGCTTTATGTATCGTGGGAGCAAACGCTGTTGCTGTCAAGATAAATAGATCTGCTCTGCAACTGAATGGCGTACCTGCTAAGCAAATGATGGTTAACATTAAAACAAAGTAACGTTACAGTACAACAGTAAGACCTTACCATACCATACCTGCAAAGCAAATACCAAAACAAAATCTAGTAAAAAATAAAACATTTTTTTAACGCAACCTGTGCCTAAAATATATATATGCCGAAGCATGGGGGCATCCTCCCGCAAAAAAGTTATGCCGCGTACACACGGTCGGACTTTTCCACGGGCAAGCCTCCGTCGGAATTTTGACCGTATGTACGCGGCATTAGGAGCAAAATCGCTCCTCCGCCCCTGCTGCCCCCATGCTTCCCCCATGCTTCGGCATATATGCTCTTTTTTTTTAACTGTGGTGGTGAAATCACCTCCTACAGCACTGGAGTCACGGCTTTATGTATCGTGGGAGCAAACGCTGTTGCTGTCAAGATAAATAATTCCGCGCTGCAGCTGAATGGCGCACCTGAAAACAAAAAATTACATACCTGAAAAGCAAGCATGATAAAACATTGCAGAATAGAATACAGTAAAAAAAGAGCAGAACAATAGAGAGAAAATATAGAGAGAGAGAGAACAATAAAACGACAACTATTTTTGGTTTTTTTATTTTATATTTTTTTTGTGTTTTGTTTTTTACGTTTTTTACACTTTTTTTTGTAACTTTAACAACTGTAATGGTTCGGGTCTCTCAAAATGTAATGGAATCTTGGGAGACCCTGTGTAAGTGTGTCCTAGTCTGTGAAATTCTGTACCCTACGCTAAAACTTCACTTTTGAGTGGTAGCGTTCAAAACATTCACCAAGGCAAAGACCAGGTTTGTCAGGACAGAGTGGACAAAAAACACGGATGTCACGCCTAAATCCGCGCTTGCTACAGACACGACATCTTTTTTGGGGGGGTTCGTTGGGTAGGGGTACTCGGGAGGGCATACGGATAATGCCTCTCATGCAGCCGGCTTACTGCATTTGGTTGGGGATGGTGAGGTGCAGAACCGCCTGGATACAGGAGGTCTGTGACTATCTCATTCTGGAATTTTAGAAGAGATAAAGTCCCGTCTGAAGCTCTGTATAGCACATGAGCGTTCAGCAAAGCCAATTGGAATAAGGATAGAGACACTTTTTTGTACCAGCGTCTCGCCTTACGGTCAATTAGATACAGCGCCAACAACTGGTCGTTGAGGTCCACCCCTCCCATATTTTGGTTATATTCGTGGACACAGAGGGGTTTCTCCACAACACCAGTCGCCGTACGAATTTGGACTGTCGTGTCTGCATGAAGGGAGGTAAGAAGGAAAAATAGGATTTTTATAACAGCTTACCTGTAAAATCCTTTTCTTGGAGTACATCACGGGACACAGAGCGACATAGTCATTACTAATGGGTTATATAGATACCTTCAGGTGCTGGCACTGGCAACTTCCAAAACCGGAAGTACCCTCCCCTATATAAGCCCCTCCCATCCGGGAGCACCTCAGTTTTGTAGCAAAGCAATAAGTGTCCCAAAAAGAGGGGTGGGAGCTCTGTGTCCCGTGATGTACTCCAAGAAAAGGATTTTACAGGTAAGCTGTTATAAAAATCCTATTTTCTTTCTCGTACATCACGGGACACAGAGCGACATAGTCATTACTAATGGGATGTCCTAAAGCAATGCCCAACGAGGGGGGGGATACACCATATATAAGCTGAGCGCTATCAGACATGAGGATCTTTTGCGGCCTGCAACACACTGCGCCCAAAGGCGACATCCTCCTGACTTCTAACGTCCACCTGGTAGAACCTAGTAAACGTGTGTACTGAAGACCATGTTGCGGCCTTACAGATTTGAGCCAGAGAGGCCTGGTGATGCACTGCCCATGAAGTTCCAACTGCTCTCGTGGAGTGCGCCCTAACTTTGAACGGAGGCGGTCTCCTTCTCAAGCCATAGGCTTGCATTATGACCTGTCGAATCCACTTGGCTAAAGTAGATTTTGACGCTGCCTGACCCCTTCTGGGGCCTTCCGGCAGAATAAACAAAGTATCCGTTCTGCGAATCTGAGCAGTGGCTTTTAGATAAGCTTTAACTGCTCTTACTACATCCAAAGAATGCAATAACTTTTCCTCTACCGAAGTAGGTTTGGGGAAAAAAGAAGGAAGAACCACATCTTGGTTCAAATGAAACCTCGATACCACCTTAGGAAGAAAGGCTGGATGAGGACGTAACACTACTCTGTCCTTATGGATAACCAGATATGGCTCCCTACAGGACATAGCTGCTAATTCCGACACTCTTTTAGCCGAACAAATGGCTACTAGAAAAATCTATTTCCTGGTGAGAAGAACCAGGGAAATATGCTGTAATGGTTCAAATGGTTGTTTCTGTAGAACCGACAGAACCAAGTTTAGATCCCATGGACATATGGGAATATTAACCGGAGGACTAATACGCATCACTCCTTGTATAAAGGCTTTGACTAGTGAATGCGAAGCCAAGGGCCTTTGAAAAAATATTGACAAGGCCGAAATCTGACCCTTGATAGTACTCAAGGCAAGCTTCCTATCTACCGCCCATTGTAGGAAGTCCAGAATCCTACCTATTACGTATTTACGTGGATGCCATTTCTTGGCCTCACGCCAGGCGATGTACGCCTTCCAGATTCTATAGTAGATCTGCCTGGATACCGGCTTCCTGGCATTGATCATGGTAGATACCACAGCATTAGAGAGCCCTCTCTTTTTTAGAATGTGGGCTTCAATAGCCAGGCCGTCAAACCTAGGGCTGGTAAGGAAGGGTGGTATATCGGTCCTTGCGAAAGCAGGTCCGGACGATGTGGGAGGGTCCAAGGACTCCCCACAGACATCTTTACAATCTCCGCGTACCATGCTCTTCGGGGCCACGCTGGAGCCACCAGAATCACTGGTTTCTTTTCTACCCTGATTCTGCGAAGTAATCGAGGTAACAATTGTGGCGGTGGGAATGCATATATCAGCTTGAACTGATCCCAAGGGAACACTAGGGCATCCGAGCCGCAAGCTAGGGGATCCCTTGTCCAAGAGACAAACCTGTCCACTTTTGCGTTGAATCTGGATGCTAGCAGATCTACATCCGGTGTTCCCCACCGCTGACATATTGTCCGGAAAACCTCGGGATGAAGGGACCATTCCCCTGGGCATAATTGTTGGCGACTTAGAAAGTCCGCCTTCCAATTCTCCACTCCTGGAATGAATACCGCAGATATGGCTGGGACATATCTTTCTGCCCATCTCAGGATGTAATTTACTTCCCTCTGGGCTGCACGACTCCTGGTGCCCCCCTGATGATTGATATATGCCACTGCTGTGGCATTGTCTGATTGAATTCTGACAGGGGACCCTTGGAGTTTGGATGTCCATGCTACTAGGGCATACCGGGCTGCTCGTATCTCTAAGAGATTGATGGGCAGGGCCTTTTCCGCATCCGACCATCTGCCCTGGAGAGACCATTGCTCCAGTACTGCTCCCCAGCCTATAAGGCTGGCATCTGTAGTGACCACCTTCCAAGAAATCGGACTGAAGTATTTTCCTCTTTCCAGATTCTGGGGAACCAACCACCAGCGGAGGCTCTTGCGAACGGAAGGGGACAAGGACATTGGTAAGTCCAGAGCCTGAACTTTTTTGTTCCAGGCTGACAGTATGGCCCTTTGCAAATTCCTTGAATGGAATTGACCGTAGGGTACTGCTTCGAATGATGCCACCATTTTTCCCAGCAGCCTCATGCACAGGCGTATGGATGGCTGTCTTTTTGAACCCACTAAGTGGATCAAATCTCTCAAAGACGACCCCTTTTCTTGAGGCAAGAAAATTTTTCTCTGGTCTGAATCCAGCCTTAGCCCCAAGTATTCCAGACTTTTGACTGGTTTTAGGGCTGACTTGTCTCGGTTGATAATCCAACCGTGATATTCCAGATACTTGATTGTCTCGTGAACAACCACTTCTAGTTTTTCCACTGAGTGGTCTATCAGCAACAAGTCGTCTAGATATGCCATTATCGTTACACCTCGTGTTCTTAGATTGGCCAATAATGGGGCCAGAATTTTTGTGAACACTCGTGGTGCTGTGGCCAGACCGAAGGGTAAGGCTCTGAACTGAAAATGGCGCCCTTCTACCGCAAAGCGTAGAAATTTTTGGTGGGCTGGAAAGATGGGAATGTGCAAATAAGCATCTTTGATGTCGATCGAGGCTAACCATTCCTCCCCTTGTAGGGCAGTGGCCACCGACCGAATCGACTCCATCCGGAAAGTCCTGATATGTAGGAATTTGTTTAGCCCTTTTAGATTTAATATGGGCCTCACGTCCCCGTTTGGCTTCGGGACTGTAAAGAGGTTTGAGTAAAACCCGAACCCCCATTCTTCCAGGGGAACCTCTATAATTACTGCTTGGAGCAATAATTGTTCTAGTGCCAACAGGAGGGATCCTCTCTTCTGGGGATCCCTTGGCACGTTTGACCTTATAAAGTGGGAAGGAGGGGAGTCTTTTAACTCCAATTTGTATCCCAGATTTACTGCGGAGAGCACCCATCTGTCTCTGATCGTGTCCCGCCAGGTCTCTGCGAACAACTGAAGTCTTCCCCCCACCCGATTGAGTGGGGGCAACCCTTCATGCATTTGACTTTGGGGGAGGTTTTGTACCTCTCCTGCTCCAGGGCTTCTTGTTACCCTGCAATTGTCCCTGATTTTTACCTCCGGGATTTGACCGAGGAGGCCGTCGGAACTGTTTCACAGCCGATGTCCTAGGGACTGGAGAAGCAGGCCTCTTAAAAGAGGGACCTCTAACTCTGTTTTTAACCGGCAAAAGTGTACTTTTACCGCTGGAAATTCTCTGGATATATTTGTCCAGGTCTTCCCCGAATAAGCGTTCACCATGAAATGGGAAGCTGACCAGCAATTTTTTACAGGGAGCTTCAGCAGACCAGTTTTTGAGCCATAAAAGCCTGCGCATATGTACTACAGACAGCGTAAGGCGGGAGGCCTGATGGATTGAATCCTTTATAGCGTCCACCGCAAAGCATAAGGCTCTAGGTAGATCAGCTAGGGCAAGAGCCTGCTGATCCGGCAAGTCCCTTAAGACCTGTTTCAACTGATCCTTCACTGCTTGGCAGACCCCAATAGCTGCCACTGCTGGTTGTGTCACCAATCCTGTTGTAGAAAAAGCAGATTTTAATAAGGACTCTAATTTTTTATCTATTGGGTCCTTGAACATTTGGACATTATCCACTGGACATGTCAGCGATTTATTCACACAAGAGATGGCTGCGTCCACTGTAGGGACCCTCCATTTTTTGATGAACTTATCCTCCATGGGATAGACCACTTGAAATCTCTTGGGAGGAGTAAATATTTTATCAGGATGCTCCCAATCCTGGTAAATGAGCCCTTCCAGTAAAGGATGGATCGGAAAGGAACAAACAGTCTGGGGAGCTTTTAGCGACCCCAACGAGGAGACAGAAGTGGATGATGGCTCCGCAAGGGGCATTTTAAATGCTGATCGGACCATATTAGTCAGGGACTGAACCCATAACCTTTCAGCATGTGATGCTGAGAATGGCTCTTCCACTGTTGATTCCTCTACAACAGAATCAACCTCATCCTGATCCCCTTCAGGCAGGTCGATCCCTGTATGGGACTGTTGCTCTGCTAACAGGCACTCTGAGGGAGGAGACGGAGATCGAGCGCTTTTTTCCTGTGACAGGGAAGCAGCGATCAATGCTGACAATCTCTCTTCCAGCCCTCCCAGAGCTGAGGAAAAAACCTCCTCTGTTACATACACAGGAGCAGGTGAACTGAGGACAGCCACAGTACCAGGTACTCCTGAGGGTGCTCTACGGTCACTAACCTCTGATTCTTCAGGGGAGACTGGTGCAGCCGAAGCATGCCCAAGATCCTCAGAGCCCGATGGAGACCCCCTATGCTTCCTGGAATTTTTAGTCCCGGAGTTTTTTGACGGCATTATTCCTAAGCCCAAAGCTGAGGTATTCCAGCCGAAATACACCACTTACTGACAATAGTCTAGCACAAATGCTGCTATAAAACCAGTTGGTGTCTACTAATGTGCCTTTCTATGGGGATGCCTGCATCAACCGCTTGCTGTATGCCTTTTTCTAAATGTTGCCAGCTCTGTCTCTGCACTCCATAGCCAGCTCACAACACATAATTGTGGTTTTTAACATGCTGGGATGCCCGCACATGCGCAGAAGCGCTGCAGCGCGCACAGAGCGTCATCCCCCAAGCTCCGCCCCCTTTCCCGGCTCACCTCTATATATAGAGGTGCGTGCACGCGCACGTGCGCGGCCACGTGCGCCTTCGGCGCTAATTTTGAAAAGGAAACCAGGGACAAGAACCAGGGCCCCTTTTGCCGCAGGCCGGGGGATGGACGAGCATTGCAACATGGCAGAGGAAGCAGTTTCCCTTAAGAGAACTCACCATCTGCCTGGACTTGCTCTGATAAAAAGAAACTAGTCCATATGACAAGAAACGTTCCACAGCGGCCTCTAGTGGATTAACACAGGTACCGCAGTCTGATATATTAAATATATATATATTATTATTTATTTATTTTTTCTTGACCACTATTAAAATTATTACATTTTTTAGTAGTTACAGGCATGCACAGATATTAGCGGGAATACCGTTAGGTAACAGACAGAAAGACAAATTAGGCTTGGGGGTCCCCCAATAGAACCAAGTTCCTGGGGGCCCCCACTTACCTGTTCCCCGCCGCAGGACTTTGTTTGGTCCACAGAAGCCCAAACTTCACCTATCACGGCAGGCATTGTAATTAAACCTTCAGGGACCGGGTTCCCAAGGATTCCACTCCCCTGGACCTGTATAGCACCCTGCACAGAAAACATCTTGGTCATGGGTATTACCAGAGCTCTGGATCCCAGGGTCCAGCTCTCCTAAGAGAAGCATTACAGGCAAAACCTTGCTCTTCTCTGCAAGGCCCGGGTACCGACCGTTTAGCTATGAAGCTTTTTTGGTCGGATCCGGAATAGCTTACTGAGGCCCAAAAGAACCTGTACGCAAGCTCAGTGAAAAACACATGTTTCTTCTTGGCCAACACCTTAGACACTGCCAAAAAACTGAGGTGCTCCCGGATGGGAGGGGCTTATATAGGGGAGGGTACTTCCGGTTTTGGAAGTTGCCAGTGCCAGCACCTGAAGGTATCTATATAACCCATTAGTAATGACTATGTCGCTCTGTGTCCCGTGATGTACGAGAAAGAAACATTCTTATTGTCCCTCCACTTCATAGCGAGCAAGTTATTACACTTCAAGCAGGCTCTCTCCCCCAGCCTAAGACAGGCATCTACAAGCCGCTGGGGAAAGCCCCGGCGATTAGGTCGCACGGTGCCACATGCTCCAATCTGATGATCAAACAAGTGACTAAACAGTGGCACGCTCGTGTAATAATTGTCCACATACAAGTGGTACCCCTTTCCGAATAAGGGTGACACCAAGTTCCACACTATCTTGCCAGCGCTCCCTATGTAATCCGGGCAGTTGACCGGCTCAACCTGACTGTCTTTTCCCTCATAAACCGTAAAGCTCCATACATAGCCTGTTGCCCTGTCACAGAACTTATAGAGCTTGACCCCGTATCTGGCACACTTGCTGGGAAGGTACTGCTTGAAAGACAAGCGGACAGAAAATTTAATCAGGGACACATCAACGCAGACAACTTGATCGGGAATAAACAAGGCTGCAAAACGTTCGTTGAAGTGGTTTATGAGGGGCAGAATTTTATAGAGCCGGTCGTACTCAGGGTCTCCACGTGGACGACAAAGTTCATTGTCGTTGAAGTGCATGAACCGCAAAATCTGCTCGTATCGTGTCCTGGGCATGGAGGCAGAGAACACGGGCATGTGGTCAATTGGGTGCGTGGACCAATAAGCACGCAATGACGGGAATTTATGTGTGCCCATGTTGAGGGAAAGGCCCAGAAAGGTCTTAAATTCAGAAACCGTACTTGGTTTCCAATCTTTGGCAATGGAAGGCAACTGGGGGTTAGCAGCGATGAATTGACCAGCATATAAATTACTCTGGTCCACAATAGATCTATAGAGATCTTCCGTGAAAAACAGCGAATAAAAATCAATTGGCATAAAATCAGCTGTTTCCACCTGAATACCGGGTTGGGCAGTGAATGGGGGAAGTACGGGTTCTGCAGAAGTGGTGGGGACCCAATCAGGATAGGCGAATTCTGCAGGAAGGGCACTAGGGCATGACGGGCCTGCCTTTGTCTTCTTGGTGGCAGCGGGACACTACTTGTGCTTGCCACCTCGCCAGCTTGAACTGCACTTATGGGACTCGCCACGTCACCACATAATACTGCAGTGCTGGATGTACGCCCAGGCTGTACTAGGCCGCTGGTGCTTCCCAATTCACCAGAAGGAATAGCGGCGCTAGTACTACTCTGCTCCATGATACGAGAGACCTGCGGTTCTTGCTCCTAAACAACCTCAGAAGATCGGGATCGGGTACGCCTGACCTTAGCAGGGACCTCAACTTCGTCGTCAGAGCTATCTGACAAGGAGCCGCTGACTTCACTGTCTTCTACGGGAAGATATTCTGAGCCTGAATCTGACAGATGCGTGACCTCCTCTTCACTATCTGTCATGCTCAGAATCTCGTAGGCCTCTTTACTAGTGTACCTTCGTCTTGCCATTTTGGGCTCTAAATTTAGGGGTACACTAGTAAGATTCACAGGTAAAAAAAGCACCTGACTGTCAGCAAATGTATCAAACGCTACCAAAAAAACTGTTAGCGATCGCAGGGATTAGGACTGTCTCTGTGAACGCTGCAGTTATGTGTGTTGTGTTTGGTAAGTGACAGTGATCGATCGATACTGCACTTGGGTGGGCTGGGCTGGGCTGGGCTGGGCGGAGGGGCTAAACGCAGGTGCTAGCAGGCATCTGGGCTGATCCCGCTAACACTGCGTTTTTGGGAACCCTAAACCGCTGGGGACGCTGGTATAGATCTGTTCAGATACTATACCACTAAGGGAGGTGTATGCTTTGCGCGTGGGTGTTAGCGTTACTGGCACTAACCTGACGCTGCCTGGGGCGACGCAGACCCTCTCTGGCGCTAAAACCTAATTGATATCAGCCGCCGGGCGATCAGGGGGTTAAACCTTTATTGGGTTATATACGGCGGGTGCCCTGATGCTATAAAAAGCAAACTAACCAACCAGCGTCACCCGTAAAACTTATATGGTGATCACTGGTGAAAGGGTTAACTAGGGGCAATCAGGGGGTTAAAACCTTTATTAGGTTATATATGGGGGTACCTGACGCTATATAAAAACCGGACGGGTAACCTAAATAACGAAATTACTAACCGGCTAACCAGTGTCACCAGTAAAACTTATACGGTGATCACTGGTGAAAGGGTTAACTCTAGGGGCAATCAGGGGGTTAAAATAATATATGGGGGTACCTGACGCTATAAAAACCTGCGGCGAAACGAAAAATAAATAACTGGCTATCTAGGGCACCACCGGCACTAAATACAGCGATCGGAAATACGCTCGCTTAGTGACGCTGGCGTTAGGGGGTGAAAGGGTTACCTGGGGGGCGATCAAGGGGTTAAACCTTTATATGGGGGGGTTAGGGGGATACCCTGGACCTAAAGGGGCCTAAACCTAACTGCCCTGCAACTTTTTACTGTCACAAATGACACTGATTGCAGTGATCAGTAAAAAAATGACCACTGCAAACGGTGCACTGTGACTGGGGGTACTGGGGGTGATCTGGGGGTGACTGGGGGGTGAAAAGTGTGCCTACGTGTACTGGTGTCAGTGGGCTGTTGGTGCACTTACTGTGAGATGTCTTCACTCCTCATGCCGGATCGAAAAGACCGACACGAGGAGAGATGACATCACTTCCTCTGCCTGTGTTTACATTTACACAGCAGAGGAAGCATATCATTCGCTGGTAGCGATCGCGAGGGGGTGGCCGGAATCGAACGGCCGTCCCCTCATCCCGGATCGCTCCCCAATGGAAAACGACCGCTCACTGTAAAGAAGGGGGGTCCGATCGGACCCCCCAACTATACAAAGGCAATCACGTAGATATACGTGACTTTGCCTGTTGGTGCCATTCTGCCAACGTATTTTTACAGTGTGCGGTCGTTAAGTGGTTAAAGATTTAATAACATGGGGTGCAATGTGGGTGTGGCGTTATAAAATATAAACAAGCGAAGCTAACTAAAAAACCATAACAGCACAAATAAATTTTTTAGCAGCACAAACCAGCACAAATGAGGCACTAACCAACCAGCCCAATTTAAAAAACAATAGAAGATAGAACGAAAAAAACATTTTTATTTGTGCTGATTGTAGGGGGGGGGCAGAGTAGGTGGGGTTTAAAAAAAAAACAGTTATAACTTAAAAATCATAACAGCACAAATAAAATGTTTAGCAGCACAAACCAGCACAAACATAGCACTAACCAACGAGACCAGTGTCGTGTCATTTGGGCGTTGTAGGGGGGCTGAGTGACCTTTGGTGACCTTTAATAAATTATTAATAACGCAAAAACGCTAAAAGATAGAACGGAAATTTTAGCAGCAAAAAACAGCACACACGTAGCACGAAGGAAACACACTTGAGTTTTTATTTGTGCTGACTGTAGGGTGCGCAAAGTGAGTGAGGTTTAAAAAAAAAATAAACTGTTATAACTTAAAAACCATAACAGCACAAATAATTTTTTTAGCAGTACAAACCAGCACAAACATAGCACTAACCAACGAGACCAGTGTCGTGTCATTTGGGCGTTGTAGGGGGGCTGAGTGACCTTTGGTGACCTTTAATAAATCATTAATAACGCAAAAACGATAAAAGATAGAACGAAAATTTTAGCAGCACAAAACAGCACAAACGTAGCACTAACCAACGAGACCAGTTTTGTGCCATTTGGCTGTTGTAGGGGGGCTAGGTGATGTCATAGTCTGGAAAAAACAATTACTAATATCTTCAAAATAAAAGCAGCACAACGTTTTTATTTGTGCCGATTGTAGGGGGGCCAGCTTCGCTGAGCTTGAGGAATGTGTACAGAATAATTTTGCTGTTTTGTATTTCATTTTGTGATATAGTTGTTGTTTACACTTTAATAGCTCCATTACCTTTAGATCTATCTAGTTTTTGAAGTGAACATTTCATTTTAAAGGAGCAGCTGCTGTCTATTATACATACCTTTATGAGATTATGAGAATAGATATATATGTGAACGTATAGAGAGGCACGAGTTTATCACGTTTACACTTTCAGAAAAGTAACATTGTTTTTTGCTTCAGTTCAGCTCACAGGAAATGACAAGGACACTGCTTTTCTGGCAACATCAACAAGTACTTTCTGTACTTTCTGAAAATGAAAACGAATGCAACCACCACTTCTCAGGACCGGTAGGCTGCAAGATATTCATGTTTTGTTCTTAAGTTGAGTTATTTTTTAAAGGTAAAGGGGAATACAAATTTCAAGAGCCTTCAACTTAGTGTTTTAGAGCCAGGCTGAAGTAATCCTACTTTGCCTGATTTGAGCAATATAGCCCAAATTAAATCACAGCTATAGTGAGAAAAATTGTATTCTGGTAATGGCATGGGGTAACAACCTCTAATGACAGTACCCAGGTCCAATGTAATGACAAGTTGACATATATCGTTTTCAAAAGTCCCATTTTACACCAATGTGTTGCGTTAGTGTGCACTTTGTAAAAATGGAACATGCTGCATTATATGTGCTGGAACGCCTTACAAAATTTCACAGTGCCCTGCTGCAATGGACGTTAAAAGAGAAGTATACTGTGACAGCAGGAAGGTAAAGTCACCTGGTTGCATCCAGGGGGGTAGATATATTTCGCCCAGATTCAGGCTTTACGCCGACTTATACAACTAGGTGGAGAGTTGTATAAGGCTAGTGGGCTCATGGATGACTCATACCTCTAGGGAGAGTGTGGGGCGTCGTGCAGACAGGGAGTTGATGAGACCAGCTGAAGCTTGTCAGCTCATTTAGGCCTCTATAAGAACTCCCAGCTTCATTAGATGTTAGCTCATGCCTGGACCCAGACCTGTGTGGACTGTCTAGGGAGAGTGAACCCCTGTGCGGTGAGACAAAGCCTGTGTGGCTATTTGCTTGGACATTTAAAACCAGGGACTTAGGGACTAGGACAGCATTAGGCTGATCCCAGTTGTTAGTTAGGAAACCTGTATGTTTAGTCAGAGGTCAAGTTGACCAGGATTTATTTTGTTTATGTTTCTTTTTCTTTGCTGTGTTTTGTCACTGTAAATAGAAAATAAACCGCACCTTTTTGATTTTGAAAACCACAACCTCCGTTTGCTGGGCCTGTTTTTGTGTGGGGAGCCCATCTCGGGGGTCACACACACCCGCTGCCGAGCCAACCCCCTCACAGTTGGTGGAGAACCAGTGGCAGTTTTTTTTTAAGCCAGCATGGAGGAGATACTGAAGCAGCTGGCTCTAGCAAATGCCAATCAACAGCAGACAAATGCAGGTTTGCAAAAGAACTTCGCAGCCCAGCAGCAAGCTCATCAACAGAGCCTTGCAGCCCAGCAGCAGACAAACGCAACTTTGCAACAGAGTCTGGAGGCTCAGCAACAAGCCCAGCAGCAATCTGAGGCCCGCTTCATAGACCTGTTGCAGAAGCAAGAGCAGAGACTACAACAACAGATGGAAGCAGTAATGCAGCAACGTCCGCAGACCAGTGAGGAAAGCCGTCCCACTAATACCGCGTCCTTTGGGGTGAGTCGTTTATTGACAAAAATGACTGGAGAGGATGATCCAGAGGTATTTTTGACCACATTTGAAAGGACCGCTGAAAGAGAAAAGTGGCCTGAGGAGCAGTGGGCTGGACTGGTGGCTCCTCTGTTAACTGGTGAATCGCAGAAAGCTTACTATGACCTAGAGCCTAACCAAGCAAAAGACTATGTGATGCTAAAAGCTGAAATATTGGCAAGGCTGGGTGTCACCCAGGCTGTCCGGGCTCAGCGTGTGCATAACTGGACTTTCCAGCTTGGAAAACCCCCCAGGTCTCAAATGTATGATCTCATTCACCTGAGCAGAAAGTGGCTACAGCCAGAGACTTTGTCCGCACCAAAGATTGTGGAACGTGTTGTAATGGATCGGTTTTTGAGAGCTCTTCCTACTGCCATCCAAAAGTGGGTAAGCCATGGAGACCCAGAGACGGCCGATGGTCTTGTGGATCGTGTGGAGAAATACTTGGCTACAGAGAACCTGACGGCCTCTTCCAGAGACACTCGGACTTTCCACCCTAAGACCAGACCATCCCCAGGGGCGGATAAGAGGATTCCAAGGGGTGAGGGTGGAGAGAGTAAGAGGGTGGGAGCTCTACCCCAAGTTTGGCGAGAACAGCCTGGGAAATCAGCGGCTCAAGAGGCCGCAAGAAGGATCGTTTGCTACCGCTGCCGGCAAGCGGGACATATTGCAGCCAATTGCCCGGTTGTGGAGGAACCCATGCAGTGTGACTTTCTGACGGGCAGACGTCAGTCGCTGTGTGCGACAGTCGCATGCACTGCCATTCGAGGAACTGAGAAACATTTATGCAAAATGTGTGTTAATGGTAGAAATGTTGTGGTATTGCTGGATTCAGGTAGCCTTGTGACCCTGATAAAGGCTGAGTTAGTTAAAACAGAGGTCTCTGGGAATAACAAGGTAGCTGTTATTTGTGTGCATGGGGACACCCGAGAGTATCCAGTGACTACAGTGTGTTTCGAGACCCCCAAAGGTACCCTCTCTCATCCAGTGGGCTTAGTATCTCAGTTACCGCATGACGCCATTGTGGGAAGGGATTTTCCGAAGTTCTGGGAACTGTGGGATGATCCTGAGCCCCCCACTGGTGCCCCTATGTACCAGGAATGTGATAGCCAGAACTCCCCTGAGAGTGGTGAGGACTCTCCGGAATTTCCCTTATCAGTATTGGCAGGGGAGACTCAAGAAACTGGAGAGGAGCCCACCTCCTCAGACGAAAACCTACCGTCTGTGGAGTTTTCTGATCTTGAGGTTCACAGGGAAAACTTTGCCACAGAACAGTTGAAAGACCCCGCCCTAATAAAGGCATGGGAAAACGTAGTGAAAATAGATGGCGAGTTAGTGAACCCAGATAATACCTGCACTTACCCATACTTCAGCGTAGAGAAGGACCTACTGTATCGGGTGGCAAAAAGGGCAGAAGAAACCGTTGAGCAGCTTGTGGTGCCCAAACCTTACAGGAAGTTGGTGTTGGAGTTGGCCCATGGGCACATTCTTGGAGGTCATCTGGGGACAGAGAAAACCCGAGAGAGGGTATTACAGAGATTCTATTGGCCGGGGGTGATGAAGGACATAGAAAATTATTGTTCCACCTGCCCTGTGTGTCAGAGGTCGGCCCCGATGCCACATTTCCGTAGCCCGCTGGTCCCTCTACCCATCATTGAGGTCCCGTTTGAGAGGATCGGCATGGATTTGGTAGGTCCTATAATCAAGTCCGCTAGGGGGCACCAGTACATATTAGTTATAATGGACTATGCCACCCGTTATCCAGAAGCGATCCCTCTCCGAAATACCTCGGCCAAAACCATAGCCAAAGAGCTATCTCTTGTGTTTAGCCGGGTGGGTATTTGTAAAGAACTGCTTACGGACCAAGGTACACCCTTTATGTCCCGGGTTATGAAGGAGCTGTGTAAATTGTTCAAAGTGACGCAATTACGTACATCTGTGTATCACCCCCAAACCGATGGGCTGGTTGAAAGATTCAACAAAACCCTAAAACAAATGTTGAAGAAAGTGGTGGATAGAGATGGAAAGGATTGGGACTGTCTACTTCCTTATCTGATGTTTGCTATTAGGGAGGTGCCCCAATCCTCTACGGGATTCTCCCCCTTTGAGTTACTGTATGGGAGACACCCAAGAGGGCTGTTGGATATTGCCAAGGAAACTTGGGAAAGTGAGAGTTCTCCCCACAGGAGTGTGATTGAGCATGTCGCCCTGATGCAAGACCGAATTGCACAGGTAATGCCCATCGTGAAGGAACATTTGGCCCAAGCGCAGTTAGCACAGCAGAGAGTGTACAACCGTGGAGCCAAGACCCGTACCTTTTCCCCGGGGGATAGGATACTGGTACTTGTCCCTACGGTTGAAAGTAAATTCCTTGCCAAATGGCAAGGCCCCTACGAGATAATGGAAAAAGTGAGCGAAGTGAATTACAAGGTCAGACAACCAGGAAGGCGAAAGCCCGAACAGATCTATCACGTTAATCTGTTGAAAGCCTGGAGGGATAGAGAGTCCCTAGTCGCAGACACTTGGTCACCAGCTCAAACTGGTTGCGTGATTCCTGAGGTTGGAATAGCAGCCACCTTGTCACAACCCCAACAACAGGAGGTTAAGGAGTTTGTGCTTCGCAACAAGGAGGTATTCTCTGAGCTGCCGGGACAAACATCTGGGGTAGAGCATGACATCATTACCCCGCCCGGTGAAAGGGTGAAGTTAAAACCCTATCGGATCCCAGAGGCCCGACGGGAGGCAATACGGGAGGAAGTACAGAAAATGCTGAACTTAGGGGTGATAGAGGAGTCCCAAAGTGATTGGTCTAGTCCCATTGTGTTGGTGCCTAAACCGGATGGGAGCTGGCGATTTTGTAACGATTTTCGTCAGTTGAACAAAGTTACAAAATTTGACACCTACCCCATGCCACGTATAGATGAGTTGATCGACCGGCTGGGAACAGCCCGATACATGACGACTCTTGACCTCACAAAAGGGTATTGGCCAATCCCCCTGGCCAAGTCGGCCAAAGAGAAAAACGCATTTGTAACCCCAGACGGGGCGTTCCAATATAAAAGAATGCCGTTCGGGTTACAGAATGCGCCGGCCACATTCCAGCGGAAAATGGACCAGATGCTGAGGCCCCATCGGAAGTATGCTGCGGCTTACCTGGATGACGTAATTGTCCATAGCACAGATTGGGCCTCACATCTGCCAAAAGTGCAAGCAGTCCTGGACTCTGTTCGGGAAGCGGGGTTTACGGCTAACCCCAAGAAGTGTACCATTGGGCAGGAGGAGGCCAAATATCTTGGGTACACCATTGGGAGGGGAGTAATAAAACCCCAACTCAACAAAGTCGAGGCCATCCAGAGTTGGCCACGTCCCAACAGCAAGAAGCAGGTACGAGCCTTTCTGGGAATCGCTGGGTATTATCGGCGATTCATTCCCCACTTTGCTTCTAAGGCTGTGCCCCTAACCAACCTGACGAAGGGGAAAGGGTCGGTCATGATTAAATGGACCCCCGAGGCTGAGGCAGCATTCCAATTCTTGAAACAAGCCTTATGTAGCCAGCCAGTGTTGTACTCACCCGACTTCTCTAAAGACTTTGTCGTACAAAGTGATGCGTCAGATGTGGGGTTAGGAGCAGTATTGTCCCAGGTCTGGAACGGGGAAGAGCACCCAGTCATTTACCTCAGCAGGAAGTTGAAGTCCCATGAGGTAAATTACGCCACCGTTGAAAAGGAGTGTTTAGCGGTGAAGTGGGCTCTAGATTCCCTTCGGTACTACCTGCTAGGTAGGCACTTTGACTTGGTTACGGATCACGCTCCGTTAAAGTGGATGGCTCAAAACAAGGAAACAAATAGAAGAGTGAATAGGTGGTTCCTGGCCCTCCAGGAATTCAACTTCACAGTAAAGCATCGCCCTGGCGTTCAAATGGGGAATGTGGATGCTTTGTCTCGAGTACATGAATGCCTGATTGCTGGTGTTCCAACCCCGAGGTTAAAACAAGAGGGGGGGGGTATGTGACAGCAGGAAGGTAAAGTCACCTGGTTGCATCCAGGGGGGTAGATATATTTCGCCCAGATTCAGGCTTTACGCCGACTTATACAACTAGGTGGAGAGTTGTATAAGGCTAGTGGGCTCATGGATGACTCATACCTCTAGGGAGAGTGTGGGGCGTCGTGCAGACAGGGAGTTGATGAGACCAGCTGAAGCTTGTCAGCTCATTTAGGCCTCTATAAGAACTCCCAGCTTCATTAGATGTTAGCTCATGCCTGGACCCAGACCTGTGTGGACTGTCTAGGGAGAGTGAACCCCTGTGCGGTGAGACAAAGCCTGTGTGGCTATTTGCTTGGACATTTAAAACCAGGGACTTAGGGACTAGGACAGCATTAGGCTGATCCCAGTTGTTAGTTAGGAAACCTGTATGTTTAGTCAGAGGTCAAGTTGACCAGGATTTATTTTGTTTATGTTTCTTTTTCTTTGCTGTGTTTTGTCACTGTAAATAGAAAATAAACCGCACCTTTTTGATTTTGAAAACCACAACCTCCGTTTGCTGGGCCTGTTTTTGTGTGGGGAGCCCATCTCGGGGGTCACACACACCCGCTGCCGAGCCAACCCCCTCACAATGCGTTTTTTATTTTTTTTCTAGATTCATACTTACCTAGGTGGATGCAGCATCAGACCGATGCTGCAGCTGTCCCCCAGCGTCTCTGCACTGAGAACCGAGCCACCGAACATTGCCGATGGCTCGGTTCTCACTCCTCCCCGAGCGGAGAGCTGCTGACTGTCAGTCAGCATCTCCCCTGCTCTCTTCCTCTACGCTCATTGGAGTGCTGAGCTATGGAGGGGCGGGGAGCGGCCGTCTCAGCGGCTCGCTGAGAAGCGGAGACTGCCATCAGTCAAGGCAAGGCAATTGCAACTGTACTCATTTTCCTCAGAGCTTAGTAAATGTGGCAAAGCTCTGCTGATTTCCATTAGCCAATCATGTGCAAGCAAAAATTCATTTTCTATTTTTTTTACTTTCCTTGCACACGATTTGGGTATTTTTTACAAAGTAAAGCTTTACCACATTTACTAAGGAAAATGACTGCAACTGCACTTGCAAAGTGCACAGTATATTAGCCTTTAGTAAATCAACCCAATTTGTAAAAAAGGTTGTCAGCACGCCGCAACTCAGATGCATTTAATGCATGTCAATATGAGCAAATGCAATGAATGTGGTACAAAAATTAAGCCTTATATTTTCAGGGATCTTTTGGAAATTTCAGCATAACACATAGCCTATATTATCACTGTAAAATGTTGTCAACAGCTTTTTCTTTTGATAATATTAAAATACATAGTATGCAGTAAGTGCTGGGAAATGTATATTGTACCTGTTTAGTATTATGCAAAGGTTTTTTGCATTCACCTACCTTGTCATCATTATGCATCCTATCGTCCTGTGCAGATTCAAGACTTGATATCAGTGTATCATCATCACTAGATACATTATTTTGCACTGCCCCTTGTTCACAAAGAGGAAGGTCTCCTTCTATAGTGTGTTGTACCTGGTCTACTTCAGGGCTTTGCATAGAGTTAATTGCATTTACAAGCACAGAATCCAGTCCACTGCTGTCCTCTGCAGTCTCCTCTATGAATGACAGGTAAGCCAGGTCACCTGTTTCTCCTGCCATTTCTACCAAGCTTCCAGATGCACTTAGTGGCCTCAGCAGGTCAACACTAGGATCTGAAGAAATACATTTTGACATATCTTTATGTATCTGAGAATCTTCCCAATGCTTAAGTAAAGATTGTGTTTCCTCACTTACAATCTTTACTTCGTAATTTTCACTTATCTTTTTCAGATTAGAGAGTTGCAACTTTCTCTCTTCTACATCTTCTATTAATTCCATGTCTGAATAGGAGCCACCTGTCAGTAGACTATTCTTAGGAAATTCCTCCTTGCTGCTATCTGCCTGCATCAAACATAAAACAGCAACAGTATAATATATGTGCTAACATTTGAACCCAATGAATTACATTGAGTTATACATCACAACACATATGCCATTATGCCACACCTCATCATACTGTATATGTGCAATAAAGTTAAATTGCGGGGCACCAGAATAGAGAGAGACATACTCATCTAGTCCTGGACATAGCTCAGGCCAGAGTGTTCCTTTCACAGGAGAAACTTCAGATTCTCCAATTTCAAACTATCCAGATATACAATGATGAGTTGGTTCCAGCATCTATTTCTGAAGGTTCAAGATCCACTCAAAGCTCTGTAATTTCTACACAGTCAAGACATGTTGTCTGACAAAACCCTTACCGACTGTTCCCTCCACAGGAGGTCATCCAAGTATCTCACAATGGGGATAATACGAGAGTGTGGCAGGGCTAATTCTGAGGATAGCACCTTGGCGAATACCAGAGGTGTAGATGAGAGACCATTACCAACTAGCAGTACAGGGGCAACTCAGAAAAGTGTAGGAATCACTGATGCATTTAAAAGATTGGCATATATAGGGAGGCGATGTCAGATCTAGTGAATTCCATTTGGAATTTATAAACCTGAATAAAAACCTTAAAGTGGAAGTAAACCCTCCTATCATTTTCAGGCAAGGAAGCTGCCATCTTGGCCTCTGTTTAATCTTCAACTGCCATGATGCTGCACATGTGATCAGTTATGACACCAGCCATTGGATGGTTTGACAGTTTGGTTGAGAGCACAACCAATGTGACAGTTGGCATTCCCGGCATGCCGGGAATGTAACTGCTTTTTGAAACTGTTAAATCGATGGGTTTACTTCCGCTTTAATAGAAACTGGGTAATGACATCTGAGAGAGCTCGATGGTGATCTGCCAATCTGTGAAGTGACAGGTTGGAGGTAAAAAATGAAGGAGGGGGCAGGGATCTAAACCCGTCTATACCCCTTGGATATCACCTCCATCACACAAGCATCAGAGCTACCAGCTGTTCAAGCATCTAAATAGTTAATGGAAAGTGGGGTACTCCTTCATGCAGAGGAAGGCTTGTCTGAAGATTTGCAGACTTTGAGTGTCAGACAGGCCTTGCAGGAGTACTGGGAACCAAATTTATAGAGTTCTAGTGAGAAGGTCAAGGGGGTAGAGGTATAAAAGTGAAATTTCTTAACATTCAGAAAAGGAAAACACTTTAATTTCTGTTTATTAGGCTTCTTCCACTGAGGATGTTGTGTGCTCTTGCCACCAGTAGCATCCTTGATGATATTGTCAAAACCAGGTCTGAAAAGACACTGTACCTCAAGGGCCATGCAGAGCAAATGTTTTTCACACAAAGTAATAACATGAGACACATGTAAGAGATGGTGCTAGGGGCTTCCAGCAAACCATCACAGCTGAAATTTAATGCTACAGGCATCTATTGCACACGCTCAATACAGAAGGGCTCAACTGCAGCAGTGGTTTAATCTCATTCGAGGCATTTTGACCAGTTAAACTTGGTTTGACCTAAGAAGGTTCAAAGCCAGAATCAGGTTAAAGTGGTTGTTAACCCACTTATTGTTGTTACTACAATCCCCTCTGTTATAATAAATGCTGTCCTGCAGTGTATGGTTTTCCTAAAAAATCCACCGATAAGGACCTTATTATATAGCGCCGATCAGCGGTCAGGTGACTGGCCTTCTCTCTCCTCTCTCCTCTCAAGGAGCCGAAAAACCCCTGCTGACGTCAGACGGGAGCAGGAGAGGAGAGACGGACGGTCAGATGACTGCCATGCGGCGCAATAAAATAAGGTATTTGTTGGTGGATTTTTTAG
Organism: Rana muscosa; assembly: GCA_029206835.1. Classification (NCBI taxonomy): domain Eukaryota; kingdom Metazoa; phylum Chordata; class Amphibia; order Anura; family Ranidae; genus Rana; species Rana muscosa. Next base: position 1,101,690,594 of record CM055116.1, read on the forward strand.
AAAACACATACAGTGGGCAGAGAATTTATTATAACAGAGGGGGATTGTAGTAACAACAATAAGTTATGATACCAGCAGGAAGGGGAGGGGGCACTGGTACAAGCTGAAAGGCAGGGAGGGGAGGAGGACACAGGAGACAGAGGAGAGCAGAGAGCAGGGCTGCGAATAACGGAGGCACGTAAACTGACCAGGGCTCAGCAACTGTAAGAGAACTATTAGAACGCCCCTGGCGCGCACACGTGGGCATGCGCGTGTTCACGGACAACAGCAGGCTTCCCAGAGCGCTCGTGCGCGTGCGCAGCGGACTGCGTGCACGCGCAGGAGCACATCCCTAACCCCAATTGGCGCCAGACGGCCTATTTAAAGGGTGCCCTGACTCCCAAACAGTGCTGACTGGTCTTCAGCTGTGTCCTGATCTTCTGATTCCTGTTGTACGCTGCCTGATACCTGTTGCTGATTTTGTCCTTCCCTGACTCTGCCTTTGGACTCTTGATACATTCCTGATTACCGGTTCCTGATCTCAGCTTCCATTTGACCTTGCTTCTGATTTTGTATTTTGCTGCCCGCCTGTTACCGAACCCGACTATCCTTTTGACCCTGCTCCTTCTCTCTGCCTGGCTCAAACACTGCCTCAGAGTGCCTGTGCTGGCCACCTGTCATCTCAGTTCTCCTGGGTCCTGTATCATCCTGTCCTCTGATTTCAGGAAGTTCCGGCAAGCCACAAAACCAGAACCTGCAAGTTGGTTAGAGTTCCCCTTAACATCGGCTGATCCACCGAGCATTACTCTAGCTCCATGCCTGTTGTTCTGCCTGTGCCACTGAGTCTACAATTCCATCTGCAAATTCTGCAAGCTACACTCACAGGCACTCGTGTTCCTCCTGACCCTAGCCACCATCTGTTCCACCTTCAGTGGGGCTTGGGCTGGAGCTACAAGAGAGGCTGACCTCATCATATCAGACTCCTACCAGGTACGTGACAGCAACCATGATAAACCGTGGTCAGTTTACAGGGGGGAGGGTATAGTCAGGCAGAATCAGACAGGTATTTCAGGTGTTACAGGGGGGCCAAATGACACAGCACAAGCACTGTGCTGTATAACATGGTTTACGGGAACAGGATACAATTTATTTTTATTTTTTTAGGGTAACAAACACTTTAAGGACTGAACCCCAAGGCTTCCAAACACTTCCCGGCTGGGTGCCTAAAGCATAAAACAGGCCATTTATCATCACCTAACAGGAGTTTTCCAAAAGCGAAGTAAGCTGCCTTCTCCACAATCCCTGGTGTACCCCCTTCCTCATAACTCTCTGGAGCCAATTTATCAAAAGTGAACCAAAGTAAAGTTTTTTTTAATTACTTTTTGTATACATTTTCTTATCTGTAAGTCATTATTATGTGCCCACTTTTTTAAAAATGTGTTAATATTCAAATAAACAGTATGTAGAAAGTGTTGGTGCTGAGAGGCTTATATTTTACCTTTTTTGACTTTTGCAAAGACTTTTTGTGTTCTTCCTTTGTCTTTTCATCATTATAATCCTGTGCAGATGCAAAACTTGATATCATTGTGTCATCTTCACTAGACATATTGACCAGAGGAGGATCTCCTACATTGTGTTGTACCTGGTCTAGTTCAGAGTAATGCATAAAATTAATTGGCTTTACTAACTCTGAACTCTGTCCACTGCTGCCATCTGCAGTCTCTTCTATGAATGACAGGTAAGCTGGATCACCTATTTCACCTTTTCCTTCTCTTGTCATTTTTGTCAAGTTTCTAGATGCAGCTAGTGTCCCCGGCAGCTCATCAAGTATAGGATCTGAGGAAATACCTTTTGACAAATCTTTATGTAATTGAGAATCTTCACAATGCTTGAGTGCAGACTTTATTTCTTCACTTACAAGCTTTACTTCATCATTTTCTCTTGTCTTTTTTTGATTAGATAGTTGCAACCTTTCCTCTTCTACATCTTCTATTAATTCCATTTGTGGATAAGAGCCTTGCTCAACTATAACACCTGCCAGTAAACTATTCTCAGGAGATTCCTCCATGCTGCTATCTGCCTGTATCAAAACATAAACACATCAACAATGTAATATGCATGCTAACATTTAAAGCCAGCTGAATTACAGTATATTCAGCTATAGACCATACCACAAATACAAGTATGCCACACCTCATCATATATGCACACTAAAGCTGAAGTCAAGGCACCAGAATAGAAAGACCTACTCAACTCTTTGCACTCCTGCGGCCTCCTAGCAGCCCTTTAGACTACTTCACCTTTCCAAGGTTGTGTCCCTTGCCGCAACTTCTACCTTTTTTATTACACTGCACTGCTACAGACATCCCACACACACATTCATGCACACAACAGTTTCCGATGTCGGTCAGTGAATCAAGGTGAGTTTTCCCCATAATTACGAACATGCCACTGGGTCCCATGCTTCTTCATTCATACTACACTCCTGTCAGTCAGTGATCCACACCTGTCGATTCTGTTTCCATTTCCTGTTCCACCTAGAGAAGCGGGAAACACAGCGAATCCGGTGCGCTTCCTGCACCACATTGCAATTGCATGGTGTCCATGCAATCTGCTGTGGGTTTCAAAATAAATATATATCTGAAAAAAAACTAATTCGAAACACCTGAATATAATAGGAAAAATGGTGGCGCTAGTGAACATATGCTAAATAACTGTAATAATAAACAGAATACAGTGAAAATAAACTCAATAACACCACGTGACCAGTGATAGAAAGTCCATAAATTAAAACATAAACGATGAGAGATTTTCTTGTTTCTGTAAATCTTCCACCACACCACCGTGCTGTGATAACTCCCCTCTGAAGAACACTCACCAACTGAATTTGCCTTTCACTCTCATGTTAGGCTAAATCCCTTGTGTAGGATCCCATAAATGGGAAAAACGATTCTCCACTGTATCACTGTGACAATTCTCGATAATTCCACATATAAAACAAGAGAAGTGCTCCAATAGTGTAAAATTGTATCTACAGTTTAATGCAAAAACACGTCAACACTTCAATCATTAACCACTTGCCGCCCACCCTATAACAGATTGACGGCGGCAAAGTGGTTTCAAAATCCTGACTGGACATCATAAGACGTCCTCAGGATTTTGAGCTGCTGCGCGCCCCGGGGGCGCGCATCGCGGCGATCGTTGCTGCGGGATGTCAGTCTGACGCCCCGCAACACCGATCTGTGTAAAGAGTCTCCGACGGAGACTCTTTACCACGTGATCAGCCGTGTCCAATCACGGCTGATCACGATGTAAACAGGAAAAGCCGGTCATCGGCTTTTCCTCACTCGCGTCTGTCAGACGCGAGTAGAGGAGAGCCGATCGGGTGCTCCTCTGACAGGGGGGGGTTTGTGCTGATCCATTATCAGCGCAGCCCCCCGAGGATGCCCACTGGACCACCAGGGATGCCACCTATAGGTATTGCACACTAGACCACCAGGGATGCTAACTATATACTAATTGGATGCCAATCAGTGCCCACAATGGATGCCAATCAGTGCCCACAATGGGCACCACTGATTGGCAGGCATTATTGTTTGGCACTGATTGGCATCCATTAGTACAGCACAGTGCCACCTATCAGTGCCCATCCATGCCCATCCGTGCCACCTATCAGTGCCCATCCATGCCGCCTATCCGTGCCCATCCGTGCCACCTATCTGAGCCCACCCGTGCCGCCTATCTGTGCCCACCCGTGCCGCCTATCTGTGCCCATCCGTAATGCAGATCGTTGCCCATCCGTGCCACCTCATCGGTGCCCATCTGTGCCGCCTTATCCGTGCCCGTCAGTGCAGCCCCATCAGTGAAGGAGAAAACAAACTTATTTACAAAGTTTTGTAACTGAAACAAAAAAAAACGTATTTTTTTTTCAAAATTTTCGGTCTTTTTTTTATTTTTTAGCAGAAAATAAAAATCGCAGAGGTGATCAAATACCACCAAAAGAAAGCTCTATTTGTGGGAACAAAATGATAAAAATTTAGTTTGGGTACAGTGTAGCATGACCGCGCAATTGTCATTCAAAGTGCAACAGCGCAGAAAGCTGAAAATTGGTCTGGGCAGGAAGGTGTATAAGTGCCCAGTATGGAAGTGGTTAAACTCACATGTAAACCATTAAAAATCAGCCTCAAATGAAAATCACAGCAAACGTTCGTGAAAATTGCCTCTGCGGTGCACTGCGGCCACGGCGGACCTGAGGTGTGTGCTTGGTTGATAAAGTCTCACCCACTCGAGTCCCGTGTTGTGAATTAGGTTATTTTCAGCTATACAATTTATTCATTAATTGGCAGCTTTAGGTTTTTTCACTTTTTTCCATTAGCGCAGTGGTAATAGAGGTTATTAAGGGCGCTCATATACAATATCAACAACACATTATATATACGGTATATATATGTAGCGGGGTCCTCAAATTGATGGGATACACCTGGGCAATAGTGTAACCCAGGTGTATAATTGTGTTAGGATTCAGACCCCTTTTTTGTTTCGTGGAGGATTGGAGGATGTAATATTCTCCTTTGCCTGTGGGTGGCGTAGTACCCACAGGCTTCAGGTAGAATCATCCCCTGCAGTGCTCCCTGTTTGGTCTCTTCCCGGAGATGGTATGGCTGGGGCGGGGAACCCGCCGGGCCGTTGAAGGGAGGAGATAAAAGGGGGAGACGCCCTGACCACGAGGTCGTGTTCTTGCGGAGAAGGAGGTCCTCGGAGGAGGAGGGTTGCGGTCTGCACCCAGGGCCCTTAGGCCTGGGTGCGGGAGATCCAGGAGTCTGGTCCAGGTGCCCATGGCCTGGTCCGGAGTCATGTTGGCGTCCATCCCAGGCACCTTTAGCCTGGGGTGAGGTACTATCGAGGAGGCCTGGGGCCCAGTACCTTCGACTGGGTCCCGCTAGGGTGGACTGTCCGAGGGTCCCTGAGCGGAGGGACTCGTACCTGAGGTGAGGAGGCCGGGGAGGTTACCCACTGGAGACCCGGAGCAGCACCAACCCGGTGACAGTGGGCCTCTGGGAACTCTCTTGGGAGGACACATCCCCCTGATAGGGGCCACAGCGCATCGAAGAGGGCTCCATTGCTGTTCATAGGGGTTGCTGGAAGAGACCCCATCCTTCCTGTTCTGTAACAGCCGGATTGGCTTAGGCGCCGCTGGTCATAGTACAGTGGCATAGAACTGAAACGTTAGGAAGTGCCTTGATCTGCTCATCCCACCGTTGGCAAGGTTATAGGTCCCAACCAGTCTGCTGTTAAAAGAACTGTTTATCGTGCTTTGCTATTGGAGTGCCAAATAAACAAGTGTTGGACCTTTCTCCGGTGTGTGAACTCCAGTTACTGGAAGCAGAGGGGAGGCTGGTGAGCTTGTAAGTACAGACTCGGTACATTAGCAGAACACATTGGCCCGAGGAAACATCAGGAAGTGGCCTTCACCTCCCTATTGTAATGGGGAGGACATGGGCCGTGGCGCATCTCACTCTCACAACTCAGAAACCCCTAGACATGAGTTGGTGTGTAACAGATGAAGAAGTTGGAGAGAGGGTGAGGCCGCTACACGTGGGGGCTCGTGAGTCCGGGATACAGTGTGTTCTAAAGATGGACTTGAGAATGTCTACATTTGAACTTTGCTGCCCAGAGGAGTTCCGAGCAGATCGGCCAAATTACTGGCCAAAGTGCGTCCCTGCTCGGAGTTGTGGAAATGACCCTAACACGGGAAAGGCCCATGCGGAGGAGCGGAAAAAGGGAGAGGTCCAGCCGTGTGACGTACTGCACGTGGGGACTGTTAACGCACTGCGCCACGAGGCACCCCATGGCGACATCGTTCGTGGGCGGAGTCAAGAGGAAGCCCGCGAAAATGTACAGCTCATGGGAGGAGTCTGGCCAAGTGTGGGGATACACGTGGAGACTCCGGCGCGGGGTCAGTGCATGATGGAGCAGCAAACAGTCGGGATGACCTCAAGTGCCCCGTGGATTATGGTTCCTCACCCCACGAGAATGACTTCCTTTGCTGCCCCCATCACAGACACGGGGATAAGACTTAGGCCCCGAGGGCGGTTGGCTCTGTACACCTGCAGAGACACGGAGGCCCTCGGTGTGATCTGTCCCGGCTGCTCGGGACTCGTGGTCACCCTGAAGCCATTCGGGCGATGTGAGGAGTGCAGAGAATTCCTTTTTGAGGTCGAGTCGTCCACAGCAAGGCCCCGGGCTCTTCGCCTCAACCACCTCACGGGTACCGCTACTCCGGAAGGGGAGATCAAGGCCTTTGTCGAGGTTCCTGTGCGCGCTGACCAGGGCGATGGACTGCCCAACAGAGAAAAATCCGAGGATGCTGCCTCGGTCGCCACAAGTTCCCTGCTTCCACCACCGAAGAGGAAAGTTGGCCTAGTACAGGCATCCTATGGACGTGGTCGAGCTTCACCCCGCTGCTTGCCTGGTCTGGATGGCGCCGGTCGAGATGGAAGTCCCGGACATCCCAGTCTTCTACAAGGGTCAGGTGAGCCAGGGGCTGGGACTGTGGTGGTGGTTGGAGGTGTCGGGGGCCCATTGGAGGTGGAACCCCCCAGGGAAGATGATTCTGTGTCCACGGGTAGATATCTGCCTGCGGAGATGTATGACACCTCCGACCTAGAGTCGCTGTCTGACTGCGGAGAAGATGTCGAGTATTCGATAGAGGCATTTGACAAACACCTGAAACCCCTGTACCTGCCGGATCCAAAGTTTTACTTATAGGAGAAAAGAACTCCTGTTTATTTCTTTTGTGCACTTGAACTTTCTGGAAGAGCCATTCCCAGACACGCAGGACTGTGCCCTGCTTTTGTTTTTGTTTGGGCTTTTCTTTTTCTCGTTGGAGACTTGGGGACTGTTGTGTTTTCGTGTTTCCCCTTTTCTTCATGTGCCAAAGGCAAGGACATTTGGGAATAGTGGCAGAGTAGGGAAAGCTGGAAGAACGAAGATTCGTTGAGCGTCATGACCGCGGCGTTGTCACCAGGTGGCAGTGTTGCGCAACAAATGTTTGAAAATATTTCACCCACACATCACCTTGCTTGTTGGAGTGAGTGGGTCTCTCGGCTGACGGGCCCATTCATCCCAAATGACACAAAATTATGTTAGGATGTTGTTTTTTCTTTCCCCTGCAGGAGAATCGTCAATCAAGACCATTGAGAGTGGGTGGCTCTTAGACAGTGTGGGAGAGGGGTTGTGATTATGCAGATGTTAAAAATGTTTTATGACATAAGTTGTTTTATATGTTCCCCATTCCCTGAGCAGGTCTTGGCACTTGGGAAAAAAATTTAGAGGAATTGCTTCAGAGGTTTCACTCCATGCCACCACTTTATGGGAGGTATGGGTGTGCACCTGACGCTGGGGACCAGCGTCAAATTACAGGGGGGAGTGTGTAGCGGGGTCCTCAAATTGATGGGATACACCTGGGCAATAGTGTAACCCAGGTGTATAATTGTGTTAGGATTCAGACCCCTTTTTTGTTTCGTGGAGGATTGGAGGATGTAATATTCTCCTTTGCCTGTGGGTGGCGTAGTACCCACAGGCTTCAGGTAGAATCATCCCCTGCAGTGCTCCCTGTTTGGTCTCTTCCCGGAGATGGTATGGCTGGGGCGGGGAACCCGCCGGGCCGTTGAAGGGAGGAGATAAAAGGGGGAGACGCCCTGACCACGAGGTCGTGTTCTTGCGGAGAAGGAGGTCCTCGGAGGAGGAGGGTTGCGGTCTGCACCCAGGGCCCTTAGGCCTGGGTGCGGGAGATCCAGGAGTCTGGTCCAGGTGCCCATGGCCTGGTCCGGAGTCATGTTGGCGTCCATCCCAGGCACCTTTAGCCTGGGGTGAGGTACTATCGAGGAGGCCTGGGGCCCAGTACCTTCGACTGGGTCCCGCTAGGGTGGACTGTCCGAGGGTCCCTGAGCGGAGGGACTCGTACCTGAGGTGAGGAGGCCGGGGAGGTTACCCACTGGAGACCCGGAGCAGCACCAACCCGGTGACAGTGGGCCTCTGGGAACTCTCTTGGGAGGACACATCCCCCTGATAGGGGCCACAGCGCATCGAAGAGGGCTCCATTGCTGTTCATAGGGGTTGCTGGAAGAGACCCCATCCTTCCTGTTCTGTAACAGCCGGATTGGCTTAGGCGCCGCTGGTCATAGTACAGTGGCATAGAACTGAAACGTTAGGAAGTGCCTTGATCTGCTCATCCCACCGTTGGCAAGGTTATAGGTCCCAACCAGTCTGCTGTTAAAAGAACTGTTTATCGTGCTTTGCTATTGGAGTGCCAAATAAACAAGTGTTGGACCTTTCTTCGGTGTGTGAACTCCAGTTACTGGAAGCAGAGGGGAGGCTGGTGAGCTTGTAAGTACAGACTCGGTACATTAGCAGAACACATTGGCCCGAGGAAACATCAGGAAGTGGCCTTCACCTCCCTATTGTAATGGGGAGGACATGGGCCGTGGCGCATCTCACTCTCACAACTCAGAAACCCCTAGACATGAGTTGGTGTGTAACAGATGAAGAAGTTGGAGAGAGGGTGAGGCCGCTACATATACATATATATCAACGCTGTATCCTGGCCTAGGCCAACAAGGCCCAGGCCTAGGGCAGCACTTTGCAGGGGGGCAGCACAGAAAGAGTCCCCGCCGGCTTGCGCTACACTGTTAGTGTAGCGCCAGTCATATGGGGCGGACTGGGCTGAGAGGCAAATTAGTCTAGTGCCCCCCATAAAGCGGCCGCACTGCTTCTAGTATGCAGGCGGCCAGCATACCACAACTGTGTGTGTGTGTGTGTGGGGGGGGGGGGGCGCTGCTTATAATTTTGACTGTCCTATCATACTGGATCACAAACCTTCCTCACTGTGCTATATATTTTCTGATGCACCATTGGCATGGTTATATCTTCTTAGTCCTCTCCATAAAATTATCAGAAATTTGTGCTTAAAAACAGAACTATACGCAACACTTTTTTTTCCATTTTGGATAGAGTAAGGGAGGGTTATAGCCCCTATCAGTTTATTTTTTACCATCCCTGTCCCATCGCAGAGATTTTCCTTCACTTCCTGCCCCATAGCCAAACAGGAAGTGAGAGGAAATCTATGCAAATTAAGGGAATCCATCCCCCCCCCCAGGCCCTCAGAACTAGTGTCCCCACTGGAGAATTTCAGGGCGGGTCTTAAACAGAAAGGGGTGTGGCCTTGACAGGAAGGGGTGGGTCATATTTAAATTAGGGGTGCACGAGTTTAGTCAGGCCTAGGGCAGCACAAAACCTAAATACACTACTGATATATATACACAAACATATGTAGCACCCTCCTCACTCCCCTCTTTCTCTTCAGCTCGTCTCTCTCTTGTCTAGGGGTATATTTTAGAGGGGAAGGGAGCGGGGACACTACGCCAGGCCTTTGTCACAGATGTCAGTGTGATACAAGCAAAGTTCTTTTACCTTCGGGTCAGTGCTGTGCACCTGGAGCCTCCACCGAGAGTTACCTTGAACGATGTCTGTCAGGAAATGAGCCCCACACCATTAAAGTTCAACACTCCTTTATTCTTCTTGAATGAACACAATCAGTTGAACTCCCTTGGTAGAAACAGAACAGAAAAGGAGGTGTGGATGCGAATAGACCCAGACACAATGTCTTCTCCACCTTCCTTCCTGAAAGTGGGTTGCAGTCTCCGAACGAGGGGGAATTTCCTTCCAAGCGGTCTCCGGTGAGAGACTCACCCGTCACTGGCAATCTGCTGCACCAGGTCTTCGAATGAGGAGCTCCCCCCGGTCCTTTACGCCTTCCGGATTCCCTAGGATCTCCTTCCCTCGCGGAACTCAGTGTTGGGCACTAAACTCCGGACCTCCATCTGAGTACCTCACCCCAGGCTAAAGGTGCCTGGAATGGAACACGACCTCCGGCTGTCCTCTAGGCCTAGGCCCGCCTAGAGAACTGTCACGTACCACCGTCCACAGGCTGAAGGTGCCCTGGACTCCCCCGTGACAAAGATGGCCGGCCCCTTTATACCCTCTCCCAGCAAGCACAGCGGGTTCCCCGCCCCATCATACCGCTGCCGAGGGAGGACAAAAAGGAGGCACGACACCAGCAATGATTCAACCCCAGCCCAGAGTGACAGCGCCACCTGCTGGGCTGCAGGGAATTACACATCACCAATGTCTCTGTTTTTTTTTCACAAATGATCTATATTTTGCAAATACCATGACAATTGTCCATAATTGCCGGTTTAGTGAATAAACTCCATTTGTGACAATCTAAAGACTAGGCAGGTAAAATAGGTCAGATTTTGCAGTGAAAATACATGCACTGCATCTGCATGAATATAAATGCAGGTTGGAACAACTTGGAAGGGAAAATGGGGGTGAAGGATCTAGGATTTACACCCCATCATCGATTTCTTGCCTCTGATAAAAATCCAGTGATACTGGCTTTCCAACTAATCAGGGAGCTTTATGTATGGTCATGTGAGCTCCTATCAGGCATCCTGATTGGTTGGAAAGCCAGTACCGCTCTCCCTTGTGGCACTCTGCCAGATCTTTCTGATCTCCTTGCTGGCATATTATCTCCAAGATTCAGCCGCTCAGCGCCAACATAGTGAAAGAGAAATGTGGAAGCACTTCTCTTAAGGCAGAGCCAGTCGAAGGAAAATCTTTCCCATCTCACCGCCATCAAACAGAGTGATAATGCCAGGGCTTTTTTCCTCATAAAATAGATGCAGGAACTCACTCTCCCTGGCCAGCTCCCCACCCCCAACTCCGCTGTTCCTCGTGGAGAGAAAAAAAAGCGGAGCCAAATAATCTGTTCATTGCAAAAAGATGCAAGGTTTAGTGTAGCACCCTCTTAGATAGGAGCTAAAGAGCATAGTTTTGGGATTCCCTGCATACCAGGGAGGCTATTAGGTAAATGTAGATGTTCTCTGCCTACCAAGGAGCAGTGATCCATTGATCGGGTCTGCTCATTGTGCTCAGGTGCTGCTCATGTGGTCTGCCTGTTTCACACTGGTCCAGAAAGACGAGGCATATTGGACAGTGGAAGGAAACCTGACAAATTGGAGCATAGGTGTAGTTACAGCCCTGGCCATTGGCAGAAGCAGGTGATCAAGGCATGCTGGGTGACTGTATATATGTTGAGGGGTCTTTGGCTAGAGAGCGGGGCCCCGGAGGGAGGGGGCTGCTGCCCCTCCTCTGTACAGGCTGCCATGCACCCACAGGTAGTCAACCTGAGGGCTACAGCCACGGAAGCTGCAACCAAGATATCCTGCAGAGCTGACTAGAATGGAGACACACCTGGAAGGATTTGTTTCTGGCTACCATGAGTACAGACCTGCGTCTAGGAGCCTATTCTGTGAGGGCCATCCCTTCAAGCTAGTAAAGTCAGTGGACGGGTGTCAGCCAAAGGGGATGCTAGTAAGTGCCCTGAAGATTAATAGTTCATCGAGTCAGCTGCCAGAGCAAGTAAAAGACTTATTCTTCCATACAGATGTAGTCTGGTTCAGCAGAGAGTCTGCTATCCAGTTCAATTTAATGGGGTCAAGTGAGAGTTGTCCTCATCTGTGCATAGTTCAAGTTGGAGTATCCCACTAATCCCTTTTCCTATCCAAATTCTACCAATAAACCCCCAAAAAATAAATACCCTAGACTGATCATTGGATAACGAGCGGATGAGAGTGTGGGTGGTTATGTAAAGCGCACTGCAGGATAATCAGCAGGAGGCCTAAGAAAGTCTATGCTCAGCAACCCTCCATGGGGGGAGGTGCTACATTAGGAATGTGCAACACACAAAATACTGCACTCAGGAGTTCATAACGCACAGGAGTACATAATGAGCTGTGCTGAAGTTTGCATATCACACAGGTCAAAGAAAAAAAATCAGCACAAGTGACAGTACCTACATATCCCAGCCCACAGCCCCCCCCCCCCCCACCACCTCCCCAAAGTAATCATCTACTGCTCACCTCTGCACACCTCTTTGCTTACCTCTGCTCCCCCCAATCACAGTTCACCTCTGTACTCTTTGCTCACAGCTCACCTCTGTACCCCCTGTCCCCCTCTCACCTCTGCAACAGTTGTCCACAGTTTACCGATGCCCCTTATACACAGCTCATGTTTTCCCCCCTCCGTCCACAGCTCTCCTCTTTCTTTCCTCATCCACAGCTCACCTCTTCATCTCTGACAGGTGGCAAGGGGACAGAAGCTGCCTTCTGAAGCCACAGGTATTCAGGCAGTTGTGGCGCCTTGACCTGGGGCACCCACAAACATATGCTCAGCAATAGCATGTGGAAGCAGGTAGAGGAAGTGAGTAATGTATAAACTTCCTCAACTGCCTTCTATGTTTAGTGACAGGTTGGAGGCAACTGGGCTGCTGGAGGTGGTGGAATGGAATTCTGCCACATAACGGCTGAAAAAAGCCCTAGATAATTCTAATGCGCACGGGGTGAATAGGGTGTGCCTGGGCACAACCGGTATACCCTGTGGGCACGCATATGGTCAGCTATGCAGGAGCACTCAGAAAGAAAATCAAATTAGAATTTTCAATTTTAACATAAAAGCAGAGCTCCTTAGGTTGCATTAACACCTCTAGCGCCTCTATAATTGTTACTATAGAGATTCATAACAGTTTCCTATGTCTCCCTATCTTGACAGGCAGAAACAATCATCATCAAGGTGAACACAAACAATGTGAGCTTTTCATCGGATATTCCGACCATGTGTAGGCTCCATCGGATATTTCCTGTCGGAATTTCCTACCACAAAAATTTGAGAGCTGGTTCTCATTTTTCCGACCAAAAAAGTTCTCATCGGAAATTCCCGATCGTCTGTATGCAATTCCGACGCACAAAAATCCTACGCATGCTCGGAATCAAGTCGACGCATGCTCGGAAGCATTAAACTTAATTTCACTTAACTGAAGTCAGACAGAAAAACAGAAGAACAATGCCCTGGTTGTGGTGAAAGGAAGAAACTACCGGAGGTAAGAATAAAGTCTTGGGCCTCAAGACCAACTTGTCCCTATGTGAAAAGGCTGCCAGTTCAGATACTCAGTTTACATACCTCTTAACCACTTGCCGACCGCCGCACGCCGATGTACGTCATCAGAATGGCACGGGCAGGCATATGGGCATACAGGTACGTCCCTTAAACTCTCGAGTGCGGCCGCGGTTCCTGGGAACTCGATGTTCCCGGAAGTCCCGCGATTGCGGTCGGCAAGAGCCGAACAGGGGAATGCCTTTGTAAACAAGGCATTCCCCTATTCTGTCTAGTGACACTGCCACTGATGACCGTTCCCCGTGATCGGGAACGGTCATCAGTGACGTGTCACGTGTAGCCACGCCCCCTCACAGTAACAATCACTCCCTAGGAAACACTTAACCCCTGCAGCGCCACCTAGTGGTTAACCCCTTCACTGCCAGTGTCATTTTCACAGTAACCAGTGCATTTTTATAGCACTGATTGCTGTGAAAATGACAATGGTCCCAAAATGGTGTCAAAAGTGTCAGATGTGCCTGCCATAATGTCGCAGTCACGATAAAAATCGCTGATCGCCGCCATAACTAGTAAAAAAAAAAATATTAATAAAAATGCCATAAAACTATCCCCTATTTTGTAGAAGCTATAATTTTTGCGCAAACCAATCAATAAACGCTTATTGCAATTTTTTTTACCAAAAATATGTAGAAGAATACGTATCGGCCTAAACTGTGGAAAAAAACGTTTTTTTATAAATTTTTTGGGGATATTTAATTATAGCAAAATTGTCACTCTATTTTTGTTTATAGCACAAAAAATTAAAACCGCACAGGTGATCAAATACCACCAAAAGAAAGCTCTATTTGTGGGAAAATAAGGATGCCAATTTTGTTTAGAAGCCACGTCGCACGACCGCGCAATTGTCAGTTAAAGCGACGCAGTGCCGAATCACAAAAAGGGGCCTGGTCCTTTAGCTACAAAATGGTCCGGGGCTTAAGTGGTTAAAAGGAGAATTATACAAAACAAAAAGGAAAATTTATTATCAAATACTTACCGTAATTTTCCTTTCCTGATGGACTCCATGGCAGCCTACGTGTGGGTTAACCCTGCCTCCTCTCCAATGCTATAGGACCCCATACCCATAAAAGTAAGCTCACCTCTCAGTACTGTGTTCCGTAACTAGCCGACTCGTTGGACACTTACTTTCTCTTTCATTATTATTTTCTTTCAGGGTGGGAACTCCGTCTGCCATGGAGTCCATCAGGAAAGGAAAATTACGGTAAGTATTTGATAATGAATTTTCCTTTTTCCTGACAGACTCCATGGCAGCCTACGTGTGGGAAATAACTAGCCAGACCACACGGGTGGGTATCAGTGTTGCCAACCGTACGTATATTTACGTACAGCCCGTGAATTTAACCCCTTTTTCGGGGTGTACGTTAAAGTCCGTTATGGGCACCGGCGCCCATAAAAAAGATGGCCGCGAGCCGGCCATACAACTGCGAATGCGCCGTTCCGAAGCCGGCCGAGCTCAGGGAAACTTGTTCGCGCTCTGCCGGGCGGCGCACGCGCAGTACCGTGATGGCACCACTGGTGCCATTTTTGAAAAGGCCACAGCGGCTGGCGCGACACCTGCAGTGAGTGCATGCCATGCACTCATCATAGGTCGAAGACTCGGAGCGAGCGGAGCACTGACAGGGCCCAGGGGTGAGGAGGACGGACTCGAGGTCAGTGAAACTGGGGGGGATACAAGGGGACAGCGAGTGAGAGCCTGGAGTCCTGGACATTACTGGGAGCCTGAAGCCGTGCCATGCAGGGGAGAGACTGATGTGCTCTGTCCACCACCATATTACTTCTCAAAATCATCAGTGTGCTGTGTCCTCCTCTGGTTCCTGTGCCCCTTTCACCTCTCCACAGGTCAGGGCAGCACAGTGCTGCCCTGACCTGTGGAGTGGTGAAAGGGGCACAGGAGGAGGACACAGCACACTGATGATGTGGAGAAGTAGTATGGTGGTGGACAGAGGAGGAGGCTACTGTGAGGGGGTGAGGAGGGCACCATCATGTCCACAGCCTGTCTCCACCGACACCTCCTATAGTATGTCCGCAGCCTCTGTCCCCCTCCTGTAGTATGTCCGCAGCCTCTGTCCCCCTCCTGTAGTATGTCCGCAGCCTCTGTCCCCCTCCTGTAGTATGTCCGCAGCCTCTGTCCCCCTCTGTTCCCCCTTATATTAGTACCCCCCCTTACCTCAGTGTATTCACTCTGCGGAAGGTGGTCTCTATTCACCTGAGCCCCCCTCCACATCAGAGTTCCCCCTATCATCATGATCTGCAGTGTTTCCCTTTACATAATCGTTCCCTTGCACTGTAAGGGGCATCCTGCAGACTCTGATGTAAGAGGGAACTCTGTGCTGGCTGGGTTATAGTAACCTAACCTTCATGTAAATTGAGAAAAATGTTTTTTTACTTTTGTTTAACTTAAACACATTAATAATAGCACTAGCTGTGTGTTTATAGTTCAAATATTGATATTTGCACTGTTTAGCACTAAAAACAGTGATTTTAGGTATTTTTTTTTGCAGTGCCAGTAAAAAATGCGGCTCTGCCAGCAATTTTCATGATTTTTGTCAGTAAAAAATTGGTGCCGTTCGGAAATTTTGGCATCCTTGCCAGTAAATTTCACTTCAGGGGGTTGGCAACACTGGTGGGTATGCTGGCAACCGACAGGATTCTTAACCCAAAATTAACAGAAGACAGTGATGCAGGCTCTATGCAGTAATGGGCCATAAATGTATTGATAGAAGCCCACGAGGCTGCTTTGCTAATGACATCTGGAGCCACATGTCGGGCCGCCGCCCAAGATGCTGTCATTCCTCTGGTGGAGTGTGTCGTCACCGCCTGTGGAGGAGCCAAGCCCTTAGCCCTATATGCTTGTTGGATTGTTTGGACAATCCAGGATGCAATTTTCCCGGTTGAAGCGTTCTTCCCTTTATTGCTGCGTGAATGCAGTACGAATAGATGATCAGATCGTCTGAAGGAAGAAGTAATCTCCAAATATTCTTTCAGGATTTTGTCTATATCCAATGGATGAGTTTCATTAGATTCCAGAGACTTGAATGTAGGTAGAACAATTTCCTGATTCTCGTGGAATACTGAAGACACTTTCGGGTTTGAACCCAACATGGGTATAAGGACTACTCGATCCGAAAATAATGTAAGAAAAGGTTCTTCATGACCCAGTGACCCGAACTCAGAGACCCTCTTAGCCGAGGTGATGGCGACTAAGAAGGCTACTTTTGCTGAAAAGTCTTTAATGGAGGACGGGGAGGGCCCCGTCATACTGAGTCCGGTCAGTGAATCTAGATCGAGGGGAAGATCCCACTTGGGAAATCTTGGTTTCCTTTGGGGCTTAATTCTTGATGCCCCCCGGAAAAATTGCCGGACTAAGGGATGGACTGCCCATGAGATCCCAGACAAAGCTGATAAGGCCGAAACTTGAACTCTCAAAGAACTGACAGATAAGGGTAAGTCTAGTCCGGTTTGAAGAAAACTGAGAACATCTTGAACTCCTGGATTTCTGAAGGACCTCCCCGAAAGCAGAGGAGAACTCAACGAATTTGGCCCAGATTCTTCCGTAAACCTTGTTAGTACCTGCCCTTCTTGAGCTCAACAGTGTAGAAATCACTAAAGAGGCGCAACCGAGGCATTCCAGCCTCTCCCTCTCAAGAACCAGACCGTCAGTCTCATCGGTGCCGGACAAGGGTGGAGGAGTGACCCTTGAGAGAGAACATCCTGCTTGAGAGGAAGAGGTACTGGATCCCGGTAGCTCAGTTGGATCAGGAGAGGAAACCATGGCCTGTTTGACCAGTAGGGAGCCACCACTGTTACTTCGACTGATTCCGCTTGGAGTCTCCGCAGGAATTTGAGGATAATTGGGATAGGGGGAAAGGCATATGCCCTCTTGAACCTCCACCGATTCGTCAGGGCATCCGTTTCGAATGCCTGGCTGCAACAGCCCCGAGTGTAGAACTTCACTACTTTGGAATTGCAGGGGGAAGCGAATAGGTCCACTTCGGGATTGACTCCCAGGGACAGAATCCATTTGAATGACTGCACGTGGAGGGACCACTCGTTGTCTAATTGAGTGTGTGAGAGGAAATCTGCCTGGGAGTTCTGTACTCCAGGAATGAAAACTGACGATATATTGGCCAGATTTTTTCTGGGCCCAAGTCATGATAGGCTCGACTTCTAGAAGAAGTATGGAACTCTGTGTCTCCCCTTGCCTCTTCACATATGACACTGCTGTAGTGTTGTCCATCCTTATCAACACCGATTCTCCTTTCAGGAACCGAGAGAAGGATTGGAGGGCACACCAAGCCGCCTGAAGCTCCAGAGCGTTTGAGCCAGGGTTGCAGAGACGAGCGTCCCACCTGCCCTGCGCAAGGTTCTGACCACAGAGAGCCCCCCAGCCGGAACCGCTGGCGTTGGTCGTGACTGTGACCCAGAAGATGGGGGCAATGGAGTGACAGTTTTGCAAATTCTTGAGCTGGAGCCACCAGAAGAGGCTGTTCCTCATTGTTGCAGATATGTGGATAAGTTGACTCTTGTCCCCTGACTTCCACTGCCGGAGGAACCCTGACTGGAAAAGGCGTAACCTCCACAGAGCCCATTTGACCATAGGGGTCGTGGAGACCATTGTGCCAATGATTCCTAGGCATTGTGATGCTTTCAGACGAGGGGCATCCAGAGCCCGAGAAATCCTCTTCCGAATCACCGGAATCTTCTCTACCGGCAGGGAGATGGTGTTCTCCACTGTGTCGACCTGAGCCCATAAATATATTAAGCGTTGGGCTGGATCCAGGTGGCTTTTCTCAAGGTTTAGAAGCCATCCGAAACTGGAAAGGGTTGAGATCACCTGTTCTCTGTGCATCAGCAGTTGTTCTCAGTTTTGAGACAGAACTAGGAGATCGTCTAAATAATGATAAAGACGCACACCTTTTAGCCTGATGAGGGCCACTACAGCAAAGAGGACTTTGGTGAAAACCCGAGGAGAAGTAGTCAACCCGAAGGGCAGGCAGATGAATTGCAGATGTTCCTGCCCGACGTGGAACCGGAGGTACTTGAGAAATAAGCGTCTTTCAGATCTATTGAA
Source organism: Rana muscosa (assembly GCA_029206835.1). Taxonomy (NCBI): domain Eukaryota; kingdom Metazoa; phylum Chordata; class Amphibia; order Anura; family Ranidae; genus Rana; species Rana muscosa. The sequence continues at coordinate 1,101,708,718 of CM055116.1, forward strand.
ATCATCCAGTCGCCTGGCTGTATGGCTTGTTGGATTGTTGACAGAGTCTCCATTTTGAATTTCCCGTGCCTTATAAATCTGTTCAGGTAAGTCAAGTCTATTACCGGGCGCCAGGCACCGCTTTTCTTTTAAACTAAGAAAAGGGGGGAGTATACCACTTGGAACTGTTCGTCCTCTAGGACACAAACTACTGCTCCCTGGGATTTCAGCAAGTCTATGTAGGACACTAGAGCCTGCTTTTGTTCTTCCACACGCGGGAGTAGGGTGGAGACAAATCTGGGGGGAGGAATGCTGGAGAAAGACCATGCGTGACCTGACGACACTGTCCTGATGACCCAGAAGTCTGAGATTGAGGCCACCCAGACGTACCGGAAGAGAAACAAGCGTGCGCCCACCCGACCTGCCTGGGCGGGCAAAATCTCAAAAGGATTTAGCCTGATCGCGACCATTGGACGCCTGGCTCTTCGCTAGCTTGCGAAAGGACGCTTGATCTCTACTCCAGTTTCTTCTGAAGTCCCAGCCAGGTCTATAGGAGCGTGCTTCCTTTGAACGCTCCGGGCTGCGTCTTCTGAACTGGGGCTTCTTTTGACCCTGCGGATGCTTGTCCTGTGGAAGATGTCCCGATTTTCCACCCGTGGCCTTAGCTATGGCGTCATTCAGTTTATCACCGAACAGTGATGACCCTTCGAAAGGAATCTTGCCCCAGGTTGGTTTAGATGACGGGTCAGCATGCCAAGGGTGCAGCCATAGAGCCCCTTTAGCCGTAACTGAGGACAGCATAATTCTAGACAGCAGGCGGATCAAATCGACAGATGCTTCCCCCAAGAAGGCCACCGCTAGTTTTAGCTCTGCTGCTGCCGAATTACTGGCCAGCTCTTCTGAAACACCTTTAAGGAAGGAATCTACATTCTCCGTCCATGCCTCCATAGCCTTGGACACGGCTGCCAAGGCCAGGGCAGGTTTACAAGCTGTACCAGCAAGTCCGTAAATTCTTTTGAGATCCTGATGCATTCTTCTGTCAAGACCATCCTTAAAGGAGACCGCATTATCCAGCGGGAGCATGACGTGTTTGGCCAGACGCATTACAGCCACGTCTACAGAAGGAATGTTCTCCAGGTATTTTACCTCACCCGCTTTGAAGGGATACATTCTGGAAGTTTTATTTGTCATAGAGGACTTCCTGTCTACTTTACTCCACTCCTCGTCAAAAATGCCCTTTAGTTCGGCTAATAGCGGAAAACTTGGGCGCTCTTTCCCCAGGCATTTGAAAAACGTTTTCTGCTTAGCTGGGGGAGTAGACGGTTCTTCCTACATAAGGGCCTCCTTGACTGCTTTAATAAGCGGAGTCACTAGAGAGAAGTCGAATTCCACGCTCTCCTCATCACTTTCCAGTTCTCCCTCTGAGGGAACAGGCGAAGAAGCGTAGGGCTGGGAAGGACCCGTAACCTCACGGCCCTCATCAGCCGGGGAGCCAGACCGAATGGTACTGGACCGGCTCTGTGTGTGGGAAGTATCCATCTCCTTTAAAGAACTTTTCACCACCCTTTTTACTAGAGACTCGATGCGTTGATCCTCTGTCTCTTCTTTCCCAACCACACGGGCATAGCAATGATTGCATAATGATTTGCCCTCTGGGACTCGTGTGTCACATCCCCAGCAGGCTCTGCGACCAGAGCGACTGTCATGGCGGTGGGAGCGGTATCTGGAGGAATGGGAGCGTCTCCTCTGGTGGTGAGATACAGACGGCGAATCCCGTCTGGATTTAGAAGAATGCTTTAGTTGCGGCCTGGCAAGGTCTGTGTCGTCCTGGACCGATATCTAAAGATCTGAACCGGAAGCGCTGGAAGAGAAAGAATAGGGGGAGGGGGGATAAAACAACAAACAACACAAAAAAACTTGTGCCTGTCCCCTCAAGCACTCCCTTCTCCCGCACATACCTAGTGCGTGAGGGCTGGCCACATGAAGGCGGTGATTTGTCCATGATCCCTGGACAAGAACGTCACTACAAGGGATGGCCTGCCAAAGCAAAATCCTAAGAATGCCAAACAAGGTAATAAGAAACTTGCTTAATAAATGAGAAACATTTCCCACTTTACTTTGACATATATATAACCATCAGACCAGGAAACAAGGCACCATACCTGCAGACTGATTTTGAGGAAGAAAAGCGCTGCCTCTGCTCACTGTCAGGGGAAATCCCGACTGACACAGGCGAGCAGCAGCTTTTAAACTTCCCGCCTGTGACGTCACCGCCTGTCCCATGACGCACCTGCACTGCTGGGAAGCCACCGAGCGGCACCTGCGTGATCGCCGAGTGAACCGCTGAACTGCGCATGTGCGAGCCAAGCCTCGAACTGGGAGAGGACCCGGCGCATGCGCGAACGGCGGCGGCGCCCGCAACCCGGAAACACCGCAGCGAGCTGAGATGCAGAAGCGTTCCAGCCGCCATAAGGAGTATCAGGGGACATAAGGGAGAAAACAAACAATAGATACACAAAAATACAGAGGCGACTGCCATGGATAAAAAATTAAGAAGGTCGCAGACCTTGCCAGCCGAGGAGGTCCTGATCTTTGGGCACACTGCAGCAACTTCCCATCCGCAGGTACATGGTTGCTGAAAGCTCTCCACCCGCCTGTGGCTGGGCTCCAAGCTGCACCGCATAGAAGTGTGCCATCCATCCTGGAATATCTTGAACGGACGTGAACATCATAGGTCCATTGGAGGACGACAAAAAAGGAACACAGTACTGAGAGGTGAGCTTACTTTTATGGGTATGGGGTCCTATAGCATTGGAGAGGAGGCGGGGTTAACCCACACGTAGGCTGCCATGGAGTCTGTCAGGAAAAGATTAGTTAAACCCACAAGTGCTTTTTTTACCACTACCATTCCTTTATATTGGATTTTGAAACTTACTAATTCAGCAATTGGATGAAAGGTTTAGAACTGTGAAACACTTTTTAGAAGATACATAGTGCATTTTATTTACAACTACTGGTATATAGATCAGACCAAAATGGGGGACAAATGAGGAGGAAAGAGGGAGAGAGGGACTTTGTTCCAAATCAGGTACAGTCCCTCAAATTCAGAGACAGTTAGGAGCTATGAGTTTACAGACATGACGGCTACAAGAAAAACAACTTGTGAGTGAGGCAAGAGAGAAGAATGTCTATAAAGCGCAGCAGCAACCAATTTTAGGTCCCACAGAGTCAAAAGGGGAAGAGACTGGGGAGGCTACACGGGAGACCCTGTGTACAAAGGTTCCAACAAAGGAATGAAAGGTCAACCGTCTCTTAAAAAGGATAGAATTTGTTATACTGCATTGTCGCTTGTCTTCCCTGAAATGTATACTTGTCTTTGTATATATCCCGCCTCCGTACAGCCATCAGGTCCTACGGGCGATCCTGGACTTTCAGTTGGGACGCCCGGGAGTACCTTTGTACATTATGGGTGACTTCAACTGCTACCTGGATCCGCAGCTGGACAAGCACCCCCCAGTCTTATCGGGGCGCGGTGCTTGCCGCACACCCCTGAGGAAACTGGTGGAGGAGGTGGGGTGGGTGGATTTGTGGAGGAGCAGGAACCCGGGAAACGTCAGTTCTCATGTTTTTCGAAAACACATATGTCACTATCACGTATAGACCTTTGCCTGTGTTCGGACACGGCGGTGCGGGTGGTGGCGGAGATTTCATATGCAATAAGAGGTATCTCGGACCATGCTCCGCTGACTCTGGGGTTGGAGGTTTCCCCTCCTTCGTCACTGCTCAGAGCCCCCTGGAAGCTGAATGCCTTTTGGCTTAATCTTTTGCCAGCCCCGGACCTGACAGCACAAAAACTTACTGACTTCTGGGGGGACCAGGCGGATTACCCAGATGTGGGGGTGGCTTGGGAGACTTTTAAGGCCTTTCTGAGGGGGTTGTTTATTACTGAGATCAATGCATTTAAGAGACGGTCGGGTGAACATCGGGAGGGGGTGGAGAGATTGGTGCTTGACCTGGAAGCCAAGTTTGTTGCTGACCCCACTGCAGACCATAGAGATGCCTGGGTTTCTGCTCAGGACGCCCTGAATAAAATTACCTTCTCGGCGGCCGAGCGGAAACGATTTTTCAGTAAGTTGGCCTTTTATGAGGAGGGTGAGCATACTGGTCGCCTGTTGGCACGGATTTCCAGTGCTCAACAGACGTCCCCATCCATTGGTGCTCTGAGAGCACCCGATGGAAAAATTACTAATTCCCCGGATGACATTATGAAGATCCTTAGCTCATACTACTGTGACCTTTACCGCTCCCGACAGGACTATACTGATGATTCCCTTCAGGAGTATATTGAAGGGGTTGAACTCCCTACTCTGACCGACACTGCTCAAAAACAACTGGTTGCTCCTCTGACGGTTGAGGAGCTCCAGGCGGCGACTGGTATGTTCCCCAACTCCAAGGCACCAGGGGAAGATGGAATTCCGGTGGAGGTGTACAAGCAATACGGGGAACAATTATTGCCTAGGTTGTTGGGAGTGTTTAATGGGGCCAAATCAGCCGGGTGCCTGCCTCTTTCTATGACCAAAGCCATAATAGTCTTGCTATTAAAACCTGGAAAGGACCCGTTAGACCCGGGTTCCTATAGGCCGATATCCTTGTTGCAGTCGGATGTAAAAATCTTGGCCAAGGTTCTTAGTATACGGCTGAACAATGCTATCTCTGCTATAATACATTCTGACCAGGCGGGGTTTATGCCTCAGAAGTCCACGGCTATTAATCTGCGCAGACTATTCGTTAACATGCAATCCATCACCGATAACATGGGAGACAGGGCTCTGCTCTCCCTTGACGCCCATAAGGCCTTTGACAGCATAGAATGGCCCTACTTATGGGCAGTTCTAAGAAAATTTGGGTTTGGAGAGAATTTCATAGCATGGGTGCAGCTTCTATACAATTCCCCGAAAGCAGCCATTAGAGAGTCAGGAAGAATATCCCCTTACTTTGATCTCTTTAGGGGCACCAGACAGGGGTGCCCGTTGTCCCCTTTACTGTTCGCGCTGGCCATAGAACCGCTGGCTGCTCGGATTCGTGCCCATACGAACATCAGAGGGTTTCAATATGGGGAGCAACAAGAAAAATGTATGATGTATGCCGATGACACCATGCTCCTTTTGGGTGACACAGAGTCATCTCTGAGGGAGGCAATGGAGGTTGTACGGACTTTTGGCCGGTATTCTGGGTTGGTGATTAATTGGACCAAATCCTCTCTTATGCTCTTAGACAAGACACCATGTCCACAGCTGACACACTTACTAGATATCCCTGTATCCACAGAATTCAGATATCTGGGGATCCAGGTTACACCCAATCCTTTAGACTATCTTACCTTAAATTTGTCCCCATTATTGAATCGCTGCAGGGATCGGGTGAAGGTGTGGTCCAAACTGAAACTGTCCCCTGTAGGCAGAATAAATCTGATAAAGATGATCTTAATGCCGCAGCTCTTATATGTGTTGCACAACTCCCCCATGGTTGTCCCTCTTAAACATTTCAGGGTTGTGAACACCATTTTCCGATCCCTTATATGGCTAAATTCTACGGCAAGGGTGAAGCTGGAACAGCTTCAACGGCCGAAGGAGGCAGGAGGGCTTTCTCTCCCTAACCCATGGCTATATTACCTGGCCTCCCAGCTCCAGCACATTGCTAGGGTGTTGAGGCCCCCTGGTAATCCGGTGTTGAACTTGGTGGACCCTGTGGCGCAGCTGCTCCGCTCGGCATCTGGGGGGGAGGTGGAGGAGGGCCTGGAGGCGCTGAGATTTGCCAAGTCCAATAAGCTATACCCCACATACAACTTGATGCAGAAAATCTGGAACAAGGTGAGAGCGTTGCAACAAGTGGAGGGTTTTACTAGGCATAGCCCCATCTGGGGGAACAAACGCTACTTGGATTTGGAAAAATTACAATATGGTATGAGATGGCAACAATACGGGATTACCCATTTGACACAAATTTTTAGGAACGGGCAGTTGCGCTCATTCTTGGAGCTGCAGGCTGAATTTCAGCTCCCTGCCTCTATGCAGTTTTTTTATTTCCAGCTCCAACATGCGGTCAGGACCCAAGCGGAGGGAGACGGCTGGACACTAAGCCCCACGCTGATTTTTAACTACATGAGAGAAGTAACCTCGTTTAAGGGCTTCATTTCGTGCAGTTACTCCATGCTCCTCAGCAGATTCCTTCCTGACAACATGGCAGGCATCATCTCAAAGTGGGAGAGAGACGTTGGAGCTTTTGAGGAGGACCAGTGGGAAGACGCTCTGTTGGCCATTCCCTTGTGTTCTCTTAATGTAGCCCAAAGGTTGTCTCAGCTGTATATACTGCTGCGTGTACACTATACCCCGGCTAGGATGGTGAGTATGGGGGTCCGAGAGGACCCTGCCTGTACTAGATGCAAGAGGGACCATGGTGACCTGATCCACATGTTGTGGCGGTGTCCCAAACTGCATCTTTACTGGACGGAGGTCTTGGATACGATTAATACTGTTTTCCAGGTGCAGCTTTTTGCACACCCTAAATTATGTTTGCTGGGGATCATAGACAACATACCGGAGGAGGATCCCATCAGGGTGGGCATAGCGAGAGCTCTCTTCCAGGCCAGGAAGCTTATTTTGCGACACTGGAAGTCGGAGGAACCCCCCACGGTGAGGGAATGGCGGAATCTCATGGGGGACACTATTAGGCTGGAAAAGTATATATTTCAGCATAGAGGGAGTGTGAGGAAATTTGACAAGATTTGGGCTCGATGGTTGGAGATTCCAGGTCTGGCCCCGGTTGATCTGGTTATGGAACGAATGCTAGCGTAAGGGACGGAGGATCTGAGTGGGAGGGAACATGGCACTAGGGGTGGTACTCCCCGCGTGGGGGTCTATTGCTCGGCTATGAGTCTGTCTATCTTACCCCGGTCTGGATACAACGACTATATAGTCCTATTTTCTTACATGGATGCCTGTGATATCTTTTGTACTGTGTTGCAGAAACTACACTATTGTATTGAGACAGATGTGGTGCAGGGTTGGGTGTTTTTGACTTAAAAGGTGTATTTTTCTTGTTATGTTGTGCCCCTATCTGTAGGGTATTGTCCCTTCCTTCTCCTGTGGACATGCAGAAGTATGTGCTGTACTGTGTGAGGTATTTCTTTTGTATACCTATTGCTCTCTGAATAAACTCCTATTTGATTTTAAAAAAAAAAGGATAGAAAGGGCAGAAACAAACCCCATCACAAAACATTCCCTATATATATGGGACAAATTTAGGGACTCGCAATATCTACAATCTCCTCATAACCCTCTCCTTTCCTTCCTTAGGAACCCTGCATTTTACCCAGCCTGAGAATTTCCTGCTGCATTTACAGCCAGGTCCGACGCTAATTTACTTAGACTCCACAAACTGGTCTCCAACAATTCTATACGCACATTCCTTATCCTCTGAGAGTGCTATGGACTCCCAAGATCCGAGCTATTTCGCTACGTACAAATTCAAAATTTCCTGTGCCCCTATTAGAGACACAGGGTGATCTACACATAAGAGGGCCTGGGGAAGCTGGACAAGGAGCCTCTAGAACTCTCCAGGGCAAGCTGAGCCGCACAAACCCCTGACCCAAAGTCACTCCTGTCACACATCTCCCCTTTCAGCAGGAGACTAATGCAGGAGGAGACCCCAGGCAGGTTGACTCAGAAGTTAGTCAGTAGTTCCAGTCCCCCAATGCCGGTATCCACACATTACCCCAAATAAATTGTCCCAAACATGACATTACTCACCCAGCCAACCTCTGCCTCTCTCAGAGAACATACCCGCCGCTGGGGAGAGGCCTGGACTGGCCCTTCTCCCTGGAGTCCTTTCAGCCGCTGGAGAGAAGACAGGGTGACTGGGTTCACTCCGGCATGCTGTTGGGGATCTGGGCCGACTGCCCAGCATCCCTGGGGTAGACAGGTGGAGACTGAAGTCCCATCCACTTTTACAGGAAATCCATTATTTGTTAGTGGAGGGCAGAGGTTGGTAGCACTCTGCCCTGTTGCCAGCACTTCTGCTGGGTGGCTGTGAGTGGCTACCACAGGCCCATCCACCGACACCAGATCAAGCTGCAGTTGTGAGGTGACGACTGCATTCTCTCCTTGGATCCTGATCTGCAGCTCGGGACAAGCTGCCACCTTCTCACCCTGGGCCTCCAGAATTTCTTCAAGTGTAGGGGCAGAGGTCTTGGACCCTCTGTCCGGTTGCCAGCACTTCTACTGGGGGTTTGCTAGGTGGTTCCTCCTCTACAAAAACGTCTATTAAATCCCCAGTCTCTGGAATTGCTAAAAGTGTAGGACATAGGTCTTGGACCCTCTGTTCGGTTGCCAGCGCTTAAGCTGGAAGAGTCTCTTGTAACTCCACCGATGCTTCTGGCAGAAAATCCCATGTCTCTGTCAGTATTGTAGGAGAAAGGCCGACTACCTCTTCTCTCAGGGAGGCTGAAGCTGCTGTTGGGCAGAGGTTAGCAGAGCTCTGCACTGTTGTCAGCACTTCAGCTTTGGAGACCGCAATCTCCGGAGTTTCCACTGCTGATTCTCTGGCATGCTGCTGAACGCATTCTAGCAGTTTCCTGTATGCCCTTTCCAGATGCTGTTCCTTCCTTAGCAAATAGTCTAGATCAGGTTTAAGCTCTGAGACCCCTGCAAAACCGAGCATAGCCTCTCTGTGTTCTCGCAGGTCCTCAAGGGTAGGTTCCCCTTCATCGCCAAACACAAAACAATCTGTAAGGCTCTCCCACAGCAATCCAGGGCCACCAAAGTCATATCCCTCCGGAGAGCATTCTGTTGTCTCTCCTAAATATTCCTTCTCCGCGTGCCATTGCAGAGCCCGATACCGATTGTCCAGCTCTATCTCCTGCTGGACCAGCCTGTCCAACTCAGTCACCCATTGATCCTGGGGCCGCTCTCCCAGGAATTGCATCCGTAACTCCCTTTGTTCACTGGCCTTCTGCTCTGGGGTTGGAAAGCACTTGCCTTGTTGCATACCAGCAACTTGGAGGCATCTAATCCAGTGCCTTACCCGAATCTGCTGCCTGACCTCCAGGTATTCTTCCGCAGACACAGACCTGGTGTATGCTGAAAAGACGATCTGCAGCAGCCCCGGGAACTCTGATGCCAGATACATATCTCCGCTGGGGTGGCTGAAGGCTGCTATCCGATCTTGGATCCAGGTGGACGTCTTCACAGCCAGGAAGCACAATCCCGCTGCTGCCAACCAGTTGTGACAAACCCTCTGTCCTCAAACAGATCTAGGTCCGCCGTCAATGCCTCCTCTGTTCAGATCCAGCACCGTCCAAGATCTTTTAGCCCCCAATCAACAGACAACACCTCACTGTAGAGTGGCAAACACAAACTCCTTTATTTTCACACATGGACACACAGATATCTCTCCTCAAAAACACATCCCTCCCACCCTTAGAAAACAGGGCGGGTCAATCTGTCCAATGACAATGGCCACACAGGTCAGGTGTGTTCAAACTTCTCAATACACAGTCTTATCAGCAGGGGGTTGGAGGAATCCCCCCTCCCTTTTTCCTCACAGAAAACACACTTGCACATCCCATAATAGTTGGCACCAGACATAATAGACAATAGAATACAGTCCCACCCCAAACCATCACAGCAAATAGTCCAACAGCATGGCACAGCACACATTATATATACATACATACAGCACACATTATATACATTTTACAAGGTTCTAGTGTGGCTGCAGAGTCTGACTAGCACAGATCATAGCAGGGTTCTCATTCACCCTGTGCCCCTATTAGAGACACAGGGTGATCTACACATAAGAGGGCCTGTGGAAGCTGGACAAGGAGCCTCTAGAACTCTCCTGTCACAATGCCATTCCTCAGAACCGGATCATTACTAAATCAGATGACACAATTTGAACGTATTTGTAAGAGCGACCCCCTTGTTAGGGGCTTCATTTAAATTCTATATCACCAATTGAACACCATACAAGATAATGCACTTCCATCATATCCCGATAAAAGGGCACCCGATTTGGAGCGCACATTTGAGATTTCAGATTGGTCCAATATATGGATAGCCACTAAATCCTCCTCACCTAACGTCTTGGCAATCAAAACTAACTACAAGGTCCTAGCACATTGGTATCTTGTACCGACAAGGATCACAAAATTTGTCACATCATACACAGAGACGTGTTTGAGGTTGCTCAGCTCTAGGCACCCACATACACGTCTGGTGGCAATGCCCTGTCGCCCAAGAGTTCTGTTATGCCCTGTACACACGATTGGATTTCCGATGGAATAAAATCCAATGGATTTTTCCATCGGAAATCCGATGAAGCTGACTTCCATCAGTCTTGCCTACACACCATCAGTCAAAAATCTGACGGTCCCAAACGCTGTGACGTAAAACACTCCGAAGAGCTGAGAAAAATTAAGTTCAATGCTTCTGAGCATGCGTCGACTTGATTCTGAGCATGCGTGGGTTTTTTCTCCGATGGAGTTCCCCACAGACGATCGGAATTTGCTATCGTTTTTTTTCCATTGGTAAAATTTAAAACATGTTCTATTTTTTTATACCGATAGAAAAAAGACCGATGGAGCCCACACATGATCGGTTTGTCCGATAAAAAAGGTCCATCTGTGTTTTTTCATCAGAAAAAATGATCGTGTGTACGCGGCATAGGAGTATTTTTGAGTTGGCTTCCAAGGCCTTAGAAACCAATATCCCCATTGACCCGGCAACGGCTCTTTTGAACCTTAAGCCGGCCGAGCTTACCCGTACCCAATTTTGACAAAAATACGGAAATTTAAAAAATATGGCAACCTTGGGTCAAGCACTGCTTACCCCCAGACTTTGACCATTCCTTATTACTGCCTTGGTAGTCTAACCTCTCTTTTACTCGCTTGTTACATGTCCTGGACTGGAACCGCTCTACCGTATTGGGAGACTTTTCTCCTTCTATACCTGTTCCTCCCTCTTCTCTGCCTGACCCTTTGGGCGTGCAAGTTCTACAGCCGACTCTCACTGGCATCACACCTAAGATTCTAGACACGCTTGCACCCATGCTTCTCTCTTTCACCCCTCTTCTATTTTCTTGCTACGTCTTCTTCTGTTACATTTGCTAACGGTATCGTCTCCATCCACATTCTATGATGGGTTAACTTCTCGATTACTATATCAGTACCTACTGTTTATTTCTTTACTACGGTTAGGTTATTATGGTAGCAGACAACCACATTTATAATCTATGTAAAACCCCAGACCTCACTCATCCCTGACGAAACTGTGTTGTTCGGATGTTTGTTAATCCGTATGTGAGACGATTATCTTTTGTTCATGTGCGTACTTGCCTTTCCTTTAATTACAATAAAATTCATTGACAAGAAAAAAAAAAAAAGAAAGGGCAGAAAAAAGACCATTAAAATTACACTAAACTATTTATTGATCTCAGCCTCCTAGAAATCTGCAAATTTGAACACTGCTGAAGCCTCGTACACACGACCGAGTTTCTCATCAAAAAACGACAAGAAAACTGCCGAGAGAGCTTTCTTGCCGAGAAAAACGTTCGTGTGTACGGTTTCTCGTCGAGAAAACTGCCGGGAATCTCGACGAGAAAAATAGAGAACCTGCTCTCTATTTTCTCATCAGGATTCTCGTTTTTCTCGTCGGGTTTCTCGTTGGCCTGTTTTGCGACGAGAAAACCGGCCGTGTGTATGCTTTTCAGAGTCTTAAAAAATCGCGCATGCTCAGAATCAAGTATGAGACGGGAGCGTTCGCAATGGAGATAGCACATTCCTCATGCTGAACTGAAAAGCACGAGGCTGAAAAGCGCGAATCGTCTCTTACCAAATTTTTTACTAACACGCGATAACACAAGATCAGCAAAAGCAGCCCAAGGGGTGGCGCCATTGGAATCGAACTTCCCTTTTATACTGCCGTCGTATGTGCTGTACGTGACCGCGCAGAACAACAACGAGATTTGAAATTGACAGTGTGTATGCAAGGAAAGCTTGACAAGAAGCTCGTCAAGCTTGACAAGAATCTCGTTGAGAAAATCGACGGGTTTTTACGACGAGAAACTCGGTCATGTGTATGAGGCTTCAGAGTTAAACACTGGTTCAGACCCAGCTGCTGGAAGGAGAAGGCTTGTTCCACAGAGAAAATTCTCAGGTGGCAGCCTTGAGACTCACAACATGTAAAGTATGCCTTTCACATCCGATGACAGACCTTGCAGGAAGTAGACAACCTAGCTTTGAACATGATAGGAACCTGGTGTTCAATACCCATGCTATTAAAGCCAGCAATTAAAACCAGCAACCAAGAAGCTGGATGGCAAATCAGGCTTTGAGAGAAAAGATCCTGATAATCTGGTAATGCCCACTGTGCTTCTGCAAGGAGTCCTACCAAGTTGTTATACCCCATCCACCAGGGCCAGTCCAGAGCAATAGGGGTAACCAAAATGCCCTCAACCTCTATCCTGTGAAGGCACTGCTGGCTGCAGTAATCTGCCTGTCAGTTGTGTACTTACTGGAATGTAAAATTCTTGCCATAGTGAGACTTCCGGTTCTTTGTGGATAGTTTCTGTATGCCATTACTTTGGCGTCCCACTCAATCCAGATCAGATGACCTTATAGCAGGATGGTCCAATGCTGCAGGGACAGCCAAATCACCCAAATTTTCAGGATGTTAATAGGGAGACAGGATTCCTCCAATGACTAAGTCCCCCACACTGACAGAGTACCCTGGACCTATGCCTAACCTGACAGGCTGGCGTCTGTTGTGAGGATCTTCCAAAAGATTTCCTACTCCAAAACTGTATTTCTAGACCAATGTGATACAAAATCAAAATGCAACCACAGTTATAAATTAGTGACCTGTGCTCAAAATAAATCAGAATATTTAAGTAATGTTGCCAGCTAACACCAATTAAGTGAATTTACAACACTCAATAATAACATAATAAAAAAAGCAGTGTAGTGCAACCACAATCTACCATATACTAAAAAACTATACTACAAAAAATTTGAAAATTCCAATAAATTCAAATTATACTGTGTACAAACATTACGTTCACATTCCAAAATGTGTAAAATCAAACTTTAAAGTACAATCAAAAAATTGTGCGATCACCACTGTGCTTATGTTATCCAATTAAATGTGCTCCGTGTCTCCACCACCTAATAAGTTGGCCGTGCTCTTCATGGCCAGGACCCCATCATTACTAGTGTAGCACTACCCCGGTAGGAGCTTCTGGTTCGTTTTTTGTCTGCCGTTACCCCACTGTTCTCCGTGTTGGCTCAAAGTCTGGGGTTAAAAGTTGCATAAAACACGGTCGCCAGTCACTGAGTCTTTTCCAATGCTTTTTTTAATAATCACAACATTAGCAGAATGAGGGATGGAGGATTAGGGGGAGTTCAGGTACCTGGTGCAGATCACTGAGAAACTTGATATCCTGGAGACAGATATACTTGCTATCACTGGATCTTGCTCACCCGGATAGGCCCCTCTCACCGGCCTAGCAGCCGGATGATGCAAGGACAAAATTAAAGTCTCTGCCACAGACTTGGTAATCAGAATTTCCAAAGTTCAAGCACAACTGCACAGTATAAGAAAGTCCTTTAAGCCGACCCGGCAATACTGTGAGGCAAATTGGTTGGGATGCATCCTTCAATTGAGGCCCCGGGCTCCTCTCGAGATACCAGCCTTCCGCTGCGTTTTCTCCAAGATGAGTCCTCCCCGGTTCCTGCAATTGCTTCTTCCCGCAGGACAGACAGCACAGGATCACCCTCGAACCGGTAGGCCCCAGACAGCTTCTGGGCCTACCTTCAGTAACGAAGGCCTCAGGCCAGCAGGCCCCGAGGCAGAAGGAGTTGTCACATACCTGCAGCCAAGGTGGCCATGAGGTGAGAGAGCTTCCCCAAAAATGGCATCCGCCCCTTAAGTACCCTCTCCCAGCATGCCCAGCGGTATCAACCTCCCACTAGGTTGCCTCTGGGAAAAAAGCACCCAATACGCCTCGGTTTGTTGTACCTTCCAACACGAACCAGAGGTGGCAGCAAATCCTGCTGATAATCGTGGAAAATACACCCAACTCAGCCAAAGCTGAAACATAGGCCAATTTAGCCAAAACATGGAATCTGAACTAACTACAGTTCTGACATCCCACTAAATTTAGATAATAGCGCCTGGTCAACAGGAGCAGGGCACTACACTAGAAAGGTCAAAGCAAGCTGTGTTCCCCTCAGGGATAATGGTTCTGACAGATGCTTGGCAAGTCCTCACTCCTTTCTCCCCACAATGTGATGATTCTACACAATTTTGGAATGTGAATGTAATTTTTGTTGTACACTGTATAATTTGAGTTTATTGGAACTTTCAATTTTTTTTTGTAGTATAGTTTTTTAGTATTTCTAGACCACTGATAAGGGACAACTTGGTCTTTGGCAACAAACTAATCGGTCAGTCTAGAGACCAGACTCACTTGTCCCACGACAACTTATAATTGGGGGTTATATATGAAAGGCAAATCCACTTTGCACTACAAGTGCAAACTACAAGTGCAAAGTGCACTTGAAATTGCACTGAAAGTACACTTGGAAGTGCAGTCGCTGTAGATCCGAGGGGGACATGCAAGGAAAATAAAAAACAGCATTTTAGCTTGCACGATTGGATGATAAAATCAGCAGAGCTTCCCCTCATTTCAGATCTACCCCTCAGATTTACGGCGACTGCACTTCCAACTGCACTTTCAGTGCAATTTCAAGTTGCAGTTTGCACTTGTAGTGCAAAGTGGATTTGCCTTTCGTAAATAACCCCCATTGTGTTACAGATGCCTGGAATAAACTGGGAAAAGTAGACTGCCTCTAAGGAGGCTACCATCAGGCCCAGAAATCTCAAAGGGAAGATTTAGTTCCTGGACTGAAGAGTTTGAGACTGAAGAATCTGAATTTTTCCCCTGTGGAAAGACCACTCTGGTCTGATTTGTATTTAGGACGAAACCTAATGGTGATCCAGTTACAGTGACAATTTTAGAGGTCCACCTAAATTGCTGGTCAGTCAAAAACATGTTCTCTTACAAAGTCTTACAAAGTCCTCAGCAACTGTTCCCCCAACTGATTGTATTCCATAATGGGGATGCTAAGAGTGTACATCAGGGCTAAAGCTGAGACCAGCACCTTGTGCAACAAAAGGCAAATGGCAGGGATATAAACTAATAGTGCAGGGGCCCGACAGCAAAGAGTGGGAATCATTGATGTACTGTTCTGCTACACAAACTGGGGCAATACCATCGGCATTCAGAAGATGTAGATCTGCCAATCTGTGCGGCAACAAAGATAGGTTGGAGGTGAGAAAGCAAGAAGGTGGAAGGGGGCAAAACTCTGTTTTTTAACCCTGGGACCCATGCATCTAAGATGCAAGCTGTCCAAGCATCAGCATGGGTTAACAAATGTTCCCCCACTTTGGAAAGTGGGAGTGTACCTGTATGCAGAGGATGGCTTATCTGCGCATTTGGCAGACTTTGAGTTTCATGCCTTGCAGATGGTGAGGGAGAAGATCTTGCAGTCTGTTCCTTAGCCCTCTTCCACTGAGGAAGGTGGGTGTGCTTGCCAACAGTGTCATCCTTGATGGTATTGTCATCCAAGAGATAACATCCGAGAGAGATGCTGTACCTTGCGGTCCTTGTGGGCTTCAAGGTACTACACTATGGTAAAATTACTACACTAGGGAGTTCTTATTTGTCTTGTATAGCCTGGGAATAGAGGAGAGGAGTAGAGGAGGAGATTTAATACAGCATAGCGGATTTTCATCCTCGATCACTGAGCCATATACCACATCCCTATAAGGAGAGGAGAGTGGAATGTGATTGTCCATAATGGATCCATATATTAAAGCCTTGTCACACCAGCTGCGGATTTTGATGCAGGGGAGGAGAGAAGAGTGGAACGTGAACTGCCGTTAAGGACAGGGCCCGATTTACATAGGGGCTATTGGAGCTGCAGCTCCAGGCCCCTTCCTCAAGATAGGCCCATTTGCCCCAAAAAAAAAATATATATTCACAAGATCGACTTCGAGGGTTGTAGCTCGATGACCAGGGGCCACAGAGACCCCAAATTTGGGGGATGGGTAGCTGAAGACCTACCCCACCACTGGGGCTCCTATTATTTATGGTTCCGGAGATAGGGGGCTGCTTGCACAGTCTGTCAAAAGCTACATACAGAGCGAACAGTTTAAATACAAGCTGACACACTCTGCAGCAGACTGAGAGGATGAGCTCACAGTGCTTATAATAATTATTTGTATATTACTTATGGTAATTAAACCCTTGCCACCCAGGCCAATTCTGACACTTCTCTCCTACATGTAAAAATCATCTTTTTTTTGCTCGAAAATTATTTAGAACCCTCAAACATTATATACTGTATAATCTTTCAGCAGACACCCTATGGAATAAAATGGTGGTCTTTGCAACTTTTTATGTTACACGGTATTTGCGCAGCAATTTTTCAAACATTTTTTTTGGAAAGAAACAGTTTCATTCATAAAAAAAGAAAAAAAAAAACACTAAAGCTAGCGCGATTTTTTTGTGTACTAAGCGATGCTTTCATTTTTTTTACAGGTTACATGTTTAGAGTTAGAGGAGGTCTAGTGCTAGAATTATTGCTCTCGCTCTAACGATCGTGGCGTATGTAACCTGTGTGTATCTGACTCTGATAGTAGCCAGTGCCTACCCAGCCACTGACTAGTATCTCTCCCCAGCCTGTCCCCACACCCTCTCACCTGCTGACCTGTGGATGGGGGAATCTGCCCCGTTGTGTTATTGGGTTCTGCCAGTAAATACAATGATTAGTGTTGCTAACTATAGCTGGCAGCACTGATTGCTTTGGGAAAAACCTGACAGGCTGGTTGTACTCAAGTCGATTAATAGATTGACTTGTGTAAAACCAGCTAGCTCATACATAGATCGACTATGGCTGGTCTCTGCTTAATTGGCTTAAATTCAATCCATGTATGGCCCGCTTACCCACTACGCAGTCCATAAACATCCTTCCACAAACCTTTACATTTTTCCTTCCCAGATTCCTTCATCTTCCTCATCTGTACATAGAGCCCACTATCATACTCTCCACACTTCTCTCCTGTACATACTGCTCACTGTCATACCTTCCACACTCCTCTCCTATACATAGTGCCCACTGTCACACCCTTCAAACACTTCTCTCTGGTACATACTACCCTTTGTCATATCCCCCCACACTCCTCTACGGTACATACTACCCTCTGACATACCCCCCCATACTCCTCTCCTGTACATACTGCCCACTGTCATACCCTCCACACTCCGCTCCTGTACATACTGCCCACATTCATAAACTCCTCTCCTGTACATACTGCCCACTGTCATACCCTCCACACTCCTCTCCTGTACATACTGCCCACTATCATACCCTTCACACTCCTCTCCTGTACATAGTGCCTTCTGCCATAACCTCCGCACTCCTCTCCTGTACATAGGGCCCACTGTTAGACCCTCCACATTCCTCTCCCTCACTTGCACATACTTCCCACTTTTATACCATGCATACTCCTCCCCTATGCCTCCTATCCACAAAAACAGTTCTTTAAAATTATACTGAATATCCTCAATGTTACCAGCTCTAGAATGGGCACGCTTTTGTTAGTTCAACTAAAGGAAATCTTCTCAGTCTTCATATTTGTTCTGCCCATTATTAGTACTTATTTAATTTTGTGTCTACTACTGTGATGTATAGGAGGAACACAGCTACTCTAAATATAGCACTTGTAAAAAAAAGTGTCCCCGAAAATATTTTTTAAATGTTGGCAACTATGCACTTAGGCACTCCCCAAGGGCCCCCGGGTCAGTAGAGGGCCCCATGAGAGGCTCCTGGGATCCTGTGATATTAAAGCGGTAGTAAACTTTGCTAACATTACTACTTTTTTAGAGACCCTGAGGTAGCTTATGCCACAATGTACAATTATGTACAGCATATTAGCACATTAGGGTACACTTAAAATTGTCAGACTGAGCCCTCCAGCACTGTGATCAATCCGGCGGGGCCCGGGCGCTTCCATCTTCACCGGTCTTCCTTCTGGGTTCTGTGCCTTCGGTCACTTGCCTTGGCCGGGCTGCGCTGATGTCATTCCCACGCGCATCCTCTCTCTCTCATTCCCCCTTTCTTTCTCATCCTCCTCCCTTACCCCTCACCCCTCTCATCCCCTTTCTCACTCTCTCTTTTTCTCTCTCTCATCCTCCCTCTCTCTCTTTAATTTAATTTGTTATAACAAAAAATTGTTTGCATTTTTATTTATTTATTATTTATAAAAGGCCCCACCAAAATCCTCAGCACCAGGCCCATGATGTTCCTTATCTGGCCCTGGTTAAGGATATGTATAGCAAAGCGCTACTAGACCTGTTGTGGTCTTTGTACAAGGTGAGCTGCTAGAGCACCCTCCTGGTGGATACCTGGATGGTGGAAGCAACTGTGTTCACAACTTTCAAGAACTGTTTTTTTGAGCACTTGCTCTTCACATCTCATCACTTTTTGATGCACATGCACTTTATTTTCGGGACTTATCTTATTATTTTTTTATGCAAAACCAGATAAATACCTGCTTTGGATCTGAGTATTTTATCACTGTTTCATAGATTAATAGCATGTTACTGCATTTTTTGTTTTTCTGAAACTAGGAATAGTCATTCATACATATTTGTCTATTTTTTCTGCAGCTCTTCTTGAATTGGCGAGGGAGTCTTAAACTACTTGTTTTTGGATATTTAAATGTTTTGTTTTTTTTCTTTTTACCTTATTGGAAGTACCGAGTGTACTTTTGATCCAGCCTGGCCACGGCCCACGATGTCACATCCTCCTCTTCGGCAAGCTCCCCTTTTGTCTTCAGGGACCTGTGTGTGTCCCAGAAGATAAGCTGGCCATTCACTCGCGCATGCGCAGTAGGAAACCGGCAGTGAACCCGCAAGGTTTCACTGCCAGTTTCCCTTAGTTGGAATGGCGGCGCCGGCACCCGATTCGATGGACGAATTGGCCTCGGGGGGCCGACATAGCCGTCTCCTTGGACAGGTAAGTGTCCATATTAAAAGTCAGCAGCTACAGTGTTTTTCAGCTGCTGACTTTAAAAAAAAAAAATTTGGCGGCTGGAACACCGCTTTAATATTACATATTACTGCATTTTTATTTTTTTAATTAGGGATAGTCATTCACGCATATTTGTTTTTTGGCTGCATAGCTTCTTGAATTAGCACACTATATTATGGTTTCACAACATTATAGCACATTATCACATGTTACTGCATTTTTGTCCTTTTGCTGCATAGCTCCTTGAAATAGCGCACCCTTTCTTTATTATCATTTGTTTTAGAGTGTTGAGGTCACTTTCTAATGATTGCAGCTTTTTCATGTGTATTTTTAGGGTGATATATTATTCTTTGGTATTTATTTTGTATATTAGTTTTGGTTGGTTGTGAGGTCCATAGCAGCGCACAAGTACTTCATATTTAACTTTGCCTTAAAGCGGAGGTCCACACAAAAAATAGGATTTTTGTACTCACTGTAAAATCCTTTTCTCTGAAGTCCATGGACGGACACAGCTTCCTTATAATCTTGACTTGTGGGTTATGTTCCGTCTATTAGGAGAGGACTAGGCAGACATGTAAATGGTTAAACATGTAATCTTTATCAAAGCTGAACAGCCCCGCCCAGGGGGGTGGTCCCTCTGGTCATAACCCCTCTCACTGCAGTGAGCAGCTTAGTTCGTCAAAAGCAGTACAAACTTAAAAATGAGGGGTGGGTGCTGTGTCCGTCCATGGACTTCAGAGAAAAGGATTTTACGGTGAGTAAAAAAATCCTATTTTCTCTTTCGTCCATGGATGGACACAGCTTCTTTATAATCTTGACTTGTGGGACGTCCCCAAGCAGTGTCAGAAAAACGAGGGGTGGGAACAGCAGTAAAAAAACTTCACCCCAAACAATCAGAGCTCCTCAAAAGAGGAGTTGCCATTTAAAACAACTGCCTGCAAAACCTTGCGGCTGAAGCAAGTATCCGCAGATGCATGCACGTCAACTTTGTAAAACTTAGTGAAAGTGTGAACGGACGACCAGGTCGCCGCCTTTCACACCTGTAAAACAGACGCTCGATGTCGGAAGGCCCAGGAGGCACCAAGTGCCCTGGTCGAATGCACCGTGACAGGAAAGGAAGGTGCCCGCTCTTTAAAGGGCATAGGCCTGAAGCACAATCTGTCTGATCCATCGAGAATGGTGGCCGACGACACTGCCAGGCTGTTTATGGGCCAGTCACAGAGACAAACAGTGAGTCTGACCTCTGAACGGAGCCGTAGCAGACAAATACACCCGCAGAACACATAGCACGCCTAAGGAATGTAACGCAACCTCTTTGGGATGCGACGGCTGAGGACACAAGGATGGAAGTACAATGTCCTCATTCAAAAGAGAGGCCGAAACCACCTTCGGAAAAAACGAAGGCATCCTCCGGATGGAGGATCAAGTAGGGGGATTTGCAAGACAATGCCGCCATTTAGAAACCCTTCTGACAGAGGTCAAGTCACCAGAAAGGCAACTTTCTGAGAAAGTGTCAAAAGAGGAATCTCCCTGATGTTCTCAAAGGGAGGTCTCCGAAGTACCGAGGGTACCAATTTCAAATCTCACGGAGGTAGTGGTGGCTGAAAAGGAGGAGCAACATGTCAGACGCCTTGCACAAACGTACTCACCAGTGAATGAACCGCCAAGGGTAGTTTAAAGAAAAAACAGCCAAGGCTGAAAAAACTGCCCCTAAATGGTGCTTAAGGCAAGTTTCTGATCCACACCACGCTATAAAAACAGCAGGGATCCTGGAAACCGACCATGCCCGTGGGCACCAACCCATCTCCTCACACAGAGATGTAGGCCTTCCACGTGTGATGATAGATCTTCCGAGAAGATGACTTCCGTGCCCTCAGCATGGAGGAAATTACAGAGTCCAACAGGCCTCGGTCCCTCAGAACCTGACTTTCAACAGCCAAGCCGTTAAAGCCAGCGACTGCAAAGCCAGCTGAAGTATAGGACCTAAGGGGCATCCGCCACCAGGCGCACTAGGTCGGCGTACCTGGGATGCTGAGGCCAATCTGGTGCAAATAGAGTCACCGGAATCCCCTCAGTCCCCACTCTGCGGAGCAGACGAAGCAGAAGATTCAGTGGGGGAAAGGTATAACTTAGCCAATACTGACCCTACAGGGCCACCCACGCGTCCGTCGCGTCCACACAGGGATTCTTGGACCTTGCCACAAACTTCAATACCTTACGATTGAATCGAGAAGCCAGGAGATCCACGGCTGGCATGCCTATCTCAGGCAAAAGAGTTGAAACACATCCGGGTGTAGCGACCATTCTCCTTGGTCCAGCATCTGGCGACTTAGGTAGTCAGCTTGCCAGTTTTCTACACCCAGAATGAACACGGCCGATAGAGCCGGCACGCTTCGTTCTGCCCACCGCAGGATGTGAGCGACCTCCAATGCTGCAGCCGATCTGCTTGTTCCTTCTTGACGGTAGCCATATGCCACCATCGTGGCGTTGTCTGAGTACCGTCCAGTGAAAAGGAAGGAACGACTTTCCGGACTGTAGGGCCGGAGATTTCAGCCACCAGACCAGGGGAGGTCTGACTAGGTGGCTCACCCAGGTTTGACAATCCAGGGACAACGGAGACTTGTCCCATTTGGACAGGATCTCCCTTAGCAAGACTCAAGTATGGAATTTGTGCATACGGTACTGTCTCGAAGGAGGCTACCATAAGACCTAGGACTCGCATGCAAAAGCGCAGCGACGACCACCAGCGGGATGCCACAGCTTCACAGCCATCTGAAGAGCCTGCAATTTTTTCAATGGGAGAAAAAACCCTCACCTCGGAAGATACCCGGATCAAGCCCAGGTATTCCAGGCGCTGAGTCGGCACCAACACCGACTTCAGGAGGTTCAGTACCCAACCAAATTTTTGTCAATCGCCACATCCTCCTCTAATTCTGAGTACGCAGTAGCCCTCAGGAGGTCGTCCAGGTAGCCCACAATAGCAATTCCTCGCTGTCTTAGCAAGGCCAGGATCGTGGTGAACACCTTGGGGAAACCCTTGGTGCCGATGCCAGGCCAAAAGGGGAAACCCCCAAACTGGTAGTGATCGACCCCAACTGCAAAACGCAGTAATTTCTGATGCCCGACATATACGGGGACCTGTAAATATGCGTCCTTGATTTCCAAGGACACCAGAAAAATTCCCCGGATGGAGAGCAGCGAACTGATTCCATCCTGAACCTTCGTACTTTTACAAAAGGAGTTGAGGGCCTTGAGGTCCAGGATTGGACGAACCCTGTCCTACTGTGGGACTACAAACAGATTGGAATAGAATCCCTGAAGCCTTTCTGGCAGTGGCACAGGAGCTATCACCCGTGCTTCAGCAGGTCTTGCACTGCCCCAAACAGGGCGTTCTGATGAGCCGGAGGAAGATGAAGGGAAAAAATCTGTTGCTTTGTGGACAAGACCGAAAAATAGGATTTTTGTACTCACCGTAAAATCCATTTCTCTGAGTTCATGGCACAGCAGCATCTTGACACATGGGTATTAATCCTCCTGTTAGTAGATTGACTAGACAGAAAAACAGCATGTTAAGTGTTAAAACACATCACACAGTACAGTACCGCCCCGGGGGCAGTCCCCCTGGGTACATCCCCTCTCCTTGCATCTCGCAGCTCAGTTCGTAAACAAGCAGTATAAACATAAAAGAGGGGCGGGTGCTGTGTTCGTCCATGAACTCAGAGAAATGGATTTTACGGTGAGTACAAAAATCCTATTTTCTCTTCCGTTCTGGGACGGACACAGCAGCATCTTGACATATGGGACGTCCCCAAGCAGTGTCAAAAAAACGAGGGGTGGGAAAATCATTAAACCAACATCACCCCAAACAACCAGAGCTCCTCAACAGAGGAGTTGCAACTTTAAACAGCCGCCTGCTAAACTTTGCGGCTGAAGCAAGCATCCGAAGATGCACCCACGTCAACCTTGTAAAATTTTGTGAAGGTGTGAACAGACGACCAGGTCGCCACCTTACACACTTGAGAAACAGACACTTGATGTCGGAAAGCCCAAGAGGCACCTATTGCCCTGGTCGAATGCGCTGTCACCGGTAAGGGAGGCGCTCGCCCTTTCAGAGCATAGGCCTGAATCACGATCTGCCTGATCCACCTAGAGATGGTGGCCGACGAGACCGCCAGGCCCTTCTTAGGACCAACCACCGACACGAACAGTGAATCCGACCCCCGGAATGGAGCAGTGGCAGACAGGTACACCCGCAGGGCTCGGACAACGTCCAATGAATGTAACGCAGCCTCCCTGGGATGCGCCGGCTGAGGACACAAGGACGGAAGTACAATATCCCCATTGAGGTGAAAAGCCGAAATGACCTTAGGAAGGAATGACGGCTGCGGACGCAGCACCACCTTATCCTTGTGGAAGATCAAGTAGAGGAGCCTTGCATGACAAGGCCGCCAATGCGGAAACCCGTCTGACTGATGTAATAGCCACCAAAAAGGCCACCTTCTGGGAGAGAGTCAGTAATAGAATTTCTCTAATGTTCTCAAACGGTGGTTTCTGAAGTGCTGAGAGGACCAGATTCAAGTCCCACGGAGGCAGATGTCGAACCCCCTGCACAAAACGTACTCACAAGAGAGTACCGCCAAGGGTCGCTGAAAGAAGACAGCCAAGGCCGAAATCTGCCCCTTAATTGTACTTAAGGCGAGTTTCTGGTCTACTCCACGCTGTAAAAACAGCAGGACCCTGGAAATCAAATACGCACGCGGATGCCACCCCATCTCCTCACACAGATGTAAGCCTTCCATGTACGATGGTAAATCTTCCGGGAGGTTGACTTCCGTGCCCGCAGCACGGTAGAAATCACCGAATCCGACAGACCTCGGTCCCTTAGCACCTGGCTTTCAATAGCCATGCCGTTAAAGCCAGGGACTGTAAAGCAGGATGAAATATGGGACCTTGCGACAGAAGGTCCTCTCGCAGCGGCAGCCGCCAAGGAACATCTGCTACCAGACGCACTAGGTCGACGTACCAGGGACCCTGAGGCCAATCTGGAGCAATTAGGATCGTCGGAACTCCTTCGGCCTCCACTCTGCGAAGCAGACGGGGAAGAAGCTTTAGAGGAGGGAAGGCATAAAGTAGCCAATACTGACCCCACAGCGCCACCAACGCGTCTGTTGTGTCCGCCCATGGGTCTTTTGACCTGGCCATGAACCTCAACACCTTCCGATTGAGTCGTGACACCAGGAAATCCATGTCTGGCGTGCCCCATTTCAGATACAGAAGCTGAAACACCTCCGGGTGTAGAGACCATTCTCCTTGGTCCAGCATCTGGCGACTTAGGTAGTCTGCTTGCCAGTTTTCTACGCCCGGAATGTACACGGCCAATAGAGCTGGCACGCTCCGTTCTGCCAACCTCAGGATGTGAGCGACCTCCGCTGCTGCAGCCGAGCTTCTTGTTTCTCCTTGATGATTGACATACGCCACTGCCGTGGCGTTGTCCAACTGGATCCTGACTGGACGTCCTTGTAGTCTCTGAGACCACTTGAAGATGCACAGCCTGATCGCCCGAAGTTCCAGGACATTGATCGGCAGGTGGGATTCTTCCTGAGTCCAGCGACCCTGGACCGACTAAACTCCCCATACTCCTCCCCAATTGGTGAGGCTGGCGTCCGTCGTGATCACCGTCCAGTGAAAAGGAAGGAGCGACTTCCCGGACCGAAGTGTCGGAGAAGTCAGCCACCAAACCAGGGAGGTCCTGACCAGGTGGCTCACCCGGATTTGACAATCCAGAGACGATGGGCATTTGTCCCAACGCAACAGAATTTCCCTCTAACACTCGAGTGTGGAATTGATCATACGGTACCGCCTCGAAGGGGGCTACCATGAGTCCTAGGACATGCAAAAGTGGAGCCATTTTTGGGATGAGGAGTCCAGAACCAACCCCAGGTATTCTAGGCGTTGAGACTGTACCAACACCGACTTCTGAATGTTCAGCACCAACCAAAATCTCGGAGGATCAGACAGGTGATAGACACATCTTCCTCTAATTCTGAGCTTAAAGAGGCTCTCAGAAGAAGGTCGTTCAGGTAGCCTACGATAGCGATTCCATGCTGTCTCAGCGAGGCCAGAATCGGGACGAACACCTTGGTGAATACCCTCGGCGCCGATGCAAGGCCGAAGGGGAGAGCCACAAATAGATAGTGGTCTTCCCTGACCGCAAAGCGCAGAAATCTCTAAAGCCTGGAGCATATGGGGACATGTAAGTATGCGTCCTTGATGTCCAAGGACGCCAGAAAATCCCCCGGATGGAGAGCAGCAACGACAGAGCGAACTGATTCCATCCTGAACCATTGCACTTTCACAAAGCAATTGAGGGCCTTGAGATCCAGGATTGGACGGACCCCTTCCTTCTTGGGGACCACAAACAGACTGGAGTAAAATCCCTGAAACCGTTCCTGCAATGGGACCGGTACGATCACCCCCTGTATCAGCAAATCCTGAACTGCCCCAAACAGGGCCTCCCGACGACTCAGAGGAAGCTGGAGGTTGGAGGGATAAAATCTGTTCGGTGGGCAAGAGAGAAACTCTATCTTGTCCCCCGAGGAAACTACTTTGCAAACCCACCAGTCGGAGAGTAGAGACGTCCACCGAGTCGCGAAGACGGCCCCCCACCCGAGTGTCGGGCGGGAGCAGACCTTCATGCGGACGCAGATTTGTACGCAGACTTGTTGGACTTGCAAAAACAGGGGTGCTTTTGCCCTTCAGCAGGCGCCTTAGCAGCCTGGAAACTTACCAGCAGCACTGGGCGGAAGGAGAAAAAAAACGCTTCTGAGCGGTAAAGGAGGGTCCTTGCCTACGGCGAGGCTCCTTACCCTTACTGAATTGCGGGAGCAGAGTGCTCTTACCTCCCGTGACATCTTTTATAATGTCATCCAGAGAGGCCCCAAAAAGCCTTTCACCCTTAAAGGGTAAATCCACCAGGGCCTTCTTAGAAGACTGGTCCGTGGACCAACACTTCAGCCAGACCAGGCGGCGTAGTACCACCGCATAGACCGAGGCTCTGGAGAGCAAAGGAATCGTATCCAGGGCTGACTCGCAGACAAAATTTAAGACCCTGTACCAACTGGTCGGCCAGTGCCACACAGTCCGATGGAGCATGATGCTCCTCCAACCCTTGGCGCAACATTTTTGCCCATTCAGTAAGTGTCTGAGACACTAGCGCCCCAGCCACGTCACGCACAGCTGACCCCACCACTGTGAACAGGGAGCGGGCCACAGCCTCAGCCCTCCTGTCTGCAGGGCCCTTGAAAGCAGGAGCCCCTTCCACTGGTATCGTGGTCACCTTGTTCAGTCTGGACACAGAGGGGTTCACTGTGGGGGGAGAAGACCATTTTTTCAGGAAATTCTCCTCAAAGGGGTAACGGACCGCTAACATTTTGGGGCTGAAAAGACCTTTTGCGGCCGATCCCATTCCTTGTACAAGAGCTTATCCAGATAAGGTACACAAGAAAACACCTTGGCAGTGCGGGTCAGCTTACGGAATCCAAAGGGGACCGACATCTGTCGCCTCCGCCGAATCCTCCATCTTTAGAGTATCCCACACCGTGGTGATAAGTCCTCCTACAAGCGCCCTATCATGCGCTGACCCTGATCCAGAGTCATCCTCACTGTCCGTATAGTCAAGGTCCGCATCCTCTTGTACCCGGAAGATGGCGGGGGGAGGGGGCGCTTTTTACCCCCTTTTTTCCCACACGCCGCTTCCACCCTGGCAAAAAAAGCCTCTAGGACTGCCGACATAGCGCCCACAGAAATAACAGGTGCAGGGGCACCAGTTGCCAATTCAGGTATGTCTGGGGAAGAGGCGCCCGCTTCAGATGCCATGCTGACCCACCCGCCTGACACACCTAGGGACGCAAGGCAAAATGCACGGACCACCCTCCTAGCTGCCGCAGAGAGACGAGGGACCCCCCAGAGGACTCACCACTCGGACCAGGTACTGCACAGCCGCCGTCCGCCTCAGCCTCCTAAGGTGCTCTCTCCCCGTGCCGTCCACAGTAAAGTGTGCTGGAGCCGTTCACGCCGATATTCTGGCCACTAGAGGCAAAAACACCTCCCAAGATGGCCGCCGAACCGTCGATCTGTAAGCAGAGCGCGCGGACTACAAGAAAATGCCCGCTAATGCCTGTATAAAACAGCGCTGGGCGCAGCCAAAATGGCGGCCGCCTGTCTGAGGAAAAAACAAACACACAGAGCTCACATGGCAGCGAACACCCGGGGCACCCTAAGGAGGTTCCCCCCCCCACACCTGGCACCAGACAGCACCCCCCGGAGAGTGGAACCGCCGCGCAGCCCCCAGCCACAGGATGAAGCCCCCCCAGTTGAACCCCGAATCGCAGCCATCCTAGCTCCCCAGAGCCTAGGGAGGAGGGGAGGAAGGGAAAGAGGAGAGGAAAGTAAGGGTGGAACCCTCTATCGAACCTCCCCGGTAATTCCCAGCCATACCACCCTGCTAGAGCAGGGGGACTGCTACTTACCCATCCTGCGTGGATCCGCTGAAGGCATTCCAGACAGACCCAACGTCCGCGTGGTTACGGCATGGCTGTCGGCCCGGCACACTGTGACACGGACATAGAGCCCGGTCATATGTGTGCCCTGGAGCATATAGCTCACCAGCCACCCGTGAAGTGGACGACCCAGCGCGTAGCTAAAAGGTTGGCACACGCTCGCTGGCTGAAACTGGGGGGACTACAAGGATCGAGGATCCAGCCTGTCACCCAGTCGGCAGTTGATAGTAGATCTCAGGATCAAAAAAGTAGAAGAAAAAAAAGAAAACATTTCCTAGGACGCATGGGCCCACAGGGAGCCAAGTCCTTCTATGCTAGGCAGAAAAAAACTGAGCTGCGAGATGCAGGGAGAGGGGATGTACCCAGGGGGACCACCCCCAGGGCAGTACTGTACTGTGTGATGTGTTTTAAGACTTAACATGCTGTTTTTCTGCCTAGTCAATCTCCTAACAGGAGGATAATACCCATATGTCAAGATGCTGCTGTGTCCGTCCATGAACGGAAGAGAAATCTATCTTGTACCCTGATGAAACCATTTCGCAAACCCACTGGTTGGAAACCATGGCAGTCCCCTGAGCCGCAAACTCGCGAAGGCGACCCCCCCACCCGAGAACCGGGCAGGGGCAGCCCGTCATGCAGTCGCAGATTTGTTCGCAGGCCGTCTGGCTTGAGAAACCCAGGGACACTTTCGCCCCTCAGCTGGCCCCTTGTCGGCCGGGAACGCTCACCTGCGGGCCCGGCGGAAAGAAAACACCACTTGTGAGCGGAAAAAAAGGGGAGGCCCCTGGCCTACGGCGTGGCTCCTTACCCTTTCTGGATTGTGGGAGCGCCGTGATCCCACCCCAAATTACATTTTTAATAATGTCATCCAGTGAGGCCCCAAAAAGCCCCCAACCCTGGAAGAGCAAATCCGCCAGAGTCTTCTTGGACATCTGTTCCGCAGACCAGCATCTCAGTCAAATCATGCGGCGTAGCCCCACCGCAGATACTGAAAGTTCTGGACAGCCAGGGAGCTGTATCTAAGGCCGCATTGCAGACATACTTGAGGCCATGCACCAACCGGTCCGCTATCATGCAGACCAGGGAAGCCTGTTCAACCACGGTGCAGCAATCTTTGCCCATTTAAGGAAGTGCCAGTGACACCAGGGCCGTGGCCAACAGTGGCCGCAATGCTGACCCCAATACCATGAACAAGGACCGGGCCACCATCTCGGTCCTCCTGTTTGCAGTACTTAAAAGTAGGGGCCCTTACCACCGGACCGTGGTAATTACCTGGATGCCGATGGGCCCCATCGGGGGGAGATGTCCTTTTTCAGGAAACACTCCTCAAAAAGGATAACGGATAGCCATGCAATTTTTTTGGAATGTTGCGGCCGTTCTATTTTAAAAACGTATCAAATTAACTAGGTAGGGAAACGTCCTAGCGGTGCGGGCCGGCTAGTGGGACCCAAAAGGGACCGACACCTTAATAGATGCCCTCGTCGTAACCTCCATTTTATTGGGGATCCCTCATGCGGTAATAAGTGCTCCAACAAGCGCCTGTTTGCGCTGACCCGGACACGGAAGCAAGCAAGGACGCAGTTCCGCACTGTCCGAAGGGTCCTGGTTTGCATCTTCTGACAAGTCAGAGCAGGGGACATCTGCCACAGCAAGGCCCGAGTCTGAATCAGAACTGTTTTTCCCGAAGATGGTGGGGGGAGGGGGCGTTTTTACCCCCCTTACGTCCGCACACCACTTCTACCCTGGTAATAAGGGACTCCAGGACCACCAGCAAGGTGTCCATAAGCACCCCAGGTACAGGCCACTGGTTGTCACCACAGGGATGTCAGGGAAAGAAAACACCAGCTTCTGACGCCATGTAGACCCACACTTGCCTGACACCTATAGGGACCAAGGCAAGGCAGCAAAAAAATCCACCCCCCCTAGCTGCTCAGAGTGAGGGACCCCAGGGGACTCACCGCTCTGATCCAGGTGCTGCCAGCGCCGCCGTCGGCTCTCCCCATATGCCTCCTAACAGGCATGGCTGCGGTGTCTTCCTGTGCCTGAGGTGTTCTGCGCTGTTCGCGCCATCCAGAAGACGTTTTCACCGCTAGAGGCAAAAACAGAGCTGGGACTACAAGAAAATGGCCGCCAGCCGCTCTGTATAAAAGCGTGCGGACTACAAGAAAATGGCGCCTAGCGCCGCCAAAATACCCGCCGAGCGCTGCTGAGGTGAAAACAAAACCCCCCATGGAGAGCGGACCCTGCCCCGCACAGCCCCCAGTCAGGACACAGAGCTCCCCCGGAGGACCCCCGATCAGAACAGCAGGCCCAGCCCCACAGAGCATGGGAAGGAGGGAAAGGACAGGGAGAGAGGAAAAGGAGGGTGGGAACCCCCTAATCGATCTCCCCGGGAATGCACAACAGTGCCAACCTGCCGGGGCAGGGGGACTGCTACTTACCCGTCCTGCGTAGACTAGCTGAAGGCATTCCTGACAGACCCAACGTCCGCGTGTCACATTTGGCACCTTTCATGGGGGAGGGGGGGTGCAGGTACCTGTATAATACAAGTATTTGCACCCACTTCCGGGAATAGACTCCCACAGGAGTCACTCCACTTCCTGCCCCCCCCCCCCGTTGTCTTCTGGGAAACACACTGGTCCCATGAGACAGCAGGGACCACTGAGGACGCGCCGCGCTACTTGCGCATACGCAGTAGGGAACAGGGCAGTGAAGCCGCAACGCTTCACTTCCTGATTCCCTCACTGAGGATGGCGGCGGGGGCAGCCGAGAGACGAGCGATTGCTTGGCTTCGGCTGCCGACATCGCGGGCACCATAGACTGGTAAGTGTCCATTTATTAAAAGTCAGCAGCTGCAGTATTTGTAGAGGCTGGCTTTTAATATTATTTTTTTTTGGGTGGACCTCCACTTTAATTTATGCTTTAATTCCCAATAGTCCAGTGAGCGAGCACTGCTTTCGTTTATTCCCAGGGATGTCCGAATACAGACATTTGAACTATTTACATGCATTATGCATGAGGCCCTAAAACACAAAAAAGTCATATGTGCATTTTGAATTCCAGGAACAATAAATCTGTGTTTTGACAATATTTATCAAATATTTGATTTTCTTATTGATCGGGCTGGTTGACGCAAGAATAACATTCGCTTTTTTTTTCCTGTAGGTGTGATTTACTGGAATTCAACATCAGAAGGTTGTTAGCATAATATGCAGACCAAAGTCTGTAACGGTGACAACCCTGAACAAACACACTACCTAAAGCCCCATACACACTATCTCCAGTTTGTGAGTGGGGTAGTTCTTCTCAGAGGGGTCAGGCTCCTGCTCACGTAGGCAACGGGTCGCAGTTGTCCCTCGTGCTCTTGGTAAAGTACTCCTCCCAGCCCGTCATGACTAGCATCTACATGTAGTTCATAGGGTCTTGTTGGGTCTGCGTAGGCCAAGACTGGGGCAGTGGTTAGGCTCTTCAACGCCTGGAAGGCCTCTTCACACTTCTGGTTCCACTGATCTCTGACTGACTCTCCCGGCCTCCTGGGTCCTGAGTCGTCCTCTTCCCCTTCAGTCTTGAGCAGTTCATTCAATGGTCTGGCAATCCGGGCAAATCCCTCCACAAACCTCCTGTAATAGGAGCAGAACCCCAAGAAGGATCTGAGTTCTGTTACTGTGGTGGGCCGCGGCCAGGAGGTAACTGCCTCCAATTTCTCAGGGTCTGTGGCCACCCCTTCTTCAGACACTATGTGCCCCAGATAGTTCACAGAAGACTGGTAGAACCGACACTTCTCAGGCGAAAGCTTGAGTCCCTCCTCACTGAGTCTTCTCAGTACTTTTTCCAGCCTCTCTTCGTGTTCTTCCAAGGTTCTCCCAAAGACAATGACATCGTCCAGGTACACAAGGACTTCAATAAGATGCATGTCTCCTACAGTCTTCTCCATGAGACGTTGGAAGGTAGCAGGAGCTCCAGACAGGCCCTGAGGCATTCGATCAAACTCGAAGAACCCCACCGGGGTTATGAAGGCTGTCTTCTCCTTGTCTTCCGGGTGCATAGAGATCTGGTAGTATCCACTCTTGAGATCCACAACGCTGAACCACTTGGCTCCAGACAGACTCCGTAAAGCGTCCTCTATCCTCGGAGTGGTGTACTGGTCGGGGATGGTTCTCCTGTTGAGAGTCCTGTAGTCTATACATAGCCTCAACGACCCATTCTTCTTCCTGACCACCACTATCGGGGAGGCATAGGGGCTTCTAGACTCCCGGATCACACCAGTCCTCTTGAGTTCTGCGAGTTGTTCCCTTAGATCCTCCAGATCTGCTAGTGAGACCCGCCTGACCCTCTCTCTGAAAGGCTTGTCTTCTTGGAGGCGGATTCGATGGGTGGCACTCCTTGCACACCCCACATCGAACTCATCTTTGGAGAAAATCTTCTCCCATCTGGTCAACTGGGCCTTGGCTCTCTCTTTCCAAGCCCTGGGCAGATTCGGGTTTTCCATGGACAGCTTCTCCCAAACATCTCCTCCTTCACCCGTCCCCTTGACTTCTGACAGGGTAACCGGGGCAGCAGGGCTCACCTGGCCCAGCAGCATTCTGGCTGGGATCTCCATGGGGTCATCTGTAGTGTTCCTAACACTCACCGGAACTCTACAATGGGCCTTCTTCAGGGCCTTCAGCGGAATCACTTCTGGTATCACTTCCAGACCTGAGAACTCTGCCCTTGGGTCGGACTCCAGCACGACAAAGAGTCCAGGCTGCTCCCAAGTAAGCTTCACAGTGGCTCTGAGACCGGTTACTTCGCCGGGCTGCAACACTACCCCTTCTCTTCCAAGTCTCCACACCTTCCCTATCCCCTCTCCAGGGGTCTTCTGCTCTTGGACCAGCCGTTAGTAGGCCGTCTTCAGCATGGGGTGGATCTTGGTGGCCGCTTGCCCCTTCTCTTTCACTAGAGGGGTCAGGAGTCTTCGGACCAGGTCCGTGTTTGTCCCTATTATAAGGGAACTCTTGTTGGCTCCAGGCGGCCGAGGGCACACAACCGCCAGGGTGTCAAACACTTCGGCCTTCCCAGCCACAGATGGGTCAAAGGTCATCTTGATAGGCAAATAACCATCGTAGGGGAAGCTCTGGGTTCCGATTCCCCATATTTCCTCTATCTTCTGTATGGGCAGATGACTCAAGTGCTTATCGTAGAAATCCCTGTATAATAGGGTCACTTGTGCCCCAGTATCCAAGATAGCTCTGGTGTTGACTCCCTCCACTTGAATGGGCACTATAGGAGATGGGCCCACCAGTTTCTCCGGATATGGCCTGGCAGGGGTCGCCTCCTTCTGGCCCTTTCCCTTCGGACTCTTTCTCGTCCAACTCCCTTTGGACTTAAGTCTTTCTTAAACCTGGTATGCATTGATTTCCCCCCTTTCAATAGGTGTACAGACCCGCTGAGGGATATTATTGTTTTTCTTAGGTGTGCATCCCCTTTGGGGAATGCTGTACCTCTTTCCCCCTTTCTCTGGAGTGTATCTCTGTTGAGGAATGTTGTGTTTCCTCTGAAGGGTTTTTTCTCCTCTTTTCTTCTGCTTCGCATTCAGCTTGGAGCTCACTGAAGATGATGGGCACCTGGTTGACTCCTTCACCGGGGCCCTCTGGAGTTTCCCGCCGGCTTGCGGTTATCTGTTTTCTTCTTCTTGGGACTGGAACATGTAGCTGCAATGTGGCCAACTCCCCTACAGTTAAAACAGATTATGTCTCCCCAGTCTTGCAGAGATGCGGGTGCCGAAGCAACTGGGAACAGTTCCTTCCTTGCTACCTCTTTCTCTGGACCCTGTGTGTCTTTCGCCATCAGAGAGGTCAGCATCTCTAACACCTGAGACATTTGTGATTTCAAAGTGTCCACCTCTGAGCCTCTTTCTGGAGTCATCAGCGAGTTGACTATCACTGGTGTAGGAGCATGACTTGTCTTTATCATTGCCTGATCCTTCTGCAGTGCCTCTTCTTCTCTGATGATTTTTATCAAATCAGAGTAAGTCAGTGACGTTCCTTCTCCCGAGGTTTTCAGGTGCAACCAGACTGGATCCGAGCGCAACGCTCCCTTTAAGACTTGCTTCATTCTTGCCGCATCTGTATCTTGGGGCATCATTCCCTTCTTCAAGACAATCTTACACAGCAACCTGTTCAGTCTTCTTACATACTCTGAAAGCTTTTCATTCGGCTGTTGGTGTCAGGGCCCGGACTGGCGGCTAGTGAGGACACAGGGGGTGGATCCTCTGTGCCAGAGAGGCGAAGGCACGGGTCGCACTGGAGGACCGGTTCTAAGTAGCTACCGGTTTTCACCAGAGCCCGCCGCAAGGCGGGATGGACTTGCTGCGGCGGTAGCAACCAGGTCGTGTCCCCCAGTAGCGGCTCGACTTCTCTGGCAGCTGAGATAGGCACGGTACACTGGGACTAGGCAGAGGCAAGGTCAGACGTAGCGGAAGGTCAGGGCAGGCGGCAATGGTACGTAGTCAGGGGCAACGGCAGAAGGTCAGATACACTGGAAAGGCAAGTACAAAACGCTTTCTCAGGGCACTAAGGCAACAAGATCCGGCAAGGACAGGAAGGGGGAGTGGGTTTTTAAGTGTTTTGGAGTGTGACACAGTAATTGGACCAGGCACCAATCAATGGTGCACTGGCCCTTTAAATTTAAGAAGACCGGCGCGCGCGCGCCCTAGAGAGCAGCGGGACCGCGCGCGCCGGGACGGAACAGGAGGAGGAGGCCGGTGAGCAGAATGGGATGCGATCCGCGGGCGGACAGGTGCCGCCGCAAGGATCGCATCCCCGCCAGCATCAGAGCAGCGCTCACGGTCAGAGGAGCCGACCGGAGCGCTGCAGGGAGACAGACGCCGCGGGCGCTCCGGGATGGATGGGACACCCGGAGCGCTCGGCGTTACAGTACCCCCCCTTAGGTCTCCCCCTCTTCTTGGAACCCAAGAATCTTCAGATGAGCTCTTTATCTAAAATGTTGGCCTCAGGTTCCCAGGACCTTTCCTCAGGACCACAGTTCTCCCAATCCACTAAAAAACATCTTTTACCTCGGATGACCTTGGAGGCGAGGATCTCTTTCACCGAGAAGACATCAGAAGAACCAGAGACAGGAGCAGGAGCAGTGACCTTAGGGGAAAATCGGTTAAGAATGAGGGGTTTAAGAAGAGACACATGAAAAGAGTTGGGAATACGAAGAGAAGGAGGAAGGTGGAGCTTGTAAGAAACAGAATTGATTTGGTTTTTGATTTTAAATGGCCCGAGGGAACGAGGGCCCAGCTTGTAGCTAGGTACCCGAAACCGAATATATTTGGAGGAGAGCCACACTTTGTCACCAGGGGTATAGACAGGAGGGATTTTTCTTTTTTTATCTGCATGTTTCTTCATGCGGGCAGAGGCCAGTGAGAGCGACTTTTGAGTCTCTTTCCAGATAGAGGCAAAGTCCTGAGTAAATTCATCCACGGCCGGAACTCCAGAAGACGTGGGAATGGGGAGGGGGGGCAATGGGTGACGGCCGTAGACCACAAAGAAAGGCGACTTGGAGGAAGATTCAGAGTTCTTGAAATTGTATTTGAATTCTGCCCAGGGCAATAGGTCGACCCAATCGTCTTGACGGGCGGAGACAAAATGTCGTAGGTAGTCGCCAAGGACCTGGTTAACTCTCTCCACCTGTCCATTGGACTGCGGGTGATAAGCGGAAGAAAAATTCAACTTAATTTTTAGTTGAGTACAGAGAGCTCTCCAAAATTTTGAGATGAATTGAACACCTCTATCCGAGACGATATGTGAGGGCAGCCCATGGAGGCGGAAAATTTGAAGAAAAAAAATGCTTTGCCAACTGAGGTGCAGTAGGCAGACCAGGGAGCGGGACAAAATGAGCCATTTTAGAAAAGCGGTCAACGACCACCCAGATGACAGTGTTACTACGAGACAAAGGGAGGTCCGTGATGAAATCCATGGCGATGTGGGACCATGGTTGTTCAGGCACAGGTAGGGGAAGGAGAAGACCTGCAGGCTTCTGGCGAGGCGTCTTGTCACGTGCACAGATGGTGCAGGCCCGTACAAAGTCAGTCACATCTTCCTCCTGGGTAGGCCACCAATAGTGTCTGGCAATCAATTGTATGGATTTTTTGATCCCAGCGTGACCGGCTAGATGGGAGGAATGGCCCCACTTGAGTATCTTAAGCCGAAGGCGTGGAGGAACGAAAGTCTTTCCTGGAGGAATTGGCACGAGAGAAGCGGGAGCAGAGGAAATCAGACACTCAGAGGGTATGATGTATTGAGGAGGAGTCTCGGTTTCTGAGGTATCGGAGAGACGGGACAAAGCATCAGCCCTGACATTTTTGTCTGCGGGCCGAAAATGGATCTGGAAGTTGAAGCGGGCAAAGAACAATGACCACCTGGCCTGGCGAGGATTTAGGCGCTGAGCGGACTGAAGGTAGGACAAATTTTTATGGTCAGTGTAGATGGAGATAGGGTGAAGGGATCCTTCCAGGAGATGTCTCCACTAGAGTTGAGCGGGTAGCTGGATATTCGGGTCCGGCGGGTTCGGCCGAACTTCGGAAAAAAGTTCGGATTCGGGACCGAACTTTAGCCCGAACCCGGACCCCATTGAAGTCAATGGGGACCCGGACTTCTGACGACTAAAAAGGCTCTAAAAAAGTAATGGAAAGGGCTAGAGGGCTGCAAATGGCAGCAAAATGTTGTTAAGAACATGGCAAGTGCTCTGCAAACAAATGTGGATAGGAAATAACTTAAAAGAACATAAAAAAAATTAAAAAATAAAAAAATATGCTGGAGGCCCCCTTTTCAGCAGAAGAGGTACAGGAAGTCATTAAGAACCTCAGAAACTCAACGGCACGATGCCACACATATGGTGGGAATGCCCCAGAATACGCCCTTTATGGAATAAATTATTTAATTTAATGGATAAGCTAGTGGGAAAATAAAATACTTTGAAATAAAAATGTAGCGGGGTGCTAAATTTAAGGAAAGTGTTTGAGTGGTAAATAGGCTCAAATACCCTAATTCTGTAGGATTCATGGACCATTTTGTCCTCGGGGGACAGTATTGGTGTGCAGTTCCCTGCGGCCTACAGGTGGCGCCTTTTGTGTCCCCTCTTGGCAGTAGTACAGCGGGGCGGGGAACCTGCTGTGCATGCCGGGAGAGCATATAAAAGGGGCAGACCTTTGGCCTGGGGGCTGATGTCCAGTGGGGTCCGCGCCCAGGTGCCTTCGGCCTGGGTGCATGTGTTCCTGTTCCATCTCGGGCACCTTTAGCCCGGGGTGAGGTACTATCCTGGAGTTCTTGCTGCCCTGGGTATGGAGGCCTAGGGGCGGGAGTAAAGCCTGGAGTCCAGAGCCGCCTCGTGTAGGGGACCCTGTTCCAGGGAAGGGAGGATCATTCTGATGGACCGATGCGGGAGTCACGGTGAAGGAATGGTCTGTTGACTCCCTGGAGAGATGTCTTCCCCTTGATATGGGCTAGGTTCGTAGAAGGAGAAGCTCAAGGTCACCTTGACTGTATCAGAGGCCTTATTCAACCGGCCCGTGGCAGGGGCCTTATACACCCTGGTCTGTGGCTGAGACCAAAGTTCTCCAGGCCCGTGGCAGGGGCCTTGTACACCCGGTCTGTGGCAGAGACCAACCTCAATGTCTGTGGCAGAGACCGTGCGCCAAAAACTGTTTGAGAAACCTAAGCAGTGAAGTGAATGTGCTACGTTTGTGCCTGGACCTCCTCCACACCTTAAGCTGTCCTGTTTCTTTGCTCTAACCTTTTCTATCTGAGTACAGTTTATTTTGCCATGAGAGAATAAGAGTTGGAGTTTCAGCTGGTGTGGACATTGACTTTACCTGCAATTAAAGGACTTGCCTCTACCTACAGTAGAGGTGAGAATCATCCTCTGGAGGAGTTTTGACTCCGGCTGTGGACACGGCCCGTCAAGTACACCGCTCAACCTCTTTATATAGGAGGATACGGGCTGGTAGTGCGGTGTGCCTTTCTCCCTCCTGCGAAGAGCCAACAACATAAAGGCAGGTAAGGGGGAAAGGATCTGTGCGCTACAAAAAAATAAAAGAAA
The DNA here is from genome assembly GCA_029206835.1 of Rana muscosa. NCBI lineage: Eukaryota > Metazoa > Chordata > Amphibia > Anura > Ranidae > Rana > Rana muscosa. The sequence goes on from CM055116.1 coordinate 1,101,746,491, forward strand.
AATTTTAATCTTGGCCTAGCAGGACGAGGTCCATATGGAGTAGGAGGTTGAGGTGGCGGTGGATGTGGCTGTGTAGGTGGAAGCGGCGGTGGAGGAGGACGAGGTAGCCAACACTGGTTCAAAAATACAACAATGGCTGGGTAAGGCCGGTGATGTGTCGAATTCTGTCCCCTGTCGAATAGTGTCCGCCCTGTACTGCGCTTGCTGAGTATGTAGGACAAGGGGATTTCAAAAATCTCCCAAGACTAACGGCGCCTGCGTGTTGAGTTCAGGTGAAGGCCACACCATCCATGGTTCAAGCTTAGCCAAGCAAGGCCACGATCGAAGCGAGCCCGTGAGGGGCCCTGTTACTATGTGCTACCGTATGTCCTCTTGGATGGTGGGGCTTGAACCTGCACTCACAGCGCAGGCGCCGTTCATCTTCGGAGATTTTGTTAATCTCCTTGTCCTCTGTACTGCGCAAGCGCTGCGCCTGCGCAGTACGGGCCGGGCACAATCCGATGGCCGGACAGTTTTTGTCACAACACCGGTATACATGTCTATTCTGCACAAGGTACGGACAAGTCCTGTGGGATCCATGCCTGGTTCATTTTAATGAACGTGAGCTTGTCCACATTGGCTCTGGACAGGCGGCTGCGCTTGTCTGTGATAACGCCCCCTGCCGTGCTAAATACACGTTCAGATAATACACTGGCTGCAGGGCAGGCCAGCACCTCCAAGGCATAAACGGCAAGCTCAGGCCATGTGCCCAATTTGGAGATCCAGAAGTTAAAGGGGGCAGACCCGTCATCCAGTACGTGTAGGCCTGTGGACACATACTGCTCAACCATGTTGGTGAAATGCTGCCTCCTGCTAAGACGTTCCATCTCAGCTGGTGGTGCTGGTTGTTGTGGCGTGCTGACAAAGCTTTTCCACATTTCGGCCATGCTAACCCTGCCTTCTGAGGTGCTGCCGGTGCCCCGGCTGCGTTGGCGACCTCTTCCTCCTCTTCTGCCTTCGCCTTGTGCTTCCACCATACGCCCGCTGTCAGGTGGGAATGCCACCAGCAGCGCGTCTACCAGCGTGCGCTTGTACTCGCGCATCTTACGATCCCGCTCCAGTGAGGGAATTAAGGACGGTACGTTGTCCTTGTAACGGGGATCCAGCAGGGTGGCCACCCAGTAATCAGCACCAGTTAAAATGTGGGCAACTCGGCTGTCGTTGCGGAAACACTGCAGCATGTAATCGCTCATGTGTGCCAGGCTGCCCAGAGGCAAACAAAAGCTGTCCTCTGTGGGAGGTGTATCGTCTGTGTCCTCTGTATCCCCCCAGCCACGCACCAGTAATGGCCACGAGCTGGTCTGAGTGCCACCCTGCTGTGAACATGGCTCCTCCTCCTCCTCCTCCATCTCCTCCTCCACCTCGTCATCCTCCAGAACTGTGCCCTTTCTGCCGGACAATTGTGTACCTGGCGTTTGTTGGTGCAGGAACCCACCCTCATAGCCACTTGTGAAAGACTGCCCTGAAAGCCTTTGAAATGATCCCGCTTCCTCCTCCTCCTCCTCATCCTCCTGTGCCACATCCTCTTCCATCATCGCACGAAGCGTTTTTTCAAGGAGGCATAGAACTGGGATAGTAACGCTGAGAACGGCGTCATTGGCACTGGCCATGTTGGTGGAGTACTCGAAACAGCGCAACAAGGCACACAGGTCTCGCATGGAGGCCCAGTTATTGGTGGTGAAGTGGTGCTGTTCCGCAGAGCGACTCACGCGTGATTGCTGCAGCTGAAACTCCACTATTGCCTGCTGCTGCTCGCACAGTCTGGCCAGCATGTGCAAGGTGGAGTTCCACCTTGTGGGCACGTCACATATGAGGCGGTGAGCGGGAAGGCCGACGTTACGCTGCAGCGCTGACAGGCGAGCAGCAGCAGGGTGAGAACGCCGAAAGTGCGCACACACAGCCCGCACTTTCTGCAGCAGCTCTGGCATATTGGGGTAATTTTTAAGGAACCTCTGGACCACCAAGTTCAGCACATGCGCCAGGCAAGGGATGTGCGTCAAACCGGCTAGACCCAGAGCTGCTACGAGATTTCGCCCATTATCGCACACCACCAGGCCGGGCTTGAGGCTCACTGACAGCAACCACTCATCGGTCTGTTGTTCCATGTCCCTCCACAACTCCTGCGCGGTGTGGGGATTTTCCCCCAAACAGGAAAGTTTTAAAACTGCCTGCTGTCGTTTACCCCTGGCTGTGCTGAAGTTGGTGGTGAAGGTGTTACGCTGAATGGATGAGGAGGCGGTAGAGGATGAGGAAGCGGAGAAGGAGGAGTTAGCAACAGGAGGCAAACTGAAGCGCCCTGCAATCCTCGGTGGTGGAAGGACATGCGCCAAACCGCTATCTGCCTCAGGCCCAGCCGCCACTGCATTTACCCAGTGTGCTGTTAGGGAGATATAACGTCCCTGACCGTGCTTACTGGTCCACGCATCCGTAGTTAGGTGGACCTTGCCACAGATGGCGTTGCGCAGTGCACACCTGATTTTGTCCCCCACCTGGTTGTGCAGGGAAGGGATGGCTCGCCTGGAAAAGTAGTGGCGGCTGGGCACGACGTACTGCGGGACAGCCAATGCCATCAGGCTTTTAAAACTCTGCGTCTCCACCAGACGGAATGACAGCATTTCAAAGGCCAGGAATTTTGAAATGCTGGCATTCAGGGCCAGGGATCGTTGGTGGCTAGGGGGGTACTTCCTCTTCCGCTCCAATGTTTGGGAGATAGAGAGCTGAACGCTTCCATGGGACATTGTGGAGATGGTTGGTGACCCAGGTGGTAGTGTTGCTGGCAGATCCTCTGTTTGCGGGGTGACAGGTGCCACTGTCACTACAGAGGTGGATGAAGAGGCCGAGACTGCAGCAGAAGAGGAAGCAGGAGGAGCCAGAGACCTTTCTTGGTTTTTGAGGTGTCTACTCCACTGCAGCTCGTGCTTTGCACTTAGATGCCTGGTCATGCAGCTTGTGCTCAGGTTGAGAACGTTTATGCCTCGCTTCAGGCTCTGATTGCACAGCGTGCAAACCACTCGTGTCTTGTCATCAACACACTGTGTGAAGAACTGCCACGCTAGGGAAGTCCTTGGACCTGGCTTTGGTGTGCTCGGTCCCTTGCTGCGTTGGTCAGTAGCAGATGTACTGTCTAGGGGACGAATGCTCCGTTTTTGCACCCTGCTCCCTCTTCTGCTGTGCTGGTGGCTCTGTGCGACCACCGCCTCTTCCTCCGAACTACACTGGTCACCTGCATAACGTTGATTCCATGTGGGGTCGAGGACCTCATCGTCCTCCACATCATCTTCCACCCAGTCTTCACCCCTGCCCTCCATGTCTGTCTGCACAATTGCGAAAGCAGCAGCAGTTGGCACCTGTGTTTCGTTATCATCCCAGACGTGCTGCGATGGTCCTCCCATGTACCCATCATGAAACGTAAGTGGTTGGGCATCGGTGCACTCAATCTCTTCCACTTCTGGGGCAGGGCTAGGTGGATGGCCCTGGGAAACCCTGCTAACAGAGTCATCGAAAAGCAGAAGAGACTGCTGCATGATTTGGGGCTCAGACTGCTTGGCTGATTTGCAAGGGGGTGAGGTGAAAGACTGATGGACATGGGCTTCAGGTGCCAACTCTGATCTTTCATCAGAAGAGTGGGTGGGAGACAATGTGAAGGAACCCGAGGCACTGTCAGCAACCCAATCTACTATCGCCTGTACTTGTCCTGGCCTAAACATTGGTACAGCCTCATTAGGCGCGACAAAATACCGCCGCAGGCTCGGTCGCCTACTCGCACCTGAGGAAGGTGTTTCACTTGTGCGTGTAGCTGGCACAGATCCACCACGTCCTCTCCCTGCAACAGGAGCTCCACCAGCAGCACCACGACCGGGGCCACCACGTCCCTTTGACCTTCCCCTCATATTTTCCAAATTTAGGATCTTGCCCTAAATGGCGTTTTTTGGAAGACCACAACACACCCACAGTACGTAATGGCTGAAACGCACAGCTACAGAACTGCAGAAAATGCTATACAAAAAAAAAAGGTTGTTTTTTTTAGTATAGCACAGTACAAGGAAAATATATAGAAATTGTTTATTTCACACACCTCCAGATGTGTATTTCACACTGCAAAATATTTTCTGTGGCCCTAAATGGCGTTTTTTGCCAGACCACAACACACCCACAGCACGTAACCGCTGAATCGCACAGCTACAGAAAATGCTATTCAAAAAAAAAGGTTGTTTTTTTTAGTATAGCACTGTACAAGAAGAATATATAGAAATTGTTTATTTTACACACCTCCAGATGTGTATTTCACACTGCAAAATATTTTCTGTGGCCCTAAATGGCGTTTTTTGGAAGAGCACAACACAACCACAGTATTTAACCACTGAATCGCACAGCTATAGAAGTGCAGAGAATGCTATGCAAAAAAAATGTTGTTTTTTTTAGTATAGCACTGTACAAGAAGAATATATAGAAATTGTTTATTTTACACACCTCCAGATGTGTATTTCACACTGCAAAATATTTTCTGTGGCCCTAAATGGCGTTTTTTGGAAGAGCACAACACAACCACAGTATTTAACCACTGAATCGCACAGCTATAGAAGTGCAGAGAATGCTATGCAAAAAAAATGTTGTTTTTTTTAGTATAGCACAGTACAAGGAAAATATATAGAAATTGTTTATTTCACACACCTCCAGATGTGTATTTCACACTGCAAAATATTTTCTGTGGCCCTAAATGGCGTTTTTTGCCAGACCACAACACACCCACAGCACGTAACCGCTGAATCGCACAGCTACAGAAAATGCTATTCAAAAAAAAGGTTGTTTTTTTTTAGTATAGCACTGTACAAGAAGAATATATAGAAATTGTTTATTTTACACACCTCCAGATGTGTATTTCACACTGCAAAATATTTTCTGTGGCCCTAAATGGCGTTTTTTGGAAGAGCACAACACAACCACAGTATTTAACCACTGAATCGCACAGCTATAGAAGTGCAGAGAATGCTATGCAAAAAAAATTTTGTTTTTTTTAGTATAGCACTGTACAATATATAGAAATTGTTTATTTTACACACCTCCACATGTGTATTTCACACTGCAAAATATTTTCTGTGGCCCTAAATGGCGTTTTTTGACAGACCACAACACACCCACAGCACGTAACCGCTGAATCGCACAGCTACAGAAAATGCTATTCAAAAAAAAAGGTTGTTTTTTTTAGTATAGCACTGTACAAGAAGAATATATAGAAATTGTTTATTTTACACACCTCCAGATGTGTATTTCACACTGCAAAATATTTTCTGTGGCCCTAAATGGCGTTTTTTGGAAGAGCACAACACAACCACAGTATTTAACCACTGAATCGCACAGCTATAGAAGTGCAGAGAATGCTATTCAAAAAAAATTTAGTTTTTTTTAGTATATCACTGTACAATATATAGAAATTGTTTATTTCACACACCTCCAGATGTGTATTTCACACTGCAATTTTTTTTCTGTGGCCCTAAATGGCGTTTTTTGGAAGAGCACAATACAACCACAGTATTTAACCACTGAATCGCACAGCTATAGAAGTGCAGATAATGCTATTCAAAAAAAATTTTGTTTTTTTTAGTATAGCACTGTACAATATATTGAAATTGTTTATTTTACACACCTCCACATGTGTATTTCACACTGCAATTTTTTTTCTGTGGCCCTAAATGGCGTTTTTTGGAAGAGCACAACACAACCACAGTATTTAACCACTGAATCGCACAGCTATAGAAGTGCAGAGAATGCTATTCAAAAAAAATTTAGTTTTTTTTAGTATAGCACTGTACAATATATAGAAATTGTTTATTTCACACACCTCCAGATGTGTATTTCACACTGCAAAATATTTTCTGTGGCCCTAAATGGCGTTTTTTGCAAGAGCACAACAACCCCAACAGTATATAACCGCTGAATCGCACAGCTGCAGAGGCCAGAGAATGCTTTTTAAAAATAATGTTGTTTTTTCACACACCTCCAGATGTGTATTTCACACTGCAAAATATTTTCTGTGGCCCTAAATGGCGTTTTTTGGAAGAGCACAACACAACCACAGTATTTAACCACTGAATCGCACAGCTATAGAAGTGCAGAGAATGCTATTCAAAAAAAATGTTGTTTTTTTAGTATAGCACTGTACAATATATAGAAATTGTTTATTTTACACACCTCCACATGTGTATTTCACACTGCAAAATATTTTCTGTGGCCCTAAATGGCGTTTTTTGACAGACCACAACACACCCACAGCACGTAACCGCTGAATCGCACAGCTACAGAAAATGCTATTAAAAAAAAAAGGTTGTTTTTTTTAGTATAGCACTGTACAAGAAGAATATATAGAAATTGTTTATTTCACACACCTCCACATGTGTATTTCACACTGCAATTTTTTTTCTGTGGCCCTAAATGGCGTTTTTTGGAAGAGCACAACACAACCACAGTATTTAACCACTGAATCGCACAGCTATAGAAGTGCAGAGAATGCTATTCAAAAAAAATGTTTTTTTTTTTTAGTATAGCACTGTACAATATATAGAAATTGTTTATTTTACACACCTCCACATGTGTATTTCACACTGCAATTTTTTTGCTGTGGCCCTAAATGGCGTTTTTTGGAAGAGCACAACAACCCCAACAGTATATAACCGCTGAATCGCACAGCTGCAGAGGCCAGAGAATGCTATTCAAAAATAATGTTGTTTTTTCACACACCTCCAGATGTGTATTTCACACTGCAAAATATTTTCTGTGGCCCTAAATGGCGTTTTTTGCCAGACCACAACACACCCACAGCACGTAACCGCTGAATCGCACAGCTACAGAAAATGCTATTCAAAAAAAAAGGTTGTTTTTTTTAGTATAGCACAGTACAAGGAAAATATATAGAAATTGTTTATTTCACACACCTCCAGATGTGTATTTCACACTGCAAAATATTTTCTGTGGCCCTAAATGGCGTTTTTTGGAAGAGCACAACACAACCACAGTATTTAACCACTGAATCGCACAGCTATAGAAGTGCAGAGAATGCTATTCAAAAAAAATTTTGTTTTTTTTAGTATAGCACTGTACAATATATAGAAATTGTTTATTTTACACACCTCCACATGTGTATTTCACACTGTAATTTATTTTCAGTGGCCCTAAATGGCGTTTTTTGGAAGAGCACAACACAACCACAGTATTTAACCACTGAATCGCACAGCTATAGAAGTGCAGAGAATGCTATTCAAAAAAAATGTTGTTTTTTTTAGTATAGCACTGTACAATATATAGAAATTGTTTATTTTACACACCTCCACATGTGTATTTCACACTGCAAAATATTTTCTGTGGCCCTAAATGGCGTTTTTTGACAGACCACAACACACCCACAGCACGTAACCGCTGAATCGCACAGCTACAGAAAATGCTATTCAAAAAAAAAGGTTGTTTTTTTAAGTATAGCACTGTACAAGAAGAATATATAGAAATTGTTTATTTTACACACCTCCAGATGTGTATTTCACACTGCAAAATATTTTCCGTGGCCCTAAATGGCGTTTTTTGGAAGAGCACAACACAACCACAGTATTTAACCACTGAATCGCACAGCTATAGAAGTGCAGAGAATGCTATTCAAAAAAAATTTAGTTTTTTTTAGTATAGCACTGTACAATATATTGAAATTGTTTATTTTACACACCTCCACATGTGTATTTCACACTGCAATTTTTTTTCTGTGGCCCTAAATGGCGTTTTTTGGAAGAGCACAACACAACCACAGTATTTAACCACTGAATCGCACAGCTATAGAAGTGCAGAGAATGCTATTCAAAAAAATTTTTGTTTTTTTTAGTATAGCACTGTACAATATATAGAAATTGTTTATTTTACACACCTCCACATGTGTATTTCACACTGCAATTTTTTTTCTGTGGCCCTAAATGGCGTTTTTTGGAAGAGCACAACAACCCCAACAGTATATAACGGCTGAATCGCACAGCTGCAGAGGCCAGAGAATGCTATTCAAAAATAATGTTGTTTTTTCACACACCTCCAGATGTGTATTTCACACTGCAAAATATTTTCTGTGGCCCTAAATGGCGTTTTTTGCAAGAGCACAACAACCCCAACAGTATATAACCGCTGAATCGCACAGCTGCAGAGGCCAGAGAATGCTTTTTAAAAATAATGTTGTTTTTTCACACACCTCCAGATGTGTATTTCACACTGCAAAATATTTTCTGTGGCCCTAAATGGCGTTTTTTGGAAGAGCACAACACAACCACAGTATTTAACCACTGAATCGCACAGCTATAGAAGTGCAGAGAATGCTATTCAAAAAAAATGTTGTTTTTTTTAGTATAGCACTGTACAATATATAGAAATTGTTTATTTTACACACCTCCACATGTGTATTTCACACTGTAATTTATTTTCAGTGGCCCTAAATGGCGTTTTTTGGAAGAGCACAACACAACCACAGTATTTAACCACTGAATCGCACAGCTATAGAAGTGCAGAGAATGCTATTCAAAAAAAATGTTGTTTTTTTTAGTATAGCACTGTACAATATATAGAAATTGTTTATTTTACACACCTCCACATGTGTATTTCACACTGCAATTTATTTTCAGTGGCCCTAAATGGCGGTTTTTGGAAGAGCACAACACAACCACAGTATTTAACCACTGAATCGCACAGCTATAGAAGTGCAGAGAATGCTATTCAAAAAAAATGTTGTTTTTTTTAGTATAGCACTGTACAATATATAGAAATTGTTTTTTTCACACACCTCCAGATGTGTATTTCACACTGCAAAATATTTTCTGTGGCCCTAAATGGCGTTTTTTGCAAGAGCACAACAACCCCAACAGTATATAACCGCTGAATCGCACAGCTGCAGAGGCCAGAGAATGCTTTTTAAAAATAATGTTGTTTTTTCACACACCTCCAGATGTGTATTTCACACTGCAAAATATTTTCTGTGGCCCTAAATGGCGTTTTTTGCAAGAGCACAACAACCCCAACAGTATATAACCGCTGAATCGCACAGCTGCAGAGAATGCTATTCAAAAAAAAGTTTTTTGTTTTTTTTTAGTATAGCATAGTACAAGAAAAATATATAGAAATTGGTTATTTCACACAACTAGAGATATACACTGCAAAATATTTTTTTTGCCCAAAAATAGGTCTTTTTTGCGCACAACAAAGTGCCTTTTTTTTTTTTGCAACAGCACAATAAAGTGCCTTTTTTTTGGGGGGGGGGCCAAAAATGGGTCTTTTTAGCAAAAGCACAATAAAGTGCCTTTTTTTTTTTTTTTTCTGCCCGAAATGGGTCTTTTAGCAAGAGCACAATACAGCCACGGTATGGAATAGGTGTATCACTCAACGTAATGCAGTGCTGGTGCACTGAGCTTGCAACACAAACAGATAAACCTATGCAGATCGCTGAGCTATTATATCTCTCAATCTGGACTCCTATCTAAATCTCTCTCCCTGAAAGCACAAACAGGATCCTGCCCCTACACTACACTACACTGTTTCTCTATCTTTTCTATCAGTAGATTGCAGAATCAGGACTAACTCCGATCATATAATTCTCTCCCTCACAGCAACAGCAGCCAGGATCCTTTCCCTACACTGTCTAAAAGCAGAGTGACGATCTGTGCTGTGTGCCTCTTGCTTATATAGAAGCTGGTCACATGCTGGGTCACATGTTGCACTGACCAATCACAGCCATGCCATTAGTAGGCATGGCTATGATGGCTTCTAAGGGCACACCAGCTAATCAAATGGTGATTGGCTGGCCCCTGAAGCATTTCTAACTGCGCCATTAAATTCCCGAATCCGAACCCGAACCCGGACTTTAGCGCAAAATCCGGGTCCGGGGTCGGGAAAACGCCAAAATTCGGTACGGACCCGAACTTTACAGTTCGGGTCCGCTCAACACTAGTCTCCACTCTTCTAATGCCAACTTGATGGCCAACAGTTCACGGTCACCTATGGAATAGTTTTTTTCCGGAGGGGAGAAAGTTTTAGAGAAAAAACCACAAGTGACGTTTTTCCCTTTAGCGTTTTTTTGAAGAAGCACAGCTCCGGCTCCTACCGAGGAGGCGTCGACTTCAAGGAAGAATGGCTTTAGAGGATCTGGCCGAGACAGGACAGGTGCAGAGGAGAAGGCGATCTTAAGGCGAGTAAAAGCTTCCTCCGCTTGAGGCGGCCAGGACCTAGGATTTGCGTCTTTTTTGGTCAGTGCCCCTATAGGAGCAACGATGGTGGAGAAGTGGGGTATGAACTGACGATAGTAGTTGGCGAAACCAAGGAAGCGTTGGATAGCACGAAGTCCAGAGGGGCGTGGCCAACCCAAGACTGCGGAGAGTTTGTCAGGGTCCATTTGAAGACCTTGTCCAGAGACCAGATATCCTAGGAAAGGAAGACTGCTGCGCTCAAAAAGGCATTTTTAAAATTTAGCGTAAAGATGATTTACGCGGAGGCGCTGGAGCACTTGACGGACATGTAGCCGATGTTCCTTAAGGTTGGCAGAGAAGATTAGGATGTCGTCAAGATAGACAACCACACAGGTATACAGTAGGTCCCGGAAGATTTCGTTGACAAAATCTTGAAAGACTGCAGGGGCGTTGCAAAGTCCGAACGGCATGACGAGATATTCGAAGTGACCGTCTCTGGTGTTAAATGCGGTTTTCCATTCATCTCCCTTACGGATTCTGATGAGGTTATAAGCGCCCCTGAGGTCCAATTTAGAAAAAACTTTTGCTCCGCGCAGACGGTCAAAGAGCTCCGAGATGAAAGGCAGAGGGTAGCGGTTTTTAATACTGATTTTATTGAGACCACGATAGTCTATGCAAGGGCGTAGAGATCCGTCCTTCTTGGCCACGAAGAAGAAGCCCGCTCCGGCTGGAGAAGATGATTTCCTAATAAAACCTCTCTTGAGGTTCTCCTGAATGTATTCAGTCATGGCCTTGGTTTCAGGAGAGGAGAGAGGGTAAATTCTGCCACGGGGTGGTGTAGTACCTGGGAGCAAGTCAATGGGGCAGTCGTAGGGTCTATGTGGTGGTAAGACCTCCGCCTGTTTTTTGCAAAAGACATCAGAAAAGTCCTGATAGGCCTTTGGAAGGCCAGGCAAAGGAGTAGTGATGGGGACTTGACAGGTCGGTACAGACTTAAGGCAATGCTTGTGACAGGAGTCACCCCAGGATTTGATGTCCCCAGTGGTCCAGTCGAGGGTAGGAGTGTGATGCTGGAGCCAGGGTAGGCCAAGAAGGATGTCAGAAGTACAGTTCAGCAAAACAAAGAATTCAATCTTTTCTTGGTGAAGAACACCAACGGACATGAGCAGGGGTTCGGTGCGGTAACGCACGGTACAATCAAAATTCTCGCCATTTACAGAGGAAATGAAGAAGGGTTTGATGAGACGGGTAACAGGAATGTTGAACCTGTTGATGAAAGAGGCTTCAATAAAGTTTCCTGCAGAACCAGAGTCCAGGAAGGCCACCGCAGGGAAGAGGGAGCCAGCAGAAGGAGAAATCCACACAGGAATAGTCAGACGTGGAGAGGAAGAATTCACACCCAGTAACGCCTCTCCCACGTTCACTAGGTGCGGGCGTTTCCCTGACGCGGAGGACGAATAGGGCAGTCTTTTAGGAAGTGATCAGAGCTCGCACAATAAAGGCATAAGTTCTCGTTCCTACGGCGAGACCTCTCTTGTAGGGTCAGGCGAGACCGGTCCACTTGCATGGCCTCCTCGGCGGGAGGCACGGTAACAGGATGCATTGGATTCAGAAAGAGAGGAGCCAGGCGCGGATAACGCCTGGTGCGAACAAGATCTTTCTCCTGGCGAAGCTCTTGGCGTCTTTCGACGTAACGCATATCGATGCGGGTAGCTAAATGGATGAGTTCCGTCAAGGAAGAGGGTATCTCTCGTGCGGCTAGACAATCCTTGATGTGGCCGGATAAACCCTTCTTGAAGGTCACGCAGAGAGCCTCATTATTCCAAGCTAACTCTGAGGCCAGTGTGCGGAACTGTATGGCATATTCGCCCACAGAAGAGTTTCCTTGGACAAGGTTAAGCAGGGCGGTTTCAGCGGATGAGGCTCGGGCTGGTTCCTCAAAAACGCTGCGAACCTCAGCAAAGAAGGACTGAACGGTGGCTGTAGCAGGGTCGTTGCGGTCCCAGAGTGGCGTGGCCCAGGCCAAGGCCTTTCCAGACAACAGAGAGACCACGAATGCCACTTTAGACCGTTCTGTGGAAAACTGGTCAGACATCATCTCAAGATGCAGGGAACATTGGGACAAGAATCCCCGGCACATCCTAGAATCCCCGTCAAATTTCTCCGGAAGAGACAGGCGAAGGTAGTAGCGGCAGCTCGGAGAGGGGAAGATGCTGGAGGCTGCGGCGGCAGAAGCTGCTGGACCATGGCGGTCAACTGCGACAGCTGCTGTCCTTGTTGTGCGATCTGTTGCGACTGCTGGGCAACCACGGTAGTGAGGTCAGCGAGATTTGGCAGCGGCACCTCAGCGGGATCCATGGCCGGATCTACTGTCAGGGCCCGGACTGGCGGCTAGTGAGGACACAGGAGGTGGATCCTCTGTGCCAGAGAGGCGAAGGCACAGGTCGCACTGGAGGACCGGTTCTAAGTAGCTACCGGTTTTCACCAGAGCCCGCCGCAAGGCGGGATGGACTTGCTGCGGCGGTAGCAACCAGGTCGTGTCCCCCAGTAGCGGCTCGACTTCTCTGGCAGCTGAGATAGGCACGGTACACTGGGACTAGGCAGAGGCAAGGTCAGACGTAGCGGAAGGTCAGGGCAGGCGGCAATGGTACGTAGTCGGGGGCAACGGCAGAAGGTCAGATACACTGGAAAGGCAAGTACAAAACGCTTTCTCAGGGCACTAAGGCAACAAGATCCGGCAAGGACAGGAAGGGGGAGTGGGTTTTTAAGTGTTTTGGAGTGTGACACAGTAATTGGACCAGGCACCAATCAATGGTGCACTGGCCCTTTAAATTTAAGAAGACCGGCGCGCGCGCCCTAGAGAGCAGCGGGACCGCACGCGCCGGGACGGAACAGGAGGAGGAGGCCGGTGAGCAGAATGGGATGCGATCCGCGGGCGGACAGGTGCCGCCGCAAGGATCGCATCCCCGCCAGCATCAGAGCAGCGCTCACGGTCAGAGGAGCCGACCGGAGCGCTGCAGGGAGACAGACGCCGCGGGCGCTCCGGGATGGATGGGACACCCGGAGCGCTCGGCGTTACAGTTGGAAAGTATGTTCAAATTGGTAGACCATCTCTGTCACCTTTTCCAACTGACCGAACTCTTCCTGTAGCATGGCTAGACAGTCTTGAGCCGTGCAGTCTGTATTCCCAAACCGGAAACTTTTCACTGCTTCTGCTGCTGCGCCTTTAAGGCTTTCTATCACTCGTTGCCTCTTCTGAGCTTCAGGCACCTCCCATGCCTCCACTGCTTGTAATGCCTGCTCCACCCAAGTATCGAAGTCTTCCTCCCCTGCAGGGACAGGGAGCTTCCCCGAGAATGTCTTTAGTCTCCGGTAGCTAGTCTCTACATGCACCGTACTTGTCTTCTGACACTTGGTTAGCAGATCCCCCATTGCATTTATCAGTTCTGGTGATATAGCAGTGACAGGTGCAGGCGCCACCGGAGGTGTCGCCCGGTCTCCTCTTTCAGGTGGGGTACGGACCGAAGCCTGCGGTGATCCCGTTGGTGATGGCTCCTTTACAGTTACTGTGTGCGCCAACCTATAGGTTCTGTTGTCTGGCGTCCGCACGCACTTGCGCTTGCAAGCCTCTGGCATCCCGTCCCAGTACTCCACTAGTGCATACTGATATGAGACGTCTGGGTCTGACTTTATCTCTGTCACCCACGGTGTGTGATCTGGGGACACTGACTTTATTAACTCCTCTACCGTTTCAGTCGACCATTCCTCCCCAGGGAGGCTGATGACAATCGACTGGTTTGGCTCTGCCCTAGAGGCTTTGCACCACGGTTCTACTGCTTGCGGGTCCATAGGGTCCATGCCGGCACTTCTGGCGTTCACCTGCTGTATCAGGATCCCGGACGAGAACCCCCACGTGTAGCGTTACCTTCAGCTAAGAGGGCCGCAGATTTAGTTTGGGCCCTGAAGACAGCTCCGCCAACCCCCGGCAATTTACTCGACCCACTCTGACACAGTTAGTCTAGGGTAATATATATATCTTATGCTCTATGGTTAAATTCAGACACCAGTGCAATGATAGAAGAATAACGAGTTTACTTTCTGCTGGCAAAAAGAATCAACAGTTGTAACACATCACATAAATCTATCTGCAGAGCCCTGCAGCAATAGACACACTATAACTAGTAAGATATGGCGCACACGCGCCACGTGTAACAGTACTTCACTATGCACCCTATGGCGCAGCAACTAAATAAACTATCTGGCTGGCCAGGCCTGACCCTATAACTCAGTCTTTAGGGGAAGAATTCTTTGCATGCAAGTCTTTAAACGGTGGTGCACATTTCAGGAACACATTTGTAATCCAAAGGGTAAAAGTGCCAACACAGAACACTCCACCTGAGATCCGTTTGACTCAGTTCTGCTATGGATCTCCAGTGGAAACTTAAATATGAACTGGTGGGCCACTGCAGTCTGTAGGCCTAACAATATGGTACAGTATATGGATTGAGCAGGTGCTCGCTCACCCCTCCGGACGCGATCCCAGTCCGGGAACTTCCACCTGCTGTGTCTCCACACACAGCGTCTGCAGCGGTCTGGTCTCCGGCTCAGCAGCGGTTGAGGAAACCGAGTCAGATGCCACCCAGGCTCGCAATGGGGTGGAAGGCTCTTTTGGGTAACAGCACAAGGCCCCAGGCTTCAGGCCTTGCACCACAGCGGATCCACACAGGAAGATCTCTCCACTGAAGTCTCGTGTCCCAAAGAGGCCGAGCTCAGCCTCGCCTCCTCCTTATATAACCCCACCCATGAGTCTCTGGGGTGGAAACATTGCACCCTGGGTGCCGAATGGGGTTCTGGGTAAGGTAGTCCTGAGAGTCTTTAACCACTTGACCACTGGGCACTTAAACCCCCTTAATAACCAGACCAATTTTCAGCTTTCGGTGCTCTCACATTTTGAATGACAATTACTCAGTCATACAACACTGTACCCATATGAATTTTTTGTCCTTTTTTTCACACAAATAGTGCTTTCTTTTGGTGGTATTTAATCGCTGTTGGGTTTTTTATTTTTTGCGCTATAAGAGAAAAAAGACTGAAAATTCTGTAAAAAAATGGGTTTTTTTTCGTTTCCGTTATAAAATTTTGCAAATTACTATTTTTTCTTCATAAATTTTGGCCAAAATTTATACTGCTACATATCTTTGGTAAAAATAAGTACAAATTGGTGCATATTATTTGGTCTTTGTGAAAGTTATAGAGTCCACAAGCTATGGTGCCAATATCTGAAAATTGATCACACCTGAAGTACTGACGGCCTATCTCATTTCTTGAGACCCCAACATGCCAGAAAAGTACAAATACCCCCCAAATGACCCCTTTTTGGAAAGAAGACATTCCAAGGTATTCAGAAAGAGGCATTGTGAGTTTTTTGAAGTTGTAATTTTTTCCCACAATTCTTTGCAAATTCAAGATTTTTTTTTTCTCTTTTTTTTTTTTCACAAAATTGTCATATTAGCAGGTTATTTCTCACACACAGCATATGCATACCACAAATTACACCCCAAAACACATTCTGCTATTACTCCCGAGTATGGCGATACCACATGTGTGAGACTTTTACACAGCGTGGCCACATACAGAGGCCCAACATGCAGGGAGCCCCTTCAGGCGTTCTGGAGCACCGAGGCCAATTCTGACATTTCTCTCCTACATGTAAAAATCATCATTTGTTTGCTAGAAAATTACATAGAACCCCAAAACATTATATATGTTTTTTTAGCAAAGACCTTAGAGAATATAATGGTGGTTGTTGCAACTTTTTATCTTGCACGATATTTGCGCAGCAATTTTTTTAACGTGTTTTTTACGGAAAAAAAAATGTTTTGTGCTTAAAAAAAAAAAAAACAGTAAAGTTAGCCCAATGTTTTTGCATAATGTGAAAGATGAAGTTACGCCGAGTAAATAGAAACCTAACATGTCACCCTTAAAAATTGCACACGCTTGTGGAATGGCGCCAAACTTCGCTACTTAAAAATCCCCATAGGCGACGCTTTAAATATTTTTACTGGTTACATGTTTTGAGTTACAGAGAAGGTCTAGGGCCAAAATGATTGCTCTCGCTCTAACGTTCGCAGAGATACCTCACATGTGTGGTTTGAAAACCGTTTTCATATGTGGGCGGGACTTACGTATGCGTTCGCTTCTGTATGCGAGCTCACGGTGACAGGGGCGCTTTAAAAAAAAAATATTTTTTTATTGTTCATTTTACTTTATTTATTTTAGTTTGACATGTTTTTCCGCCCCCAAATTTTTTTTGATCACTTTTATACCTATTACAAGGAACGTAAACATCCCTTGTAATAGGAATATGGCATGACAGGTCCTCTTTACAGTGAGATATGGGGTCAATAAGACCCCACATCTCACCTCTAGGCTGGGAAGCCTGAAAAAAAAACAAAAAAAAACAACAATCCTGGCTTTGATCGTAGCGGTGAGTCGGTAGGAGCACCGGAGGGCGGCGGGGGGGGACATCCCCTCTCGCCTCCCGTAAGAATGATCAAGCGGCGGAACAGCCACTATGATTGTTGTTATGGTGTAGGGAATCGCCGGCTGAAAAAGCTAATATCTGAATGATGCCTGTAGCTGCAAGCATCATTCAGATATCCCCGCACAAAGTCAAGGACGTCATATGACGGCCGGCGGGCGGGAAGTGGTTATTGCAGAGTATTACCGGGCATTGCGGAGTATGGCAGGGCATTGCGGAGTATGGCAGGGCATTGCGGAGTATGGCAGGGCATTGCAGAGTATGGCAGGGCATTGCGGAGTATGGCAGGGCATTGCGGAGTATGGCAGGGTATTGCATGGGGTATTGCACAGGGGGTATTGTGCAGGGTATTGCAGAGTATTGTGCAGGGTATTGCAGAGTATTGCGCAGGGTATTGCAGAGTATTGCAGAGTATTGCGCAGAGTATTTTGCAGAGTATTGCACAGGGTGATGCAGAGTATTGTGCAGGGTATTGCAGAGTATTGCAGAGTATTGTGCAGGGTATTGCGCAGGGTATTGCAGAGTATTGTGCAGAGTATTACGCAGGGTATTGCAGAGTATTTTGCAGAGTATTGCGCAGGGTATTGCAGAGTATTGCGCAGGGTATTGCAGAGTATTTTGCAGGGTATTGCGCAGGGTATTGCAGAGTATTGCACAGGGTATTGCAGAGTATTGCGCAGGGTATTGCAGAGTATTGCGCAGGGTATTGCAGAGTATTGCACCAGGGTATTGCAGAGTATTGCAGAGTATTGCGCAGGGTATTGCAGAGTATTGCACCAGGGTATTGCAGAGTATTGCACCAGGGTATTGCAGAGTATTGCACCAGGGTATTGCAGGGTATTTTGCAGAGTATTGGCAGGGTATTTTGCAGAGTATTGGCAGGGTGTATTGCAGAGTATTGGCAGGGTGTATTGCAGAGTATTGGCAGGGTGTATTGCAGAGTATTGACAGGGTGTATTGCAGAGTATTGGCAGGGTATTGCACAGGGATGGCTGAGCAGGGATGGATGGATGGCTGGATCTGTGACTGCAATTGTCACAGATCCAGCCCACAGTGCTGCTGCTGCCATCCGCTCCCTCCCCTCTCCTCTCACACTGTACCGATCGGTACAGAGAGGGGAGGGAGGAACCGGCGTCATCAAATGACGCCGGTCTGTTTACAAGTGATTGCTCCGTCATTTGACGGAGCGATCACGTGGTAAACGGCCGCTATCAGCAGCGATTTACCGCGATTCGTGGACCCGGCGGTCACGGAGTTTCCCGTGTGCGCGCCCCAGGGGGCGCGATTCTGGGAGGACGTTATATAACGTCCTCCCAGAGTTAAGCAACCACCTTGTCGACGTTATTTGTCGGCAGGTGGTTGCTAAGTGGTTAAAGGAGACCCCGCTACATATACTTGTTTTAAACTTTTTTTTTTACATTTCTTCAGTTACTTCCTGGTTTCCAGGCCTAGGCAAATTATGTCATACATCCCAGCAGTCTTCAGGAGGGAAAGAGGGGTTTTCTCAGCTAAGCACACCCTCCTGTCTGGATGCCTGAGCTAAGGGCAGATGGAAGATGACCATGGCCAGTGTTTTTCATAGATTTCTAAGAAAAATAACAGGGAGACATGGATGGATGGGAGAGTTTGCACTGAATATTAAAAATGAAATGAATAGCATTTTTGATTTGTGATGCTTAGATGCAGTTCTACTTTAACATGCCTAGTGGTATTCCCGAGTCTGGCTCGGGGTGGAATTTCAGCACCATTAGCGGTAACCCCGAGCCAGACTCGGGATTGCATCGCAGGATACAGGGAGAGTTACTTACCTTGTCCCCTGGATCCTACGATGTCTCCCCACTGTGTGTGCGAGCTTTCTCCACGCTCGATTCACACAGTGCCCGAGTGCCGCCGAGCTCCGTTCCCTGCGATGTTGCAACGCACGGGGGCGGAGATCGGCGCCAAATTCAAAAATTCAAATTCAAAAAAGTAAAAACCCAGTACACATACAGTACACTGTAATCTTACAGATTACAGTACTGTATAAAATAATTACACATCCCCTTTGTCCCTAATGGTCTGTCCAGTGCCCTGCATGCACTTTTATATTATAAATACATTTTTTTCTGCCTGGAAACTGGAGATTGTCCATAGCAACCCTTTATGTCAAAAGTGGTTTTAGACCAGCTAGAAAACAGCGATAAATTAGAATCACTTGCAGAATTGAGCGATACACAAACACTAAAATCTAATGACAGCGACAATTCTGCAACTGAGCAAATTTCAGTGTTTTTGATTCGATTATATTATTGAATTTTTTTATTTTATTATATTATTATTTGTTATAATTATTTATAGTTATTTATGTTATAATTTATGATTTTGTGTGTCAAACTTTATCATACCTGGGATGTCTACTAGACTCTTGTTTGGACATATTTAAGTGAGTTATTCCTAAGAATTACAGGCCTACAATATAAAACTCCAAATTTCCATGCAAAATAATCATACCGCACGGAAGATTAAAGTGATGTAAGGTAGGAGTTTGACTTCATACACAATATCTCTCAATCACACAAAAAGTAAATATAAGAGTGGTGCCCAGGCTTCAAAATTAATATATTGAAAAGGAGATTTTTATCTAAAAAAGCTTAGTGTATCAACCACATATGTTTCATAATACAAAAATCTTTATTGTACAGAAATCTAAAGACTGATTTACTCAAAAAAACACAAAACACAAAATGATCATGTTCTCAGATGCACCAATTAAAATATTGAAAAATAAAAACATCCCTGTGTCAAGTTGTTAATGTATAGAATGCATTAAGATAAAAAAAAATCCTTCTGCCTTTACAAGCACTTTTAGGATTTAGAGAAAATCTGTAGAAGAGTGGACCAAAATTTCTCCTGAGATGTGTGAAAACCTGGTCACCAACTACAAGAAAAGTCTTACCTCTGTGCTTGCAAACAAGGGTTTCTCCAAGTCATGTTTTTCTTGGGGTTTAAATACCGTATTTATCGGCGTATAACACGCACATGCGTATAACACGCACCCTAACTTTAAGAGGGAAGTTTCAGGAACAAAACTTTCCACAGTCCCCTACGTATAACACGCAGGCACAGTTTACCCTCTATTTTCAGGGTAAAAAAGTGAGTGTTATACGCCAATAAATACAGTACTTAATTTTACTCACTGAACTACAACTCAATTTATAACATTTGTATCATGTGTTTTTTCCTGGATTTTTGGTTGATATTCTGTCTCTATCATTTAAAATACATATATGATACAAATTATAGACCCTTCATTTCTTTGTAAGTGGGTAAACTTGCAAAATCTGCAGGGGATCAAATAATTATTTTCCCTACTGTATATGTGCCACCCTTCCACGGTCTAAAAGGGCCCACGGGCCATATATATATATATATATATATATATATATATATATATATATATATACACACATATAATATATATATAAATATACACACACACACATTATAATAACAAAGTTTTGGGACGCCTGCCTTTACACACATGAACTTTAATGGCATCCCAGTCTTAGTCTGTAGGGTTCAATATTGAGTTGGCCCACCCTTTGCAACTATAACAGCTTCAACTCTTCTGGGAAGTCTGTCCACAAGGTTTAGGAGTGTGTCTATGGGAATGTTTGACCATTCTTCCAGAAGAACATTTGTGAGGTCAGGCACTGATGTTGGATGAGAAGGCCTGGCTTGCAGTCTTTGCTTTAATTTTTTCCAAAGGTGTTCTATTGGGTTGAGGTCAGGACTCTGTCCAGGACAGTCAAGTTCCCTCACCCCAAACTCGCTCATCCATGTCTTTATGGGCCTTGCTTTGTACGCTGGTCCAAATCATTTGGTGGAGGAGGGATTATGGTGTGGGGTTGTTTTTCAGGGGTTGGGCTTGGCCCCTTAGTTCCAGTGAAGGGAACTCTTAAGGCATCAGCATACCTAGACATTTTGGACAATTTCATGCTCCCAACATTGTGGGAACAGTTTGGGGATGTCCCCTTCCTGTTCCAACATGACTGCGCACCAGTGCACAAAGCAAGGTCCATAAAGACATAGATGAGCGAGTTTGGGGTGGAGGAACTTGTATAATGTATAAATATGGAAAAGATGGACTTGCCTTGGTTTTCCATCACCTTTACATTAGAGCATTTTGCCTTGGGATTGCATAGAACTTATTTTGATGGATTCATTGATGTATATAAAGACCGAAATATACCCAACCTAGATCAAAAATTATATATACAAAGCGGCTACTGTACAATTGTGATATCAATTGTGAAAAACAAAAGAGCAGTGCTAGAATAGAGACATAAACAACAAAAAAATATACCAGTAATTAAAATGATATGTCTACAACAGTCCATATGTGAACAAAACTTCTCTTCTGTGAACTTAATCAGACATGTGTGCAGATGCAAACACCTTTATAAATGTAATTGCATATAAAGACCCAAATTCATCTGTAGGCAAATAGTGCATACACCTAGATTTAAAGAGAATTCCTCCACCGTGTAACATCATTAACAGAGGCCTCTTACCAAATGTGATGGACCATAAAATTATAAATGGTCAGACAGGCTTTGGTTGTATATTCCCCCAATGACTCCCAGCACAGAAACAAATACTGATGTAAATAGTTTGACATAGAACAGCGCACTCGTATTGGATACTATCTTCAAATGGAGGTGAGCTGTATGTATACTATGATAGGTTTAGACCGCTAATATGAAGTGTATTAGCTTTATTACACATACCCTATCCGCTTAGTATCAGTAATCAATATAGTGATTGAATCAAATGTGCTGCTGTCAGCAGGGCTGCTGTTAGAAACCATGGGGCCCCATACAGTAAACCTGGCAGCCCCCCTCCCCAAAAATAAACAGAGTTTACAATACTTCAGTTACGAATGACCACAGTGAGTGAGATTGGTACTGATTACTCATTGTGTTCATTCAGGAAAGAAAGGGGCTGGTAAATACAACATATTTACCGGACCCTTCCCCCACTCTCCATCCTGAAGGATCCTATTGTGTGCTTGCAGCTGCCGACATGAAGGAGAGGAGGGAAGCCGGGAGCACTGAGGGGGTAGCTGACACACAGGGGAGCCTGAGCAGCAGGGGGAAACGTATGGTGCACAGCAGTGGTGGCTGGTGCCTAATATTTTGGGGGGAAGTGGCAAACAACCCTGCAACCTTTCCCCCCCCCCCCCCCCGCGCACGCAGGAGACGGACGTTGGTGATCAATAGAGGCCGATGCCGATGCTGCTCCTTGCTCCAGGGAAGAGCCAGATCGTTGCTTCTCCTCGCGGCCAAATAGGAAGTGGGTCCTCTTGGCCGAGAGTCCTAATCGGGTCTCAGGAGTCACTTCCTGATTGGCCGGGAGGAGAATCAGGAAGACAATAGCGAATATTAATTTGCTATTGTCACACAACTGGGTGGGCTCAGGGCACCGTGCTCTGTGCCCCCCGAGCCCACCCTTTTTTAAAGTAATTTAGAGCCTCAGGCTCTAATCATGTGCTTAAAAAAAAAACCCTATTGAAATCCATGCGTCTGGCATCCTGCATGTAGATTAGGGGCCAGATGCATGGATTAGGGGAGCAGCGCCCCTGCGCTCCTAATGGACGGGCCGCCACTGGTGCACAGGGAGGGTAATGGGTGCAGCAGGGAGGCAGTTACTGCAACGGATTCCCTTTATGGCTCTCTCTGCAGCAGCTAAAAGCCAGCGGGAGGTAGAGGAGAAAATGCCAGAATGAATCATTTATATTGGTGTATATTAGGCTGTAGTCATGTTTATGGAATGTACAAATTTTATCTGAAATAGATAGGTATAGGATGGGGACTTCTTGAACAAGCAGGCAATATACCAAACATTATTTTGGAAAATATGTTTTTTTTCTTATATTTTTAATAAACTATGTTAGTCATAAAAGACATAGGGGTCGATTTATCAAAGGATTTTGCATGAGATATGAAGGTCACATGACCCACTTTTTGGAAATATCGCATGCAATAATAAAATAGTCAATTCATCAAAGTAAAATATCCAATGTGATTAAACTGCACATTTGTTAAAAATGTGAGGTAAATACCGCAAAAAAAAAAAAATATGAAAATAAATTGTAACATTTTACCAGAGGGAGATGGTTCTATGAATGGAAGAACACTAGAATGTTTTCACAGATTCATAATATTTCTGTGTGCATTTATTTACAGAACTATCTTCCTCTGGTGCAGTGTTAGCATGTAAAAAAAAAACACATTTGAAAAATTGCCACAAATAACACAAAATTTAAGTTATAAATATGGCAAAGCATAAATATGTAACATATTCAGTAAATAACACATGTTTTTTAGTCAATTGATCATTTTTGAGATAAATACCGATTATTTTAACTCAAATATTCATGCAGTATTTATCTCTTAGTGAATTGACCCCGATTCATTTTATCTGTATAGACTATGTTGGGTAACTTTAAAAGCCCATCATACTTTTTTCGGTGTGTTCTTCTCTATCTTAACTGGGATTACTGGCTGCATTTGACTGATGAAACACCTAGGCATTTATGTTCATTTCCTTTTGTCCACTCATTCCAAACGTTATTAAAATAATAATAAACATAGTAACACTGATTTACTAAAGAAGTTGAATATTTAAAAAAAAAAAAAAAATTGTGAATATGCACTTCAACTATCCAGTCAAGTGAAAATCAAATTCCTGTACACTCTGAATACCCAGTCTTGTACAGACAATTTTCACATGACTGGATAACTGAAGTAAATATTCACAGATTTTTTGGTGTGAAGATTCTCACCTTCCTTTCAGTCTCTAATAGGACATTTAGCTGAAATAAATTAGATATTGTGTATACCATTGTTCCCGCTCATTCCAAAAATCAACAAAATTATAGTAAAATAATACCTATTAACAAATTTGGTAGGACTTAGAAGCGGACTTTATAGGTATCAGAAAAGGAATACAAAATTAATAGGAATTTTACCTATTCATTTTGTATTCCTTTTCTGGTACCTATAAAGTCCGCTTCTAAGTCCTACCAAATTTGTTAATAGTTTATATGGATGTGGTACCCCCTTGGCCCTTTTTTCTTATATATATAAAATAATACCTAGTAAACACTTACCTCACATTCAGGTAAATTAATTAAATACTGAGAATCTTCACACATATCTGTAGAAAAAAGTTGCAGTCATTTGTAGTACACAGTACCAACATAAACAAATAAGACAGGACAGTGGCCATCAAAGTAAAAATAAAAAAAATATAGGGGGCAGAGATGATAACTACCCCCCTTAGCTATGATACATGACTATGGGATCAAACATGGTCTATGTTCCTTTTCTTGCCACATGCTTGCTAGACAAAGTTCATCTGGTTACGTTCGTGAATGGACTGGGAATGAGGGAATTAACGATGGAGAAGGATCTGGGTGTTCTGGTAGATCATAGGCTTAAAGCGGAGTTCCACTCAAAAGGAACTTCTGCTTATCCGTCTTCCCCCCCCCCCCCCCCTCCGGTGCCACATTTTGCACCTTTCAGGGGAGAGGGGGGGAACGGGTACCTGTTTTTGACAGGTACTATTCCCCACTTCAGGAGACGGCTCCTCGGCGCAGTCTATCGGAATTTGGGCACCACCACCTCCTTCCTCTGTCGCCGGGCGAATTGGAAAGTGCAGCGCGCTCGGCGCATGGAACCTTACCAGCAATTGCAGTGGCTGCAACAGACAGCCGATCCAAAGATTGACTGGGGTGAGCACATTGCGGGCTATAATATATTTTTTACTCTTTGCTATAATAAATATCCCACATTTTTAAAACAATAACACATTTGTTCCTCAGTTTAGGCCGATATGTATTCTTCTACATATTTTGGTAAAACAAATTGCAATAAGCGTTTATTGATTGGTTTGCGCAAAAGTTATAGCATCTACAAAATAGGGGGTCGTTTTTTGGCATTTTTATAATTATTTATTTTTTTACTAGTAATGGCGGCGATCTGCGATTCTTACCGGGACTGCGACATTATGGCGGACACATCGGACACTTTTGACACATTTTGGGGACCATTGACAATTTTACAGCGATCGGTGCTATAAAAATGCACTGCCTACTCTAAAAATGTTACTGGTAGGGAAGGGGTTAACACTAGGGGGCGATAAAGGGGTTAATTGTGTTCCCTATCTGTGTTCTAACTGTAGGGGGGATGGGACTTACTAGGGGAGGAGACAGATCGGTGTTCATACTTTGTATGAACACACAATCAGTAATTTCTCCCCTGAAAGAACCGGGATGTGTGTTTACACACACAGATCCTGGTTCTCGCTCTCTCACGAGCGATCGCGGGTGCCCGGCGGTCATCGCACCCGCAGGGCACTCGCATCGGCTCCAGCGGCGAGCCGCGCGCGCGCCCCTAGTGGCCACAATTGGAAGCGATGTAAGGTAACGTTGATTTGCCCAGCCGAGCCAACCTGCCGCAGTAAAACTGCCGCGGCTGGTCGGCAAGTAGTTAAGGTCATCACAGAGGACAAGGGGGCACACTTTACGTCTAGAGGAAAAGAGATTTAATCTTCAAATACGGAAAGATTTCTCCACAGTAAGAGCTGTGAAATAGACTCCCTCAAAAGCTGGTTCTGGACAGCTTAGTAGATTGCTTTAACAAAACAAAAAAAAAACTTGATTCTTTCCTAAATGTACATAATATAACTGGGTACTGACATTTATAGGTAAAGTTGATCCAGAAACAGACAACAACAAAAAAATCCGCTCCAGTTGTCTGAGTCTAGATATCTCCTCCCTCTTAAGGTGTGGGTGCTGGCTCAGTATGCAAACCGCATGCAAGGAAAGAACAAAGATCCAGACAGCCGCACTCCAATGAAATTTAAAGTATAATGGTATCAGTCCATACAGCAAAGGATAAAAAATGGACGCGTTTCACACCGTGGTTACAAGTGCTTACTCATAGCTACTCCTAGCTATGAGAAAGCACCTGTAACCACAGTGTGAAACACGTTAGCATCTTTTTATCCTTTGCTGTATGGACTGATGCCTTTAAACTTTATATTTCATTGGAGTGCTGCCGTCCGGATTTTTGTTCTTTCCTTTAACCACCTCAATACAGGGCACTCCCCCCCCCTTCCTGCCCAAGCCATTTTTCAGCTTTCAGCGCTGTCACATTTTGAATGACAATTGCACGGTCATGCAACACTGTACTCAAATGAAATTTTTATAATTTTTTCCTCACAAATATGGTGGTATTTTGATCACGTATGCGGTTTTTATTTCTTGCGCTATAAACAAAAGAAGAGGGACAAGTTTGAAAAAACACAATATTTTTTACTTTCTACTATAATAAATATCCAATTTTTCTTTTAAACAAATTTTTTCCTCAGTTTAGGGCGATACATATTCTTCTCCTTTTTTTTTGTAAAAAAAAAAAAAATCGCAATAAGCGTATATTGCTTGGTTTCCGCAAAAGTTATAGCGTCTACAAAATAGGGGATAGATTTATAGCATTTTTATTTATTTTTTACTAGTAATGGCAGCGATCTGCGATTTTTATCATGACTGCGATATTGCGGCAGACACTTTTGACACATTTTTGGGACCATTCACATTTATACAGCGATTAGTGCTATAAAAATGCATTGATTACTGTGTAAATGTGACTGTCAGGGAAGAGGTTAACACTAGGGGGCGATCAAGGGGGTAAATGTGTTCCCTAGGGAGTCATTCTAACTGTGGGGGGAGGGGACTGACTGGGGGAGGTGACCGATCGGTGTCCCTATGTACAAGGGACACACCATCGGTCTCCTCTCCTCTGACACACACAGATCCACGGTCCTGCTCAGTTACTGGGCAATCGCGGGTGCCCGGCGGACACCGGAGCCGTGAGGCGGCTATAGCAGGGATCAAAATGGGAGAACGCTGTGCTGCAGGTCAGCGGGACTGGGGGGGAGATGAGGAGGGGGTCCTGTGTAGGTTCACCTTACAGATTTTTCTGTAAAGGTGAACTTACCCTTTAATGAGAACCCATCACTATAGGGCATATACAGGATCCAAAATGCTCAGTGTTAACTAAAAAAAACAGATAAGCAAGCTTATCTATAAAAGATTTACATTTCTCCCTTGTTTAGCTTTGCTTACTTTTTCCAAGCCGGGTCACTTTAGCTAGAAATCATGGACAAACGATTCAACTACATCACATACTTCAACTACCAGACTTCTAAAGCTGGCCATACATGAATGCAAATTTGGCCAGTTCAGCAGAGATTGGTCAAATTTTAATCAATGCATGGGCAGGGTTGTTGTACAGAAGTCAATCTTCTGACTGATTGCTGTACAACTGCCCTGTACAGAAAAGTGATGTGCACTGCAGTAACATACATTAACCACTTCCCGCCCGAAATATAGCAGAATGATGGCCGGAAAGTGGTTGTATTATCCTGAGTGGACATCATATTACGTCGAGCTGGATAAGCTGCTAGGGCGCGCAGCGCGGCAATCGGTGGTGTTGTTTGTCAGTCTGAAACACCACATCTCCGATACTGGCGAAGAGCCTCTGACATAGGCTCTTGACCATGTGATCAGCTGTGTCCAATCACAGCTGATCACTGTGTAAACAGAAAGAGCCGTTTATCGGCTTTTCCTCTACTCGCACTGACAGATGCGAATAGAGGAGAGCCGATCAGCTGCTCTCCTGACAGCGCATAGATTATCAGTGCAGACCCATCGAGGATGCCCGCTGTTGACCACCAGGGATGCCCACTGGAGACCACCAGATGAGCCCACCAGGGATGCCAATCAGTGAAAATCAGTGCCCATTAGGATGGCACTCTGTAGACATCAGTGATTGCCCGTCAGTGCCTCCTGATCAGTGCTGCCTATCAGTGCCGCCTATAAGTGCCCACCAATGCCACCTATCAGTGCCCATCAGTGCCGCCTATCAGTGCTGGTTATCAGTGCCATCTATCAGTGCCCATCAGTGCTGCTTATCAGTCCTGCCAATCAGTGCCTATCAGTGCTGCATATAAGTGCCACCTCGTCAGTGCCCATCAGTGCTGCATATAATTGCCTCATCATCAGTGCTCATCAGTGCCAATCAGTACTGCCTCATCAGTGCCCGTCAGTGCAGCCTCATCAGTAAAGGAGAAAACGTTCCTTTTTACAAAGTTTTGTAACAGAAACAAAGAAAATACTTTGTTTTTTCAAAATTTTGGAACGCAAAAAAATAAAAACCCCAGTGGTGATCAAATATCACCAAAAGAAAGTTCTATTTGTGAGAAAAAAAATTATACAAATTCTGTTTGGGTACAGTGTTGCATGACCGTGCAATTCAAAATGTGATAGCGCTGAAAGCTGAAAATTGGACTGGGCAGGAAGGGAGGTAAAGTGCCCTGTATTGAAGTGGTTAAAATCCATGTTTTTGCACTTGTTACCACAGTGCATACATCTAAATATAGCATTATGGGTTAATGCAAAAAAAAAAATGTGTGTTGACGAGAACATTTTGCGTTGCCTATAGCAAACAAGCAGCTTTCAACTGTCATTTCTGTTACCACACAGTGAAAATGAAAAAAATTGACAAATAAACAATCCTTATTAACACACTTTTTATACAAAAGCACCTGTTTTTGGGGTTCATGCTCATCTCAGTCCTTGAGATGAACAAAAAACATACTACTGTACTGTGTCCCCATAGGCAGCTCAGTAATGCAAATAAAACAAACAAATTAAATCCTTGTCTTATTTTGTTCCTTACAGACATGAATTTCTGTCCTTTACCACTAGATGGTCAGTGTATATGTAAAACAGTGTTTTTCAACTCATTAACTAAAGGGGGCTCCAAATGTGGCCCCTGCCATTACCAAAGGGCCCCACATAATGTTCAATATATGCAAGATTTGAGAGAACTGTCAGAAACTCCAGACCTAATAAAGGAAATGAGAGTCAGAGAGTAGGGATGAGCCGAACACCCCCCCGGTTCGGTTTGCACCAGAACCTGCGAACGGACCGAAAGTTCACGCGAACCATCGAACCCCGTTAAAGTCTACGGGACTCGAACGTTCAGAATCAAAAGTACTAATTTTAAAGGCTAATATGCAAGTTATTGTCCTAAAAAGGGTTTGGGGACCCGGGTCCTGCCCCAGGGGACATGTATCAATGCAAAAAAAAGTTTTAAAAACTGCAGTTATTTCGGGAGCATTGATTTTAATGATGCTTAAAGTGAAATAAAAAAAAAAAGTGAAATATTCCTTTAAATATCGTACCTGGGGGGTGTCTATAGTATGCCTGTGAAGTGGCACGTGTTTCCCGTGCTTAGAACTGTCCCTGCATAAAATGACATTTCTAAAGGAAAAAAAGTCATTTAAAACTGCTTGCGGCTTTAATGTAATGTGTGGTCCCGGCAATACGGATGAAAATCATTGAGAAAATCGGCATGAGCACCCCCCCCCCCCGGGTACCCCCCCCCAGCCCATTTGGGTCTTGTATGGATATTAAGGGGAACCCTGCATCCAAATTAAAAAAAGGAAAGGTGTGGGGCCCCCAGGCAGTTTACAGGCGGTGCAAACAAGACAGGGACTGTAGGTTTGTTCTCAAGTAGAATCTGTTTGTAATTTTGAACTGGTACATTGTTTAAGTGTAGCTCCAGCCAAAAAATCTATTTTTAAGCTTTTTGGAAAACATAGGGAAGGGTCATCACCCCTGTAACATTTGTTTTGCTGTCTGTGCACCTGTTCAGAAGATGTCACCTCACTTTCTGTCCCAATGACAATTGGATTTTGAAAATTTGGGGGTTTTAGGGAAACAAGGATTGGTGATAAAGTATCAGTGGAGAGGAGACACATTTTTCCCATATTAACTCTTACAGGAGAGAATTTCCCTTCCTAGGGGTAGATTTCCTCTCACTTCCTGCTGTCTCCCTCCGTTTGTAAGTAGGAGTCGTTTGTAAGTCGGATGTTTGAAAGTAGGGGCCTGCCTTATGTACACTGCAGAAATTTGGGCCTTAGGTGTTGGTGTTGCCACAACACTGTAAGCCCTCACAGTTACTCTTGGTGGGTGCTGGAACGGCCCTGCTGTGAAATATTAGATCAAGAATTGTAATTACATGCACCCGTTGAACAGGGGCAGAAAAATTGGGCCTTTGGTGGTGTTGCCACAACACTGTTAGCCCTCACAGTTACTCTTGGTGGGCACAGGAATGGGCCCTTCTGTGAAATATTAGATCAAGAATTGTAATTACATGCCCCTGTTGAACAGGGGCAGAAAAATTGGGCCTTAGGCACTGGTGCCACAACACTGTAACACCTCCACAGATACTATAGTTGGAGCGCAGGAATGAGCCCTGCTGCAAAGTATTGCATCAAAAATTGTAATTACACGCCCCTGTTAATCAGGGGCATACAAATTGGGCCTTAGGCACTGGTGTTGGTGCCACAACACTGCAACCCCTCACAGAAACTCTAGTTGGGGCGCATGAATGAGCCCTGCTGCAAATTATTGCATCAAAAATTGTAATTACACGCCCCTGTTAAACAGGGGCTGAAAAATTGGGCCTTAGCCACTGGTGGCGGTGCCCAGAACCAAAAATGTTCTTACAAGCTATCAGCATGAACATTGAGGAGGAAGAGGATAGTCACTCAGCATAACAGGATAGTCACTCAACATCAGCATAGGCAGTCTTGAAGGGATCTCCCATTCAAAAAAAAAATCTTCGGTTACATCAGCATCAGGTGCTTGGTAGCTGGTGATCCAAGACCGATTCTTTTTTATGAAGGTCAGCCGATCGACCGATTCGGTGGACAGGCGCACCCTGTGATTGGTTACAAAGCCTCCAGCAGCACTGAATGTGCGTTCCGAAAGAACACTGGATGCAGGACAGGCCAGTAGCTCAATTGTATACTGTGCAAGATCTAGCCAGTGATCTAGCCAGTGATCCATCCTCAAGACCCAGTAACCCAGAGGATTTTTGGTGGGAAAGGTGTCCAAGTCTGATCTTGCCCCTAGGTATTCCTGCACCATGTAAAAAACAGACGCTGGTGATGGTTGCTGGAACCGATCATACCTTGGGGCTGCGGACTAAAATATTGTCTGAACGCATCGGTCAGATGGCCACCTTCTCCACCGCTCCTTCTTTGACTGACCGAAGCCTCAGCAACACGTTGTCCAGGACCAGGATTTTGTAACCTCCCAGTCTCTGGGAATGCATTGCACAGACCTTTCTGCAAAGCCTCCCGAAGATGTTTCATCCTCTGCTCCCTCTGCGACGGCAAGATTAGGTCCGCAACCTTACCCTTGTAAAGTGGATCAAGGAGGGCTGCCAGCCAGTAATGATCCCTCTCCTTGGTCACACGAATATAAGGATCCTTCCGCAGGCTTTGCAGGATCAGGGAGGTCATGCAGCATAGGTTTGCTGAGGCATTCGGTCCGGAGTCCGGAGGACGACATGATCCACAGCCACCTCCTCCCAGCCACGTACAAGTCCATGGGTTTCTTGGGACTGTAATTGATCCCTTGAAGACTGCTGCTGATGCTGAGTGCTAGGATCCACCTCCATGCTGACACAATCCTCCTCCTCATCTTCTTCCTGTGTGATAGGTGGGCCAGCAGGAACACTGTCTGGATAAAGGGGGCCTTGAGAGGTAAGGAAGTCTTCCTCTTCCTCCCTCTGTTCTGCCTCAAGTGCCCTGTCCATTATTCCACGCAGCGTGTGCTCCAACAGGTGGACAAGAGGGACTGTGTCACTGATGCATGCACTGTCACTGCTCACCATCCTCGTGGCCTCCTCAAAATGGTGCCAGGACAGTGCATGCATCCCTGATCATGACCCACTGGCGTGGCAAAAAAAAACATCCTCTGACCCTGTCCTGGTGCCATATTGGCACAGATACTCATTGATGGCCCTCTGCTGCATGTGCAGCTGCTGCAGCATGGCCAACGTTGAGTTCCACCTGGTGGGCATGTCACAGATTAGGCGGTTCTTGGGCAGGTTGTATTCCTTTTGGAGGTCAGCCAGCCGAGCACTGGCATTATATGACCGGCAGAAATGCACACAGAGTTTCCTGGCCTGCCTCAGGACCACCTGTAAACCCGGGTACCTGCCTAAGAACCGTTGCACCACCAAGTTAAGGATGTGAGCCAAACAGGGCACATGGGTCAGCTGTCGCTGTCGGAGGGCGGAGAGGAGGTTGGTGCCATTGTCACAAACCACCATTCCTGGCTTAAGCTGGTGTGGCATCAACCACCTCTGAGCCTGCCCCTGCAGAGCTGACAGAATCTCTGCCCCAGTGTGGATCCTGTCCCCCAAGCACACCAGCTCAAGCACCGCATGGCATCTTTTTGCCTGCGTACTTGCGTAGCCCCTTGAACGCCTACGGAGCACCGCTGGTTCCGAGGACAAAGCACAGGAAGAGGCCATGGAGGAAGAGGAGGGGGTGGAGGAGAGAGGTGTGTCAGAATCACCACTAGTAGCATTTTGAAGGCGTGGTGGCGGAACAACCTCCAACACTACTTCACCTTGTCCTGCATCCTTCCCAGCTGCCAGCAGAGTCACCCAATGCGCCGTGAAAGATAGGTAACGTCTCTGTCCATGTATGCTGGACCATGAGTCAGCGGTAATATGCACCTTACCGCTGACCGCCCTGTCCAGCGAGGCCAAGGCATTGCCTTCCACATGCCGGTAGAGAGCCGGAATCGCCTTCCGTGAGAAAAAGTGGCGTTTGGGAACCTGCCACTGAGGAACCGCACATTCCACAAACTCACGGAAGGGGGCAGGAGTCTACCAACTGAAAAGGCAGCAGTTGAAGTGCTAGCAATTTAGCCAAGCTAGCATTCAACCGCTGGGCATGTGGATGGCTGGGAGTGAACTTCTTTCGGTGGTGCAGCAGCTGGGGCAGGGAAATTTGCCTGGTACAATCTGACATTGGTGTACCGATAGCAGATTGCCCGCAAGTACTTGGCTGCGACACACCTAATTCTACACCTTCATTCCTCTCAGTGCAGGTCTCAGAGAGGACTGAAGGTATCGTGGGGTTGGAGATCCCAGCTGATGAGGAGCAAGGAGAGGTTCGCTTTGTTCTTTGGTATGGATCTTTTAGGTATGCTTGCCAACGAACTGCATGGCAGATCAACATATGTCTGATCAAGCATTTGGTGCCCAAGCGGATATGTTTTGGCCACGCGAGATACGCCTGAGACATATGTTGCAAATAGCAGCACTGCGATCTGATGCACTCGTCTCAAAAAAGGCCCACACCAAAGAACTTTTGGAATAATGCACAGAAACAGCAGCGCCCTGCACATGCGGAGCTCTGCGGTGTGATGCAGTCGGTGTGCTGCCCTTAATCTGGCCCCTGGAGGGCATCCTGCCTCGTTGGAGATGTGCCTCCTCCTCCTCTCTCCTATTAGGCACCCACGTAGAGTCCGTGACCTCATCATCCCGTACCTCCTCATCACTGTAGCAAACCTGGCAGTATGCTGCAGCTGGGGGAACATGACTGCCAGATTGCTGTCCTTCTTGGGCACCCCCTCTCTCTGGGCTCACGTTACAGCCTTCCTCTAGCTGGGTACCATCATCGGAGCCTTCAAAACGCTGCACATTCTCCTGCAGCATGTACCCAACACTGTGGTCAAACAGTTCGGGGGACTTCTCAGGAGGACATGGTGGGGCTAGGGAAGGAGTGAATGATGCCACTGAGCCGAGGGAAGAGGCCGCTTTGGCAGCTGCTTTGCCAGACAAAGTACCCTGAGCCTGGGTGAGGATGAGGACGGCTTGGTCATCCACTCTACCAAGTCTTCGGCATGTTGCGGCTCAACACGGCCAGCTGCCAAAAAAAAAAGGACAAGCGTGTCCCACGGCCATGTGCTGATGAGGATGCACCGTGTCCACGACCAGCACTGTTGCCTCTAGACACAGAGCCTGCTTGCCCTCTTTTATTGGCTCGTGACTGTCTGCCTCTCCTTGTTGTCCTTCCAGACATACTAATGGCCTGCAGTGAGATGTAGCTGCACAAAGCTGGGATGTATATATATATATATATATTGTGACAGCAGGAAGGTAAAGTCACCTGGTTGCATCCAGGGGGGTAGATATATTTCGCCCAGATTCAGGCTTTACGCCGACTTATACAACTAGGTGGAGAGTTGTATAAGCCCAGCTGAGGCTAGTGGGCTCATGGATGACTCATACCTCTAGGGAGAGTGTGGGGCGTCGTGCAGACAGGGAGTTGATGAGACCAGCTGAAGCTTGTCAGCTCATTTAGGCCTCTATAAGAACTCCCAGATTCATTAGGTGTTAGCTCATGCCTGGAACCAGACCTGTGTGGACTGTCTAGGGAGAGTGAACCCCTGTGCGGTGAGACAAAGCCTGTGTGGCTATTTGCTTGGACATTTAAAACCAGGGACTTAGGGACTAGGACAGCACTAGGCTGATCCCAGTTGTTAGTTAGGAAACCTGTATGTTTAGTCAGAGGTCAAGTTGACCAGGATTTATTTTGTTTATGTTTCTTTTGCTTTGCTGTGTTTTGTCACTGTAAATAGAAAATAAACCACACCTTTTTGATTTTGAAAACCACCACCTCCGTTTGCTGGGCCTGTTTTGTGTGGGGAGCCCATCCCGGGGGTCACACACACCCGCTGCCGAGCTAACCCCCTCACAGTATATATATATATATATATATATATATATATATATATATATATACACATATACATATACACACATATATACATACACACTGATTATACTGCAGCTAGCAGAATCAACTGCCTGCCTGTAGTATTATTAGTAAGAGAACACCAGCAACTGTCTTCAGTTATCTTTAGTTGCACACTGTGCAAAGGACACAGTACACTAACTTAAAATACTGCAGCTCCCTGCCTGTGGTATTAGTATGAGAACACCAGCAATTGTATTCAGGTAGCTTTAGGTGCACACTGTGCAAAGGACACAGTACACTAACTGAAAATACTGCAGCTCCCTGCCTGTGGTATTAGTATGAGAATACCATCAATTGTATTTAGGTAGCTTTAGGTTCACACTGTGCAAAGGACACAGTACACTAACTGAAGCTACTGCAGCTCCCTGCCTGTGGTATTAGTATGAGAACACCAGCAATTGTATTCAGGTAGCTTTAGGTTCACACTGTGTAAAGGACACAGTATACTAACTGATAATACTTGCAGCTCCCTGCCTGTGGTATTAGTATGCGAACACCAGCAATTGTATTCAGGTAGCTTTAGGTGCACACTGTGCAAAGGACACAGTACACTAACTGAAAATACTGCAGCTAACACAATCACCTGCCTGCCTGTCAGTATATTAGGAAGAGAATAACAGGAACGGATCTAGCTAGACTGAATACAGTATATGTATATATATATATTGTGAGGGGGTTAGCTCGGTAGCGGGTGTGTGTGACCCCCTGGATGGGCTCCCCACACAAAAACAGGCCCAGCAGACAGAGGTTGTGTTTTTCAAGATCAAAAAGGTGCGGTTTATTTCTCTATTTACAGTGACAAAAAAACACAGCAAAGCAAAAAGAAACATAAACAAAATAAACCCTGGTCAGCTTGACCTCTGACTAAACATGCAGGTTTCCTAACTAACAACTGGGATCAGCCTGGTGCTGTCCTAGTCCCTAAGTCCCTGGTTTAGTAAATGTCCAAACAAATAGCCACACAGGCTTTGTCTCACCGCACAGGGGTTCACTCTCCCTAGACAGTCCACACAGGTCTGGTTCCAGGCATGAGCAAACACCTAATGAAGCTGGGAGTTTTTATAGAGGCCTTAAACGAGCTGACAAGCTTCAGCTGGTCTCATCAACTCCCTGCCTGCACGACGCCCAGCACTCTCCCTAGAGGTATGAATCATCCATGAGCCCACTAGCCTCAGCTGGGCTTCATCAACTCTCTCCCTAGTTGTATAAGTCGGCATAAAGCCTGAATCTGGGAGAAATATACCTACCCCCCTGGATGCAACCAGGTGACTTTACCTTCCTGCTGTCACATACCCCCCCTCTTGTTTTAACCTTGGGGTTGGAACACCAGCAATCAGGCATTCATGTACTCGAGACAAAGCATCCACATTCCCCATTTGAACGCCAGGGCGATGCTTTACTGTGAAGTTGAATTCCTGTAGGGCCAGGAACCACCTATTTACTCTTCTATTTGTCTCCTTGTTTTGAGCCATCCACTTTAACGGAGCGTGATCCGTAACCATGTCAAAGTGCCTACCTAGCAGATAGTACCGAAGGGAATCTAGAGCCCACTTCACCGCTAAACACTCCTTTTCAACCGTGGCGTAATTTACCTCATGGGACTTCAACTTCCTGCTGAGGTAAATGACTGGGTGCTCTTCCCCATTCCAGACCTGGGACAATACTGCTCCTAACCCCACATCTGACGCATCACTTTGTACGACAAAGTCTTTAGAGAAGTCGGGTGAGTACAACACTGGCTGGCTACATAAGGCTTGTTTCAAGAATTGGAACGCTGCCTCAGCCTCGGGGGTCCATTTAATCATGACCGACCCTTTCCCTTTCGTCAGGTTGGTTAGGGGCACAGCCTTAGAAGCAAAGTGGGGAATGAAGCGCCGATAATAACCCGCGATTCCCAGAAAGGCTCGTACCTGCTTCTTGCTGTTGGGACGTGGCCAACTCTGGATGGCCTCGACTTTGTTGAGTTGGGGTTTTATTACTCCCCTGCCAATGGTGTACCCAAGATATTTGGCCTCCTCCTGCCCAATGGTACACTTCTTGGGGTTAGCCGTAAACCCCGCTTCCCGGATAGAGTCTAGGACTGCTTGCACTTTTGGCAGATGTGAGGCCCAATCTGTGCTATGGACAATTACGTCATCCAGGTAAGCCGCAGCATACTTCCGATGGGGCCTCAGTATCTGGTCCATTTTCCGCTGGAATGTGGCCGGCGCATTCTGTAACCCGAACGGCATTCTCTTATATTGGAACGCCCCGTCTGGGGTTACAAATGCAGTTTTCTCTTTGGCCGACTTGGCCAGGGGAATTTGCCAATACCCTTTTGTGAGGTCAAGAGTCGTCATGTATCGGGCTGTTCCCAGCCGGTCGATCAACTCATCTATACGTGGCATGGGGTAGGTGTCAAATTTTGTAACTTTGTTCAACTGACGAAAATCGTTACAAAATCGCCAGCTCCCATCCGGTTTAGGCATCAACACAATGGGACTAGACCAATCACTTTGGGACTCCTCTATCACCCCTAAGTTCAGCATTTTCTGTACTTCCTCCCGTATTGCCTCCCGTCGGGCCTCTGGGATCCGATAGGGTTTTAACTTCACCCTTTCACCGGGCGGGGTAATAATATCATGCTCTACCCCAGATGTTTGTCCCGGCAGCTCAGAGAACACCTCCTTGTTGCGAAGCACAAACTCCTTAACCTCCTGTTGTTGGGGTTGTGACAAGGTGGCTGCTATTCCAACCTCCGGAATCACGCAACCAGTTTGAGCTGGTGACCAAGTTTCTGCGACTAGGGACTCTCTATCCCTCCAGGCTTTCAACAGATTAACGTGATAGATCTATTCGGGCTTTCGCCTTCCTGGTTGTCTGACCTTGTAATTCACTTCGCTCACTTTTTCCATTATCTCGTAGGGGCCTTGCCATTTGGCAAGGAATTTACTTTCAACCGTAGGGACAAGTACCAATATCCTATCCCCCGGGGAAAAGGTACGGGTCTTGGCTCCACGGTTGTACACTCTCTGCTGTGCCAACTGCGCTTGGGCCAAATGTTCCTTCACGATGGGCATTACCTGTGCAATTCGATCTTGCATCAGGGCGACATGCTCAATCACACTCCTGTGGGGAGAACTCTCACTTTCCCAAGTTTCCTTGGCAATATCCAACAGCCCTCTTGGGTGTCTCCCATACAGTAACTCAAAGGGGGAGAATCCCATAGAGGATTGGGGCACCTCCCTAATAGCAAACATCAAATAAGGAAGTAGACAGTCCCAATCCTTTCCATCTCTATCCACCACTTTCTTCAACATTTGTTTTAGGGTTTTGTTGAATCTTTCAACCAGCCCATCGGTTTGGGGGTGATACACAGACGTACGCAATTGCGTCACTTTGAACAATTTACACAGCTCTTTCATAACCCGGGACATAAAGGGTGTACCTTGGTCCGTAAGCAGTTCTTTACAAATACCCACCCGGCTAAAAACAAGAGATAGCTCTTTGGCTATGGTTTTGGCCGAGGTATTTCGGAGAGGGATCGCTTCTGGATAACGGGTGGCATAGTCCATTATAACTAATATGTACTGGTGCCCCCTAGCGGACTTGATTATAGGACCTACCAAATCCATTGCGATCCTCTCAAACGGGACCTCAATGATGGGTAGAGGGACCAGCGGGCTACGGAAATGTGGCATCGGGGCCGACCTCTGACACACAGGGCAGGAGGAACAATAATTTTCTATGTCCTTCATCACCCCAGGCCAATAGAATCTCTGTAATACCCTCTCTCGGGTTTTCTCTGTCCCCAGATGACCTCCAAGAATGTGCCCATGGGCCAACTCCAACACCAACTTCCTGTAAGGTTTGGGCACCACAAGCTGCTCAACGGTTTCTTCTGCCCTTTTTGCCACCCGATACAGTAGGTCCTTCTCTACGCTGAAGTATGGGTAAGTGCAGGTATTATCTGGGTTCACTAACTCGCCATCTATTTCCACTACGTTTTCCCGTGCCTTTATTAGGGCGGGGTCTTTTAACTGTTCTGTGGCAAAATTTTCCCTGTGAACCTCAAGATCAGAAAACTCCACAGACGGTAGGTTTTCGTCTGAGGAGGTGGGCTCCTCTCCAGTTTCTTGAGTCTCGCCTGCCAATACTGACAAGGGAAATTCTGGAGAGTCCTCACCACTCTCAGAGGAGTTCTGGCTATCACCTTCCTGGTACATAGGGGCACCAGTGGGGGGCTCAGGATCATCCCACAGTTCCCAGAACTTCGGAAAATCCCTTCCCACAATGGCATCATGCGGTAATTGAGATACTAACCCCACTGGATGAGAGAGGGTACCTTTGGGGGTCTTGAAACACACTGTAGTCACTGGATACTCTCGGGTGTCCCCATGCACACAAATAACAGCTACCTTGCTATTCCCAGAGACCTCTGTTTTAACTAATTCAGCCTTTATCAGGGTCACAAGGCTACCTGAATCCAGTAATACCACAACATTTCTACCATTAATACACATTTTGCATAAATGTTTCTCAGTTCCCCGAATGGCAGTGCATGCGACTGTCGCACACAGCGACTGACGTCTGTCCGTCAGAAAGTCACATTGCATGGGTTCCTCCACAACCGGGCAATTTGCTGCAATATGTCCCGCTTGCCGGCAGCGGTAGCAAACAATCCATTTGGCTGCCTCTTGAGCCCCTGACTTCCCAGGCTGTTCTCGCCAAACTTTGGGTAGAGCTCCCACCCTCTCACTCTCTCCACCCTCACCCCTTGGAATCCTCTTATCCGCCCCTGGGGATGGTCTGGTCTTAGGGTGGAAAGTCCGAGAGTCTCTGGAAGAGGCCGTCAGGTTCTCTGTAGCCAAGTATTTCTCTACATGATCCACAAGACCACCGGCCGTCTCTGGGTCTCCATGGCTTACCCACTTTTGGATGGCAGTAGGAAGAGCTCTCAAAAACCGATCCATTACAACACGTTCCACAATCTCTGGTGCGGACAAAGTCTCTGGCTGTAGCCACTTCCTGCTCAGGTGAATGAGATCATACATTTGAGACCTGGGGGGTTTTCCAAGCTGGAAAGTCCAGTTATGCAGACGCTGAGCCCGGACAGCCAGGGTGACACCCAGCCTTGCCAATATTTCAGCTTTTAGCATCACATAGTCTTTTGCTTGGTCAGGCTCTAGGTCATAGTAAGCCTTCTGCGATTCACCAGTTAACAGAGGAGCCACCAGTCCAGCCCACTGCTCCTCAGGCCACTTTTCTCTTTCAGCAGTCCTTTCAAATGTGGTCAAAAATACCCTGGATCATCCTCTCCAGTCATTTTTGTCAATAAACGACTCACCCCAAAGGACGCGGTATTAGTGGGACGGCTTTCCTCACTGGTCTGCGGACGTTGCTGCATTACTGCTTCCATTTGTTGTAGTCTCTGCTCTTGCTTCTGTAACAGGTCTATGAAGCGGGCCTCAGATTGCTGCTGGGCTGCAAGGCTCTGTTGATGAGCTTGCTGCTGGGCTGCGAAGCTCTGTTGTTGAGCTGCAAGGCTCTTTTGCAAACCTGCATTTGTCTGCTGTTGATTGGCATTTGCTAGAGCCAGCTGTTTCAGTATCTCCTCCATGCTGGCTTAAAAAAAAACTGCCACTGGTTCTCCACCAACTGTGAGGGGGTTAGCTCGGTAGCGGGTGTGTGTGACCCCCTGGATGGGCTCCCCACACAAAAACAGGCCCAGCAGACGGAGGTTGTGGTTTTCAAGATCAAAAAGGTGCGGTTTATTTCTCTATTTACAGTGACAAAAAAACACAGCAAAGCAAAAAGAAACATAAACAAAATAAACCCTGGTCAGCTTGACCTCTGACTAAACATGCAGGTTTCCTAACTAACAACTGGGATCAGCCTGGTGCTGTCCTAGTCCCTAAGTCCCTGGTTTAGTAAATGTCCAAACAAATAGCCACACAGGCTTTGTCTCACCGCACAGGGGTTCACTCTCCCTAGACAGTCCACACAGGTCTGGTTCCAGGCATGAGCAAACACCTAATGAAGCTGGGAGTTTTTATAGAGGCCTTAAACGAGCTGACAAGCTTCAGCTGGTCTCATCAACTCCCTGCCTGCACGACGCCCAGCACTCTCCCTAGAGGTATGAATCATCCATGAGCCCACTAGCCTCAGCTGGGCTTCATCAACTCTCTCCCTAGTTGTATAAGTCGGCATAAAGCCTGAATCTGGGAGAAATATACCTACCCCCCTGGATGCAACCAGGTGACTTTACCTTCCTGCTGTCACAATATATATATATATATATATATATATATATATATATATATATATATACACACACACACACACACACACAACACCTGGGATGCATATATATCCTCTACACACTGTAACTGCAGCTAACTGCCTCGCCTGCCTGCTCTATCTAACTCAAATGAAATGACACTAGATCTCTCTCTCTCTGTCTTTCTGTCACCGCCGCAACACACTACACAAGGCCGCCACGCAGGCAGTCTTATAAAGTGTGGGGCGTGTACTAAACCCCGAGTGATAATTGGCCAAAGCCACCCCGGTTTTGGCCAATTATGGCTCTCCGTTCTTACCGCGCTGTGATTGGCCAAAGCATGCGGATCATAGTGCACGCTTGGCCAATCATCAGCCAGCAATGCACTGCGATGCCGCAGTGAATTATGGGCCGTGGCGCGCCACTCTAATTTGGCACGAACGGCCCATAATGTTCGAAATTCGGCAAACGGTCGAACAGCCGATGTTCGAGTCGAACATGAGTTCGACTCGAACTCGAAGCTCATCCCTATCAGAGTGTATTTGGTTGGGGGGGTTGCTGTAGAAGACAATATGAAATTGGGAACATGTTACATGAGGCTGGTAGAGATCAATGCCTTTACCCTAATCAATGTTCCCACTACAAACTGCTGAGGTCCGAGGGCCACACATCATATACTAAAGGGCCACAGGATGGGCATTAGTGATGTAAAGTATATGATCTCCAGTGATTGAGATGCTGGAATTCATAACCTTCCCTCATCTCCAAAGAGAGAAGCCATGGCACACATGCCAAAAGCTACTAATTTTGGCTGCCCTGTTTGCTAGGAGTATTAATTTGTATAAGAAGAACTGACCATATACGTATAGATTTTTTTTCTAACAGATTCCTCCAGTCACGTTACGCAGCACAGATGAACAAATCTGTAGATATTGTATTTTGACAGCCGGTCCCACCTCTGCAGCAGCAAATATTAAGTCTTCTCCCCTGGTAGACAGTGCTGTACTGTGGGCCAAACTGTGTAAATCTCAGGACTGGATGAACAGAAATACCAAATCCTTTGGCAGGTAAAACAGTTCCCATGTATGCATTTTATGAAGTTATTCAGTAATTTACCCGGAGTTCAACTTTATTTAAATCGAGATGTACAAGGAACATACCAGCAAGGTATTTATGGGGCCCACAAAAAGAACCATCTCTGCTTGATGCCATTTGCATCCCACGGTGGCTTGAATCTTTGGTCCAGTTCCTAAAAATGTTAAATATATTATAATTTCACTGAGCAGGAGAAACACAGTGACTATATTAAGTGACAAGTTATCTTCATTTGCTTACAAAATCCAGGATCATCACATGGTAGGTTTACACAGTATGTTCCACTTTATGTGTGCTTTCCATGTGTTCTACATGCATTACCATTGAATCCTATGCAACTCCCGTTTTGATGAAAGCACATCAAAGGTGTGACAACCAGGATTTTTTTTTATTACACCATACCTAAAACACATCTAAAATGCAGAGGCGTCAATGAAACCTTAGGGACTGTTTTACTTGAAAGTGAAGTGCCCCTGTGTTGTGGTTAAACATCCAATAAAACTAATGCCACGTATACACGACTGTTTTTAATGTCATTGAAAAAAACAGAATTTTTCTCGAAGTGATTCTTCTCTAACCTGCCTTGCCTACACACTATCGTGGAAAAAAATGCTTAAGTAAAGCGTGGTGATGTACAACACGAACGACGGCACTATAAAAGGGGAAGTTCCATTCGGATGGCGCCACCCTTCATGTTAGTAAAGTTTGTTGAGCGACGATTCGCGCTTTTCAGCCTTGTGCTTTTCAGTCCGTTACAGCGTGACGAATGTGCCATCTCCATTACGAACGCTAGT
This sequence comes from Rana muscosa, assembly GCA_029206835.1. Lineage (NCBI taxonomy): Eukaryota > Metazoa > Chordata > Amphibia > Anura > Ranidae > Rana > Rana muscosa. The sequence goes on from CM055116.1 coordinate 1,101,789,157, forward strand.
TTTACCAGAATGAGCGCTCCCGTCTCATACTTGATTCTGAGCATGCGCAATTTTTTTCACGTCGTTAAAGCCCACACACGGCCGTTTTTCATGACGAGAAAAACGACGATGTAAAAAAACGACGAGAAAAATTAGAGCATGTTCCAATTTTTTCATGGCCGTTTTTCACGTCGTGAAAAATGCTCTGAAACCCACACACGATCATTTTTAATGACCATTTTAAAAAATGTCATTTTTCTCGTCATTAAAAACGGCCGCGTGTACACGGCATAAGACGTTCTTTTTTCAAATGCCCCTGCATATGATTTCATTTCACTTTCACAAATCTGGCAGAAAGTGTCACAATGTACACATCAATGTTCCCATTGTTTATTGCTACTATCAATTTTAGTTTTTTTTTTCTTTTTACATTAGTAGGTTTGATACTGGCAATCTATGTGCAATGCACATCAAGGTTTATAATATTTTATATTCAGTTACAGTAAAACTGTCATGAAAGAAATAAGATACTGTGAACCTTACCTCTGAAAATGCTAGATGCCTGGCTGCCATTTTAACCCTCTTGCTTAGTACTTTGAATCACTGATAAATCAGGAAAAATATACAGACCAGGACTTCTGAATTTACTCTGACTTTCCTGATCTGTACACTTGTCACAGCTCAGTGGTTCGGAAGGTATTGAGAGTAAAGTCAAATTACCTGGCAGTTTCAGAAGGAGATCAGCCGTGGAAGTCCCCATATTTCTCTTGACAACTTCATGTCTAATTATCCCTTTGTAGGAAAAAAACGCTGTAAGCAGCATTTCTAAAAGGAAATGTATAGTAGTGTAGCGCTACCCCCAGTTAAGAGAGCCGCTGGTTTTGTTTTGGGCCCTGTAGTGCACCGCTGTCAACTCCTGGCAATCGGCTCTAACCTCCCGTGGCACAGCTAGTAAGGGAAGATAGGACCGCGTGACCGCAACTCTAGGTGACGCAGTCCTATGGCAAACACACACAGTGATATACTTTAAAACTTCAATTAAAGTAAGTGAAACTGACACCAATGTACTTGACCCAGATATTTTACTGAGGCTAATGGGCAAGTAATAAACAGTATAACAAGTTGCAGATCCCTGCAATAAACAGTAATAAAGATAAACAGAGTAATCATAATAATAAAGTATTGCTATGCAACTCTAGCGCTGCCCTTTTACAGCTACTTCCCCTCATGGGTAGACTAACACCCAGCAATGTCTACCTATGCAGTCAGGCCTGACTGATCTAAATGGAAGTTCAGTGAAACAATATTCGCTAGCTAGCAATCTTTCGGTGGTGCACTTGAAGAACAACTTTGTAATCCCAACGAATAGTAAAGATAAAGTGTCTGTCTTTAAACAGCTCTCACCATCCGGACAAGTCCAAGTCCGTTTCCTCCTCTGATTCGTCTAGGAACAGGAATCCACGACATCCAAGTCTTCAATCCTTCTGGTGTACTGCAGCAAGGAGGAGAAGATGTCTCTAAGGCTCTGCTAGGCTGGCAGAGGGGCTCTTTGGAAAAGAGCACAAGGCCCAGGCTTCAGGCCTTGTGCATACAGCAGTTCAGCACAGAGATCCTCTTGCTAGGAGAGGGGGGTGTCCAAAAGAGGCAGAACAAACCCCACCTCCCCTTTATAAAGTCTGCCCCAGCAGTCTCTGTTCCGGAGCAATGCACCCTGGGTGCTGCAAGATGTACTGGGAGATGTAGTCTCTCTGTATTAAAGGGGAATACCCCGCTACAGTAGTTATGTATAAACTGCATTTCCTTTGTGCATCATGGCCATGGCTAAAAATTACATTTAAAAAAAAAATGTATATGAATGTGGCCAGGTGCTGGGCTACAGCAATGTGTAGATAAGTGATTCTCAAACTGTGTGCCGTGGCACATTAGTGTGCCACGTGAGATTTGCAGGTGTGCCGTGGGAGTTTTGAAAAATATTTAAAAATGCTAGCATTTTGAAACCTTTAACATATCGAAAAATTTTATGAAAAATCAATGTCACAAAAGTTAAAAAAGTAACATACTGTATATAAAAAACGCAATCTCTGTCAGTCTGTCATTCATTGGTTCGATTCGTAACGCAAGACTTTTTCGAGATCTCAGGAGAACTCGATCACTCTAATTATATTATTATAATAGAGACCATTCCATTACAACTTTGATGCTTATAAATAAAGTTTGTTCATTGTTTAGCGATGGAGAAATACTTAATCAAGTCTGGAACTCTGAAAAATAAACTGTTAAATGAAAAGCAAGAAAGCAAGCAAAAGTACTTCGCTTCAATCTGATTTACTATCGAAAGCAGGCACATCCTTCACATTCAATTTTAAATGAAATATATATGTAAAAATAAATAAGTTCTTCACCATAAAAATTGTTAAGTCTTTTCAGGTGTGCCGTGAAAATTTTTAGGACTTTTTGGTGCGCCGCAAGACAAAAAAGTTTGAAAAACACTGGTGTAGAAGGAAACATTGTTCTTTTTTTGGTTCTCTCCCTTTACTTTGATAGTAATATCGTGCCGCACAATCCTCCTCCGGCCAGCAGGGGTAGAGCTAAAGTCAAGCAAGCCCATAGACTTCATTACAGAGAGCTGGAAACATGGAAATTGTAGTCGTCTGAGATTGCAGCCATGTAATGGGGACTCCTTGTACCACCAGCCCCAATAGACTGTGAAGGAGGAGGAGCGAGAGGGGTTTTTAGCGAGCTGCACAGGAAAACATGCTCTCTTGATACATACATGCACACGTACCAGTGCACTCATCTGTCAGCAGGAGGCCAAGCCAGTGAGACTCGAGTCCTAGGCCGGGAGCAGAGACACCAGAGCACAGCTCACATTGCTGCCTTTGCATCATTGCCTTAGGGAGACCGGAGTGTTCATCCACACTTCGTTTTATACTGCTGAACTACAGAGGCTTCATAAAGAATACAAGTGGGCCCCTTCCACCACGAGTGTCTGTCTAAATCTCCTGGCAATTGGTAAGAGGGCTGTCTTCCTGTCTTTGACACTGTAAGCAGAACGGATCCACTGAGAGCAGGATATCCAGCGTACCAGATTTATACTGTACCTATATCAGATCCATGCTGCACCTTTACCAGATCTGCATCACACCTATACCGATTCCCTAGTGAACCGATACCAACTTTACACCGCACTTATACCAACTCAATGTCATGGTTACACCGAACTGCCACCTGCTCTGGCCCGCATCGAAATCATTCTATGCAAAAACTGTACTGCACCTTACCACATCTTACCTGCAGGTTTAAGAAGACCATCATTAAGTGCATCAACTCTTCTTAACTACTTCAGGCCCATAGGACGTCATATGACGTCCTCGGGTTTGTGGAGGTATATCTGAATGATGCCTGCAGCTACAGGCATCATTCAGATATTAAATAACAAAAAAACACCCCAGACGATGCAACCTCTTGCGAAACGCATCGGGACTTTCCACTGTTGCCACTGATATTTTATGAAGCGCTTTTTTACGACCACCTGAATGTAAGTGTATCTACCTACATTAAATATACTCTTTTAGCAGTATTACGCTAAGTGCCCTTCTTTTTCCTTTACATTTGGCTTTCATTTTGGTACACCATCATTGGGCCATCATCTTTCAAGTCTTCATTCACCCTCCTATTGTGGGTCGCTGTGAGAGATGCTCCTTGGGCGAATCATCAACCGCGGATCCTCCAGGGATATACATCCAAAGCTTAAGTTGACCCTCTAGATATATGTTTAGTAGGGTCCACAGAGTCTGGTAAGCCTCCTCTTTATCGGTGGTGGTTTTTTTCACATATTTATTCAGGATTATTTGGTACTGTTTAATCATCACGAATATATTTTGGATACACTGTGGAACATTTTTGGATTATTATTCACGCCATCATGAACGCACTTTGATATCATTCACTAGAGACGTTTCAGTTGTTTTTTCACTATGATGGACTATTGACACTCATATTGAGATATTTCTTTTTCTTTTTCCTGCAAGGGTTATTCATTTATTTGTTGACTCACATTTATCAGCGCTACAATTTTTTGTTATTTTGTACATGCACCTTTTTGTCCACTGGTTTTGTAGCTGCTTTTTCTCTTCATATTAGCAGCGTGGAAATTTTTTGTATTTGTTATCATTCAGATATTGCCGGTTTCAGCCGGCGATTCCCTGTACCACGAGAACGATCATAGCGGCTGTTCCGCCGCTTGATCGTTCTTACGGGCAGCGGAAGGGTATGTCCCCCCCTCCCGCTGCCCTCCGGTGCTTCTACCGACTCACCTGTGCGATCGGTGAGTCTGTGACAGGATCCGCCGGCCCCGGATGTTGATCAAAGAGATTTCCGGCGGACCAGATGGTTGCCTGAGTCTCTATGATCGTCGGAGGCCGGGCGCGATGTTATGACGTCACGCCCAGCCTCTGCATTAAAAAAAAAACTGCGCCGCTTCGGCTGTGAAGCGGTGATCGTTTTTTTTTTTGTTTGTTTTTTAGGCTTTCAAGCCTAGAGGTGAGATGTGGTGTCTTAATGACCCCATATCTCACTGTAAAGAGGAGCTGTCATGTCATATTCATATTACAAGGGATGTTTACATTACTTGTAATAGTAATAAAAGTGATCAACATTTTTTATTTTTTTTTAAAGTGTCAAAAAAAAAAAAAAGTAAAATTAACAATAAAAAAATAATTTTTTTTTTTACAGTGCCCCTGTCCCCGTGTGCTGGCATGCAGAAGCGAAAGCATACGCAAGTGCCGCCCACATATGAAAACGGTGTTCAAACCACACATGTGAGGTGTCGCCGCGAACGTTAGAGCGAGAGCAATAATTCTAGCCCTAGACCTCCTCTGTAACTCAAAAAATGTAGCCAGTAAAAATGTTTAAAGCGTCTCCTATGGGAATTTTTAGGTACCGAAGTTTGGCGCCATTCCACGAGCGTGTGCAAATTTGAAGCGTGACATGTTAGGTATCTATTTACTCGGCGTAACTTCATCTTTCACATTATGCAAAAAAATTGGGCTAACTTTACTTTTTTTTTTTTTAAAGCATGAAACTGTTTTTTTCCCCAAAAAAACGCGTTTGAAAAATTGCTGCGCAAATACCGTGCGAGATAAAAAGTTGCAATGACTGCCATTGTATTCTCCAGGGACTTTGCTAAAAAAACATATATAGTGTTTGGGGGTTCTAAGTAATTTTCTAGCATAAAAATTATGATTTTTACATGTAGGAGCGACATGTCAGAATTAGCCCGGACCTGAAGTGGTTAAAGGGCTCCAACGATAGCTTGAAAAAGAACAACCCATAGGACTGCCCCTGCCAATCCCCTTCATTCTCGCTTACCCTTCTTACCATTATAAATACTAAAAGTGTACACCCAGGTTTAGGTTTAGATTTAGGTTAAGGCCTAGCATAGTTGCCATCAATAAACTCTGGCAGTATAGTTCCTGTGTTTGATAGATCAAGTTTCACTACTGCTCACTGCTCCACATCAGGTGGTTTTGTTACTGTTTATGCTGGTGTGGATGTTAAATGTCACCTTATGCCTAACCCTTACTGTTAGTCACTTTGTATGCTAAACTGTGTCACCTCCATTGTTGTTTTATTTTTTGCTTACCTGGTTATTAACCTTATATTAAGTTTATCTCTGCTAACTGGTTTGGTGCCTGTTTCTTCATATAGCACTACTATGGGGCACCAAGTATCCCTTTTAGTAATTTACGGTGTTGGGCATTAGTACATTAAACCTGGTGCGTGAGGGGCTGATTTTCTTAAAAAGGGCAAGGCAAAAAAAAAAAAGAGGACCCGTCCTATGCAGCGGCTCCTACTATATGAAAATTTAGTATGTCCCTCATGTATGCCAATCAAAGAGAAACAGTCTGAAAGGCAATGCCCTCTGCTGTGTTTACTCTTTAATAGAACCATATAACAATACTATGTCATGGGCGCAATTTTTTATAAATTGGTTGTAAAGGCTAAAGGTTTTTATACCTTAATGCATACTCTGCATTAAGGCAAAAAAAATCTTCCATGGTCAGCACCCCCCAGTGCCCTTTTAAATACTTACTTGGGCTAGATTTTGATCCTGCGCAGTGCCTTTGAACAGCAGCGCTGCTTTCTCTCTCCTCACAGGAGCCCATTGGCAACTGCTGCTGTCAATCAAACCCCGTGAGGGGGAAGAGGGGGGCAGAGCTGAGCCAAGCCACACTGTGTGTGTCAATACACACACAGCCCAGCTCGGGATCAAGCCTGTACTAGTGCCCTCATTGCAAGCAGCACTCAGAAAGGAGGAGGAGTTGGGAGCACCAGCAAGGGACCCCAGAAGTGGAGGTTTGGGGCTGCACTGTGCAAAACCATTGCACAGAGCAGGGAAGTAAAAACATCATTCTTTTAAGAAAAATAAACCTTTACAATCACTTTAAATTAAAAGACATTGTATAACACAGTTTAAAATGCATACATAATAAATGAAAACACAGCTGACACAAAACTATTAACGTCTGCCTTTAAGTTTATTTAAACTAACCTTAATAAGGACTGAGATGGCTCCTCTTCTGGTGGTTTATCACAGACCTAGATCAGTTATTAATATGATCAATTCTATAAGTAATCTGGGAAAATAAGCAATACTAATGAAGGGCAGATTTTACACATGGCAGGTAATGGATGGTTACAGTTCTGTGCTCTCACCACACTCTAGAAAAAAAATACATATTTAAAGAAACGGTATATATTTTTTTAAATATAGATATTGCTTCATCTAAAAAAATGTCTATTTATTCAGTGGCGTCTCTAGCTTTCATATTTAGGGGCGGGGGGGGGGCACAAGGACAAAAGTAGGGGGGCCAACCATAAAACGCAAATATATATATATACACATACACACACACACACACACACACACACACACAGTATATACATATACACACACACACACGTTTTTATAAAAAAAATCAAGGATAGAATGCACTCCAGAGGTCTTGTTACAAATTCACCTTTGTTTTATTTGTGCAACATACAATACACTTGAGCATCAACGTTTCAGTCCAAATTCTGGACCTTTATCAAGATGCAAAAAAGTCCTTAGGCGTACTTCCGAGACGGAAGCTGGAGAGTCCCTTTAACATGACCCATAGCCATAGACAAAAATTTGCATTATGAAGGGCCAACTATAATGAGCTAGCTTGTCCTGTAAGAAAAGCTGATTTAGCCCTACTTCCATGAAAAACTACTAAGAAGGGTTGGCCCTTCAGAATGCTAATTTAAGTCAATAGTTGAAATGTACATAATAATTTAAAATCCTATGATAGACTGCACACAGTAGCCGTGCCGTGTAAGCGGGAGATATTTGTAATCTGGCGGTGCTGAGGACTTCTGGTCACCCTAGGCCAATGGCCAGCAGGACCCACAGGCCAGTGGCCAGCAGGACCCACAGGCCAGATCCAAGCAGGACCCACAAGCTGCGGACCTGTGGGTCCTGCTGGCCACTGACCTGTGGGTCCTGCTGGGAGCTGGCTGCGGACCTGTGGGTCCTGCTGGCCACTGACCTGTGGGTCCTGCTGGCCACTGACCTGTGGGTCCTGCTGGGAGCTGGCCACTGACTTGTGGGTCCTGCTGGGAGTGGACAATAGTCTATGGGTCCTGCTGGCCATGGCATGTGGGTCCTACTGGGAGCCGACCATGGCATGTGGGTCTGGCTGGGAGCTGACCATGGCATGTGGGTCCTGCTGGCCTGTAGGCCATGGGCAGCTCCCAGCAGAATTCACAGGCCATGGGCAGCTCCCAGCAGGAATCACAGGCCATGGGCAGCAGAACCCACAGGTCAGTGGCCAGCAGAACCCACAGGTCAGTGGCCAGCAGGACATGTGGGTCCTGCTGGCCACTGACCTGTGGGCCCTGCTGGGAGCAGACAATAGCCTATGGGTCCTGCTGGCCATGGCATGTGAGTCCTGCTGGGAGCCAACCATGGCATGTGGGTCCTGCTGGCCTGTAGGACATGGGCAGCTCCCAGCAGGAATCACAGGCCATGGGCAGCAGGACCCACAGGTCAGTGGCCAGCAGGACCCACATGTCAGTGGCCAGCAGGACCCACGGGTCAGTGGCCAGCAGGACCCACGGGTCAGTGGCCAGCAGGACCCACGGGTCAGTGGCCAGCAGGACATGTGGGTCCTGCTGGCCACTGACCTGTGGATCCTGCTGGAGGCGGACAATAGCCTATGGGTCCTCCTGGCCATGGCATGTGGGTCTGGCTGGGAGCCAATCATGGCATGTGGGTCCTGCTGGCCTGTAGGCCATGGGCAGCTCCCAGCAGGTTTCACAGGCCATGGGCAGGGTAAATGAGGTGTATGGGGGCAGATCTCTCACCTCAGCTTGCTCGGCAGACTCAGTGCTCAGCAGCAGCAGGACAGGTCCTCTCTTCCTCCTTCTCCACGGCTTCCTTCCTCCAGTCCTAGGGGGGTGGGTGATGATGTTGCTCCACAGTACTGTTACTGTACTGTCTGCAGCCGCCAGCAGCGGCGCGCCCAGGCCAGCCACATCACGTGGTGTTTTTACACAGTGTCCAGCCAGGCAGAGGCAGGCAAAATATACAACCGCGGCGATGGGAGTTGTAGCACCGCAAGTAGGCTGGCTGCGCTGCTCTCCTCAGACTGACTCCACCCCCCGGGAGCAGGGAGCTTGAGCACACAGCCACTGCCGCGGACTACAACTCCCATAAACAACAACGGAGGCTAGTGGCCGTCACCTGAGTCAACTGACCTGACAGATTGATTAGTGGCGGTGAGTCATTCAGCAAGCGGACACTCGGATAGCCGCGGTTGTTTCGGTTATATAAAAAAACAGTACCGTACTTAACTTGGGGGGGCACATGGGGGGGCACAGAGTAAAATTATGGGGGTCGTGGCCATATCAGGCCCCACCCTGGTGACGCCATTGTATTTATTATAGCAATTCATTTATAAAATAATTCCATGTTAATAAAAAAAATATTGACTTTTGGTACCTGCCCTAAAATCCTCTAGGTCACTGCGGGACATGTGGTTATAGAGTAAGCAAGCAGGTGAACAAAATGGCAACGGTGAAAGGGTATCTGTGGCATCAAGTTAACAACAGAAAAAGCAGCCACCATGATGGGAGGTATCGGTGTCCCCCAATGAAATACTGTAGAAAAGCAATTTACAAGTATTAAAAAAATCCCTTTTAGTTACACTAATTTGCGGTCTATCATGGCAAGATTGGATCACAGCACCATCTTCAAGACCTTGCATCTAAACAGGCATCAGCTGAAGCTGTAAGGTACACAAGGTAAAATTTAGCAAGTGTGAGCCAAAACAGCTAGCTGCATTGCATACCTGGGAAACAGATCCCAAAGCCTAAAGTCACAAGATTTGCTCACCACCCTGGTATAGTTGGGAAAGGGTTTGTGTCCCTTTTGAAAAAAAAAATAGTCAGTGAAATGAGATACTGGAGATCCTTTGTTTGGACCTTTTGAAATGACAAACAGAATGTCCATCTTTTGGAAGGCTGTGGCAGTCAAATAATCCCTGAAATCCCTGATCCCAACTAAAGAATGAAGAGCAGGCTTGCAGGCAGAGGCGTATCTAGTGAAAATGGTGCCTATGGCAAGCACTGAAACTGCGCCCCTATCAAAACATTTGAAACCCATCTTTCAGATAACCAGGGACAGGACATGGTTAGAGGCTGTGGACATGATAGTTTCCTCCTCTGTCCCCCTTCATATTACTATACCTTGCCACATCAGTGTCCGCCTTCTGTTCTGTCACTGTGTCCCGTTCACCTCTCCAGTCAGGCACTGTGCACATCAGTGTACTGCCCTCCTCTGCCAGGCCGGCTTCACACCCCAGTAATGTCCTCCTGAGTCCTCCTGTGGCCGGTGCCTCCTCTCTGCACTGTTGTGCCGCTGCAGTACCACTGAGAACAAGTGCCTTCCATTTACAAACCTCAGCACTATCATTTAAAAAAATGTGTGGAAGGATTCAGGAATGCATTACGTACAGAGTTTAGGAGTGTGCTATGTACAGAGTGCCTTAAGGAGTTTGATATGCACAGGAAGTAAATTTCTGGAGTGCTGAATTTACAGATTGCAGGGCTCAGGTGAGCACTAGGTACAGACTACAGGTTTCTGGAGTGCCTTTGCATAGGGAGCAGGGTTCTGGAGTGCATTATGAACAGAGTGCAGGGTTCAGGAGAGTGCTAGATACAGAGTGCAGCAGGTCATCCATTCATATTTCACTATTGCCCCTCTCCTCTGCCCTTATCTCCCCTCCCCAAAGCTCAACCGTCTTCCACTTGTTTTCCTTTGTAATAGCAGCTCCTTCCTGTAGCTGACTCTTCTATCCACTGCAGCCAGAGCTTCCTTTTGCCTTTCAGTGCAGTGGATGCACACTCATTTTTAGCTCCTGAACTCCCTGAGCAGGAAGGAGGTAAGGATTATGGGCAGCTCACCTCCCTCCTCCTCTGGAACACACTGCAGTCAGCTAGTCCAGCACTTGTTCCGAATGTAGTGCAAAGCAGGGAGGCTGTTCAAGGAGTGGTGGGAGAGATATTAATTTCACTTTCAACTACATAAGTCAGGCTTCTGTGTTTTAGGGTCGGTTCACACTGCTGTGTGGTGCAAAATCACATGTGATTCGCACTGCACTGCAAATCACATGCGATGTCTGTGCAATGCGATTTCAGCCATACAAATAGTATGGCTGAAATCGCATCGCATTCGGACTAAAGTCGCACAGGACCCTTTTTTTGGTCTGCACCAGAATCGGATTGCATGGGTGTTCACACCTATGCGATCCGATTCATATCCGAACTGTCAGTTCGCGGTGCAATATGTGAGCTGAAATCGGGAGTCATTAACATTGTATTGACACTCCCCAGCAGTTTGCATATGGCAGTGTGAACTGCTCTGCGAGTCGGGTGCAATGTGGGAATCCGCAGTGGATTCGCAGGGTTTCCACATCGCACCAGTGTGAACCCAGCCAGTAAGTGAAAGTGGTGATCTGTGAGTGCAGGGCTACACAAGGCTGAAATAAAAATAACCTGGGGAGGTGAACAGACAACTGATCCTGACACTATATCTTTGTCCCAGCCAGAGATATATGTCAACTTCTGGCTGAATAGGACCCGCAGCAGTGTGAACAGCCAGGGATTGGCGAGCAAGCCAGCTAGATGTGCACTGTGCAGCTCCAATGACAGACTTCACCTATCAGATCCAAACTGTGATGTCATGTATGGGCGGGACTGCTACCCAGACCCACCCCCTCTGTCAAACAACCAATGTAATCAAAGAGCCAGCCAGAGCCGTCAGTCTTTTTTTTTCGTTCAGCCTGCTGGTTGAATGAGAACAAAATGAATAGTGTGTGTACCCAATTAGATTTTCAGGTAAACTTCGGCTTTAATGTGTCCCCGCACCAGGGATGGGGCCTTGGCACAGAGAAAAGCACTCACCAGGTGCCTTAGGCCCCTTTCACACGGGACGGATCCGTGAGGATCCGCCCCGTGAACCTCCGCTTGCTCAGCGGGGATCGCTCTGTTGATCCCCGCTGAGCCGGCGGATGACATGGCGGTCCCCGCACACTGTGTCCCTTTTTCATCCGTAAACGGATGGATGAAAAAGCGGACATACGGTCCGCTAGTGTGAAAGGGGCCTAACAGACAGACAGACAGACGGCAGGAGAGTGCAGGGATGGTGTCAGCAATGGAGGCGCTCAGCTGTAGTACTTACCATTTACTTTGATCTGAATGGACGATGACAGGTTCTCTTTACTGCCAGACGCCCCTAGGTGCCTGATCCCCCGCTCAGATCTCCTGTAGGGGCCCCAGGAGCCCACACACTGGACAGATTCAATCCTCAGAAAGATACAATATCTGCAATGAGAGATCCCACCAATACATACAGAGAGCTGAGGGGGAGGCCAGCCTGGCACATCACCTCCCCCCACCAGCACAGCATGTAGTACCCAGGTAGTGATATCCCCAGCACTGTACATAGTGATGGCACAATAACAAACATCAGAGCTGCAGACACACAATCATTCAAGAAAGCAGCTTGCATGCTGGGACCTGTAGTCCCTCCTGTGAATGTCTCAGATACCCCACCATCCAATCAGAGCTCAGCCTAATCTCACTGTACACTCACCTCACATTCACCTGCTGCTCATGCCAGAAAGGACGTAGGGTGAGGGGCGGGGCTTAGATACAACGTGCTAGAGGGGAGGGGCCGCTGTGCTCTGCCTCTGTGTAAGGGAGGAATGGGGGAGTGTGGTGTGCGGATGTGATAAGGAGGGGGAGGAGCACTGCGAATAATGATGTGAGCCGGCTCTTTCATTACATTGGTTGTTTGGCAGAGGGGGCGGGTCTGAGTAGCAGTCCCGCCCATACCCGACATCACGGCTTGGATCTGACAGGTGAAGTCTTTAATCGGAGCTGCACAGTGCACATCCAGCCGGCTTGCTCGCCAATCCCTGGATGTGCAGGATGTTCACACTGCTGCTGGTCCTATTCAGCCACAATTATGCAGGAAAAAGCCTTGCTGCCCAGCTACTCAGGAGCGCCCCCTTCATATAGCGCCCATGGCACTTGCTATAGGTGCCATACCCTGGATACGCCACTGCTTGCAGGCAGAACACTAAAAAATATGAAATGCATTATCTATAGCAGGTTTACTCAACCAGGGTTTCATGGAGTTAATTAGTTAAGGTCAGCAGCAGAGGAACCACGGAAAACACCAATGCAGATTGTATTTATTACAGTATTTTTATGACGAAATACCAATGCTAATGTAAAGCTCGCAAAAGGTGGATTATTGTTTGTTTGTGTAGCAGGTATGTACTTTCCCGGGTGTAAATTTGAACTTGGAAGTGACATTAGTGATTTGTAATTCCCCGCAGCCCAGTGGGTGGCGCTGTCGCTCTGGGTTGGGGTTGAATCATTGCTGTGTGCCGTACCTCCTTTTTGTCCTCCCTCGGCAGCGTTATGGTGGGGCGGGGAACCCGCCGTGCTTGCCGGGAGAGGGTATAAAGGGGCCGGCCATCTTGGTCATGGGGTCTTCGAGTCCCAGGCACCTTTAGCCTGAGGGCTGCTGTCCGTGGGCGGTGTCCAGGTGGCCTAGGCCTGGACACCGGGAGTTCGGGAGCCATCCCAGACACCTTCGGTCTGGGGTGAGGTACTTGTCCTAGCCTGGGGCCCGGCTTCTTCCACTGGGTTCCGCCCGGGAGGGATCGTCCTAGGGTATCCGGGGGATGGATACCCGAATCTAAGACGCAATGGACTGGAGGGTGGCCTCTCCGAAGACCTGGTGCAGCAGACTGCCGGTGACGGGTGAGGGCCTCCGGAGACCGTCTGGAGGGATGCCCTCTCAAACAGAGGCTGATACACGCGGAAGGTGGTTCTATTGAGGAAAGGTCTGGCAGAGACATTCTTCTTAAAGGTCGCAAGCAAGGACCGTTACCTACAGGCCTGTGGCAGGGGCTGCAACAGTTCACCCGGTAGGTGGCAGCTACCACTTCACGGTCGGTGGCAGAGACCGTGCACCATGCCTATTCGACTCACTACAGGAATAGGAGAGTTCACTGTGCCTGGGCTTACTTGTATCCACACCCCCTGTTCGTTTAAAGGAAGTCCAACTGATTGTGTGACATTCTATGCTGAAGAAATAAAGGAGTGTTGGACTTTAGTGGTGTGGGGCTCTTCTAATAGAGACACTGTTCCAGAGAAGGAGCTCTTACTGCAGGACACCGGCCCGAAAGGTAACAGAACTTTGCATACACCTACTACATCTGTGGTGAAAGCTTGGCGTAGTGCCCCGCCCCTCTCTCTCCTCCGAGATACCCCTAGACCAGAGCGGGAGAAGCCATTAAAGGCAAAAGGAGAGAGAGTGGGGGTCCGCTACATTTGTTTTTTGTTTTTTTGTTCAGCCCACTGAAACCAACAGATTCCTTCATCCACTTCCCTCCCCCTGGGATATTTAATTCTGACAGTGGGACCTGGCGCTGTCAGAATACACTGATCAGTGGCTGCATCTGATTGGCTACATCTGCTGATCGACATAGGTTTTCCAACTTGGTTGTGCGACATTAGCCAATCCATTGGTCGGCTACTGTAAAACAGGGACAGCCAGACACTGATCAATATTTGATTGCTGAACTGGTCGAATTTTGATCCGTCTATGACCAACCTAATTTTTTTTTTTTTTTTTATAAATCTCTATTAATTTTCCATACAAAAAAAAACATGTACATACATATACATTTCATCTTTCACATTTTACATTTAGCTGCTCTTCTAGAGCCTCCATAAAATTCCACTTAAACATTCCTTTCACCTGACACAAATACCTTCTATGCACTCATCTCCCTCCCTTCATTCCATGGTGTGGTTATCCTCTCCGTATACCCTATTTAACCTGAAGCTGTCATAGGATTTTCTATCCAGCTTGCCCATACTCTCTCGTATTTCTCTCCATGACCTCTATTGCAGTATGTCTCCCTCTACAATGGCAGATTGTTATTTACTAGATTTTTCCAATGTGCTACCAAGGGGGGTTCTGCTTTTTTGCAATTTACAACTATTGTCTTTCTTGCATAAAATAGTAAAAGGCCCACCTGTATTCTCCTTCCCACGAGACAATGTTTTCCCCTACCAATCCTAACAAACAGACCTCCGCCTCCTGTTCCAAAACTATTGATGTTACGATAGCAATTATTCTCAGGACCTCCCTCTAAAATACCACTATCTTCGGACATGACCAAAATATATGTATAAAATTCCCTGGGATGTTTGCACATCTCCAGCAATTCTGAGTATTTAATGGAGAGATCTTATATACCGTATATACTTGAGTACAAGCCGACCCGAATATAAGCCGAGGCACCTAATTTTATCACAAAAAACTGGGAAAACGTATTGACTCGAGTATAAGCCTAGGGCAGGGCCGATCCTAGGGTCACAGACGCCTGGGTGCAGAAATATTTCTGGCGCCCCCACGTGGGCGTGGTCATCCTACAAACTCCTCCCCTTTACACATTTCTATGGCAACGATTCAAACACAGAGATGCTCCCCTAAGAAGTCGTCGTTACCCTAGGATCCTCCCATGATCTTTTAACAATAAAGAAAATACAGGAAGAGCGTACACTAATGAGACCTGGAGGGGAGTCTCTCTGATTCACACAGAGAGGGCTACTGTTAGAGAGTCTGTTAGGAAGAGCCCCCAGACATAGTACAAGAGATGGTCAGAGAGTGCAGACATATTACAGGTGACCGTCAGAGAGTGCAGACATGATACAAGAGACAGTCAGAGACTGCAGACATATTACAGGAGATTGTCAGAGAGTGCAGACGTAGTACAGGAGATGGTCAGAGACTGCAGACATAATACAGGAGATGATCAGAGAGTGCAGACATATTACAGGAGAGGGTCAGAGACTGCAGATATAATACAGGAGATGGTCAGAGACTGCAGATATAATACAGGAGATGGTCAGAGACTGGAGACATAATATAGGAGATAATGGCTGATCGGCCCTCTCACCTGACCCAGCGATACAGCAACAACGGTTCCCCTGATCAGGAGTCAGCTCACTCTGAATTGCCCGTACTGACTCCACCGAGTCCAGATCTGTATTAAGTATAGACTCCCTACTAAGTATAAACCCCTCCCTCAATACAGACCCCCCTCCATTAGTACAGACCCCCCAGGACAAACCACCCCCTCCATTAGTGGAGACCCCCACAAACCACCCCCCTCCATTATTACAGACCCCCCCTCAGGACAAACCACCCCCCATTAGTACAGACCCCCCACAAAACACCCTCCCGTTAGGACAGACCACCCCCCTTCATTAGTAGAGACCCCTCCATTAGTAGAGACCCCCCCCACAAACCCCCCCCCATTAGTAAAAGGAAAAATAAGGGCGCACCGACCTAGTGCATTACCAATGGCTAGGTTTATTAAAAGTAAATTAAAAGATCATTAATACTCACAAAGCAAGTATAGTAATAGGCACATACACCATTCCATCAAAAGGGATAGATGCCTTCAAAAGGCCTCCTGCTGAAACCAGATAACCAGAGAGTCCAGACGGCATATATTACAGCTACGGCTCATACAGAACACCCCCCCTCTATTAGTAGAGACCACCCCCCCTCAATTAGTACAGACCCCCTCAGGACAAACCACCCCCCCATTAGTACAGACCACCCCCCTACATTAGTAGAGACCCCCTCACAAACCACCCGCCCATTAGTACAGACCCCCCACAAACCATCCCCCCTCCATTAGTAAAGACCCCCCTGGCCCCCACAAACCATCCCCCCTCCATTAGTACAGACCCCCCTGGCCCCCACACACCAGACCCCCCCTGGCCCCAACACACCATCACCCCTCTATTAGTACAGACCCCCCCTGGCCCCCACAAACCATCCCCCCTCTATTAGTACAGACCCCCCTGGCCCCCACAAACCACCCCCTTCCATTAGTACAGACCCCCCACAAACCATCCCCCCTCCATTAGTACAGACCCCCCCTAGCCTCCACACACCAGACCCCCTCCATTAGTACAGACCCCCCCTGGCCCCTACATCCCAGACCACCTCCATTAGTACAGACCCCCCTGGCCCCCAACAGCCCCCCCACAAATTATCCCCCCTCCATTAGTACAGACCCCCCTCTGGACAAACACAAACCCCATCCGGGCGGCAGCTGGAGAGGACAGTGTGCAGCTGCGCCGCCCAGGTGGAGAAGATTGTGACAGTGAGAACAAATGTCAGGCTGATGCACTGCACTGCACCGTACACAAGGTCACACTGCGCGGTCCCATGTATTGGAAGTAGCCGGGGTCACGTGCTCACCTCCCACCTCCCAGTCACTGGGATTGGAGCAGCAGTGCAGTATGTGCTGAGGGGCGGGGCCTGTGTGCACCTCACTCAGTGACACCCCCCAATTTACCGCCAAGTCACCTACAACGACCCGGATTCTGCCCTTCAGAGGGGCCACTATGTCCCCTACATCCACACACCATTCATGGGCCACATACAGGTACACGCATCACTCAGGTGCTGCACTGAGGGAGCCACACACACAAGGGAGGGAGACACACTCACCGCTGGTAGGGTGACCACATTTCCAAACTGCCATTCAGGGACATCCCCCCCCCCCTTCTTGAGGGACCGGTTTCGTGGAACAAACTTTTGCCAATGAGCGAGGGGGTGGAGGCGACTGGCGGATGGATGGTGGTGTGCGAGGTGGAATGTAGTCTCTGGAGTTGACGGGGAATTTGTCAGCGGGTGATTTGTTGGGCGAATGGCTGGTGTTAGCACTTTAATCATCCTGACACCATGCTTGATATGGTGTCAGGATGATCAAATCACATTATTTCTGTTACTACATTGTAATATATAATGAAATAGTTCAACTCACCATAATGCAGAATCAGTAGGAACCCTGAGCTTGCCACTTGCCACCAGATGCAGAGTGTCCAATTTGTCCACTGCAACATCGCAGTCCTGCTATAAGTCGCTGTTTGCCACCATTACGAGTAGAAGAAAAATAAATAAAAATTCCATAAATGTTCCATGTAGCTGCTATAACCATATAGGCGCAAACCAATCAATATACGCTTATTGGGATTTTTTTTACCAAAAATATGTAGCAGAACACTTATTGGCCCAAATTGATGATGAAATTTGATTTTTTTCAATTTTTTTATTGGATGTTTTATAGCAGTATTTATTTATTTTTTTCAAAATTGTCGGTCACCGCAGAGGTGATCAAATACCACCAAATGAAAACTCTATTTGTGGGTACAAAAGGACATCAATTTTATTTGGTTACAGTGTCACTTGACTGTGCAATTGTCAGTTAAAATAATGCAGTGACGTTTTGCAAAAAATGGCCTGGTCATTAAGGAGGGGTAAATCTTCCAGACAGCAAGTGGATAATAAGGACCGTTTCTTTAATGGACTGTTTATAACATGGACCTTCTCTATACATCAGGGACTGCTTACCAAACAGGGATTAGAACTATGATAGTTTACACTTGGTAGATGGACAGAAGACAATAAAAGGACAGAAGGGGCTGGTTTATAAAACAGGGACTGTCCCTATTAATCAGGGATAATGCCATACACAGTAGTGGGTGAAGGAGAGGGACTGTCTTTCTGTGTACAGTGACATGCTGTGAGTGGTCGAGCAGTCTCTCTGCACACAGCCACTGTTGTCTCATGTCTCAGTGTAGCACACACAGGCAGTAGAGATGTACAAACACACAGGCAGTAGAGATGTACAAACACAGGCAGTAGAGATGTACAAACACAGGCAGTAGAGATGTACAAACACACAGGCAGTAGAGATGTACAAACACACAGGCAGTAGAGATGTACAAACACACAGGCAGTAGAGATGTACAAACACACAGGCAGTAGAGATGTACAAACACAGGCAGTAGAGAAGTACAAACACAGGCAGTAGAGATGTACAAACACAGGCAGTAGAGAAGTACAAACACAGGCAGTAGAGATGTACAAACACAGGCAGTAGAGAAGTACAAACACAGGCAGTAGAGATGTACAAACACAGGCAGTAGAGAAGTACAAACACAGGCAGTAGAGAAGTACAAACACAGGCAGTAGAGATGTACAAACACAGGCAGTAGAGAAGTACAAACACAGGCAGTAGAGATGTACAAACACAGGCAGTAGAGAAGTACAAACACAGGCAGTAGAGAAGTACAAACACAGGCAGTAGAGATGTACAAACACAGGCAGTAGAGATGTACAAACACAGGCAGTAGAGAAGTACAAACACAGGCAGTAGAGATGTACAAACACAGGCAGTAGAGAAGTACAAACACAGGCAGTAGAGAAGTACAAACACAGGCAGTAGAGATGTACAAACACACAGGCAGCTGTACATTCCCCCCTCCCTCCTGAGCACTCCTTCATGGTCCCCTCACAGTGATTTATGATTCTTCTAGCACGGCCACTGCGGAGCATTCCAAGCTGGCAGGTTAGGGAGGGGGGAGGGGAAGAAAGTGACCACACAAACAGCTCCTACAACTCCCTCTGACAATCCAGTGTGGCCCCGGCGGTTACCTTATGGTGTGGGCAGAGGCTGGCAGGTCCCCCCCTACTAGAATAATACTCACTGTGCAGTGTGATCGGGAAATATCGCTGGTGTCAGCTGCTCTGTGCTGTGAAGGGTCAGGTGCCCAGTAGAGATCCCCGTGGAGACTGGATGTAGCAGAGACTCTTCTTTGGGATGCGGTGAGTGGGGCCCCCACTGACACCTAGCCCAGATGCAGTGTCACTTGCCAGAAGATAGAAGAGGTCATCCAGCATGGTAGAGAGCACTATGCGCGGAGGAGGAGGAAGTTAACTCCTCCCGCCGGCGCTCATGGCCCTGGTGCAGGCTCTGCTGAGGTTCAGAGTCCAGGGGGACAGAGGCAGAGCGGGGAGCCGCCCGCAGCATTAGCTGACACATTCTCCAGGAAGCCATCCTTGCCTGTCCGAGCGCCTTCAGTAGGACCGCCCCCCCCCCACTACGTCACCGCAGGTCTCTCTCAGTCGGAGAGAGCGGCCTCTGGATACCAACAAGGAGGAGAAGGAGGGAGGGGAGCACTCTGGCGCTTGAGCGCCCCCATCTCTGTGGCGCCTGGGTGAACTGCACCCCTCGCACCCTGTCTAGGATCGGCCCTGGCCTAGGGTGTCCATCTGCATACCTCACTGTGCCTCACTTTGCCTCACTGTGTCCATGTGCATGCCTCACTGTGTCCATGCCTCACTGTGCCCATGCCTCACTGTGCCTATGACTAGACTGACGTTTAACATTAGAGTCTATGGAAGGGGTGCCCGGCTTTGAAAAATCGGTGCTCCCCGGCCAAAGGTTTCCCAGACAACAAACTTTGCACACTTGTAGAGGAGAAATGGGGCTACATGTGAGCTAAGTTTCAGGTCCAGGGGACCTACGACCGGCCTGTACCGGGTCCCCAAAATCACCAAAGAAATTACCATTTAACATGGGAGTCTATGGAAGGGGTGCCCGCCTTTGAAAAATCGGTGTTCCCCGGCCGTATGTCCCCCGGACAATAAACTTTGCACAATTGTAGAGGAAGAATGGAGCTACAAGTTTGCCAAGCTTGGGGTCCAGACCTACGGCCGGCCGGTACGGGGTCCCCAAAATCCGGGAGATCAGGCGCAAAAAGGTGACTCGAGTATAAGCCGAGGGGGGCATTTTCAGCACACAAAAAATGTGCTGAAAAACTTGGCTTATACTCGAGTATATACGGTAACTTATATGGTATATAATGGCTCCTATGGATTATTTTATATTGTATTAATTTATCTCAGAGTGATACCAATATCTGAAATGGAGACTTTCATACTTCCTCCCAATTCTCCTCTACCAAGTTTGGAACATCCCTTCTCCAACATTCACTTAATTTACTTATGTAGCGGCCTCACCCTCTCTCTCTTCTTTAGCGGTTACTTTGGCTTCGGTCTAGGGGTACCTTGAAGGGGAGAGCGAGGTACGCCACGGCCCATGTCCTCTAGATTACTGCGTGTAGAGGTGAAGGCCAGAATCAGATTACCTTCGGGCTGTGTATACGCTCAGAGCCAAGTCTGTTCTGCTGATCAGTAATTGGAGTACCACACACTGAAAGGGTCCAACACTTATTTATTCCATAACGGCAAACAAATAGTCCTTTGCGAGCAGACAGTTGGAGACCCATAGAACAGTCAGTATTGGTGGGGAGTAGGTCAAGGCACAATCCTCAAAGAAAACAAAACCGTTGAGATTTCACCAACGGTTGCTAAGCACAGTGGCTGTTAAATAGACTTTTTGGCTTCAGAGTCTCTTCCAGCGACTCTAGTGAACAGGAACTGGAGTTACCTTCGCTACGTTGCAGCCCCTGTCAGGGGGAAGACATCCCTCCAAGGGAGTTACCAGAGGCCCCGCCGTCACCAGATTAATGCTGTACCGGGCTATTCAGAAGGGTTACACTCCCCGGCCTCCTCGCCTCAGATACGGGTCCCAACACCTTAGGGCCCCTCGGACTCCTCCACCCTCGCGGAACCCAGTCGAAGTTACTGGGCCCCAGGCCTTGGCCGTAGTACCTCACCCAGGCTTAAGGTGCCTGGGATGGACTCCATCCCTCGCTCCGGCCAGGTCAAGGGCACCTGGGCCCGGAACTCCGGAACGCCAGCGCCCAGGCCGAAGGTGCCTGGGCGCGGCCGCGTCCTCCAACTCTGAACCCCGAGGTCAGGGCGTCCGCCCCTTTTATCTCCTCTCCCTTTGCGTCACAGCGGGTTCCTCGCCCCGCTGTACCAGTGCCAAGAAAGGACAAAAAGGAACAGTCTTGCGGTGCAGGTTCAACTCCGACCCAGGGCGACAACGCCACCTGCAGGCCACAGGGAACCTTGCACCACCAGTGTCCTCCAAGAACCACAAAAGGGACTCTCAGATTCCCTAACAATTAGTACATCTGGGTTAAATGACCCAGATGCTCCCCCCAAATTTAAATACCCGCTACACTTATATCTGGCGATGTAGTCCTTAAAAAATACATATACAGGGTTGAAGTTGACTTCTTTCCCCTTTTTACCATTTGCTCCAAACCCAGTTCCATTAATTGTGGAGTACCCTCAGGGAACTGGGCTGATAAGGCATTAATGAGGCCGCGTACACACGACTGGTTTTCTCAGCAAAAAACGACAAGAAAACTGCCAGGAGAGCTTTCTTGCCGAGAAAACCGGCTGTGTGTATGCGGGTTTCAGTTTTCTCATCAAGAAAACTTGCCAGATTCCCAGACGAGAAAAAAGACGACCTGCTGTCTTTTTTCTCTTCGAGAATCTCATCGGCCTGTTTCTTGACGAGAAACCCGAGCGTGTGTACACTTACCTGTCGCCGTGGAAACCCACGCACGCTCGAAATGACTTAGACGCATGCGCGGTAGCTTCCTAGGCATAGGCATAGGGTGTAGCAAGATGGCGGCGACGGCATCGAATGTGACGAGCGCACGCTCGTCGTAGTCGATGACGTCACTGCGTTCGTGCCATTCAAAAGAACGGTGGTTCTTTTGAATCGAACGTGTGTACACTCGGCCGGGACAAGTTTCTTGTCAAGATTCTCGTCAGGAAAAACTATGTTTTTTTCCTGACGAGAATCTCGGTCGTGTGTACGAGGCCTATGTTGCATGTATCTAAAGGTATAACTCCCAGGGATATTCCAGCGTTGCCTCACTTCTGTAAACAAAAGAAATCTATCCCCCTGTAGTATTTGTGATCATTTTTTTACCCCATATTTGGTCCATGCTCCTGGATCGTGAATGGAATCCAGGTGTGGCAATTCAGGATTTCTCCACAATGGGGTATTTGGGGATAGGTTGGTTTCTGAATACCCCTCTTTTACTATGGCAGCTTTCCATATTTTAACTGTTCTCATTAGAGGGGTTAGGTCTCGCTTAGATTTTAACCCCCTATAGAGCACTCCCTGTAGTGCCTCCACCGATTGGACCGCTGCTGCTTCCAGCATAGTGGCTGAGTCAAACCCATCAGGGTTCAACCATCTCCTCACTGTCACCAGCTGTGTAGCCAAGTAATACTTATAAAAATCTGGAAAAACCAACCCCCCCTGTGTTGTCGGTCACATAAGCGTACTCAATTTAATTCTGGCAGGTTTATTTGCCCATATGAATGTGGAGAGCATTCCATGTAACTGTACAAAGAAGCTTTTTGGCAGCCATTGTGGAGAATTCCTTAATATATACAAGAATTTAGCGAGAATCTTCATCTTCACCAGATTTATACGTCCTAGTAATGACAGGGGTAACGTTGCCCATATCTTTAGTTTCCTCCCAAGCTCCTGTATCACTGGATCAAGATTCAATGTTCGAAAATCCTCAACCTGTCTAGATATTATTATGCCAAGATATTTAAATTCTGTCACCCACTTCAATGGTACATTCGGGGCTGCAGTATCCTGTGCTCCCTGATCAATAAGGAATAATAGGGACTTGCCCCAGTTTACTTTTAGCCCTGTATAAAGTGAAAAGGTATTTAATAATTCTAAAGCTCCCTCTAAAGATGGACCCGCGTCTCTCAAAAACAGCAGCATATCATATGCATACAGGGCGACCCTCTCCTCCAGCCCCCACACACAAAGTCCTTGTATATTTGGCGAAGTCCTAAGAGCCTCTGCCACTGGCTCTATTGCTATTGCGAACAGTGCTGGCAAAAGAGGGCAGCCTCTGTATAGCTGAAAGAAGGATGATAATTTTCCTCCCAATTTAACCGCTGACATAGGTCTCTCATATATTATTTGGATCCACCTAATGAAAACTAATGGGAATCCCATCCTTTTAAGTATTTCCCACAAAAAAGGCCACTCGATTGTATCAAAGGCCTTCTCTATATCTAGAGGCCACCGTCCTGGATCCCTCCTGAATATGGTGAGTATGTATATTTGTGTATAACCTGCGTAAATTAACATCTGCTGTTCTCTGTGGCATAAATCCTGTCTGGTCTGAATCTATAATATTTCTGAGCAGGGGTTGTAATCTTAAAGTTATTATCTTTGTCAGTATTTTAAGATCTAGATTTAATAATGCTATTGGCCTTTATGAGGAACATAATTTTGGATCCTTCGTTTCCTTATATATTAATGTTATATGTGCCTCTCTCATTGAATCTGGGAGAGCCCCTTTCAATAATCCACTTGTAAATACTTCTGCTAATTTGGGGGCTATTAAAGCTCCGTATTTTTTATAAAATTCCACCGGAATTCCGTCTGGACCCGGTGCCTTTTCCCCCGGAAATGTACGTATGACCTCCATAATCTCCTCGGTCTTGATGGGACAGACCAGTGCCCTCCTCTCCCTATCTGACAACTACCCGAGGGCTACCCGGTCCAAAAGATCCGTCATAGCCTCCGGGCGGAAGTCGGAGGGGAGAGAAGAGGCATACAACAAACTATAGTACTCTCTAAAGGCCTCCAGTATCTCCTTAGGTTCTTTTACTCTCAGTCCATTTAAAGTCTCAATTTCTGGTATAATTGTAGCTTGATATTCTAGTTGTCCCAATCTCGCCAGAAATCTCCCTCCTTTATCCCCCTGCTCAAATGTATTCTGTCTATTTTTATGTAATTCAAGCCTTGTTATTTCCTCCATGTGCAGATGTAAATCTCTTTGTGCGGCCATCATTAGATCAAAATTAATGCTACTGGGGTCTTGACCATATTTTTCCCTCTGAAGTTCTATCTGAAATTGCAACCTGTACCTGTATCCTAACCTTGTTTTTTATTGACCACTGAAATATTTGAAATACAGTATATTGTCCCCGCAAATACGCTTTAAACGCGTCCCAAACTATATCTATCGAGGATGATCCCGCATTATTCTCCCAGTATTCCATTATTACAGCTGTCATTTTTTCTGCTATTTCCGGATATAACACCCACTGCGGAGTTAATCTCCATAGGGATGCATTTCTCAGGGTAGGAGTGCGTATTTACAGAAATAGAGGGGAATGGTCTGAAAGACCACTCTGTATATATGTGGCTTCCGCGATGTCCGCTAACATCGCAGGATCTGCAAATGCTAAATCTATTCTAGACGCTGTTTTATAGGAGGCAGAAAAACAGGAGTACGTTCCTTTTCCAGGGTTCTTCCATCTCCAAATCTCTGTTACCCCCATCGACTGCACCCAGTTATACAAATCTGCTGAATGTTGTTTAGGAGGTTTTGGTCTGTCCAACTCTGGTGATAAAACCGAATTAAAGTCTCCAATAAGCAATAACTTCGCTGGGAGATATTGAATGATTTTTTCCACTATCTCATTCAAAACTCCCACCGAAAACGGAGGTGGGATATACACTGCCACTGTAATATTCCTCTGTTGTCTGATTGTATATAACAGAATGACGTACTTTCCATATATATCTGTGTAGGCCTTCTCTATTTCTCCGGGAAAAGATTTATTTACCAGGACTGATACGGGGGGTAGCATAGGAAGAGTAGGTGGAATGATATGTTTTTTGTATCCAAGCTTTCTTTAGCGTTATAATTTTTTTTTCCCATTAAATGTGTCTCCTGCAATATAATCAATTGGGGAGTATATTTTCTTATATATTGAAACATTAATGCTCGTTTAATCTTTGAGTTCAATCCTCGGACATTCCAAGATAATAGCGAATAACAAGTATTATTATTTTTTTTACCCGACCTTGTACCTGGAGTATGGGAGGAATAGACACCTCCGTCGCATCTTGTGCCCCCTAATTTTAGTAGGGAGTATCCATAGGGTACTTGAACCACACCATTGAAAATCCCATATATACTCTCCCCTTACACTCACTTCACCCCCCTCCTCCCATCCCTCCCTATCCCTTTCCACTCGCCTCTCTCATTTGCGATCCCATCCATTCATAGATGGCAGTGGAGAGGGACTTCTTCTATCCCTTTTTGTACTAACCATAGTATCTGTTCTATGCTTAGTGCTCATCATACCCCAACTCAATCCCAAAAAATACAAACAAACACTCTTCCATTCCATTGTGTGGCGGGCTCTCAACTATAAATCTTAGAGACGCCCTGTCTAATTCATTTTATTCCCCCCCCCCCTTAACTAACCACACCATTTGATATTGTTTATTGTTTCAATACTATTGTATCATTTATTATCCATTGTTCCAATATTCCATGTATAACCTCCTACCCCAGAGAAGAGAAAGGGGAAAGGAGTGAGAAAAAAAAAAAAAAAGGAAGAGGAAAAAAAAGGAGATTTAAATAAAGACCCCCCTCCCCAACATTAAAATTTACAATCATTTAACATCTTCAATTTACTGCAAATAATATATTTCCACGTGCCATTTCATAATACCTTATCCCACAAAAAGTCATTATTCCAGTGCTATTATGTCATTCATTGCTTGTTATTCCAATATCTCCTAAAAAAAAATTCTATGTGAATATATGTGATTGTTCTGTGCCATTACATCCGTTACATGAATTATTACTTTATACTTCCACCTATGTAATCCCTCCTATCCAGGGGGGGGGGGGGCGGGGGTGGCATATTTTAGGTGCTGACATTTAAAAAAGAAAAACTCCAAATAGATAAACACATATACATATATACAACCATTTGGTTCAATTATACCAATTAATGCATGCTTTATAGTTCTACGTATTTAATCCCCTCTATCCAAGAAAGGAAAACGTGTTATTTTTCAGTGCTGTCATTTCGAAATTCCACAAATAAATAAATATATATACTTATTCAGTTCTATTATAATAATTTGTGCTTTGTGATTCCACATGCATAGTCTAGTCCCCCCTACCCATGAAAAAAACATTATAACTTAGTGCTGCCATTCAAAATTCCATGTATATGTAGCGGGGTCCCCAAATTTAACCCCGCTATACCCAAATTTAGGGGAAGGTTTGAGCTGTAGTTGGGCTCAGACCACCTTAATTGATAGGACATTCTATTTTACACCGCAGGTAGTATACTGGTGTATAGTTCCCTGTGGCCTGTAGGTGGCACTGCCATAATGGGCCGCTGGTATAGTGCTGTGCCTTGGATGTCCTCTCTCGGCGGTTGTATGGTGGGCATGGTCAACCTGCTGTGCATGCCGGGAGAGGATATAAAAGGGGCAGACGCTACTTGTGAGGGGTCGTTGGTTCCGGTTAGAGCCCAGGGGGCCATCGTGGAGCGTGGTACCCAGCCCTCCTGGCCAGGGGCCCACGTACGCATCAGTCCCAGGCACCTTTAGCCCTGGGGCTGCAGCAACAGCCTTGGACCCAGCACCTTTAGCTGGGGCCCGTGTCCTGGAAAAATAAATCCCAGGGTGCCTCTGGCATGTGGACCCATTCTGATATGAGGAGGCCGGGGGAGGACCCTTCTGAAGGACCGGTGAAAAGTTCACAGAGAAAGAAGGGCCCGGTAACTCTCTGGAGGGATTAGATCCATCCAACACCAGAGGATTGTGATTAACGGTTCTGTGGCAGAGAATCGCCTAGTCACATCTAAAAGAGGAAAACTAAAAAAACGTCCGAGCATCACTTCGGCTGCTAGGATCCGCTTTCATAGGGAACTATCCGGGTGAGCTAAGCCTACTTGAGGAACGAGTAGTGAATTCATAATTTGTCTTGTGCCTGGACTCATATCCAAACTCTTACTGTCATGTCTTCTATCCACCCTTTTCTATCCATTGACTTTGCATATAAAGAAATAAACTCTACATTGGAGTTTACTACTGGTGTGGACCTTGGAGTTACTTGGGGATATAAAGACTTGTCCTTACATTCTAAGAGACAGGAACCATCTAAAGGGAGAACCTTGCTGCAGAACCCTAGTTTATGACACCGCTCAACCTCTTCACACAAGAGGGTACTGGCACATAGCATGGTGTGCCTTTCCTGCAAGTGAGCCGAAGGCAGGTAAAGGATCCGTGTGCTACATATATATAATCCTCTTCCCCACCCACCCCCCCAAAAAAAAAGTGAAAAAGAAAAAGGAACAAAACAATCCATCTATTTAGTATCCAACCATTCTGTCACTAGGATTGGGGTTTCAAAAAACAGGGTGTGTGTCCCGTCGACCACTCGTCGACCACACTATACTTTAACCCCTTCTCTCTCAATCTTTTTTGTATTTCTGTATAAGCTCTTCTTTGCTGCTGTATCTCCAATGGATAATCAGGAAAGAATGACAATTTGATGTTTTCATATTGTATATCTGCCCTTAACCTAGCTTTTGATAAAATTCGATCTCGGTCTCTATAATTCAATAAGCGTATCAAGAAGGGACGGGGGGGGGGTTCCCCTGGTTTTGGGGAGCGGAAAGAAATCCTATGTGCTCTCTCTACCGCAAATGTTGAGGAGAATTCTATTAGATCCAATACTTGTGACAAAAGAATTTCTGAAAATTTAGTTGGGTTGTCACCCTCCACACGCTCTGGCAGACCCAGTATTCGAACATTGTTTCTTCTAATGCCGCGTACACACGATCGTTTTTCACGTCGTTAAAAATGCCATTTTTTAAATTGGGCATTAAAAACGATTGTGTGTAGGCTCCAGAGCATTTTTAACGACGTGAAAAATGGCCTAAAAAAAATGAGAACCTGCTCCATTTTTTCACGTCGTTTTTGACGTTGTTTTTTTTAACGACGTGAAAAACGGTAGTGTGTATGCTTTTACGAGGGGAAAAAAATGCGCATGCTCAGAATCAAGTATGAGACAGGAGCGCTCGTTCTGGTAAAACTAGCGTTCGTAATGGAGATAGCACATTCGTCACGCTGTAACGGACTGAAAAGCACGAGGCTAAAAAGCGCAAATCGTCGCTCAACAAAACTTTACTAACATGAAGGGTGGCACCATTCGAACGAAACTTCCTATTTATAGTGCCATCATACGTGTTGTACATCACTGCGCTTTGCTCGAGCGTTTTTTTTAATGAACGTGTGTATGCAAGACAGGCTTGAGAGGAAACAAGAAAAATCACGTCGAGAAAAACGTTGTTTTTGAAAATGACATTAAAAACTATCGTGTGTACGCGGCATTAGGCGACTTTCTGTGTCTATTGCTCTGTCCTGTAGCGCCCTAATTTGTTTTTTCAATGTATGCCATTCTTTATTATCTGTTTTTAGTTTATCTTCTACTTTTGAGACCCAGGTTTCTATTTCTGCAGTCCTTTGCTGAATTTTACCAAACTCATGCCTCATTGAACAAACGTCTACTGCCAGGGTATCAATTTTATTTGTCAATACTTCGCTGCTTGCTTTAATCGCCTCTATATCTTTCCCAGAGGGAGCGTACTCTACCCCTGCTTCTATCACAGTCTGGGTCTCTACTGTTGCTCCTTTTGATGGAGATTTTTGTGGGGAAGGCTTTCCTACTGTCCCTGCTGTCTTTGGAGCCATGGCTATGGGGGAGGAGCAGGGGGTCACACTTTGTGGTTTTCCACGTGGTCTATTAGGGCCCATTTAGCCACACAATACAGACACTTTTTAATTACTTTTCCTCCGTTACTATCCCCTCTTTCTTTTTTTCCTTCACGCAGCCAACTGCTACCTTATAGCAAGCGCAAATTATTAACACAGAGACAGAGCTCAACCCATTGGCATGAACTTAAAATTTTACTTCAGAGCAGAGCTGGTCCTCAATTCCAATAATTGTCACTATATTAACCAGGGGTCTTACCACCTCGACCTCCTCCTCCGCTGCTGTTTGTCCAATCTCTCTGGACAGGGGATCGCCTGAGCTTGTCCACCGACCTGCAGGCGCTCGCCACCACTCGTGTAGCTTCTCCAACCTCTAACCTCCACTCCCACCAGTGTTCAGTATTTGGTTTTGTAACGGCACCCCAAGTATGAAAGGGGTTAACCCCGTTAGGATATTCCCTTTCCAACCACACGACAGCCACCAGACACTCCAACCAGCCGAATAAGACCCCATACGAATGGTTCTCCCCCCAGATACGAGACAACGCTCTGTATTCAAGTTCCAAAACAGGGGATGACTTTATTTTCAAAACACATGGTAACACATTTCTCTTCAAAACCCTCCCCTCCCATCCTTTGGGGAACAGGGCGGGTTAAACTGTCCAATGACAATGGTGATACAGGTCAGGTGTGTTCAAACTTCTCCTTTGATAAACAGTCTTAGGCAGGAGGGGTGATTCTCCCCCCTCCTCACAGACACTTCAACATCCCATAATATGCAGCCAGACGGTTGACCAGCT
Organism: Rana muscosa; assembly: GCA_029206835.1. Classification (NCBI taxonomy): domain Eukaryota; kingdom Metazoa; phylum Chordata; class Amphibia; order Anura; family Ranidae; genus Rana; species Rana muscosa. The sequence goes on from CM055116.1 coordinate 1,101,818,915, forward strand.
CCAATCCACATTGTCACAGTAGCAGACTTAATTCATAATAGACAATAGAATGCAAATAACCTTAACTCCTCACAGCAATGATTACACAACCCCCTCACAGTACACATCCAATCTAGATACAATGTATGTGCAGCTTGAATATGGCCATCATAGGCCATATTGGGGTTTTCATTCACCCTGTGCCCCTAATAGAGGCACAGGGTGATTGACACATAAGAGCCATTGGGGGAGCTGAAGCAAGGGTATCTCATACTTTCTAAGCGATTCTGAGTCCCCCGGGCCTTCCCGTTACATCTCTCCCCTTTCGGCAGGAGACTAACACAGGAGGCGACCCCAGACGGGCTGACTCCGAAGTTAGTCCATAGGTCCCTTCTTCTAATGCCGATATCCACACAGTACCCCAAATAAATTGCTCCAAACAGAGCATTACTTACCCAGCCAACCTCTGCCTCTCTCAGAGAATATACCCGCCGCTGGGGAGAGGCCTGGACTGGCCCTTCTCCCTGGAGTCCTTTCAGCCGCCGGAGAGAAGACAGGGTGACTGGGCTCAGTCCGTCATGCTGTTGGGGATCTGGGTCGACTGCCCGGCATCCCTGGGGTATACAAGTGGAGACTGAAGTCCCATCCACTTGTGGTAGGTGAAAATCCCATAGTGCTTGCAAAGCAAGGCTGACATCCTCCTGTCCCAGTGTCACACCATTTTCTGGGGTTGTGTCAGTGAGGACCGAAGTCCCATCCAGTACCACAGGAACTCCCTCTTCTGTTAGTTGAGAGCAGAGGCCCGTGGCACTCGGCTCTGTTGCCAGCTCTTCCGCTGGGTTGCTGTGAGTGGAGACCGCAGTCCCATCCACCGATATCCGCTCAAGTGGCAGTTGTGTGCAGCGGCCAGTAGCATTCTGCCCTGCTGCCAGTGATTCAGCTGGGGGTAAAAGCTTTACCACCTCAGCTTGTTGCTGGAGAGAGGGGCCAACTGCCCCGGCTCCCTGAAACTCCACAGTTGTTTCCGGTGCTGGGCAGAGGTTGCTATCACTCTGCCCGGTTGCCAGCACTTCTGCTGGGGACTCCACACCATCTGCTCTGGTTAACTGTTCGGGAGGGAAAATGGCTGCTTCTCCTCCCTGCATCTCCGAAATCCACTCGGAAAGAGGAACCATCACCTTCTCAACTCGGGCCTCCAAAACTGCCACGGGTGTAGAGCAGGGGTCTGTAATACTTTGTCCTGCTGACAGTACTTGGGCAGGCGATGCATAATCTATAACATCCTCTGAACAGTTCCTTAAGTCCATACCTTCTGTAATCAGTGGCTGGGGAGATGAGCCAACTGCCCTAGCTCCCTGGAACTCCACATCATCCACTTCGGCTTTAGGGATGGCAATCTTCAGCTTTTCCACTGCCGATTCTTCAGCCAGGATTTCATAGTTGTCAACTGGTATTTCCTGATAGTCCCAGGCACAGGTAGCCCCACCCTGCTGCTGAACAGATTCTAGCAGCTGTCTGTAAGCGATCTCCAGCTCCCATTCCTGAACGGCCAGAAACTCCAAATCTTCCTCTGCCCAGTGCCCTTCCGAGACATTCAGTTTTCGCTCTCTGTGCTTCATTATTTCCTCCAAACGCCACTCCCGATCACTCCCAAAGTCAGGGTCACTGGACAGCCTCCAATACAACAATCCCAGGCCATCATAGTCAAAGCCTTCCGTGGGGCTGTCATCCGCTGACCATGGGTACATACCACCCGAGGGCTCTGTAGCTCTCGTCCAACCGCATCTCTGCCCGGATCAGCCTGCTTAACTCAGTTGTCCACTCCTGCTTTGGTTGTTCCCCCAATAACGGCATTCGTACATCATACTGCGACCAGTACCTTACATAGATGGAGGGGAGAACCTTTCCCTGGTGTTGCTGCTCGAGAGCTAGCGCTTTCTTCCAGAGTTCGCAGCGGATCGAATCAGACCATCCCAGCAGGACCTCCTCTGATACTGGTCCTCTATGCTGTATCTGCATCTCTCGCAACCTCCTTCTGAATTCCTCTTCCATGGCGGCTGGTATCTGTACCTCTCCTCTCCTTGCAGTTGGTGCTGCTGTGACTTCTGCTGCTGCAGCACCTCTTTGCTGTAGCAAATTTGCCTCCACAGCCGCTATAACTAGGTCTATGATCTCCGCTGGAGGGTTAGGACCATAATGTGCCAGTCTTAGTTTAACAGCCCGATCAAAACTTGCCTCTTCGGGTGTCCTGTCTGTTACACTGGGCCTTTCGGTTCCATCCATTTCGACTAGTTCTCTGATAATGTCGCTCTTCTTACGGTTGTTGGCCGGTCTTCCCCGGTTCTCCAGTAAGTCTTTGAGGGTGGAGAGCTTTAGCCGTTCATACTGTGCCTCCATTGTCCTGTGTCCTCTTGTAGCTGTCCTTCTGGCTGTGGGGATCAATCCCACTGCTTGCCAACAATTGTAACGGCACCCCAAGTATGAAAGGGGTTAACCCCGTTAGGATATTCCCTTTCCAACCACACGACAGGGGGCGTGGCCAAGACCGGCATGTGAGAGGACGCACTTCTCACAGCTCCTGCTCGATCCGCATATTGATCCTTCCCCGGCAGCTACAAATTTGCTTTTTTCGGCTACCCAGCTGGCTACCGACCTGCAGCACCTTCCGGATCAACCACCGGCCCTCTGTACCCGGGGGAAGACCCGCCGAGGCCCGCTGGAGATGACGGGACCGCATGCCCAAGATGGCGCCGCAGCGTCGGCCTGGTCACAGCGCACTCCGCGGACGGCAGATAAGCTCAAGGGAGAGAGCAGCAAGAAGACCCTAAAGTCTCAGGGTAAGGAACAGCTCCGGGACATGTTATATTACACGCAAAAGTTGCAGGGCCAGGGGGCTGCGCTAGATGTGGAGGAGATACAGAGGGCAGAGGAGATGGAACTGTTTGCACAGGGGGAAGGGGGCCAGGACACAGACAGCAGCACAGGCCTCAGCCATGAGGATGCAGCACATCCACCCTCCCCCCCCTACTGTAGATGATGAGGAGCCCTTAGAGCAGCCTACACTAGCAACTATTTTAAAAGCCGTTCAGCTGTGCACAGCATCTGTGAATGACATGAAAATGCAACTTGGGGGCATGAGAGAAGAGGTCTCGTTTATCAGGCAAGATCTGCAGAAATTAAGAGACAGGGCGGCTGCGGTGGAGTGCAGAGTAAGCGACATTGAAGATAAATTACCCCCCTTAGCGCGGGAGGCCAGGGCCGCTCATCGGCTGGCGCAAGATACATATAACAGGGCTGAAAACCGAAAATCGCTTACGCAGGAACAATGTACGCATTGTTGGTCTGCCTGAAAAGTCGGAGGGCAGAGACCCCACTACCTTTGTGGAAGCCTGGCTTGTTGAACTCTTTGGCAGAAATTCTTTCTCCCCATTCTACACAGTGGAAAGGGCCCACAGAGTACCAGGCAGGCCCCCCCCCACAGGGGGCTCCCCCCAGATCCATGCTGGCCAAGCTGCTACACTACAGATATAGAGAGGCAATCCTGAGATGTGCACGAGAAAAGGCGAACGTCGAATTCAATGGTGTACGTGTATCTTTCTACCCAGACTTCTCGGTTGAAGTCCAGAAGGCCAGAGCAAAATTCGGAGAGGTGAAGAAACGTTTGAGGGCTCTGCAACTACCATATGCCATGCTATACCCAGCAAAACTGAGGGTGACTGCCGACGGTCAAGCACAGTTTTTTTAATCGGCCAGGGAAGCGACAGCCTGGCTTGACCATAACGAACAGGCCCTGCGTCGTCATCGTCGAGCTGAAGCTGACGGCGACTGAACAGGCACGGGTGTCCGGATCCGCAAGGCAGGAACACTGCATGGCTGCACTGAAATGCTACAACAACAAAATATAAAAAGAAAATTTGCAGGACTAGCTGGATGAATCTTGTTATGATAGTTAAAATGAGCACCCAAGTGCTCTCCCACTTTTCTCCTAGTTGCCGGGGAACAATGTTACCATGTTATAAAGCGAGGAAGAGAACTGTGACTTTTTGAAATGCAAACACCCTCTCGTATGTCGCCAGAGGGAGAGTGTATCCCGGCCGGGATACAGCAGAAACGGAATGTTACTCAACCATCTGGTAATACAGCTATGAGAAGGTTGGCCATGTTGGCGAAGATTGAAATGAAACGTACCGGGCTTGAGACCGCGAGATCCGTTTATAGCTTGAGAAACACCCACGGGTCTTGGGTACACCGAGCACAGTTAAAAGTTTTGATTCTAGGCTCAGTTGGGCTGGTATGCAGGTTACAGCATACTCCTGTTTGCAGTTCAAGTGCATGTTCAGAGATGACCCTCCCTTGCCCTGTTGACACAGCAGACTCTCACTGTCCCATTTTAATTGCCTTTGGCGTTTGGCCACAAGATGAGGGGCCCAAGGGCCCGGAGAAGATACCACCTTCCCTCCCATGATGGCTACTGCAGCTGTAATTTCGTGGAATATTAGGGGCATGAACTCCCCCCTCAAACGCACAATGATATTTACATGTTTAAAAAAGTTTTTCCCTGCCGTGATATGTTTACAGGAGACGCACTTTACGAGCGCCACAAGGGGGTGCCTGAAGTATCCATGGATAGGCTGGGCGTACCACTCCACTCACACCTCCTTTTCTCGGGGAGTGAGTGTAGTGGTGCACAGATCCCTTGACTTCCAGGAATATGCTTCAAAAATAGACACTGAGGGACGCTTTGTTTTTCTACACTGTCGTATTGGTATATTGCAATGTATATTGGCTTGTGTATACATTTCCCCACCGTTTGATGTTCGGGTGCTTCGGCTTCTCCTGGAATTTAAGGGGGGGAGGCCGGAGCTCCCGCTGCTGATAGTGGGGGACTTCAATAGCTGGCTGAGTGCTGCCCTGGACAAACACCCAGTACCGGGATCGTGCAGTCCCCTTACAGTGACCCCTCTGGCTAGATTGCTGCGGGAGGTGGGCTGGGTGGATGTCTGGCGGCGGCGGAATCCGTATAGTAAACAGTTTTCATGTTTTTCAAAGTCTCACGGGTCACTATCTAGGATAGACTTGGCGGTGGGGAACGGTGCCATGCTCCCCTCGGTGGCGGATGTGTCGTATAAGCCTAGATGTGTATCTGATCACTCATGTATGGTGGTAGAACTAACTGTTGCACGTCTGTCCTCGCTCCCCAGAGCTCCATGGAAGTTCAATGCCTTTTGGCTCCAGCTGCTCACTGCTCCAGAGGAGGTGGAAGGGAGCGTATCTCGCTTCTTCACCCCGCAGCCGGATTCGGCATCCGTGCTCCTTGAATGGGAAGTATTTAAATCCTCTCTGAGGAAAATGCTCAATAAAGAGGTTACAAAGGTTAAGAGACGGTCCGAGTCGCTCAGGGAAGCTCTGGAGCGGCAGGTTCACTCTCTGGAGACAAACTATGTGCAGGACCCCACTGAGGCCGCAAGGGGGGCTTGGCAGGCTGCTCAGTCTGCCTACGACCATTTGCTGGCCTCATCGGCGGAAAAGAAGCGGTTCTTTTCTAAGACTGCTTTCTTTGAGGAAGGAGAAGTGACGGGGCGTCTCCTGGCTAGAATTGCTAACTCTGAGCAGAGAGCTCCGGTGATAGGATCTATAAGGACAGCAGGAGGCCAACTGGTACATGACTCAGATTTGGTGATTCAGACTTTGGCAGAGTACTATCAGAACCTATACCGCCCTTCCTCGACCCATGGGGTAGAGGAAATGGCGAACTACTTAGATGAAATACTATTTCCTACACTTACGGAAGCGCAGAGAGCAGCGTTAGATGCCCCTCTTACATTGGAGGAGCTACAGATTGCAGTGGCTGAATTCCCTAACTGTAAGGCCCCGGGAGGGGACGGGATTCCTATGGAAATCTATAAGCATTATTCTGAGGTGCTACTTCCCAAACTACTAGCAGTATTTAATGCAGCCAGAGAAATGGGTACACTGCCCACGTCCATGTCAGAGGCCCACATTGTTTTCATTTTAAAACCTGACAAGGATCCAGTAGATCCGGCCTCGTATAGGCCGATCTCCCTGCTTCAGTCTGACATAAAGATACTTGCAAAGGTGTTGGCTCTCAGACTGAATGCCGTGGTTACGTCAATTGTCCATGCGGATCAGGCGGGCTTTATGCCAAACAAGTCGACGGCAATAAACATTAGGAGGCTCTTCCTTAACATGCAATCACGGGCTGACAATGTAGGCAAGAGGGCCCTCTTGTCACTAGATGCTATGAAGGCGTTTGATAGTGTGGAGTGGGGATATCTCTGGGAGACACTAAGACGATTTGGTTTTGGGGACGGCTATATCTCCTGGGTGAGGTTGATGTATCATTGCCCGAGGGCATCCATTCGGGAGGCTGGCAGGCTATCCTTGCCTTTTGAACTGGGCCGGGGCACGCGGCAGGGGTGCCCTTTGTCCCCCCTGCTGTTTGCCCTGGCTATAGAGCCACTGGCTATTAGAATTAGAGATCATCGGGGCATCACCGGCTTCTGCTATGGCAACAGACAGGAGAAGGTGATGCTCTATGCGGATGATACTATGGTCCTGTTGGGGGATATGGAGCAGTCTCTGCGCAATACGATGGAGGCAGTGGTCCGATTTGGTGAGTTCTCGGGACTTAGGATTAACTGGTCCAAGTCTGCACTTATGCCCTTAGATGAACCTCCACCTCAGCAGGACACACGGGTGGGAGGGATACCTCTTGCTCTTTCCTTTAAGTATCTGGGGATCCAGGTGACCCCACAGATTAGAGACTATGGCATACTTAACATAGCTCCACTGCTAACTAGATTCCGCCAAAGGGTTAAGGCATGGAACTCCCTATGTATGTCAGTTGCTGGCAAAGTAAATCTCATAAAAATGATTCTTATGCCCCAACTGCTATACATGCTACACAATTCCCCGGTGATGATCCCACTCAAGACCTTTAGAATTATCAATACTATATTTAGAGAATTAATATGGAAATCTCGCTCCCCCAGAATAAAACTAGTGCATTTCCAACGCTCCAGGGAGGATGGCGGATTAGCTCTGCCGAATCCCTGGCTGTATTATCTAGCATCACAACTGCAGCATCTAATAGGTACCATGGCCCCGGAGGGTGAGCAGGGGGACAGAGTCCCAAGCGCCTCAGAGAGCATAATGCTCCACACCGTGGGGGGAAATTCCATTCCTACCGCGCTGGAAGCATTGGCCTTTGCAAAGCCCCAGAAACGATTTCCTACGTACAGCCTCATACAAAAAGTGTGGAATAAGACCAAGTACCTTCAGGGGGCGACAGGTTTTAGTGAATATAGCCCTATATGGGCAAATGAGTCCTATCCTGAACTGGCTAAGTTACAGCTTGGGAGGAGGTGGCAGAGGAGTGGCGTGTTCTACCTGACGCAGATAATCAGCAATGGTAAACTTTTGCCCTTTGATACCCTGAGAGAGAGATATCGGCTGCCAGCGCACATGTACTTCTACTACTTGCAACTTAAGCATGCATTCGGGACCCAATCAAGGGTCTCGGAGTGGCGGATGGATGACATGCCCCTCCTCTCCCAGCTCAAGGCAGCAGAAGTCTCTAAGGGCTTCATCTCGCAGAGCTACACAACACTACTGAACAAATTCGTAGCGGGGCATCCTCTGACTGCTCGAAGTAAGTGGGAACTAGATGTAGGGCCTCTGGACGGTGAGCAATGGGAGGAGGTGCTGCAGTCAGTGGCCATTTGCTCACTGAATGTGACACAAAGACTTACACAATTATATACCGTACTGAGAGTTTACTATACACCTCATAGGCTACATAAAATGGGTATACTGTCTGACCCTAGCTGCACTAGATGCAAAAGAGACCATGGAGACTTGATACACATGCTCTGGCGGTGTCCCAAACTCCACGTGTATTGGAGGGGGGTGATTGACACCCTGAACGCGGTGTTCCAGGTGTCGGTCCCATGTGACCCCAGATACTGCATTCTGAACCTGTTGGATGCAATGGCATGGGAACCTCACGTAAGGGAGGCCCTCTCCAGGGCCCTGTTTATGGCACGTAAACTGATAATGTTGCGTTGGAAGTCTGAGTTGCCACCTACTCACACTGAATGGGTTATCAAATTAGGAGCTACGCTCCGAATGGAAAAAATTATATATCAACATAGAGGCTGTTAGCAGAAATTTGAGAAGCTCTGGGGACCGTGGTTAGATACTCCGGGCTTGGCACCGGTCGATATGGTCATGGACAGGCTATTAGGTATAATCTGATTATGGGAATATTGCTAAAGAAGTGTTACATTCGGTGTGATGAAAATGTACTCCGTAGTTGACGGAAACTCTGAATAAAACTACAGAAATGCGCTCATGGTATTGAGGGGGGAGAAGGCAGTTGGTTAGGAGGGAAGAGGCGGGTCGGGGACAGGAGATTGTAACAATGTTTGTATAACTATATGTTGAGAGGGTGAGATGGAGGAGTAGGGGCTTTCCATTGTAAATGATGCATTTGAATGTGGTCACTTGAACTGTATGTGTTTTTCCTTCAAAATAAAGTTCCTTTCTTTGGATATAAAAAAAAGCGGGGGCGGCTGGCGCGTTTCGCGCTTGGGAGTGCTTGCTCATAACTAGTTGTGGGTGGGCACTCCTGGGTGTGGGGCGCGTTGGCTGTCCCTGTTACCCCGTTGCTGTGACATGTAGTGCCTGTTTTATTTTATTTTATTTTTCCAATAAAAGCCACGTTGGATTGGAACCACACGACAGCCACCAGACACTCCAACCAGCCGAATAAGACCCCAGGAGAGAGGGAGAGAGAGGATCTGTGAACACTGATAGAAGAAATCAGCTTGCAGTCTATATCCCACAGTTCTCAACAGTCTCCTCCGAATCAGCTGGCCGCCTCACAAGGGAAGAAAGAAAGCCTGCCAGCACAGGAGTAGAGAACCGCCCATGGAGGAGCCAGCCAATGCAGCCGATGTAGCCGGTGCAGGAAGGGAGGACAGCACTTAACATCCAGTGGGTCCGATATACCGGCATTCGATCCCCTCCGGTACTTTCCTCCTCAAAGCCGCCGAAAACGGCAGGGTCCGTCGGCGTAGGGGAGGGAGGGGAAGCCGGTCCTCACTCAGTCGGATCCAGCATCTCTAGCTGAGAGCATTGTAGGATTAGAGCCTGTCCACAATCACACGTCACATGCTCTCACGCATCAGCCTCCATCTCATGACCAGCCTAGTTCTGCTAGTGAACGCCAATACAACATTTTTTTTCACACCTAACACAAATAATTCCTGCTAATGAACACCAATGAAAATTCTTGCCAAATAAATGTGTATTTGTGCAGCAAAGTTCAAGCACAGGTTTTATAAGGTTCATTTTATTATTTACGCTTTATTATAAAGTTGTATTACAATATATATACAACTCACTAATCCTGCTAATGTACCATGAGTTCTAAAATTAATTTCAGGGGCCTTTTTAACGGATAAGTTCACCTTTGGGAACATGTTATATGTTCCACCTGTTTTTAGGGTGGAGCATGTAACATGTTCTCGTTCCTGCAGCCTCCCCCCTGAATCTCCCCTCCCTGTGACAGTGGACCGGGGATCTTCTCCCCACATCTGCTGTAACAATTTGAAAACAGCATGGCCGTGTGGGGCTCTGCCCACACAGCCACATCATTCATTCTTGGAACGAATGCCTACAAATTCTGTCAGCCTTTACGGCTGACAACTTGTAGTTCTCAATGAACTGCGAGGGCGCTGGTGAGCACTTTCATAATCCATTGAGCTTCCTGTCATTCAGTCACTGCCTGCCCATACGAGGTAAAGACAGACAGCTACACTGACAGCCTTCAGAAGCCAGACATTGCACCTAGTATCTGTTGATCGCTGATCTGATCGCTATCTGCAATCAATGATGTTTTACAGGCTCCTAAGAAGAAAAAATTATAAAAACACAATATTTCACCTGCAAAAAAATTTGCTTTTATGAATTTTTTTAAAGAAAGGTTAACTTATCTTATATGGCTTGCACCTGAATAAAAAGGTTAAGAAAGGCTGATATAAAAGTACCAATAAAAGATTTAGATAGATGGAGTACTTTTGTGAGCACTTTTCATTTGTGAATTTCTGAAGTCATACCTGCTCTGATGATGCTTTTTCCATTTGTGTCCCATTTACTAATTTGTTCAAAGGTTCTATTACTGGAGACAATTGGCCTAAAGTTGCAAAATATGCATAAAAAAAGGAAACACTATAAGTATTTACAATAGAAAGCAAGTTACAGGTATATACTATATAAAGTCCAAAAATGCAGCGCTTCAGGATATGAAAAGTGAAAAATCAATGTATAAAATAGTAGTCCAAATAGGTGAAGATGATCATCATTTGATAGATGTAAAATTGTTGTGAAACCACCACCAAGCTTCAGTGCGCCAAAGTGAACAACAAAGGGCACACTACACCACCGTGCTCGCAATCTGCTTACCAGAAAGAAATTAATATCAGGCGTTGTATCACATAATGCAGAGGATTGATGTTGAGGTAAAACTCCAGAGCAGATGGATAAATCACACGACAAATCTCCAACCCAGATACAGGGTAACTTCCAAGACTCAAATGGTAAACATGGATACTAGACAGATCTCAGCAGGAGGTATTACCCAAATGTAAAAAAAAGAGACTAGCATAGTGAAGCCCGTAAGATAAAACATACAAAATTTATTGTAGTCTACTTACAGGTATAAAAGATCATCAAGGCATAAAAAACAAAGTTCAGTGGCCATCAGCGTGCTTCCACCAGCCAGCCTGACATGTTTCATCCAATACGGATATCATCAGACGCCACTTTGGCGCACTGAAGCTTGGTGGTGGTTTCACAACAATTTTACATCTATCAAATGATGATCATCTTCACCTATTTTGACTACTATTTATACATTGATTTTTCACTTTTCATATCCTGAAGCGCTGCATTTTTGGACTTTATATTTTATGTTTGCTATCAACGGACTGTGCTAGCTGCTTTATTTAAATATTTCACTTATTCACTTAGTTAGCGCAAATATTTTTGGTTTGTTTATTATCATGTTACACATGCATTGTTGTTTGTTTGCCTTTAAAGTATTTTGTCCCACCTCACTCCATGGCTAGGGGATGCTCTTTGTAGTTAGTCCCACCCTTCTTCTTCATGCCTTAGCCTCCATTAAACATATGTACTGTATTCTGCTGGAGCTAGACACACTATGATTTTTTTGACTTGTCTGATGGTCATCTGTTATGATCTGCACAGGTTTTTGGACTTAAATGCGATCAGCATGTCACTACATCTGCAGGATGTCATTTGGATAGAGTGACTGTCTACTAATTCTAAGTTAGAGTAAGCATAGTTCCCAACTGTCCCTGATTTCGAGGGACTGTCCCTGATTTGGAGCAATGTCCCTCTGTCCCTCTTTCCCCCTCATTTGTCCCTCATTTTGGTCTGATCTATATAGTTGTATATTAAAATGCACTTTTTATCTTTCAAAAAGTGTTTCCCAGTACTAAACCTTTCATCCAATTTCTAAATTGCTGCATTTGTAAACTTTAAAAGCCAATACAAAAGGAATAGTAGTGGTAAAAAAAGCCCTTGTGAATTTAATCAACCTTTTTTTTGTTAATTCTCCTTTAAGGGGGTGTGGCAGGGGGTGTGTCCTATGCCTACAAACGTTTTCTAGTAGGTGTCCCTCATTCCCATCTCAAAATGTTGGGAGGTTTGAGTAAGTTATAGCTATCTTGCCACAACTGAATAAGTTATAGAGATCACACCTGCAGTGCTTAGTTTGGAGAGGCAGAATAGCTATGCCAGACTGAAATACTCAGTGGCTAGATACTGTATCAATCAGTGCTCGTGTTAAGTGTATAGGCATTCAGGGATGTATGCCCTGAATGCAGAATTCCTGCATTCCGGGCATACATCCCTAGGTATATACGACCCTAAACGTGAGTACCGCTCAGTACAGCGTCCAGGTGCCATGTACTTCAGTCTATTATGGATTTGAGAAGCTGTTGGCGGCAAGGCTGGATGCTGCACCTGTGCTTCTTGGGAGCCCAACAATGCATGGATTTGATGCTGACACACCAAACTGCCTGTGTGCACGAGACCTTATAATGATGTAGCAGGGTCTCCTTTAAGGCCCCCGGACTACGTTACTCAGAACCCCGTTCGGCACCCAGGGTGCATTGGGCCACCGCAGAGACCCATGGGTGGGGCTATAAGAGGAGGGGGCGAGGCGAAGCTCGTCCTCTTTGGACACCGTGCTGCAAGCAATAGGACTCCCTGTCCGGATCCGCTGCTGTGTAAGGCCTGAAGCCTGGGCCTTGCATACCTACCAAAGAGCCTTCCACCCCACTGTAGAGCCTGGGTGGCACCTGTTTCTGCTCGAGTTTGCTGACATCAGCTGGACCGGAGACCCGGTCGTTGGAGACACTGTGTGCGGATACACAGTGGAGGAAGCCCGGACTGGGATCGCGTCCGGAGTGGTGAGCGAGCACTTGCTCACTTCATTAACCTTTACTTTGTTGGGCCTAGTGACTGCCTTGGCCCACCTTGTTCATTTACTACCATTGGATTACAAATATTGTTTGCTGAAAGTGCACCACCGTTCAAGTTGCATGCAAAGAATTGTTCTCATAAGGGACTGAGTTTAATCTGAGTCAGGCCTGACCGGGGGGGGGGTTAAATCTTTGTTTGCTGTGCCATATTGCGCATAAGGAAAGAAGATAGTTGCACGTGGCGGGTGCCCACTCTGCACTATCACTGATGAATATGTTTATCGCTGCAGGGCTCTGCATGTATGCTATGTGATGTGTTTAACCTTGAACCTTTATACCAAAGTAAATCCAGTTATATTTTATTACCTTGGTACCAGTGTTATCCTTGCAGATAGTAGTTATCTATCAATACTGCCAGATTGTGTATAATCAGGTATAGACCGTTACGAGGTAACATTCCCTAGACTAACTGTGCCAGTGTGGGTTGAGTAGATTGCCGGGGGTTGGTGGTGCTGTATACAGGGCCCGAAACAAAACCCAGCGGCCCTCTTAACTGGGGGTAGCGCTACAATGATAAGAGTTATATGTTTGGAGTATAAGTTAAAGTATAACTATAGGCAAAATAAAAGAGGACATAAATAATGTGGTCTGTCACTATCAATACACATCAGTTTTTTGTTTTTCTGAGTCTCAGTACCATAGTTTTATTATCTATTGATCTTGTCAGTAGATTCCTTGTTTTTTACTTCCTAACATGGTGACACTAAAGTCTGTTTGAAACTACATGTCCATAAGACTATCCTGTGAACAAGGTGACAATGCTTCTATGCATCTTCACTGCAGAATGAACAGCATTGTCATTCTGTTAGAGTAGGTTTAATATTAGATCTTTTGTCAGGTTCATCAGATAATAAAACTAAGTTATAGAGATATGAATGGTGCCCGCCTGAGTCCACCTAGGGTGTGATCCAGTGTCTGTCAGACTTGGTCCTGGGTTCTGACACCAGGGACTATAGGGTCAAGTGTTGGCTCGGTTCCCTCTTATGCTGGAAGCTGCATATAGCCATATTTTGATTAAATTGGTGAACATGCTACTTATTTCAATCTTTCTATGTATTTTTGGTTTTAATCGTGATTGTTATGATTGTATACATCTTTTTTTTTTATTTAATTGACAATTTAGACGCATATTGAGTTTCCCTGAAAAAGCGGAGATATAGCTCTGTTGAAACGCGTTTGACTACTCTATGCCTATAAACCTCTTTATGTGTATGCTGCAAACAAGTATTATCATTGGCTACATGCCATGTTTTAATTACACGTCTACATGTTCTTATGATGTTTTTAACCAATTGCCGACCAACCGCCGCAGTTATACTGCGACAGGTTGGCTCGGCTGCCCAAAATCGCTGTAGGTATACGTCGGGCTCGTACACGACCATCTGTGGGCGCGCACGCTCTTTCATTGACCAGTGGGCGGAGCCAATCAAGGCAAATTTCCGTTCTGACAGAGGAGATCACACAGATACTTTCTTTCGGCTATGTGTGTTATCTCAGTGAGCCCTTCCCCCATACAGTCAGAACACACAGTGAGGGAACACAGTTAACCCCTTTATCGCCCCTGATGTTAATCCCTTCCCTGCCAGTGTCATTAGTACAATAACAGTGCATATTTTTAGCACTGATTACAGTAGTAATGTCACTGGTTCCCAAAAAAGTGTCAAAGAATGTCCATTAGGGGGGCGTGGCCGCGATGTGAGTGAGGAAGGACGTGTTCAGCTCAAGCTCCCGCCATCCGTCCAGCTAATCCGCCTGAATCCTTCTATTTCCCCGGCCATCCTGCTTAGCAAATACCTTGCTGTGGTCTGGGGGGACACTCCGGTCCTCCCCATGACTGGGAAGCGCAGATTATCCAAGAAGGCAGCCACAAAGTCCTCTCAGTTCTCGCCGCCAGTCACTCATGCGGTGGCCATCTTGCCCGCCATCTCCCTACCTCTGACTTCTGTTGCGGTGCAGACGGACCCGGGGATGGTGGCTTTCGGGACATCTGCTCTGGAAGGTGCCTCTGCAACATCTCGGGAGGATCCGGAGCCCTTGGGAGAGCAGTCCACCACGGCGATCCTTGAGGCCATCGCAGACAGTAAGGCCTCTGTGGAGGGTAAGACTGATACCTTGGCCATAGAATGTGGGCTCATTAGGCAGGACATGGACAAGTTCAGGGGCCGCCTTACTGAAGCAGAACATCGCATCTCTGCTGTAGAAGACACCACTGCCTCCACAGTGCACTCTGACAGAATTGCAGCAGCAAGTTAAAATCCTTATGGTGTGCTCTGAGGACGCAGAGAATCGCCTCAGGTGCAATAATGTGCGGGTGGCGGGGCTCCCTGAGGGTGCGGAGGGCTCCAACCCTGTTGTCTTTGCGGAAGCCTTTTTTAAACAACTCCTTGGCCTGCAACACTTGTCACCAGTGTATATTGTGGAACGTGCCCACAGAGTGCCCACTGGTCGGAGGCCTGCTGGCCCATGGCCGCGTGCATTTCTGGTTCGCCTGCTCAACTTCAGAGATAGGGATTTGATCCTGGCGGAGGCTCGCAAACATCAGGAATTAAAACATGACAACGCTACTATACATCTTTACCCTGACTTTTCTCCGGATCTACAGAAAAAGAGGCGCTCCTTCACGGATGTCCGCAAGCGCTTGAGGGAAAAGAACCTGGTCTATAGCATGCTGTATCCGAGTCATCTGAAGGTTGTACATCATGGCTCTTCAAAGTTTTTTGATTCCCCTGTGGAAGCGGCAGAATGGCTAGACTCCATTGCCTAGGGCTGTGTGCAAGTGGCATGTTTGTTGTGACTAGCACCTATGATCCCTGACTATTGGACTGCATATCCCCTTGCTGGGACCTATGGTTCTTGATGCCAAAAATATCCGCTATTGCGCTGTCATTTTGCTGTACCTGCCTTTTCGGGAGTGGGAACTTGTAACAACAACCCCCAATATGAAAGGGGTTAACGCCGTTTAGAATATTCCCTCTCTGAACACACAACCACTATCGACCCTCCACAGCCAGGCGACCACTTCCCATATGATTAATCCTTCCAGAGATACGAGACAACGCTCTGTATTTCAAGTTCCAAAACAGGGAATTACTTTATTTTCAAAACACATGGTAACACATTTCTCTTCAAAACTCTTCCCTCCCATCCTTGGGGAACAGGGCGGGTTAAACTGTCCAATGACAATGGTGATACAGGTCAGGTGTGTTCAAACTTCTCCTTTGATAACCAGTCTTAGCAGGAGGGGTGATTCCCCCCCCCCTCCTCACAGAAGACACTTAAACATCCCATAATATTAGGCAGCCAGACGGTCTACTAAGCTCCAATCCACATCATCACAATGAAAGGACCTGTAGCATAGGTGAGGTTCATTAGCATTACACAAGCAGATAGGTGACACATCAGCATCTCTCAATTAACTTGTTCAGTTCAGAAACAGTAAATAGTCCTTTACAGCTATCCTTGGGGATATGGTGGATAAATATTACAGACCCATTTTAGGTAGCCCAAGATATATTTCTTAATGTCCATTATTTCCTTGCTCACCCTGTGTCCAAAGTGACCCTCCTGTCACACATCTCCCCTTTCGGCAGGAGACTAACAAAGGAGGTGACCCCAGACAGGTTGACTCCGAAGTTAGTCCATAGGTCCATTCTTCTAATGCCGGTATTCACACAGTACCCCAAATAAATTGCTCCAAACAGAGCATTACTTACCCAGCCAACCTCTGCCTCTCTCAGAGAACATACCCGCCGCTGGGGAGAAGACAGGGTAACTGGGCTCAGTCCGTCATGCTGTTGGGGATCTGAGCCGACTGCCCAGCATCCCTGAGGTATACAAGTGGAGACTGAAGTCCCATCCCCTTGTGGTAGGTGAAAATCCCCCAGTGCTTGCAAAGCAAGGCTGACATCCTCCTGTCTCAGTGTCACACCATTTTCCGGGGTTGTGTCAGTGAGGACCGAAGTCCCATCCAGTACCACAGGAACTCCCTCTTCTGTTAGTTGAGAGCAGAGGCCCGCGGCACTCTGCTCTGTTGCCAGCTCTTCCGCTGGGTTGCTGTGAGTGGAGACCGTAGTCCCATCCACCGATATCCGCTCAAGTGGCAGTTGTGTGCAGCGGCCAGTAGCATTCTTCCCTGCTGCCAGTGATTCAGCTGGGGGTAAAAGCTTTACCACCTCAGCTTGTTGCTGGAGAGGGGGGCCAACTGCCCCGGCTCCCTGAAACTCCACAGTTGTTTCCGGTGCTGGGCAGAGGTTGCTAGCACTCTGCCCTGTTGCCAGCACTTCTGCTGGGGACTCCACCCCATCTGCTCTGGCTAAATGTTGGGGAGGGAAAAGGGCTGCTTCTCCCCCCTGCATCTCTGAAATCCCCTGGGAAAGAGGAACCATCACCTTCTCATCTCGGGCCTCCAAAACGGCCACGGGTGTAGAGCAGGGGTCTGCAGTACTCTGTCCTATTGCCAGTACTTGGGCAGGCGATGCATCATCCATAACATCCTCTGAACAGTCCCTTAAGTCCATACCTTCTGTAATCTGTAGCTGGGAAGATGAGCCAACTGCCCTAGTTCCCTGGAACTCCATATCATCCACTTCAGCTTTAGGGATGGCAATCTTCAGATTTTCCACTGCCGATTCTTCAGCCAGGCTAGCTCCCTGGAACTCCATATCATTCACTTCGGCTTTAGGGATGGCAATCTTCAGATTTTCCACTGCCGATTCTTCAGCCAGGATTTCATAGTTGTCAACTGGTATTTCCTGATAGTCCCAGGCAAAGGTAGCCCCACCCTGCTGCTGAGCCGAGTCTAGCAGCTGTCTGTAGGCAATCTCCAGCTCCCATTCCTGAACGGCCAGAAACTCCAAATCTCCCTGTGCCCAGTGCCCTTCCGAGACATTCAGTCTTTGCTCTCTGTGCTCCATTATTTCCTCCAAACGCCACTCCCGATCACTCCCAAAGTCAGGGTCCTCGGACAGCCTCCAATACAACAATCCCAGGCCATTATAGTCAAAGCCTTCCGTGGGGCTGTCATCTGCTGACCACTGGCACTCTTGGGCTACATACCACCGGACGGCTCTGTAGCTCTCGTCCAACCGCATCTCTGCCCGGATCAGCCTGCTTAACTCCGCTGTCCACTCCTGCTTCGGTTGTTCCCCCAATAACAGCATTCGTACTTCATACTGCGACCAGTACCTTACATGGATGGAGGGGAGAACTTTTCCCTGGTGTTGCTGCTCGAGAGCTAGCACTTTCTTCCAGAGTTCGCAGCGGATTGAATCAGACCATCCCAGCAGGACCTCCTCTGATACTGGTCCTCTATGCTGTATCTGCATCTCTCGCAACCTCCTTCTGAATTCCTTTTCCATGTCGGCTGGTATCTGTATCTCTCCTCTCCTTTCAGTTGGTGCTGCTTTTTTAGGTGTTGTCTCTGATTGCCGTATTTCCGTCACTCTCTGCTCATGTTGCCGCTCATCCTGCCGCTCGATTTCTCTAATGGCTTCCTGTATGGCGGTCTCTGATGGGTTAGCACCATATAATGCCAAGCGCTCTCGAACTCGTTGCTGAAACAAATCTTCAACTGACCGGGGTCCTGCATCACCATCCCTCTGGTCCATCTCCGCTAGTTCCCTGATCAAGGTGGCCTTGTTCTTTGTCCCACCGGTGCCTCCACAGCTCTCAAGTAAGTCTTTCAGCGTGGCTCTCCTGCAGGCTGCATAGCTGGTCATTCACTGCGGTGGTTTGGAGTGTCCCAGTAACTGGAGGGAAGATCCCACCGCTGCCAACCAATGTAAAGACACCCCCCAATATGAAAGGGGTTAACGTCGTTTTAGGATATTCCCTCTCTGAACACACAACCAATATCGACCCTCCACAGCCAGGCGACCACTTCCCATATGATTAATCCTTCCAGAGATACGAGACAACGCTCTGTATTTCAAGTTCCAAAACAGGGAATGACTTTATTTTCAAAACACATGGTAACACATTTCTCTTCAAAACCCTTCCCTCCCATCCTTGGGGAACAGGGCGGGTTAAACTGTCCAATGACAATGGTGATACAGGACAGGTGTGTTCAAACTTCTCCTTTGATAACCAGTCTTAGCAGGAGGGGTGATTTCCCCCCTCCCCTCCTCACTCCTCACAGAAGACACTTAAACATCCCATAATAATAGGCAGCCAGACGGTCTACTAAGCTCCAATCCATATCATCACAATGAAAGGACCTGTAGCATAGGTGAGGTTCATTAGCATTACACAAGCAGATAGGTGACACATCAGCATCTCTCAATTAACCTGTTCAGTTCAGAAACAGTAAATAGTCCTTTACAGCTATCCTTGGGGATATGGTGGATAAATATTACAGACCCATTTTAGGTAGCCCAAGATATATTTCTTAATGTCCATTATTTCCTTGCTCACCCTGTGTCCAAAGTGACCCTCCTGTCACAGAACTGTATCGTACTACCCGGGGTCATTGGTCCGTTTACCATCGGGAGCCCTGCTTGACTGTACTACATGTCCACCGCTTTTGGCTAAGATCAAGTGTAGTATCTGTTCTTATCAGTTGCCAGAGGGGACGCTGAAGTACCTCCTATCTGTGGGGGGCTGATGCGAACCCAACGGCGTCATTAGCACCTGGAAGGATGGTTTCAGCAGGGGCCATGCCGAGCTGCCCGACAGTAAACTGGGGGCCGGTGCGGTCGAGTCTGAGCCGTCTGGAAGGGTGCTCCTGGTGAGGATGGAATGCTGCATTTGGTCTGGTCTTTTTGCCGAGTCTTACTCTGGCCTTCTGGCTGGATGGTGTAAGTGCTGTCCTTGTTGGCGATCCGGAGGGAGGAGCTGGCTAATCCCTGTTTCTGAGCGGGGTGCGGCCATGCAAATCCGCCGGGTTGATGGGAGTCTGGAAGGGCTAGTATCGGTGGAGGCTGTATGCAGGGGCAGCTCTCCCTGAGAAAACCTTGAAGGGCTCTCTATCACCGGGACAGAGGGCTGCACTGACCGGTCGGGGGGTCGGATAGGAGCCGAAAAGCCCATGGTGCATGTGCCCTTGGAGTGGCAGTCCAAGGGTGCCAGACGATCACATGTGAGTGAGGGTCACATTGATATATGGCACCGCGGTCACTGCACCATGTCACACCTTTTTAGCACCTGCCTCCTGGGCCGGACCTTTTGGCTAGGACCGGAGGAATTTTTTATTCCTGGCCGGAGGGCCTGGCCATTGTATAGCACAATGGCCACTTTTCACTCTCACACCTTCCTTCTCCCCACTTTCTTTTTATTTATCCCCTTGTTTGTCACTTTTTTGTATTTTTTTGTTTGGTGTCTCACGTTTGTCACAGTGTGTTTAGTAGGGTGTAGGTCCTCGGGCCTGCCCTGAACGACTTGGGAGTAGGTGGACATGGTCTTCTGGCCTGGTTCGCCTGCTCTCATGGGGTCTCCCTTTGGGGGAGCCCTACCTAGTACTTGGGTGGTTCTGTTTCGGCAGACCCTCCAGAGAAAGGGGTCCGTCTGGTTTCGGCCAGTCGGACCATGTGATGTACCTCAGTCCCCGTCAGGAGCCTAACGCCCCGGGGGATCAGGGTTAGGTCCTTCCTAGTGGAGGACAAGTGTAACATCCGTTGCACGTTTTGTGTCACTCTTTATGTGTGTGCACTTTTTTTGGCACCGGGTGGAGTTTTTGGGTGTGTTTCACACGCCATGGGCTTTTCAAAAACAAAAACATGTCCACCGGCGTGACCCCCCACTGAGTGGATGAACTCTCTGAACTGTCCACTACTGTTTTTCTGGTTTTTGGGAACAAAGTTTCTCGGGCGTGTTTTTGGTTCCGTTCGCCTAGAGCAAACAGGGCGTTGGGTTCTTGAACTGTTAATTTTTTGAACTGTTTTGCTGTTTTTCTTTTTCTTTTCTTTATGTTTGGGGGTTATTTTTTTACCCCGTTTGCACCTTGCTTCACAGGCTGGTGCAGATGGGTGGTTACCTTGCCTAGTATGGTTCCTATTGTGTAACTGCTGTCATGTGGTGGTCCGTGGCTCTCTGAATTCAGGTTCTCCCCCCTCCGGCCTCCCCTGTCTGGTGCTTTTCTTCTTCTCTCATGTTATATTCTCTCCAACGTGATGAGCGACCTTACACTTCTCATGGAACGTCCGTGGGTTGAACTCTTAAGTTTAAACGCTCACTGGTCCTGCAATATCTTAAATCCCTTGGTCCCCACATTATCCTTTTACAAGAGACCCACCTTATGGGCTCTAAGATATTATCCCTTAATAGGAACTGGATACAGAGGGCCATTCACTCCACCTACTCCTCCTATGCGAGAGGGGTGGCTATTTTAATCCACAAGAAGCTGACATGTGCTATTGAACATGTGGTGACAGATCCTTGTGGCCGTTATGCTATTGTGGTCATGACTGTTGAATCTCAGTTAGGTGCAATGGTGAATGTTTATGTCCCCCCTCCCTTTAAAAATGAGGTGCTCTACAAGGTCCTGGACAAGGTTGCCACATTTGGCCCCTTGAGGCTATTTGTGGCTGGAGACTTTAATAACATCCTTGATTACTCTTTGGATTCCTCAAATCCGAACAGGGTGCATAACCTTGACCTGGGGCTTTGGGCAGACTCTGCGGCTTTGGAGGAGGTCTGGCGGTGGAAACACCCTGGTGAGAGAGGTTACTCCTATCTTTCCCATGTTAGTACCTCCTCCTCCCGCATTGATTTGGCGTTTGTGCCAATCCTGTGCTTTTTCTCCACGTTGAGGAGGTCCGTTACCTAGCAGGGGGTCTTTCCGACCTCTCCCCTTTGTGGGTGGTATTGACCCTTGCCACTCAAAGCCGCAGGGGGATTTGGAGGCTCCACCCTGGTTGGGTGGCCGAATCCTCCGTGGAGACCCTGGTTTCACCTCATTTGCAGGATTATTGTCAAAATAATGAGGGCTCAGCGGGTGGGCCAGTGGTGTGGGACGCGTTTAAATCGTCCACACGGGGGGCATATGTGTCGGCCATAAAGGCTACCAAGATTGAGAAAAATTCAAAGTCTGAGGAGTTGCAGGCCCATGAAATTCGGTGTGCACGGGCGCATGCTGATGCACCTTCCCCTGCTTCTCTGATTGAGCTGCAAATGGCCAGAAGGGCCCTTCTGGTACATTTTCAGGACTTGACCCACTGCACTCGCAAAAGTAGGGCTGAGGAATTGTTTGAGAAGGGCGATAAGAATGGGAAGCTGTTGGCATACCTCTCTGCAGACACTAGGGCACATGCAGCTATCCCATGCATCTCTTCCCCAGATGGTACCGTAGTGAAGGATAGAGAGGGCATAATGCAGGCCTTTGTCTCCTACTATTCAGAACTTTACTCAGCTATCCCACCGTATGATCACCGGGACCTGACTGACCTACTGGGTCTCCTTCAGATCCCGGAGTTGTCCGGGGAGGCAGTAGCCAGTCTTGAGGCCCCTTCACGGACAAGGAATTGGCGTCTGCCATTGCCTCTTTCCCTAATGCTAAGTCGCCGGGCCCTGATGGACTCCCAGCAGATTGATATAAGCAGTACCTATATATTTTATCCCCCAGACTTTTAAGACTCTATAGTGACTGTTTTGACTTGGAAAGCCTTCCTGCATCATTCTATGAGGCACATGTTGTGTTACTCCCCAAACCCGATAAGGATCCTCTCTGCTGTTCTTCCTACAGGCCCATAGCGCTTTTAAATATGGATCTAAAAATCCTCACCAAGATGATTGCTAATAGACTGATGAAAATTATACACCACTTGGTATCGCCTGACCAGACCGGGTTCATGCCCAAAAAAGCCACCGATATAAACCTGAGACGGGTGTTTACTCACACACAGTTGGGGGCTGAGGTGTCCTCTGGGGGGGCTTTGGTGTTCTTTGACCTGGAAAGGCCTTTGATTCTATCGATTGGGGCTATATGACCTATGTCCTGCAGCGCATGGGGTTCCGCCCCAAGTTCCTTAAATGGATTTCGCTGTTGTATGACCGCCCGGTTGCGGCCCTCCGATTTAATGGAGGGGTGTCTGGGACTTTTCCAGTGTCCAGGGGCACCAGACAGAGGTGTCCCCTTTCACCCGGCCTGTTTGCTCTCGTCATGGAACCTTTGGCGATTGCGCTACGTTCCTCCCCCCAAATTCAGGGCATTTGCGTAGGCACCCTAATAGAAACTACAGCACTTTATGCGGATGACTTAGTACTGTTTATCAGGGATACTGGACCCTCTCTACGAGCTGCGTTGTCACTTTTGGAAAGATTTGCTACGGTCTCTGGGCTCAGGGTTAACTGGACTAAGTCTAAGATGCTTCCCCTTGTGTTCCCACCCCATCCCTGATCAGGCTGATCCCACAGTTCCCTTAAAGTGTGTCTCTCAAATTAAGTACTTGGGGCTTCAGATCACCAACACTGTGTTGGACTTTGTTAATCTTAATATCTCCCCGCTACTCGTTATAATGTCTAAAAAATTTCAGGCTTGGAAAAACCTCACCTTGTCCCTCATAGGAATGATCAATCTGATTAAGATGAAAATTCTGCCACTGTTACTATATAGCCTTAGGAACTCTCCAGTGTGGATTCCCAAGTCCCTTTTCAAATCCATTGATACCATGATTTCCTCCTTTTTGTGGCAGGGAGGCGTTTCCCGTCTTAAATTGGTGATCTTACAGCAGCCGTGTGGGGAGGGAGGACTTGCAGTTCCTAACTTCCACAAATATTTTCTGGCTGGACAGTTGACAGTGGCCCACCGCTGGTTAACTGCTCCTCCGGATGATGCTTCTGTGTCCCTGGAGGCTGCCTGTGTGGGCTCTTATGAGGCATTGTCTCATTTGGTCTACAGGGGCCTGAAGGCTCCCTATCCCTTGACGTACTCCATGCGCTCAGTGATGAGGGCCTGGGCTATGGTCCAGGGATTGCGGTCACCTAGCTCTCCTAGATTGTCACCTAATTTCCCCTTGTGGAGGAATCCCAACTTACCACACTTTTTTTGTTACCCGGACCCAGTAGTTTGGACAGGGTATGGAATTAAGCTTTTGGTCCATATTGTGTCCAACGGTACCCTATTACCCTTTGATAAATTGAAACTGAAGTATGATCTACGTAATTCCCACTTTATCAGGTATTTGCAACTGAGGCATGCCTTTTACTCACAGTTTGGTGGGGGGACCCTTAACCTAGAGCCCAGCGATCTTGAGCTATTGGCGCGCAGTGAGTCTGTCTAAACCAGTCTCCAGTTTTTACAAAGACCTGTTCCCGGAGACAACTCTCCTACTGAGACCTTGCAGAAGTGCTTGGGAGGCTGTGGCCCCGGGGTTGGACAGAGATGATTGGGATGACATGTGGGGGACTGCTTTTCAATATTTGGTCTCGAGTAGGGACAGATTGACCCTCTATACGTTTCTGCACAGAGTTTATCTTACCCCGGCAAGATTGGCAAGGATGTATGGGACGCAGAGCTCTCTCTGCTGGAGATGTTCTGCACCCTTAGCTACCTTTATGCACATCTTTTGGGAGTGTCCTTCAATCAAACACTACTGGCAGGCCATCGCTGACTGTATTGGGTTGGTCACCTCCATATCTATCCCCGTGTCTGTTGAGGTTTGTCTACTACATCTGGTAGAACCCCTGGCCACCACCAGGGCTATACGAACCTTACTCACGCTTTTGTTGTATTATGCTAAAAAGTGCATCATCCTATCATGGAAGAGTTCTGTGGCTACTACTGTTGACACTTGGAAAGCGTTGGTCAATAAAGCAATACCCTTTTATGAGGCCACTTATTTGAGTAGGGGGGCACTGACTAAATTTGACAAGGTTTGGGGGGGTTGGATGGCTACTATTGATACGGCATCTGATTGAAAACAGCAAAGTATAATGTACTGACCTTCTTTAGGTATTCCAGTATTGGACTGTGGGAATGTTCGGGGTGTCAGGATCTTGAGGGGTTATTGTGCACTTGTATGCTAAACATGTGAAGATGGGGTAATGTCTCTTTTCCAGTAGTCCTATGTATATGTAGGGAGGTTTGGGGGCAAGGGGGAACCGATTTCTTGTGCTATATCCAACCTGACTTTGCGGAGGGCTACAGGACAGTATCTCTGAATCATGGCGGACCGCATCTGGCTGGAGGTCCGTGACATCTGTGTCCCTATCTAGGCGGGGGGGGGGGGTATACTTTGTTGGTTTTGCGGGGGGGGGGGTTTGGGGTCAGGGGGTTGGGAGTATCACAAGTCTAATGTGATCATTTTTGTGTTCCGTTTATGAATGTATGCACCGGCGAATTTTGTGGCCGGCTGTCTCCACGTTGTGTGGATTGTTGTTTCCGGTACTGTGTAAAAATAATAAAAACATAATTTACAAAAAAAAAAGAATGTCCATTAGGTATCCGATCTGTCTGTCGTAATGTCGCAGTCCCACTAAAAATCACTGATCGCCGCCATTACTAGTAAAAAATAAATAAATAAATAAAAAATGCAATAAATCTATCCCCTATTTTGTAGACGTGGTAACTTTTGCGCAAACCAATCAATATACTCTTATTGGGATTTTTTTTTACCAAAAATATGTAGCAGAATACAAATTGGCCTAAATTGATGAATACATTTGTTTTTAAAAAATAAATACATTTGGAAATGTTTTATAGCAGAAAGTAAAAATATATATATATATTTTTAAAATTGGTGCAGAGGTGATCAAATACCACTAAAAGAAAGCTCTAGTTGTGGCAAAAAAATACATTGATTTTGTTTGGGTACAGCTTCGCACGACCGCGCAATTGTCAGTTGAAGCAATTGTCAATTAAAGCAAAAAATTGACTGGTCATTAAGGGGGTAAATCCTTCTGGGGCTGAAGTCATTTATACAATAAAAATGTTTTTTTTTTTTTTTTTTTTTTAACAAATTGTGTTTTTGTGCTTACGTCAGCGACAATTTCATATGCTCAAAAGTCCTATCTACTATATGGGAGGGAGTCATTCCTCTAATTTTTTTGTTTTTCATTGCATCATAAATGTAGTTAAAACCCAACTCCAGGAAAATAAAAAAAATTAGGCCCCACCAGCACTTTGGCGCTATCCTCCTCTGCCCCAAGCTCCCGGTCTGTGGGTGGAGCCTCAGCGCCATCATTTACCATACAGAGCCATTAATCCTGTATAGTACATGCAGAAGTCGCAGACCAGGAGGTAGCCTATTATGCCGCGTACACACGTCCGTTTTTAATGTCATTTTTTAAACCAACGTTTTTCTCGTCGTTTTTTTTCTTGTTTCCTCTCCACCCTGTCTTGCGTACACACGATCATGAAAAAAAACGCTTGAGCAAAGCGCAGTGACGTACAACACGTACGACAGCACTATAAAGGGGAAGTTCCGTTCGAATGGCGCCACCCTTCATGTTAGTAAAGTTTGTTGAGCGACGATTCGCGCTTTTCAGCCTCGTGCTTTTAAGTCCGTTACAGCGTGACGAATATGCTATCTCCATTACGAACGCTAGTTTTACCAGAACGAGTGCTCCCGTCTCATACTTGATTCTGAGCATGCGCGTTTTTTTCCCCCTCGTAAAAGCATACACACTACCGTTTTTCACATCGTTAAAAAAAACGACGTGAAAAACGACGTGAAAAAATAGAGCAGGTTCTAATTTTTTTAGGCCATTTTTCACGTCTTTAAAAATGCTCTGGAGCCTACACACGATCGTTTTTAATGCCCAATTTAAAAAATTGCATTTTTAACGACGTGAAAAACGATCGTGTGTACGCGGCATTAGAGCTAGGAGTAAGGTAAGTATTTACACCTTAATACACTACCTACACTACAGGAGCATTTAGCGCTCGCAGGGCAGGAGTTGGGCTTTGCAGCCATAGTTAGGCTTAAAGTGGTTGTAAAACCTTGAATATACCCACTGAAGTGACTGGCCTCATGTGATACACAGAGATAAAACAAATCTGCCTACATATGTTGAACCTGTTTATCTGCAGGCCTTTCTTCTCTACATCTGTTTGAATTTTTGAATTTATACAGCTTGTACTGAGTTTCCAAAAAGCAGGGGGTGGGGAGTTGCAGTTCCACATGCTTTGTTTATATTTATTGTCTGAGGTTTACAAGCACTTTAAAAAGAACCTTACTTAATTTTAAACATTTAACTAATGCCTCTCTACGATTTAGTTCCACACTAGGTCCATGCCCTTAACATTCTCTGACAGGATGGCTAGCCTCCATCAACTGCTGTTCTCATGTCGAGTGAAAGTACCTTTACAGGACACAGAGGGTACCTTGAAATGGTTATTAGTAGAGTCATGAAGTCAGGCCGCAGTAATAAAGTGAAGACAATTTAGAGAGGGGCACAGAGGAAGCTTTTTCTGGATAATAAAGATAACAGGCATCTTATGGTTCCTGCTCTTAGGTAGAGCTTTTAGTACAATATTTTAATATTGAGCCCAAGTTTCCTTTAACTCACAAAATATCACATAATACAGAATTCTGAGTGTCTGCAAGGAACATATTTCTACTTATCAGCTCCCTCCTTCTAGAACATTGCCTGATCCATGCAAGAAATTCGTTTTATTCAACCACAGCTTGCAACAATTATGCTAGGATTGGGCTTTCCAAACAGGGACAAGAATGCCCATTTTACAGAGGGATTGTCCAGCTAGGTAAAACATTTGATCCCTCTGTCAGTCAAGGTGGGAAATAATGCTATGGTTGGTCCAGTTTGCAAAGTAATACATTTAAACATGAGCTGATCTGTCTCATGGACTATTTCTTGGTAATACATCTGGCCCCCGATGTACAGCAACTATTCCCCCTTTAGATGGTGCAATGTAATACATTGTTCTTACCATTAGATCTGTTTGCAAGAAGTACAGAGGGAAGTGAAGAGGGAGAAGTGTTCCTGATAACAAGTAACCTTAAAAAAAAAAAAATCACATACCTCATTTAAATTTTTTAAATGTGCAATATCGGTCTTGTTCTAGAAACAATACCATCAATAGAACACAATAGTAGTGAAAGCAAGCGTCTTGTTCCTATATGCTGATATCATTAAACAAATGCAAAGCTTTACACAGTGTGCATGTCAAAATGTCAAAATGTCAATATTCCAAAAGTTAAAGGAGTAGTAAAGTTACATGTTTTTTCACCTTAATGCATCCTATGCATTAAGGTGAAAAAACATTTGACAATACCGCCCCCCCCCGAGCCCCCGTTTTACTTACCTGGCCCCTCGAAAGTCCCGCGCTCGTCCCCGTCATCCTCTTCGTTTTTCAGCCTGGCCGCCGATTGGCTACACTGGATGGATTGAAAGCAGCGCAGCCATTGGCTGGCGCTGCTGTCAATCACATCCAATGACGCGGCGCACGGGGGGCGGGGCCGAGTGATACAGTCGGCGGCTTTGGCCGCCGGCTGTATCACGGGAGCGCGCCCGCAATCACTCCACACCATGCGAGCTCACTCGCATTATGGTGTGGAGTCCTTGCGGGAAGGAGCCAAGACAGCCGCCGAGGGACCCCAGAAGACCAGGATCAGGGCCACTGTGTGCAAAACGAGCTGCACAGTGGAGGTAAGTATAACATGTTTGTTATTTTTGGGGAAAAAAAAAGGAAGCTTTAGTGCTCCTTTAAAGAAAAAATATTTCTGAGATCACCAAGGCTGACTTTGCACATATGCTTTGAGATAACATCCAGTAAAATGCTCACGTATAGCACTTTCTATGTGCTGTGACACTGATTTAGAATGGTACCCAACTACAGCAGATGGCAATGCACCAGCTCTGCAGTGCACCGCAATCCACTTGCCTTGTTGTGGTGTGCTGCATTAAATAATGCTACAGGGATGTTTGGTCCTTTGCTGTGTGTTGGCACCCCATTTTTAATGAATGGGTTGTGTTAACACAACTCACATTAAAGTGAAAAATACTGTTCATTAACGCATGTGTGGTAATCCTCCAACAGCAGAATGTGTGTAAAAGGGCCATAAAAAAAACAAAAAACATTTAAAGTGGACCTTCAGTAATTTTTTTCAGTTTACCGTCTATTAAATCTTCTGCCCTTATTGTTTTAACTTTGGATAGTAAAACATTTTTTTTCTACCAGTAAATACCTTATACAGCCCACTTCCTGTTTCTTGTCTGGTCATTAGCCTAGGCCAGTGATGGCGAATCTTGGCACCCCAGATGTTTTGGAACTACATTTCCCATGATGCTCATGAATTCTGCAGTGTTTTTGAGTATCATGGGATATGTAGTTTCAAAACATCTGGGGTGTCAAGGTTTGCCATCACTGGCCTAGGCGTATGACATCATGCACAGCTCTCTCTCTCTCACGGTCGTGTGAGTTTGCCAGGAAGGGAGGGGGGATGAGTCATAAGATGGCCAATGAGAGCTGCAGGGCTGCAGAGCTGGAGGTGTGCCTCTGTGTGTCTGTGTAAAGCCAGAAGTGAACAGGCAGCAGCTTCAGCTGCCCACAGTTAAAATGGCTGCAGCCAGACTCAGTGGAGGGAGATTTCTGCAGCATATTTGGTAAGTACAGAATCACAGTATATATAAAATATGCAAAGTGGTTGGAGGGAAGCTTCAGAATGGCAAATATGTTTTTATTACAAATTATGTGAGCAGACTGCAGTTAGTCTTTAAGTGCAACCAGTTTAGCTACATTTAGATACCCTGTCATGTCCAAGGCAACTAACTTATGTATTTGCTGTGGCTTACAGTGGAAATCAAACAGTCCCTTCAAATCCTGGAGTGGTATAAAGAAATTATTGAGCTTTGCAGATGAGTAGTACATTAATATACAGTAGCTCCAGGTATGTATGTGTCTACCATACAACACATAAAACAATCACTGTTGAATTTGACACAGCAACCAGCGAAAGGAAGCGTTATTTACTGCAAAGCAAAAACCATTTCTTTCATTTTTACTGTACTCGTATACCCTTAAAACTACCTACAGTGTGTATAGAAAAGAATCACCCCCTTTAAAATAATTTCATTTTTTTTGTTTTGCAGCCTTAAACGAAGACACACAGTTTTTGTTTTATCCAACTGTATTTACTCTAACTGCAACCTTTAACATCCACATGAAAGAGATAACACCGACTTGTCAGAAATAAAATAAATAAATAATGAAAAAACAGAATCAATGAGAACTCATTGCTCACCTTTCTGAAGGTGTGCAATGACATTACATTGTGGTAAAACTGTGGACGGTCACCTCAGTTGAGTTGGGAACCCAACGCGCTCTGACTTCTGTTCACTTTGGTGGGGACAATTGTGTTCTCATTTCAGGCTGTATACACATTGTTTATATTTTTTGGAATCTATTAGTATAGATACGTCTTTTTTTGGCGTCGCTACATAGACGACGCCTTCTTCCTCTGGAAGGGGAATAAAGAATCGTTACAATCCTTTATGTCAGATCTAAACAATAACCAGTGGGGAATTAGATGCACTTATGAGTACAGCAATACAGTCAATTTCCTGGACTTGGTCATCTTCAAAAATCAGAATCAACTACTAACTAAAACCTATTTCAAGCTCACAAACCGTAATGGATACATTCCAACAGACAGCTGTCATCACCCTAATTGGCTTAAAGCCATCCCCAAAGGATGAGGAGGAACTGTTCCCTAATGGAGGATTACCAAGCTCAGGCAAATGTTCTGAAGGATCGATTTAAGGAAAAAGGGTATGACCCTGTGACATTGGATAAGGAATTGTCCTCAGTGTCACTCCTAAACAGGGAGAGCTGTTTGACCCCCAAAAAAAGAGTGGAGGGAAACCAAAATAAATTTGAATGGTCTTTCTTCACTACGTTCTCATCACAATATTGGTGGGTCAATAAAGGGATTAAGAAGCACTGGCAGGTCTTAAAAAGCGTCAAAATCCTGGGGCCCAAACTTCCCGAAAGACCCAATGTTATTTATAGAAAAAAACAAACTTTGAAAGACACTTTGGCTCCTAGCATAATAAACCCTCCAGAGAAAGTTAGCATGTTTAGGAATCTGAAAGGCTTTTTCCCATGTAAGAGATGTAAGGTGTGCAAAACATCAAAAACTATGTAAACGTCATCCTTTTCTTCACAAGTCACTTCTAAGATGTATATGATCAAATATTTCATTACATGCGTAACTATGGGAGTTTTTTATCATTTGAGGTGTCTGTGCGGCCTCCAATATGTAGGGAGGACCACGAGGGCACTTAATATCAGAATAAGGGAACATCTGTCAAATATAAGGAGGGGTGTTATCGGACATAGTGTTTCCAAGCACTTTCGTCTTCATCATCACAGAGATCCCTCCCTGTTACAGGTTATTGCTATAGAGAGGTATACCCCACATTGGAGGGGTGACAACCTTAAGAGACATATCTCATGTAGAGAAACCAGATGGATTTTTGACATCCAATGTTATAGTCCCTGGGGACTAAACGTTGAATGGGATATCAATTGTAAATATTGATAATCGGTAATAATTTTTTTAGTTTTTATTATACATCTTTTTCCTCCCCTCCTCTTCCCACTTTTTTGTCTCTAAATTTAACGGTAATTTTATTTTTAATTTCCTCTCCCATTTTTTTCTCTGCCCTTCCTAAACGTCTTTTCATGATCTGCAAAATGTCGGTCAGTTGGATCACCCATTCGGAAGTGGTGGGGTTAATACATAAGATGAGGGACGTTGGGGACTTAGCCATTGTTCCGGGCTCCATAGGAATTGCTCCTGAGGAGGTGCGGAGCATGGCTGGTCTGCCGCATCTTTGTTCCCAGTAGATTGGATAGAAACTATAATAATCATTTATCTTACATGAATGTGGAACATGTCTGGTCTGCTGTACTAACTGGGGTAATATAGTAAGTAGTCCCCGAAATATATATATATTTATATATATATATATATATATATATATATATATATATATATATATAGTTAGACACGTATGTTTACATATGGGTGTATTATTTTGTTTCCTGACGGCTGTAGGTAGGTACTTTTAAATTGCAGAGTTGGTAGGGGATTAAGGTGAGAGTTCTCCCTCCCCCTATACTCTTCTCTCCCTTTTTAGATAGTTCATATCCACATGTATTTGGTGGTGCAATCATATTAGATCCCTACCTAATGTGAAACCCTATTTTTTTACCCATACTAATTTAATAGGGGGTAACACCAATAACACATGTGGAATATACGGACCGAGTGAAGGTTACCAGTACTTTTATTAAAAGTTTTAATGAAAAGGTTTTTTTAAAACATAATGTTTGCAACATTATATTTTTTATATACCGTATATACTCGAGTATAAGCCGACTCGAGTATAAGCCGAGGTACCTAATGTTGCCCAAAAAAAACTGGAAAACCTTACTGACTCGAGTATAAGCCGATGCCCCACTGTTCCCTAGCTCGCTGTTCCCTGTAAATAGAAATTTTTACATTGTAAATATTACCTGTAAAGAAGTTGCGGCTGCGGCGTCCATCGTTCGAATTCCGCGGCGTCCATCGTTCAAAATTCCGCGGTCTCTTCCTGTTCCTTACTTGATAGGCGAGTCTCAGCAGACACTCTCCGCCTATCACGATCATTCTCTCATCCTTAGTTTTCCCAGCAGACACTGTGTTGGGTGTTTCGCCAATCACAGACGTCTGCTGGAAAACTGAGGATGAGAGAACGTTCGTGATAGGCGGAGAGTGTCTGCTGAGACTCGCCTATCAAGTACGGAACAGGAAGAGACCGCGGAATTTGAACGATGGACGCCGCGGAATTTGAACGATGGACGCCGCAGCCCCAACTTCTTTACAGGTAATATTTACAATGTAAAAATTTCTATGACTCGAGTATAAGCCGAGGGGGGGGACTTTCAGCCCCAAAAAAAGGGCTGAAAATCTCGGCTTATACTCGAGTATATACGGTAAATGTTTTTTTGTATAAAATTGTGAAGAACTGCACTAATATCGCGATAAAATATATGTTTCAGATGTATATGACAACTTACCATGGTTTATAATGTTTGAAACACAGTTTAAATCCAGTGGTAGGGATGACACCATAGGGATCGGACTGTAAAGACATTTCCGGTGTCTCTCCTGCATTAGGGGTATTAAGAGCGCGGTGTGTGACGCATAGACCAAGCCTCCATTCCCAGTTGATGCCTTCTACAGGGAAACGCATCTGGTGGAGCACCAGTCTCTGACGTCACCATGCACCAGCTGGCTGGCTTGAGCCGCGGCTGTTTGAATTGTTTCATTGCTTTTGGATGTCAGTTTTGTTTGGAAGTCTTAATAAATCTTTTAAACGAAAATACTGCACCATGAAGCTTCTTCTTCTCTTTACCTGGTAAAAATATCCCAAACGGAAGATACACAGGAGGACTTGGCGAGGCTATATATGAGGAATATTAATAAAAAGTAAAAGATGATGAGCTTTTCCGTTTGTGCAATTATTTGAAACCTACTGACTGTAATTCCTATATACCTCTGGGGAGTTGCCACCACAAGTCGTGGTTGTGCAACATCCCCAAGGGTCAGTTCATTAGGCTTAGGAGAAATTGCACACGAGAAAATGATTTCCTATCTCAGTCACAGGTATTATCATCTAGATTTCAACAGAAAGGTTATGACAAAAACACTCTTGATAAGGAAATTGAACATGGACAGGGGTCTGCTGGTTGCTAATAAGATTAAACAAACCAATATTAGCATTTCCAATTATAAGATGGTATTAGATTACAACATTCAGCATAAGAAATTTGAGAAGCTTGTGTCAAAGAACTGGTCCGTGTTAAAACAAGATAAAGTGTTGGGACCCTTATTGCCTGAACGACCATCTTTTATTTACAAGAAGGCCCCGTCATTACGTGACAAACTAGCACCAGGTGTAGTTGATCCACCGGTCCAGTCTGAGAATAGTCTTTTTTCTTTCCTTTCGGGTTTTTACGCATGCGGACGCTGCACTGCTTGTAAACACTCTAAATGTAATATTAAAAAGCGAAAAGAATTCCTTGCTACGGCCACCAATAAACTATATAAGATTGAAAAATTAATCACGTGTACCACCGTTGGTGTTGTTTACATGCTTGAATGTGAACTCCAATATATTGGGAGAACCTCTAGACCACTTCACGTTAGATTGGGAGAGCATGTGAACAACATCAAGAGGGGACTTAAGACACATAATGTGTCAAGGCATTTTAAATAATTTTTTTTTTTTTTTTTGTTAAAAGCCCATGGCGTGTGAAACACACCCAAAAACTCCACCCGGTGCCAAAAAAAGTGCACACACATAAAGAGTGACACAAAACGTGCAACGGGTGTTACACTTGTCCTCCACTAGGAAGGACCTTACCCTGATCCCCCGGGGCGTTAGGCTCCTGACGGGGACTGAGGTACATCACGCGGTCCGACTGGCCAAAACCAGACGGACCCCTTTCTCTGGAGGGTCTGCCGAAACAGACCCACCCAAGTACTAGGTGGGGCTCCCCCGAAGGGAGACCCCATGAGAGCCGGTGAACTAAGCCAGAAGGCCATGTCCACCAACTCCCAAGTCGTTCAGGGCAGGCCCGAGGACCTACACCCTACTAAACACACTGTGACAAACGTGCAGACAACCTACAAAAAAGTGACAAACACTGGGTTAAATAATAAGAAAGTGGGGAGAAGGAAGGTGGGAGAGTGAAAAGTGGCCATTGTGCTATACAATGGCCAGGCCCTCCGGCCAGGAATAAAAAATTCCTCCGGTCCCAGACAAAAGGCCCGGCCCAGGAGGCAGGTGCTAAAAAAGCGTGTTATGGTGCAGTGACCGCGGTGCCATATATCAGTGCGACCCACACTCGCAGTGATCGTCTGGCACCCTTGGACTGCCACTCCAAGGGCACATACACCATGGGCTTTTCGGTTCCTATCCGACCCCCCGACCGGTCAGTGCAGCCCTCTGTCCTGCTGATAGAGAGCCCTTCAAGGTTTTCTCGGGGAGAGCTGTCCCTGCTACAGCCTCCTCCGATACTAGCCCTTCCAGACTCCCATCAACCCGGCGGATTTGCATGGCCTCGCCCCGTCACACCTTACAAGGCTTGGCCAGCTCCTCCCTCCAGATCGCCAACAAGGACAGCACTTACACCATCCAGCCAGAAGGCCAGAATAAGACTTGGCAAAAAGACCAGACCAAATGCAGCATTCCATCCTCACCAGGAGCACCCTTCCAGACGGCTCAGACTCAACCATGGGCCAGTCCCCAGTTTACAGTCGGGCAACCGGCATAGTCACTACCGAAACCGTCCTTCCAGGTGCAATGACACCATTGGATTTGCATCCACCCATTTTAAATGAATTTTTTTTTTTGAAAAGCCCATGGCGTGTGAAACACACCCAAAAACTCCACCCGGTGCCAAAAAAAGTGCACACACATAAAGAGTGAAACACAAAACGTGCAACGGGTGTAACACTTGTCCTCCACATGGAAGGACCTTACCCTGATCCCCCGGGGCGTTAGGCTCCAGACAGGGACAGAGGTACTTACATGGTCTGACTGGCCGAAACCAGACGGACCCCATTCTTCGGTGAGTCTGCCGGAACAGACCCATCCAAGTACTAGGTGGGGCTCCCCCGAAGGGAGACCCCCATGAGAGCAGGCGAACCAGGCCAGAAGACCATGTCCACCTACTCCCAAGTCGTTCAGGGCAGGCCCGAGGACCTACACCCTACTAAACACAGTGACAAACGTGTATACACCAAACAAAAAAAATACAAAAAAGTGACACACACGGGGATAAATAAAACGAAAGTGGCGAGAAGGAAGGTGGGAGAGTGAAAGAGTGGCCATTGTGCAATACAATGGCCAGGCCCATTTTAAATTAATTTTTTTTTTTTTTTTTTTTTGAAAAGCCCATGGCGTGTGTAACACACCCAAAAACTCCACCCGGTGCCAAAAAAAGTGCACACACAAAGAGTGAAACACAAAACGTGCAACGGGTGTAACACTTGTCCTCCACATGGAAGGACCTTACCCTGATCCCCCGGGGCGTTAGGCTCCTGACGGGGACTGAGGTACATCACGTGGTCCGACTGGCCGAAACCAGACGGACCCCTTTCTCTGGAGGGTCTGCCGAAACAGACCCACCCAAGTACTAGGTAGGGCTCCCCCGAAGGGAGACCCCATGAGAGCAGGCGAACCAGGCCAGAAGACCATGTCCACCTACTCCCAAGTCGTTCAGGGCAGGCCCGAGGACCTACACCCTACTAAACACACTGTGACAAACGTGGGACACCAAACAAAAAAATACATAAAAGTGACAAACACGGGGATAAATAAAAAGAAAGTGGGGAGAAGGAAGGTGGGAGGGTGAAAGGGGCCATTGTGCAATACAATGGCCGGCCCTCCAGCCAGGAATAAAAAAATTCCTCTGGTCCTAGCCAAAAGGCTCGGCCCTAGAGGCAGGTGCTCAAAAAGTGTGTTATGGTGAAGTGACCATGGTGCCAAAAACCCAAAAGTGCTGCGAGACAACACTTGTGCAGTTATGGCACCCCTGAACTGCCACTCCAGGGGCACATTCACCATAGGCTTTTCGGTTCTGATCCGACCCCCCGACCAGGTCAGTGCGGCCTTCCGCTCCCACTGGATTGAGAGCCCTTCTGGGTTTTCTCGGGGAGAGCCGCCGACAGCAAAAGCGGCCCCCCGGTACTAACCCTTCCAGACTCCCACAATCCGGCAGATTTGCAAGTCACAGCCCCGACCCCGAAACAGGGTCGGGCATGCTCCTCCACCGGACGCCAATAGGAGCAGCGCCTACACCAACACCGGCCAGAAGGCCAGAAGAAAAAACCCCAGCCCTCCGCCTTGACCAAGTGATTCTCCGTCCCCATCAGAAGGCTTTCAGCGATTTTAAATTAATTTTTTTTTTAAAAGCCCATGGCGTGTGAAACACACCCAAAAACTCCACCCGGTGCCAAAAAAAGTGCACACACATAAAGAGTGAAACACAAAACGTGCAACGGGTGTAACACTTGTCCTCCACTAGGAAGGACGTTACCCTGATCCCCCGGGGCGTTAGGCTCCTGACGGGGACTGAGGTACATCACGTGGTCCGACTGGCCGAAACCAGGCGGACCCCTTTCTCTGGAGGGTCTGCCGAAACAGACCCACCCAAGTACTTGGTGGGACTCCCCCGAAGGGAGACCCCATGAGAGCAGGCGAACCAGGCCAGAAGACCATGTCCACCTACTCCCAAGTCGTTCAGGGCAGGCCCAAGGACCTACACCCTACTAAACACACTGTGACAAACGTGAACACCAAACAAAAAAGTGACTCACACGGGGATAAATAAAAAGAAAGTGGGGAGAAGGAAGGTGGGAGAGTGAAAAGTGGC
Source organism: Rana muscosa (assembly GCA_029206835.1). Taxonomy (NCBI): domain Eukaryota; kingdom Metazoa; phylum Chordata; class Amphibia; order Anura; family Ranidae; genus Rana; species Rana muscosa. The sequence continues at coordinate 1,101,855,812 of CM055116.1, forward strand.
CATTGTGCTATACAATGGCCAGGCCCTCCGGCCAGGAATAAAAAATTCCTCCGGTCCTAGCCAAAAGGCCTGGCCCAGGAGGCAGGTGCTAAAAAGGTGTGACATGGTGCAGTGACCGCAGTGCCATATATCAATGTGACCCTCACTCACATGTGATCGTCTGGCACCCTTGGACTGCCACTCCAAGGGCACATGCACCATGGGCTTTTTGGCTCCTATCCGACCCCCCGACTGGTCAGTGCAGCCCTCTGTCCCGCTGATAGAGAGCCCTTCAAGGTTTTCTCAGGGAGAGCTGCCCCTGCATACAGCCTCCACCGATACTAGCCCTTCCAGACTCCCATCAACCCAGCGGATTTGCATGGCCGCACCCCGCTCAGAAACAGGGATTAGCCAGCTCCTCCGACCGGATCGCCAACAAGGACAGCACTTACACCATCCAGCCAGAAGGCCAGAATAAGACTCGGCAAAAAGACCAGACCAAATGCAGCATTCCATCCTCACCAGGAGCACCCTTCCGGACGGCTCAGACTCGGCCCCGCTGACGTCTCTAAGGGCGCCCAGACGCTGACCACTACCGAAACCGCCCTTCCAGATGCAATGACACCATTGGATTTGCATAGGCCCCCCTACACTCGGGAGTGACCACAGCGCCTCCTCTGGCAACTGATAAGAACAGATACTACACTTGATCTTAGCCAAAAGATTTTAACTTAATGCACAACCAAAACCCAAAGGGGTTAAAATTCTGGGGCATCGAGAGGGTTAATAAGCATTGGAGAGGTGGCAGTTTTTTACGTCAATTAAGTGGCAGAGAATCTCATTGGATTCATGAGACAAAAGTTTTAGTACCTGCTGGCTTAAACGTTGATTTTGACGTAAACTGCTTTATTTCTGATCGTTAGTTTTTAGTATGTGTTTCCTGCGGTCTTTTTATATTTTTTATATATATTGCAATATGTTTCGAGTTATTGTCTGTTTTTTCTTAATGATACTGTGTTCATGTTTTCCATATGCTGTAAGGGTGTCGGCTGTGATGCGGGTGTCCCATTACACGCTTTCTAGTTCCCTGTGGAAATTTTTAATCTCATTTGCATAATGCTCTTAAAATGTTATATTTGAATGTATTTTAATAGTTGGTACGTCCTTTTACTATTATTGGGCTGCATTCAGTATGAATGCAATGCCGATACTTCATTCCCCTTTGAGTTCCGGTTGTTTGCATACTTGTTTAGCAGGTTGCCATGGAGTTGGATTGTTTACCTCTCCATGACTGGACGGACGTCAGCTTTCCCTTTGGTAAAAATATCGGGTGACTCACGTCTTCACGTTACCGCCGATGAAGTCCTGCCCCCTGGATGTAACGCGTGTGGAACGACGTGATCCTGCGTGACGTCACCCGCGTCCTATGCTGACATCCGTTGGATATACTTTGACATGCTGCACTTCCTCCGCACTGAGGCACAGTGCTAATTTTACTGATCAGCGCTCTAATTACACCTTGTCTACCTGATGTGGATTCAGTATAGCCTGGATGTCTGTTTTTCTCCCGGAGGGGGAACTGCTTAAGTGACCTGACTGACTAGCTCAGGGGTCCACTCGCTGAGGTGAGCTGCTAACCATTACTAGTGGTGGAGGTCGTCACACAAGTCACTATAAAGAATCTAGAAGTCACCTACTGAACACATATTGGTGTTTTTTAGTTTATTGCTCCTTAAAGAAAGACTCTTGGACTATCTCTATCCTTTTCTAGTCTTTAATCATATGTGTGTTTTTTATGTTTGCGCTGCACTGCCTTTTTATATAATATATGAGGAATATAGCTTAAAACAGCAGTCCGCTGCATCGGGAGGGATATCGGCTCTAGGGGGGTCCCAGGAAGAACGTCCATAGGTTGATCAAACCATTGTTGAGCCAGTTTGATCTCTATAATTTGAGATCCACCTTATAAGCGGCCCTTCTTATCATTTAACAACGGAAAGAAGTCCCTAGCCACAATCTGAATATTTAAACATCACCTGTTTTATTTGAAACACTGCATGGACTTGAAAGTCAACACTGTTTATATTGGATTTATTTTATTTTATTTGGTTGCGCAATTATGAACTTTTTCCCATAGATAAGTCTTAACATTATGTAGCGGGGTGTTCAATTTAGGGGAGTGTCTGAGTGGTAGTTAGGATCAAACACACTATTGTTAGGGTTAATGGACCATTTCTGTGCCATGGGAGATAGTATTGGTGCATAGTTCCCTGGGGCCTACAGGTAGCGCTGTCGCCATAGATCCGGGTTGAACCACAACACAAGGTTGTGCCTTTTCTTGTCCCCTCTCGGCAGCAGTACGGCGGGGCAGGGAACCTGCTGTGCCTGTTGGGAGAGGGTATAAAAAGGGGCGGCCATCTTCCATGCGGGGTTCGTCCGCGCCCAAGCACCTTCAGCCTGGGTCGTCTCCGGATACCCTAGGCCCGGAGGCCTGGTTCCTGTTCCATCCCAGACACCTTCAGTCTTGGGTGAGGTTCTATTTTGGAGGCCCGGAGCCCAGCACCTTCGGTTGGGTTCCGCCGGGGATCGAGGACTCCCAGGGTGCCGCCTTGCAAGGGGACCCGGATCTGGGACGAGGAGGCCAGGGAGGTTACCTGTACCGAAGACCCAGCGCAGAGTCGTGGTGACGGTGGGGACCTCTGGTAACTCTCCGGAGGGATGTCTTCTCCTTTACATGGGCCAAATACTACTTAAGAAGGAAGTTCACGTTCAAGGTCAGTGGCAGTGGCCTCATAGGGCCGTGCCCTATTCACCTAGTCAGTGGCAGTGACTTTATTCACCTGGTCTGTGGCAGAGACCAACCTCACGGTCTGTGGCAGAGATCGTGCGCCATAACTGTTTGTGAGACCTAAACAGTCAAAGAGTCTGATTCAAGTTTGTGCCTGGACCTCCTCCCACCTAAGCTGTCCTGTGTCTTGCTCCAACCTGTCTGCTGTCAAAGAGGCATATTTATTATCCGTGTGAAATAAATATAGAAGTTGGACTTTCAGTTGGTGTGGACAGTTACATTACTGGGGGAAACATAAGGACTTGCATCTACCTAAGGTAGAGGTGAGAATCGTCCTCGGGAGGATTCAACTCCAGCCGCAGGCAGGCCCGAAAAATAACACTGCTCAACCTCCTTACTCAGGAGGGTACGGGCTTGTGGTGCGGTGTGCCTCTCCCCTCCCTGCGAGGAGCCGAAACTAAAAGGCCGGTAGGGGGAGAGGTGAGGGCGCTACAATTATTTGCTGTGAACTGATTTCCCTGTGTTAATGTTTTTCTTTTTGATACTGTGCTGTACAAACAAGATTTTTTTATCCGGCATGGTGTCTTTGGATATTGTTACATATCTGATCATCGCAATTAATAACTAAATAATTGAAAAGAAAAACTGCAAAAAAATAAAAAAATACCTCTTAAGATGTAAATCATCTTCATCATCACTGCCAGAAAGTGAGCCTTCCACTACAGTTTCATCGCTGTCATAACCAGAGAGTGTCTGACTTTTCATAGGGGAGCACAAATCCATAGTACCAGGATTAATATACTTAGTAGGGGTACAGTCAGACTCCACCTAATATTATAAACCTGTAATACAAATGACACAATTAAACCAAACAAAATCACACTAATCATAGTTCTGCATTATGTCCTAGAGCACTAAAGACTGTTCAGTGAAATTCATACTTACATAAAATTTAGTGCATTCATATTTCTGGTGTAACAGTGAAACTTAATTAATGGGTTCCAATCAATGCTATCAAAGGCTTTGGCTGCATCTAACAAAAGAATGGCCCTATTGCCCGTATTAGTTGGTAGGAAGTCTTTTAATATTTTGAGCTTTGGATCTAGTCGGCATAAAGCCCGTCTGGTCAGAATGGCTTATATCACCAATAAACGTAGACAGACAGTTAACAAGCACTTTTGCTAGAAGCTTTATGTCAGAAGTTAGAAGAGATTGGGCGATATGATTCAAGTCTGAGAGTATTTTTGTCAGGTTTCAAACTAACAGCTATATTCGTCTCATTTATAGAGGGGGGAAAAGTGCAGAGATCATAGGCTTCATTAAACACAGCCAACAATTCTGGGGGCAGAACGTCCCCATAAGTTTTATACAGGGCCAGTGGTCCATTTTTTTGGGAGGGGGGGTGGCCCACTCGCCAGCCCAAGCCCGCCAGCCCCCGCACTTACCTCATCCAGGTCCCGGGCAGCTTCTCCTCCCGGCCAATCCGGACTCAGGGCCCGCTTCCTGTCCTGATTGGCTGGGAGGAGAAGCAGGAAGACAATAGTAAATGTTGATTTGCTATTGTCACAAGTGGGTGGGCTCAGGGCGCAGTGCTCTTCACCCTGAGCTCACCCTTTTGGAAGCAATTAGAGCCTCCGGCTCTAATCACATCCTTTACAAAAAAAAATCCGTAGAACTGCATGGAGATTATGGGCCAGGCACATGGGGATTAGGGCGGCAGAGCCCCTGTGCCCCATATGGACGGGCCACCTCTGTACAGGGCTTTTTTCCTCAGGAAATAGATGCAGAAACTGACCCTCCCCGCCCCCAACCATGCTCAAACCCCGCCCCCAGCCTTCCTTAGAGGAGAGAAGTACAGCAGTGCCAAATAATTGTATTAAGGTAAGGCTTAGAACTGCGTATCACACAAGGTGCATGGTTCAGGAATGTGTAACACACAAAGTACAGGACTCAGGAGTTCATAACACACAGCGCTCGGGAGTGTGTATTGTGCAGTTGTGAGAAGTGCGTATCACACTAGGCGCAGGAAAAAATTAAGCGTCCCTTGTGCTAAGGAATATGCAACATATAGCCCTGTGTACAGAATGCAGGGGTCAGAAATATGTAACAGAGGCCATCACACAAAGAGCAGTGGTAAAGTATGTAATATGCAGTCTAGCATACAGAATGCAGGGCTCAGGGGTATGTAATGCAAAACCCCTTGTACTGAGTACAACATTCAGGAGTACTATTCTGAAACCTTTAATGTGTAACATACAGCACAGCATACAGAGTATAGTGGTTCTGATGTAGTGTACAAGGTGTTACAAAATTCTCACCACTGCACCTTGTATGCAGTACCATACTTTACATACTCTTGGTCGCTAACTCTGTATGCTTTACTGTCCCTCAGCAAAATTTCCTGGCCTTCCCCAAGCAAAAATCATTCTTCCCTCAAGCATTCCCCTCCCCCTTCTAAAGTAGTCATCAAATCCTCACCTATGCACGCGTCTTTGCTTACCTCTGCATCCCTCATCCACGGCTCACCTTTTCTTTCCCCTGTCCATAGCTCAACTTTGCACCCCTATCCACAATTCACCTTAGCACCCCCATTCACAATTCACCTTTGCCCCCCCTTCCATTAACATCTCACCTCTGCACCCCTCCAACCACAGCTTACACCGCCAGTCCACAACTCAACTCTGCAACCCCGTCCACATTATCTCTGCCCCCCTTCTGCACCCCAATCCACAGTTCTCACCTCTGCCACCCCCCATGTTTCACCTCTGAACTCCCAGCTTCCCCCACAGTTCTCACTTCTGCACAACCTGCCTTCTGCCCTCTGCAGCTCTCACTTCTGCACAAAACTCCCCCTTCCTAGTTCTCCTCTCTGCACAGATTCCCACCCCAGCTCTACTCTCTACAAAATCCCATCAGTTCTCTTCTGTGAACAAATCCCCCCCCAGCTCTCCTCTCTACACAAATCCCTCCAGTTCTCTTCTCTGCATAAATACCCCCAGCTCTCCTCCCTGTACAAATCCCCCCAGCTCTTCTCTATGCAAAAATCCCCCCCCAGCTCTCCTCTCTGTACAAATCCCACCCCACACGCACACACACTTATAGGAAGGTCCTCTCTGCACAAATCCTCCCCCCCCACCAGCGCTCCTCTCTGCACAAATTCCCCCACCTCTCCTCTCTACACATATTCCACCCCCTCCCCCACACACACACACACACACTTACTTTCACAGTGCACTCCTCTCTGAACAAATTCAGTCTCTGGAAAGCTCTCCCCCTTTTCATTTACAGTGACAGATCCCTCGCCTCTTCCCCTGGCACTGCTCTCTGTGGTATGCACAGGTTTGAGGATGTGTTTCAGGGCTCCTTGGCCACATGCTACTAAGAGTAGCGGCAGCAAGCGGGGACAGAAGCTTCCTCCCCAATCACTGCAGCTGTAGGTTGGGGCCTGGGACCTGAAGCACTCACCAGGGCTCAGGGGCAGCAGCCCCGAGTGCCCAGCGCTAGCACAGAGAAGCCAGTAGAGGAAGTTGCTGTGCAGAAAACTTCCTCTACTGGCTTTGATGTTAAATGACAGGTTAGAGAGGAGAGGGCTGCCAGAAGTTCCGGAACAGAGTTTGAGCTGAAAAGTAGCCCCAGTTTTATACTGTATACTTCTCCCGGTAGCCCATCTGTACCAGGGGCTTTGTTGTTAGATGAGCTGGATAGAGCTTTTTGTAGCTCCTCCAGGGTGATATGGGAGTCCAGCCTAGAGCGTTATTCTGAAAGAGAAAGAGTGGGCAAGGTGATCGAGTCCAGAAATTATAACAAGGCATCTTCCTCGCCTGATACTTTGCTGCTGCATAACTCTTGATAGAAAGAGCTAAACACTAAGGATACATCTGAGGAAGATGTTACAGTATTGCCAGTGGCATCATTGATTTCACTAATACAAGTCAGGGGGTTGTTGGGAGTTAGCTATAGAGGCCAAGAGGTGTTCCATGTTCCCCGACTCCTCAAAAAATGATTTCTGCATAAAAACCTTTTTTTATAAAGAGAAGGAGGAGTGAAGCCAGGCAGCCTGGGTTTCAGAAGAGGAATGTCCTAAGTAGTTAAGTTTGGCTTGCATGACAGCTTTGATAAGATGTTTTTCCCGTGCTCTAGAGGTCTGTTTAATGTTGATATTTGAGCAGAAAGAACACCTCCCAGGTATGTCTTTAAGGTGTCCCATGTCACAAATATATGTGCAGAGTGTTTATTTACTTCATGAAATTCCCAGATATCCTGAATAATACTATCAATAGTTGTGAAAAGATTTCACCATTAAGGGTTAATCTTCCAGAATATAGACAGTTATAAGGCCTCATGCCCACTGGCGTTTTTACAGCTGTGTTTTTGAGCGTTTTTTACAGCTTAAAAACGCCTGTCTATGTTATTGTAAATATTTTTTTTTTTTTTTTTTTTGAAAAAAAAAAAAAAAAAAAAAAAACAAAAACGTCGGAGCTAAAAACGCGACCGCGCGTTAGTGCGCGTTTTTTGCGCGTTAGTGCGCGTTAGTGCGCGTTAGTGCGCGTTAGTGCGCGTTTTTTGACGCTCGCGTTTTTTCCTGCCTAGTTCTGACGCTGAGGAACGCACTGGCCCTGGGTTTTTTTTACAGCTTACAAACGCCTATGCTCTTTACAGCTCAAAAACGCCTAGGTGGGCATGAAGCTATAGACTAACATGGACAGGCGTTTTTAAGCTGTAAAAAACGCTCAAAAACGCGGCTGAAAAAACGCCCGTGGGCATGAGGCCTAACTGCAAGGAAAGAACCAAAGGGATGTGATCTGACAGGCTTCTGGCAGAATATTTTATGTGTTTTACGTAGGGCAAGATGGTACTATTTCACAGTGCCAGATCAGTCCTGGATAAAGCCATGTGGAGTACAAGAAAAAGTAGGATTTTTTTGTACTTTTGTACTTGTACCGTAAAATCCTTTTCTCTGACGTTCAGGGACTGACACAGCATCTTCAATCTTGACAAAGTGGGTTTTGTTCCTGCTCATAGGAGAAGACTAGGCAGAATGTTAGATGTTTTAACATACATTCCATTACCAGAGCTCAACAGCCCCGCCCAGGGGGCGGTCCCTCCGGACATAACCCTCCTACCTGCAGCCAGCAGGCTCAGTTCGTATTAAAGCAGTACAAACTCAACAAAGGAGGGGTGGGTGCTGTGTCAGTCCATGGACATCAGAGAAAAGGATTTTACGTAGGGTACAAAAAAAAACTATTTTCTCTTACCGTCCATGGACTGACACAGCATCTTCAATCTTGACAAAGTGGGACGTCCCAAAGCAGTGTCAAAGAACGAGGGGTGGGAACAGTATCAAGGAAAAAAACAAACTTCACCCCAAACAAGCAGAGCTCCTCAACGGAGGAGGTGCAACATTAAACAGCCGCCTGCAAAACCTTGTGGCCGAAGGAAGCATCAGAAGATGCAACCACATCAACCTTATAGAACTTTGAAAAGGTATGTGCGGACGACCAGGTCGCTGCCTTGCACACTTGTGCAACAGACGCTTGATGTCGGAAAGCCCAGGAAGCACCAATTGCCTTGGTAGAATGCGCCGTAACCGGAAAGGGAGGCGCCCGCCCCTTAAGGGCATAGGTCTGTATGACGGTCTGCCTTATCCACCGAGAAATAGTGGCAGACGAAACAGATTGTGTCTGTGTCTGGTCCAAAACAGGGCCAAACAGCGAGTCAGACTTCCGAAACGAAGCCGTAGCAGACAGGTACACCCGTAAAGCACGTACCACGTCATACGTGTGAAGCGCAAACTCTCTGGGATGAGATGGACGAGAACATTAAGACGAAAGTACAATGTCCTCATTAAGGTGGAAGGCCGAGACCACCTTCGGGAAAAAAGAAGGCTGCGGGCGTAGCACCGCCTTATCCTTATGGAGGACCAAGTATGGCGGTTTGCAAGACAAGGCCGCCAATTCAGAAACCCTTCTGACAGAAGTAATGGCTACTAGAAAAGCCACCTTCTGAGATAAAGTTAAGAGAGGAATCTCTCTAATGTTTTCAAAAGGAGGTTCCTGAAGACGCAAGAGCACCAAAATTCAAATCCAAAAGGAGGAAGAGGTGGTTTAATAGGGGGGAGCACATGTCGGACCTCCTGTACGAAGGTACTAATCTAAGAATGGCCCGCTAGCGGCCGCTGAAAGAAAATAGCTAAAGCCGAAATCTGGCCCTTAATGGTGCTTAAGGCAAGCTTTTGGGTCACAGCACGCTGTAAAAACAGCAAGATCCTGGGAACGGTATACGTCCGTGGACGCCAATCCAGCTCCTTGCACATAGCTATGTAGGCCCTCCAGGTACGGTGGTATATCTTCCTGGAAGAAGATTTTTGTGCCCTCAGTATGGTTGAGATGACCGAATCCGAGAGACTCCGGTCTCTCAGCACCTGGCTTTCAATAGCCATGCCGTTAAAGCCAGCTCCTGTAAAGCAGGATGAAGTATGGGACCTTGAGACAGAAGGTCCTCCCGCACAGGCAGTCGCCATGGAACGTCCGCCACTAGGCGCACAAGATCGGCGTACCAAGGACACCGGGGCCAATCTGGAGCGATGAGGATTACCGGAATCCCCTCGGCCTCCACCCTGCGAAGTAGTCGAGGAAGCAACTTCATTGGAGGATAGGCATAGATAGTCAGATAGTCCGCCTGCCAGTTGTCTACTCCTGGAATGTAAACGTCCGACAGAGCCGGCACGCTTCTTTCCGCCCACTTTAGGATGTGAGTGACCTCGGACGCCGCAGCTGAGCTCCGAGTTCCCCCCTGATGGTTGACATAAGCCACCGCCGCGGCGTTGTCCGATTGTATCCTGACCGAGCGTCCCTGCAGTCTCCTTGACCACGAGGAGAGGCACAGTCTGATTGCCCGGAGTTCCAGAGCCCTTGAGCTGACAGAACTCCCCAGACTCCACCCCAGCCCGAAAGACTGGCGTCCGTTGTGATCACAGTCCACTGGACAGGAAGGAACGACTTCCCCGACCGAAGGGCCGGGGATCTCAGCCACCACGTCAGGGATGCCCTGACCAGGTGACTCACCTGGATCTGACAATCCAGTGATAATGGAGACTTGTTCCTGCAAGATAAGATCTCCTTTTGTAAGATTCGAGTATGGAATTGGGCATACGGCACCACCTCGAAGGAAGCCACCATGAGTCCCAGGACCCTCATGCAAAAACAGAGTGACGACCATTTGCGGGACATAAGCATCCGTACCGCAGATTGAAGAGTCTGTAAGGGTAGAAATACCCTCGCCTCAGAGGAGTCCAGGATCAATCCTAGGTACTCCAGATGCTGAGTCGGAACCAGGACCGACTTCTGAATGTTCAGCAGCCAGCCGAATTCTCGGAGGGCCTGACTGGCTATCAACACATTTTCCTCTAATTCTGAGCCAGAGTCTGCTCTCAGAAGAAGATCGTCCAGATAGCCCAGGATAGCAATGCCTCGCTGTCTCAGCAAAGCTAGAATCGGGGCAAGCACCTTGGTGAAAACCCGCGGTGCTGATGCCAAACCGAAGGGAAGAGCCACAAACTGATAGTAGTCTACGCCTATCGCGAAGCACAGAAACTTCTGGTGACCTACGCAGATTGGGACATGCAAGTAGGCATCCTTGATGTCCAAGGATGCCAGAAAATCCCCCGGGTGGAGCGTAGCAATCACTGAGCGAATGGATTCCATGCGGAATTTCCGAACCTTCACAAAGGCATTTAGGGCCTTGAGGTCCAGAATTGGACAGACTCCGTCTTTCTTTGGGACCACAAACAGATTTGAATAAAAATCCCTGAAACCTCTCCTTTGATGGTAACGGCACAATTACTCCACACCTCAGCAAGTCCTGCACTGCCCCTAATAGGGCAGCCCGACGCGCTAGAAGGAGAGAGAGATTTGAGGGAAAAAATCTGTCTGGTGGCCAGGAAAGGAACTCTATCCTGTTCCCCGAGGTGACCACCTCGCATACCCACCGGTCGGAGATCCGGGAGGTCCACCGATCCGTGAGCCTGCAAAGTCGTCCCCCCACCCCAGAGTCGAGCGGGGGCAAGACTTCATGCGGTGGTGGGCTTGCTTGCCGGCTTGTTCGGCTTTAGGCACCCAGGGACGCTTCTGTCCCCCAGCCGCACCCTTGTCAGTCCGGGAGAATTTTCCTGCGGGATCTGACTGACGAAAAAACCTCTTCTGAGTGGAAAAGGAAGGACCTGGCTTACGGCGCGGCTCCTTCGCCAGTAGGCTGAGGAAGAAGTGTGCTCTTACCCCCTGTGACATTTTTAATAATGTAATCTAGGGAAGCACCAAATAGCCTTCCGCCCTTGAAAGGCAAATCCGTCAGGAGCGTCTTAGAGGCCAGGTCAGCAGACCAGCATTTTAACCAGATTAGGCGACCCAAAACTACCGCAGACACTGAGGCCCTAGAAATTAGGGGGGCAACGTCCATAGTGGCATCGCACACATACACCAGGCCCTGTACCCTTTGGTCTGCCAGTGTAATGCATTCCGGAGGAAGATTATGCTCCTGCACAGTCTGGTGCATAATCTTCGCCCATTCTGTGAGTGTCTGAGACACCAGGGTCGCCGCTACAAGAGGACGTAGCACGGATCCCAGCATGGTGAACATGGCTCTGCTCACCACTTCAGACCTCCTATCAGTAGGGTCCTTAAAAGCAGGGGTCCCCTCAACCGGGAGAGTTGTGGCTTTATTCAACCGGGAGGGTCGATCACCGGAGGAGAGGCCCATTTTTTAATCAGGCTGTCCTCAAAGGGGTACCTAACCGCCAGACGCTACGAGACCGCAAAGGTCTTCTCTGGTTTGTCTCAAACCTGGTCTATGAATCTGTCAAAAAAAAGGTGTATAGGGAAAAACCCTTTTAGAAGGATTAGCTTGAAAAGAACCAAAGGAGACTGACTCCACCACGGGCTCCTCAGCCGCAGCATCCAGCTTGAGAGTGTCCCTCACAGCATCAATGAGTTCACTAACAAGTGTCCTGTCATGTACTGACCCAGATAAGGAGTCTTCCTCACAAGGAATGTCCTGGTCAAAAATATCCAAAAATTCAGAGCTAGGGTCCTGTGCCACAGCAATTCCCATATCTGAATCAGAGCACTTCCCTGGAGATGGTGGGGGGAGAGGGCGCTTTATAGCCCTCTTGCGCTTGCACGCCGCTTCCATCCTGGCAACAAATGATTCCAGGACTGCCGAAAACTGGTCCATAGGGACCGCAGGTACAGTAGCACTGTCAGTTGCTTCTGACATGAATGGGGAAGCAGGTGACACTGACTCCAAGATACCACCATCCTCTGAGACTTTGTCAATAAATGAGAGAAAAATTTCCCCCTCCGGCTACACTGACTGTGGGGGGTTACCCAGGGGACTCACCAACCCAGCTAGGACTGCTCGGTTCCGCTGCCTGTGTCCTGCTCCTCAGCGCGAGTGAACAGTTAGGAGACTGTGAGGAGAATCGCGCCGTTCCAGTCAGCGATAGGGGCCAAACCAGCACATAAGAGCATGCGGCTTCAAGAAAATGGCCGCCGCAATTACAAGTGTGCCACAGCGCGGCCACGGCAAGATGGCCGCCAATGCGGTTTACAATGCAAATTGAAGCATAGTAAAAACATGGCACCGAAAGGCACGCAAGGCCCAGGCTGACACAGAAAGCACCCCACACCTTAATGCAGACCCCTATGGACCCCCACTGCGACAGAGTGACCCCCAGGCACCCCCAGTCAACGTATTGCCAGTAGGTGACAGAGAGTAGCAAAAAACAAGGGGGAGACAGGGAAAACCCCCCTACCATAGGAACACACAGCATGTACTCATCTGCTGAGGTAGGGGAACAGTACTTACCCATCCAGCTAGGACCCACTGGTGTGTTCCTGACAGGCCTATCACAGTGCAGTACTGAGTAGCTGTCGACCCGGTCCACCGTGAAAGATACAGCAAAACTGTTCAGTCGTATGTGGACCCTGGAGCAAAAAGCTCACCGGCCACCCCTGGAGCCATGGGGTATGTCGTGGACTGATCTCACGCAGAGCGAGGATCAGCACGCTCGATGGTCGGACTGGGAAGACTACGAAGATAGCACCTACCCAACCTGTTGCCCAGCCGACAGCTGATAGAAGAATCACAAAAATCAAATAATAAAAGTTCAAAAAAGAATAAAATATTTCTTCAAGAGACTGGCTCCAAAGAGAGCCACGTCCTCTCCTCTGCTAGCCATAAAAAAACTGAGGCTGCTGGCTGCAGGTAGGTGGGTTATGTCCGGAGGGACCGCCCCCTGGGCGGGGCTGTTCAGCTCTGGTAATTGAATGTATGTTAAAACATCTAAAATTCTGCCTAGTCTTCTCCTATGAGCAGGAACATAACCCACTTTGTCAAGATTGAAGATGCTGTGTCAGTCCATGGACGGTAAGAGAAACATGCATAACGATGTTAAGTAGAGTGTTCCAACATCCAAACATCAATCGGGCCAATTTCCTGGCGGAATGTGGCAAAGGATATGGTAAGGTTAGTACCATATTTGTCCATATACGGATTCAAATAGTTAATAAAATCCCCCACAACCAAGAAGAGTACATCAGATTTGTCAGCTATAAATTTCAATAATTCACGTAACATCATAGGAGAGTATGGAGAAAGAATGTACAGTACACATGATCAATGATGCATGGTCATGTATTTAAGACACAATACACAAAGATATAACAACCTTGTGTGTCCACAGTGGCCTACAATTGAAAACACCCCGTTAGCAATATGTATGGACATTGTCCTATGGTAAGAAGTGTATATATATAGAATGTTGTGTATGAAACTTTATTTAGTTAGTTTTACTTTATTTCGAACATGTAGAAAAAAAACCATACAAAATAAAAAAAGTAATCATTCAGTAGTAGACAATCACAAAAAAATTGTTACAAAAGAAGGCAAACAAAAAAAAAAAACGATAAAAAATAGTTTATTTTACATATCTGAAAAGGAATGGGGAGAAGTAAAAACGTATCTAATCCCACCCCTTCTACATAAATAAACTATTCAACGTCCCATCATTATAAAGTCATATAATTAGGGTTGTCCCGATACCGATACTAGTATCGGTACCGATACCGAGCATTTGCCCAAGTACTTGTACTCGGGCAAATGCTCCCATGCTTCACCCGATACTTGTACAGTCAGCGATGAACGGTGCGGCCGGGGGAGGTACAAACACGGATCTCCCTGCAAAGATTTCTATAAAGCCTGACCGCTTCTCCCCGGACCCCCCCCCCCCCCCTTTCAGCTGCTTTAGTGAAATCTTTTACAGCGGTGATTGGTGCTTGCAACTCCCCCCAAAGCCGCACCGATCACCGCTGACTGTATCCTCCTCCAGTCCCTCCTCCATGCTCCGTGTCCCCCTTCATTGTGCTGCTCTCCCTGTCCGCGCTTCACTCTGTGTCCCCCCTCCGTGCTGCTCTCCCCGTCTGTGCTCCACTCCGTGTCCCCCCTCCATTGTGCTACTCTCCCTGTCCGCGCTCCAATCAGTGTCCCCCCTCCGTGCTCCGTGTCCCCCTCCGTGCTCCGTGTCCCCCTCCGTGCTCCGTGTCCCCCTCCGTGCTCCGTGTCCCCCTCCGTTGTGCTGCTCTCCCCCTCTGTGCTCCGTGTCCATGTCCTCCTCTGCCCCCTCTGTCCTTGATCTGTCAGGATGGAGAGCGGAGGTAGGAGCCGGTAAACATAACTGAAACATCGTAACTGGTATTTACGATGCTTCCGTTTATGAATGGAGAGGAGCTTCTGTCTCCTGTATATTCATTTTCAGTGCAGCGGAGGCTGCTGAGAAAGGGACTGGGGAATCTGTGTCCCTAGTCCCTTTCTCTGTCTCAAAAGGTGAGATGTCAGAGGTACTGACACATGTGCCACTGTCACATGACATTAAAAAAAAGTATCGGTATCGGCGAGTGCTTGAAAAAAAGTATCGGTACTTGTACTCGGTTTTAAAAAAGTGGTATCGGGACAACCCTACATACAATAATTAATAATTCAAATATACTGTAATATACTTATTACCAATAATCTAACTACACAATCACACACATATATGCATACATACATGCACATACACACCCAAACAAAACTAACAATAATACAAAAAAATGTAAAATTAAATAAATCATAATATGAATAAACACAGAATAATAGTTCAAACACCTTCATTCTTATACCTTGAAAAAATAATTTCTTTATACCTCTTTTTTATGCTTAGATGTTTCTTGAGCTCCATATTGAAACTGTTCCACAGTTTCACTCTACAAATAGAAATAAAGAAGCTTTTCCTAGTTGTCCGAAACGAAATATTCCTCGTTAGACTATACCGTAACTCCCGTTCCTTGCAATAAATCGTTTTTGTGTATTTCCTGGCAATAAATAGTTTTTTACTTTAAATATTATTTATGTAGTCTGTCATTGCACCATGTCCTTGAATTTTAGGAGTTAGCCGAGTTTTTCAGCACATTTTTTTGTGCTGAAAAAGCCCCTCCTCGGCTTATATTCGAATCTCCCGCTGTAACATGCAGTCTTAACTGCAGTCGGCGGCCGTCCATTGTAACAAAGCCCCGCCTCCTCCTCGTCCGTGATAGACGGAACACTGAACACTGACTCACTGCTGGGAAACTGAATCAGTGTTCGGTCTATCATGGTTGAGGAGGCGGCGGAGCTTTGTTACAATGGACAGCCGCCGACTGCAGTTAAAGAGGAGTTCCAACCTTTTTTATGTCTATTAAAAAAGTCAGTAGCTGCAAAAAGTGTAGCTGCTGGCTTTTAATAAACAGACACTTACCTATTCCACTGTCTAGCGACGCGGCCGAACAGAGCTTTGCTCCTCCCCCCCCCCTCTTCGCCGATGCCTCCATTCTAACTGTGGGCACCCGGCCGTGACAGCTTTCGGCTTCACGGCCGGGCACTCACTGCGCATGCGTGAGCGGCGCTGCGCAATCTGAGTGGACAGGCGATCGCCTGGGACCTGTCACGTGTCCCAGGTGATCGCCTACAGGTAGGGGCCGCCAAAAGGCGATATGACAAGTCACCTAAGCGGTCCCTGTGCAGAAGGAGGAAGTGGGACAGGAAGTCCCACTCCTACTGAAGCCCCCACTCCCCCCCCCAAAAAAAAATGACATGCCAAATGTGGCATGTAAGGGGGCGAGGAGTGGTTTAAGCGGAAGTTACACTTTTAGGTTGAGCTCCGCTTTAAGACTGCATGTCACAGCGGGAGATCAGGTACATGAGGCTGCAAATGGACACAGTGAGGCTGCAAATGGGCACAGTGAGGCTGCAAATGGGCACAGTGAGGCTGCAAATGGGCACAGTGAGGCTGCAAATGGGCACAGCGAGGCTGAAAATGGGCACAGTTGACCCTCTTTTCCACTTACAGTAGCTGCAGCATTTCTCACCCTAGGCTTATACTAGAGTCAATATGTTTTCACAGTTTTTTGTGGTAAAATTAGGTGCCTCTGCTTATATTCGGGTCGGCTTTTACTTGAGTATATACGGTATTCTAGTTATATAATTATTACCCCAAACCTCTGCACAATAATTGCGATATGGAAGAACTATTCAACATTATAAAATACGGAGTGATTTATAATCCAGAACATTTTACTATATTTAAAACTATACTTTTGGATACTTTGGATTGCACATGCTTCATTTGTGATTTCCAACAGATTTGATCTAATATCACCCCGATATTTAATTTCATTACCTTTTTCTATATTAACCCCTTCCACCTGAATATCTATTTGTGTGTTAATTCTGTAGTTCCCAAAAAGTATTACTCTTGTATTACTTTTGATGTCATACATAAATCCTTGATATTATAAAGAATAAACAATTTAGGGCCCAACACTGACCCCTGGGGGACGCCACAAGTAATGTCCAAACATGATGGACAATAATCACCCAACCTCACAAACTGCCTCCTGTTAGTCAAATAACTCCTCACCCCCTGCCCCACAGCACCTTGTCCCCATGTTGATGGAGACAAGGGTCTCTTCCCGATGACCCTGGCCGGTGGTTGTCAGGGTCTGCGGACGGGGGCCTTATCAGAATCTGGAAGCCCCTTTAACATACTGGCCCTCCACCCTATGTGAATGAGTATGGGGTACATTGAATCCCTACCCATTCACCTAAAAAAAAAGTGTAAAAAAAAAAAAAAACAGTACACAGGTTTTTGACAAAGTAATTTATTAACGCAATCTCCTTCCGATATCTTCTCACTCCGGTGATGTCTTTATCCTCCGGTTTTTCTCCCTCCGCTAATGTCTTCTTCTGCTGCCAGTTCTCCTTTCTTCGCTGTCTTCTCCCTCTGCTGGTTCTTTCCTCTTTGCTGTCTTCTCCCTCTGCCAGTTCTCCTCTCATCACTGCCCCATCACACCCCAGGCAGTGATGTCACAAATGGGTGGGGCTTCCGAATGATGACGCCGGATGGTCGCGCCCCATGGCTATATAAGTAATGCCACGCGGCAGCCCTAGCATGGGAGCGAGCGTCGGAAGAACAGAGGGAGAAGACAGCGGAGAGGCGAGAACCAGCCGAGGGAGAAGACAGTGGAGAGAAGAGAACCGGCAGAGGGAGAAGACAGCGAAGAGAACCGGCAGAGGGAGAAGACGGCAAAGAGAAGAGAAGACGGCAGAGGAAGAAGACCTCAGCGGTGGGAGAAGAACCGGAAGATGAAGACATCGCCGGAAGGAGAAGTAATCGTAAGGAGAAGAGACACCGGAGCTGCATTACTAAATCACTTTGTCAAAAACCTATGTACTGTTTTTTTATTTTTGACACTTTGTTTTTTAGGTGAATGGGTAGGGGTATAATGTGTAAAGTCGCTTATATAAACTGACAATACTGTATGCATTATACCCATCTATGCAGCAGGTGGCACTGCAGTATTAAAGTGTGTTATCTATAGTAAGGTAATCAGAGGAAGTACCATCCTTATTGTGATCTATGCACTTGATTGGTTGTTCAGTTCCTGTTCCATGATAAACATATCCTCCATGAACGTAAAGCTATCCTCTGCATACAACAAGCTTCTAGTGCTTAATTGCACTACTCTGCACAATAGGTTATGGGTCCCAGGCACCCAGCAGCACCCAGAGACATTGGAAAGGATACTACAAGTCCAGGCACTGGAAATAATTCTACAGTAAATCAGTGAGTACTGTAAACAAACTGAAAGATGGCAGGCGGTTCAGATGTGAAGTCTGCAATTGCAAAGCTGAACAATGCCAATTACCAGCTGTGGAAGTTCAAGCTAGAAGTGCTTTTGAACAAGGATGACTTGTGGCAAGTGCTGAATACAGACAGACCCACAGACGGAGAGACGGAGGAATGGAACAGGAAAAATAGGCAGGCAAAAGCAACCATAAACTTACTAGTGGAAGAAGGCCAGCTTATCCACATAAGAACAGAGAAAACAGCCAAAGGTTTGTGGACTTCATTACAAAAGCTGCTTGAGCGTTCAAGTCAAAAACAGCAAACTGTGAGTGCGCATGCGCGGGATCTCGGAGGTGGACGTGCTCTAGCCGAGCTCCGCTCGCTCCGACCCTACACAGCGAACGACAGAGTAGGCAGCGGGGATTCCAGCCTGGAAGTACCGCAGCCGGGTCCCGGAGGAGGTGATGAATAGGCTGGCACAGGGTCAGCCAAGAAGAGGACAGCGCAGAAGGCCCAGATCGAACGGCGGAGCGGGGCCTTCCCCAGGCATTGCACAGCAATCCAAGATGGCGTCCGGGCACCACCACACACGAGGCAGCACAGCCTCCAGGAGTAACACCGCGGCTCAGAAGCCGATCACCCGGAGCTGATGAGGGACCCGCTCTCATCCCAATCATCGGGAGACTATGAAGCAGACCAGAGGGGTGAGTCCGCACTACAGTCCCAGTCCCCGGGCACCTTTCCTGTCCTGCAGAAACCAATAGACTCCCCGACATCCTCCATTACGGGGATATGGCGGGGATAGCGGAGGCCTTATTCAGCCAGCCCAGCCAGGAGATAGCAGCTGCTCCCCAGCTAGCCCCTTACTCCCCTGATGCACTGCTTTTAGCACGCTTTTCTACTATGCTGCAGCAGGAGCTCTCTAAAGCCTGCACTTTAATTACAACAGATCTCAAGAGGGACATTCACAGCCTGGGGGAACGTTTTGAACACATAGAAACTAAGGTGGACAATACAGTAAAAAAGGTCAACCAAAATACCCGCTTGATAACTGACCTCCATGATAGGCTGGAGGAGGCAAACTCTAAAATTGAAGATTTGGAGAACCGTTCTCGTAGGTACAATATACGCATACGAGGCCTCCCTGAGACATATACCGATCTGGAAGAGGTCATGTACGAGTTGATGAAAGAACTGATCCCCGATATTTCCCCTCATCACATGGAGATTGACCGCATACACAGGGCACTGACTGCCCCTAGATCTGATGGACTGCCACATGATGTAATACTAAAACCGCACTTTTACCGGGTTAAGGAGAAAATTATGTTAGCGGCCCGTAACTGACAGGATCTACAAATCCATGGGACCTCAATCCAGCTATTTACAGATTTGGCCCCTTCTACGGTCCAGAAACGCAGAAATTTAAGACCACTACTCCAGCAGCTGATGGCAAAACAAATTAAATACCGATGGGCCTTCCCCTTTAAATTATCCTTCACCTATAAAGGACGATCCCATTCATTCTCAACGTTCCAAACAGGTGAAGAACTCCTGATTGAACTCGGCATCGTGACTCATGATTCTACGGCACTGTCCCCCCAAAGTGAGGAACATCGCCCTCTCTCTCCGCTCTGGCAAGACCGCAAACAATCTCAGTTTAGGAAATCGCAACGAAAGACATGACTACTACATAGGCCCCCATTGCTACTTTTTGGGACTGGCTAAAGTCCCGTTGTAGGGAAGGGCCTCCTGTTCGTTGCCTCCCTGAGTCCTGGATGGGACACATTTGTTACACCCTAGCGGTGCTGTTCATCAACCTTTACTGTGAGTAGGACGGCTACTTAGTTGATGGTTTAGCTGGTGCCTTTTTGTTTTTTTATTCTTTTTCTTTCTGGAAAGATTTAGCTGAGGGCACTGTTTGGTGAGTTTTGGCCGGTCGGAGGGGGCGGATTGATCCCCCTGAGGTGGGGACTCCGGGACGGGGGTAACCGATGGGGGACCTGTCTGTCCCGGGGTCTCGACCCTGACCGAGATCAGAGAATACAGCTAGCCTATAGCAATGTTCATAAATGGTACTTACATTTAGGTTATATGTTTATTTCCAGCTGCCTGCACAAGGAAGCATATATGTTTTGGGTCGGGCGGCAATACATGCCGCTCACTAGCAAGACTATTTATCCTCCGTGGAGGATGATACCCTTGCAAACTTCGGTCCGGAGATTTGATCCGGAGGGGATCACTCCCCATGCAGTTACTATTTTACTCAGGAACTTCGAGTTTATATGTTACGGCCTAAGGCCGATCTGTTATTGTTATGCTCTTTATTGGTATCTTATTTTCTCCTTTTTTGTTCTCCCCCTCCCCTCCCAAAGAGCTCCGGTCCAGGGTCCCCCACCTACAGCATGGTTCAGACGCTTGAGGAAGTGGTCGAACCCAATCTCAACAGCTTTTTTGAATCATCTTGTGTTTCAAGGTAAGAGTGCTCTGCCCCACCACGATGGCTAAGACATATTCTACTGACTATTCGGTGATTACACACAATGTACACGGTTTCAATTCCCCTATCAAGAGGACCAAAGCCTTTCAATTCTATCATAGGCAGAGGGCTGACGTTCTCTTGCTACAGGAAACTCATTACTCTAAGTCCTCAGCTCCCAGATATCTAAACGCGAGATACCCTCAATTTTTCCTTGCTTGTGGCCCACAAAAAAAAGGGGGGAGTGGCGATCTGTTTTTCTAAGCGGATCCCCTTTACGGCCATTACGATAATTAAAGATAAGGGTGCTAGATACCTAATGGCGGTGGGTCATCTCCATGATCAATTAGTTTCGTTCGTTTCGTACTACGCCCCAAACACAGGTCAGCCTGAATTTTTTAAGAACATGCTCAATGTTATTATGCCAAAGGTCCAGGGGCAGATAGTCATGGGAGGTGATAGTAATATCCCTATGGATAGGACAATGGACAAATCCGATCATACGAAACCACTCTTAAGGCGCCCACCTAAAGACA